>CM062294.1:492728551-493409985 GCA_031216915.1 Pictodentalium vernedei | reverse complement strand
CGGTACCGCAGCAGTCTGGCCCGACGGAACAACCTGAGGAAGAAAGTGCCGGATGAAGTCCACGGCAGCTTTATGTTGTTCCGAAAGGGATAACTCCAAGTCATCCGTATCCCTTTCACCATCCGGTCGGACCTCATGATGCTCCCGGTCGTCCACACCCGATGCTTCGGCGGAGCGTACCGGCCCAGCGCTGATGGATAATTCCCGATCCGACACCGTTTCTGTCGGTTGCTGGGATGCTGCGATAAGTTGTGCTATTTGAGCAAGCACGTCCGACATCGAGGCCTGCGGAGGCGCAGTCTTTCGCTGCTTTGCCGAGGGCAGCTCCGCATCTAGTGACTCCTGCATACTCTTCCTATGCGAACGTCCGGAGTCAACCGGCCTCGTGTCCCTGGCTACCGGATGGCGTGACCTGGTCGCCGAAGAATCCCTGGTCGGCGAAGCTGGTAAAATATCGGCGGTCACGTTGCCAAGGTGCGGTCGTGTGCGCTGGTGAGAGGAAGAAGAAGCCTGAGCTGTCTCAGCGGACTGCCTATACAACGGAGCGTCCCGAGCGACGGACGTGTGCTCCGCTAACGACACATTTTGTACCACAACATCTGGTCCCAGATGTTGTTGTACGAGAGAGGGGCCTCTCTCGCTCGCAGTCCGGATGGACCTGGACGAGTTAGGAACTGGACTAGAAGGCTTCCTCCGATCTCTCCTACTATCCGTCGTCACTGGGTGTGCACCCTGAATGTTTATAGTGCTCGCATCACCCAACATTTCCTCCTGGACCGCATCGGACGAACCCGGCTGGCGAAACCATTCGGTGAATGGACGCCACACTGGGCGAGCTAGCGGACGACAGCGCCATCGATCCTACTAGGGACCTCTTAGGCAACTGTTGTATCTCCATGAGCACTTTTGCCGCTAGCTCTGCATTCAATTGTGACGACGGAAGCGCACTTGCAGAAGATAACATGGAAACATCACCCTGTTCTTGTTCCTCTGAAATAGAAACTGATAGAGTAGAGTGACCCTGCGGAGAAAGGGCCGGCATAGCCCTCTCTCCACTAACAACATACCGTGACACACGTTTCCAATGTTTGTCATCCCAATATTGACATATTGAACAGGAGTTAGTGCGAGTACACTGACTACAATTAATACAATGATCATGAAAGTCAGAGGAAGATTTCTTCCTATTACAATTTGAACAATAACCTTTCATTGTGAAAAGTCAACAACAAGTCCTGGTACTCGCACCAACCCCTAAACACAAAGATACATAATAACATGATCCATTAATAATGAAAAAACAATTGAAAATCAAAATAATTTTTGAAAAATATTTTTTCAGCGAAGCCCAAGTTTCTGAAAAGTGACGTTGAGCCCCAATGGATCCCAAGGCTAAGTGTGGTCAAAAATTTTAAAATTATATTAAATAATTAATGCAACACTTACGGATAATAATAATGTATCTTATTGTGAGATAAACTACTCCAAAGGCAAACAGCCCCCCTCAAAAGAGACTGTTGTCAATGTAAACAAATAGTGTAAAAACACCAGAAAACATGACTCCAGGCACTGACTAAACTGGCCCGAAATCAGTCATCAAAATTACACACTATCTGATGCAAAACAGATACTCCCAGGGGAGAATCAGCAGAACATCAGATGGTAGATGCAGAACACAACGTTTAAACACCCATGGGTGAAAACGTAAACATGGGGAAAATAACAGAATTCATTCTGTAACCAAGCTAATTCTCCCAAGAGAATTTAGAAATGATCTTTCTCAAAAATATGCCAAAAGCATGGGAGAATAGCAAGGGTGGACTTAGAAGACCAGGAGAGAGGAAACACTGAATAAACAGTGCAACTTTATAACAAGAATGACAACAACAGGCCCATGCCTCGAAAATAGGCAACTTAACATAATTTCATTAAAAATTTTTAAGTTACAGCCCTGATTATTTTCTGTCACTCCTTTTTCCTCTCCTCCTTCTATATCCTCCTTAGAACCACCATTTCTCCAATAATTATGTGTCTGGCATCCTTTAAACTGAGATTTACAAGCACAAAGATGAGTGAGATGTTGACTGATGAAGGGCCAAACAAAGAATGGTGATTGGCGCCAATTTCGGAACGTCCTTGACACTGCGCATGCGCAGTAGGGGCAAAGTATGGAGGTCCTTCAGGACATGATTTCTTTTGGTTTTAGATGCAAATTTGGGGGATTGGGGGGCAAAATTTGTGTTTGGCCCTAGATTTTTAAGAGTTAGCACCAGCTATGTCTGGGTCATTGGTACAGTATAAAAATATTAATTTTGACATTGGGTAAAGGGTTAACAAAGTTTTATGAATATGGGATATTAACCAAACTCTAGTTAACTGAATATTCCTGTTTACTGCCTATTTTTCATTACTAATGTTGCTACTCAGTAAACTGAGATGTACAGATGTACAGTACACACAAACTGATTTGATACTTTGCCACTGAGTGAGCTGACATCAATCTTCGATTAAAATTGACAGTAAAGTAAAACTTGTGGCCTCATCATTGCAAATTTCCTGTTGAGTCAAGTTTCCACTGGAATTTCAGGTAACCCTTTACCTAAAGAATCAGCAGAATCCACACATGTAATTTACCAATTGTGCAGTTGAAGAAAAAATATTTTCTAACCGTTTCAATTTTTCAAACAGTCAAGCTTGTTCCAAAATGAGGGTCACATAACATTGCTTTGAAATTTATTGAAAAATTTAGGGAAAAAAATAATTAAACTAACAAATCTGAGATCCTGTGCATTGGGTAAAGGGATAAGAATAAGGACCGATTTCCACCCTCTCAGTGGCTATGTACTAAATCACTCCTTGTGTACTGGAGTGTAAGAGTATATCAAACACAGATGAAGTGTTTCTCAACAAAAAATGAGTATCCTCCAAACTGTTGATCATAAAATTTGAAAGAAATATGTACAGTGGAGCCCATTTAACCCTTTACCCAATGCAGACGATATCAAAATTTATTATTTTAAATATAATTTTTTAAAATTTTTCCAAAATTTCAACAAAACCATATCATGTGACCCCTCATTGGAACAAGCTCAATGAGCTCATTCCAATGATGGGTCACATGATATAGTTTTGTTAAAATATTTTGAAACATTCAATTTTTTCAACTGCTCAATTTGCACATTACTTGAGTGGATGAGGGCAATTTGTTAGGTAAAGGTTTAACTGAATATCTTTATTTTATCAAGTGACTTGTCTGTTTTCTCGGCTTATTACCATTTCATATTTTCAATAAATATTAATTAGTGCTTTGTAACACCTTCAGATGATTTGATTGATCAATTTCAAAAGAAAGCTTTCTGATTGGTTATCACTGAAATTTATGTGTCAAATTAATGCACGTGTAAATAGAACTATTTCCAAACATTAACAAAGCCACGATGCCTGATTTTATTTGTTATAAACATTCACTAAAATCCCAATGATAAGAAATGTATAAATACTTAAAAAATAGTATTTATCGCCAAATTAAGGAACTATAATTCGTCATGGTTATGATATATGATGTCAAATGCATGATGTTCAAGGTCAAATTCCATTCTTTAACCCTTCTTTTCTATCTGAAAGATGTGTTTTTGGTAACTGTGGTGTCACATGATAAACAGAATATGAAATTTGTGTTTTGGTCATACTCTATTTATGAAACTTGTCTACAAATTTCATGTTTTGCCTCACCAAAGGCTCCGCAAAATGGAAAATTCTGCGACTCGTTTCATAAATAGACTATAACCAAATGCTCATTCCATATCCTCTATCTGTTAACTGAATATAACGTTCAAAACACAAAACCATTTAGCTTACCTTCAGTACATATTGACCTGTTAATTGCATATAAGTTATAGAAGAAACTCCTATTAATTGAATAGAAAATCTTGTAATATGTCAAAAATTACACTGGTAATCATTGAAATCCCCTTGTTTATATTTATATAAAAAATGCTCAGTTTTTCTCCAGAATACAGTAAAGTGACCAAATCCTTGTCAATCGAATACTCCTGTTAGGCCTGAAAAGTTAAAAATCTGTTTCTCGGGCCCTCCTGCATGGTCCTTTTGACTGCCGCATGCTCTCTTTTTATAACCAATGCAAACTTTAAAAAAATGAAAGTGTCAATGACACTGTAGCTCAACTTGACAAACTTGAACTTGGTAAGTTATAAATGAAATGGCAAAACTGAAGATCATTGGGAATAATGTCAGTTTTTTTGCCAGTGGCAACATTTTTGGACAGAAACCGAAGAAAATCGATAGCTCCCATCTAGAGGCCTCCCCAAACAAGCATGCCAGGTTTCAAAGCAATCCGATCATAAATGTACCCTGTAGGGTGTACAAAAGGGAAATATTGTGGTCTGACTAGACTAAATTCTAAGAACCTTGGCCGTGACAACATTTTTGGATGGAAATGGAAGAAAATCGATAGCTCCCATCTAGAGGTCACCGTAAATAAGCATACCAGGTTTCAAAGCAATCTAATCATAAATGAGCCCTGTAGGGTGAGCCAAAGGGAAATATTGTGGTCTGACTAAACTAAGTTCTAAGAATGTTGGCTGCGGCAACATTTTTTGATGGAAATTGAAGAAAATCGATAGCTCCCATCTAGAGGTTACCCCAAACAAGCATGAAAGGTTTCAAAGCAATCCGATCATAAATGTACCCTGTAGGGTGTGCCAAAGGGAAATATTGAGTCTTCTGACTAAACTAAGTTCTAAGAACGTTGGCCGCGGCAACACTTTTTGACAGAAATTGAAGAAAATCGATAGCTCCCATCTGGAGGTCTCCCCAAACAAGCATACCAGGTTTCAAAGCAATCTGATTGTAAATGTACCCTGTAGGGTGTGCCAAAGGGAAATATTGAGGTCTGACTAAACTAAGTCCCACGAACGTTGGCCGTGGCAACATTTTTTGCCGGAAATTGAAGAAAATCGATAGCTCACATCTAGAGGTCACCCTAAATAAGCGTATCAGGTTTCAAAGCAATCAAATCATAAATGTGCCCTGTAGGGTGTGCCAAAGGGAAATATTGTGGTTTGACTAAACTAAGTTCTAAGAACGTTGGCCCTGGCAACATTTTTTGACGGAAATTGAAGAAAATCGATAGCTCCCATCTAGAGGTCACCCCAAACAAGCATAAGAAGTTTCAAAGTAATCTGATCATAAATGCGACCTGTGAGGTGTGCCAAAGGAAATTGTGGACGTACGTACTAACGTACTAACATACTAACGTACGTACGTACGTACGTACGTACGTACGCCGACGGACAAGAAGTGATGGCAATAGCTCAGCTTGACTTTGTCAAGTTGAGCTAATAAAAAATGTTAAAAAATTTATAGTAATTTATATATTTTTTATACTTACCAATGACCCAGACATAGCTGGTGCTAACTCTTAAAAATCTAGGGCCAAACACAAATTTTGCCCCCCAATCCCCAAAATTTGCATCTAAAACCAAAAGAAATCATGTCCTGAAGGACCTCCATACTTTGCCCCTACTGCGCATGCGCAGTGTCAAGGACGTTCCGAAATTGGCGCCAATTATCATTCTTACAAGCAGTGCCTGGTCAGCGCTATGTACTCAGCGGGGAGGTATGAGTTCCCAACTCCTGGGAGGGCCATCCCCGTCTGGGTCATTGGTAAGTATAAAAAATATATAAATTACTATAAATTTTTTAACATTTTTATACTGTACCAATGACCCAGACATAGCTGAATAGTAAAAAGGCTGGAGGGCCTAGGACATAGAGGAAAATCCAATAAGCTCAACTATTTAATATAGAGTCAACCCCTCAAGGAGAAAAGGAGTATTAGGCTTTACATGTATCTTTCTTATTTTATGTTAAATTAGAAAGATACAATACCCTTCATAATTGAGCACAATAACATTCATGTTCTCTATTAACATCCAGTATAACCCTTTATACTAATTATTTTTAAAGTAAGCCAATAAATAAAGTTAGTCCAGAGAATTGAGACTCTTTATATTCTTTAAAAGTGTCCGAGGATTGTATATTAACGCCCGTTTGACACTTGACATATACAAATGCTTCACACTGAGCTACAATTTAAAAATATGACATGAATGAATTTTAACATTAATATTACACTTTAAAACCATCCCGGAAACGTCTCAGAAATACTGACTTCGGAGGAGGCATTCCCTTGCTTTTCACTATAAAGCAGGTGACCTAAGGGAACACCCTCCCCCCCCCCCCCCCTTCCCCTTGCCCTGGGTCAAATAGCCCAGAGCGAAGAGGGCAGCCGGACGGAGTCACTGCCAGAACAGAAAGCCTGCATAACTATAGTTGTAACTGTTTAGTGGACGACATTCTGAGCAACAGATAACGGACCTAAACAATGCAGGTCTCCAGAAATGGACTCAATATTTCTGAGATAAAAATTTGTGAATGTGGATGGCTAAAACCAATAAGCAGCCTTCATTAAATCTGTAATAGCAATTCTATTTGCGTAAGCCCAAGATGTAGAAAGAGCTCTTACTTCATGAGCCGAAATCTTAAGCACAGACTGCTGAGAAGAAGATAAATTTTCATAAGCAGTACGGATAGTTAATTGAATCCATCTAGCAATAGAATGGACTGAAATGTCCTTTCTATTAGGCATCAGAGACAGAAAGAAACGTTTTCGTCCCTTTCTGATAAACTGAGATCTCTGTTTATAAATACGTAACGCTCTAACAGGACAGAGTAAAGGCCTACGCCCGTCTGAAGACGGAAGGGCCTTAATAACAATAGGATCCAGATATTTATTAGGAGCCTGATTCTTAGCTAAAAATTCCACATTAGTAGTGAAGGTGATAGTGTTCCCGACACTACGATAGTGAGAATCATCCACCGACAGTGCATGAAGCTCACTGACTCTTCTAGCAGAAGAGAAAGCTAAGAGAAAAGCTGTCTTATAAGACAAAAATTTGAAATCTACTGTCCCAAGAGGTTCAAATGGCTTTTCCTTCAGTTTAAAAAGAACCCAAACTAAATTCCACTTAGGAATTAACCTAAGAGTTCTGGGTCTATTTATCGAGAAGTTTCTAACTAACTTAGATAAAGAGACATTAGATCCAATTTGTAAACTATCATGATGTGCATAGGTATCAGATAACATAGACCTATAACCCTTGATAGTAACAGGCTGCAGTTTGATTTCGTCAAACAAGTATACTAGAAAGTTTGCAATGTCTGGTATGGAGGGATCGAAAATATCAACAGAATGATCCCTACACCAACGACGAAAAACCGTCCACTTAGCCGCATAGTTTAGCGAAGAGGAGGTCCTCCTACAGTTAGAAATTGCGTCCACTGCTCGTCCTGTAAAGTGCTTGCCATGCAAGAAGGACCGCACAACGGAAAAACGTGAAGGTTGAGACCTTGCGGGTTGTGATGAAGTTGACGCGGTTTCCCCTGCGAAAGAAGATCCTCCCGTGGAGGAAGCTTTCGCGGTAGGTCCCACAACAGACACCTGAGTAGATTTATCCACGGTCTCTGTGGAGACAGAGATGCTACCAACAGAATCTTGCATTGAGATTGTTTTATTTTTAGCAATACCTGCTGAATCAACGGCGTTGGAGGATACGCATATCCTATCATTCCATCCCAAAGGATCGACAGAGCGTCTACTGCAAATGCTCTTGGATCCGGACACGGAGACACATACGTCTGCAACTGATTGTTGAGATGTGTCGCAAATAAGTCTATCATTGGCCGTTCCCATTGGTAGCAAATCTGATTGAATACTTGTTTGTTGAGAGTCCACTCCGACGGCAACAAGCGACCCTTTCGTGAAAGGGAGTCTGCTAGTACATTCAGACGACCCAGTATATGACGGACCGAAAGTAGAACTTGATGTTCTAGAGCAAACAGAAGGATTCTTTCCGTTAGACTGAACAACGGAACTGAATGAGTGCCTCCCTTGTTCCGTATATACGCCACTACTGTCGTATTGTCGGACAGGATTTGGACATGAGCATTGTGAATAATGTCCATCCAATGACGTAACGCAAGCCAAATTGACATCATTTGCTTGATGTTTATGTGCTTGCCCAGGAATTGCAGATCCCAAAGACCCTGGCATCTCGAATCTGTTGGGATCAATGATGCACCCCAACCTGTTTGACTGGCATCCATCATAATCATAAAACTCGGATCCGGCAACTGCAGCGGAACTCCCTGAGTTAACCACTGAATGTTTGCCCAAGTCTGAATCTCTCGTTTCACTTGATCTGACAAAAGAACGTCTATGTTGAGCGAATGAATTTTCACACTCCAATTCTGAGTCAAAAAAATTTGGAGAGGCCGAGTGCGTAACCGCCCCATCGGAATGAGGTCCGCAGCAGCTCCGCACAGACCTATCAGTCTCATGAACTCCCTCGCTGTGACTTTGTCTGCGTGAAGACAATAGCGAGCGTAACAACTGACTAATTTCGCTCTGGTTAACGGAAGACGAACGAGATTGTTGTGCGTCTCGAAGCTCATTCCCAGATGTGTGAATGACTTGGATGGCACCAGATCCGACTTCTCTTCGTTTATTATAAAACCGAGACGTCGGAGCAATAGAAGCAGATTCTGCACATCGTTCTGAAGCGTGAACTCGTTGCCGTACGTCTGAAGAATGTCGTCCAGGTAGGCCGACATTACCGCAGACAAATGAGCTCGGAAATACATCATTACCGAGTTCATTACCCGAGTGAAAGCCCAGGGTGCTAGGTTCAATCCGAAGCACATCACCCGGAATTGATACACCACTCCTAGGACTGCGAAGCGTAGATACTTTCTGAATGTCGGATGTACCATGACATGAAAGTACGCATCTTTGAGATCTATGCTTGTTGCATAATCGTTCACCCGAATACTCGCTCTGATCGATCGAATCGTCTCCATATAAAACTTCGGAGCGACGATCAACTTGTTTATCCAGCTCAAATCTATGACTGGACGGAACGAGCCGTCTGGTTTCGGAACCAGAAACAGATGGCTGTAGAATCCCGGTGTTTCCTGGTTTTCTACGACCTCTACCACGCTCTTCATTAAAAGAGACTGCACCTCTGATAACAGAGCGTCTCTTTTCTGCGGATTTGACGGAAGTTGAGTCCATTTTGGACTTCGAGTTAATGGAGGCTTTCGTTTGAAGGATATTTTTAGACCTTCCGAAATCACCCCTCTCACCCAAGGGTCGTCCGTAGTCGACGCCCACTCTTGTGAAAAACTCGACAACCTTCCGCCAACCGGAACGCGATAGAGGTTGAAGCCATCACCTCCTGGACCTGCGAGGCCTGCGAGAGGAGAAACCATGTCCTCCACGACCTGCACCTCGTCCCGTCGACCTCGGGGCGTCCGACCGGTTGTCCCGGCCTGAAGGACGTCCCGCACGTGAGTCGCTGCCTTGACGGTCTCTTGAATAAGACCAAGAGGACGCACCGGAACCTCTATAGGAACCTCTCTTGGGCACATTAGACCCAGAAGTGCCTGTCTTACTCTTATCTGCCGTGTCCGACTTCTTAGAAGCGGATTTGAACAGCAGAGAATCCGAAGCTTTCTTAGTAATTTTATCGTAAATTGCAGAAAGCTTGCCGTCGAAGAGAAGTTCTCCGGAGACCGAAGCGACTCTGAGAGAGTTCTTCACCTTACTATCCACGAGTGTGGATGTAGCTAGGGCTGCGTCACGTCTAACCAACTCCAGGTTTGCCACTGAAAGGGCGGAGTTACATGTGGAATAAGCTACTGCCCTTGAAAGAAGTCTTAAAGAGGATTGTATATCCTGGAATTCTTTCCCTTGAAGACACAGTGATAACGCCTTTGTAAGGTGGTCTGCGTAAGATAAAGCGTCTAAACTGGCTCTGTTAGACGAAATAGTCGTCTCCAACACCGCGGTTGGAATAGACGTAGACGACGGTAATGATAATTCTAAGTCTTCCGCTTCGTCGTCCATACGCAGAGGAACTCTCGGGATACCCTGTCCTGCCGTATCGAATTTATTCCTTGCATTAATGAAAGGCAGGTTAAGAGCATTGGCGGACAAGAAACCCGCTTTTCCTGTTTTGGAAGCAAGCTTGAATATAGCGTCGTTCAATAATTCAAATGTTCTTGTGACATTATTGGACTGAGATGGAAACTCGGGAGCGATGTCCCTGAAACGCTCGAAGAAATCAGTGTCCAATGACACTATAATTCTCTTGTCTGGTATCTCAGCAGTCTGGCCCGACGGAACAACCTGAGGAAGAAAGTGCCGGATGAAGTCCACGGCAGCTTTATGTTGTTCCGAAAGGGATAGCTCCAAGTCATCCGTATCCCTTTCACCATCCGGTCGGACCTCACGATGCTCCCGGTCGTCCGCACCCGATGCTTCGGCGGAGCGTATTGACCCAGCGCCGTCGGATAATTCCCGATCCGACACCGTTTATGCCGGTTGCTGGGATGCTGCGATAAGTTGTGCTATTTGAGCAAGCACGTCCGACATCGAGGCCTGCGGAGGCGCAGTCTTTCGCTGCTTCGCCGAGGGCAGCTCCGCATCTAGTGACTCCCGCATACTCTTCCTATACGAACGCCCAGAGTCAACCGGCCTTGTGTCCCTGGCTACCGGATGGCGTGACCTGGTCGCCGAAGAATCCCTGATCGGCAAAGCTGGTAGAATATCGGCGGTCATGTAGCCAATGTGCGGTCGTGTGCGCTGATGAGAGGAAGAAGCCTGAGCAGTCTCAGCGGACTGCCTATACAACAGAGCGTCCCGAGCGACGGACGTGTGCTCCGCTTGCGACACATTTTGTACCACAACATCTGGTCCCAGATGTTGTACGAGAGAGGGGCCTCTCTCGCTCGCGGCCCGGCTGGACCTGGACGAGCTAGGAACCAGACACGAAGGCTTCCTCCGATCTCTCCTACTATCCGCCGTCACTGGGTGTGCACCTTGAATGTTTATAGTGCTCGCATCACCTGACATTTCCTCCTGGACCGCATCGGACGAACCCGGGTGCCGAACCATTCGATGAATGGATGCTACACCGGGTGAGCTAGCGGACGACAACTGTCGTATCTCCATGAGCACTTTTGCCGCTAGCTCTGCATTCATTTATGACGACAGAAGCGCACTTGCGGAAGATAACATGGAAACATCACCCTGTTCTTGTTCCTCTGAAATAGAAACTGATAGAGTAGAGTGACCCTGCGGAGAAAGAGCCGGCATAGCCCTTTCTCCACTAACAACATACCGTGACACACGTTTCCAATGTTTGTCATCCCAATATTGACATATTGAACAGGAGTTAGTGCGAGTACACTGACTACAATTAATACAATGATCATGAAAGTCAGAGGAAGATTTCTTCCTATTACAATTTGAACAATATCCTTTCATTGTGAAAAGTCAACAACAAGTCCTAGTACTCGCACAAACCCCTAAACACAAAGATACATAATAACATGATCCATTAATATTGAAAAAACAATTGAAAATCAAAATAATTTTTGAAAAATATTTTTTCAGTGAAGCCCAAGTTTCTGAAAAGTAACGTTGAGCCCCAATGGATCCCAAGGCTAAGTGTGGTCAAAAATTTTAAAATTATATTAAATAATTAATGCAACACTTACGGATAATAATAATGTATCTTAGAGTGAGATAAACTACTCCAAAGGCAAACAGCCCCCCTCAAAAGAGACTGTTGCCAATGTAAACAAACAGTGTAAAAACACCAGAAAACATGACTCCAGGCACTGACAATACTGGCCCGAAATCAGTCATCAAAATTACACACTATCTGATGCAAAACAGAGACTCCCAGGGGAGAATCTGCAGAACATCAGATGGTAGATGCAGAACGCTACGTTTATACACCCATGGGTGAAAACGTAAACATGGGGAAAATAACAGAATTCATTCTGTAACCAAGCTAATTCTCCCAAGAGAATTTAGAAATGATCTTTCTCAAAAATATGCCAAAAGCATGGGAGAATAGCAAGGGGGGACTTAGAAGACCAGGGGAGAGGAAACACTGAATAAGCAGTGCAACTTTATAGCAAGAATGACAACAACAGGCCCATGCCTCGAAAATAGGCAACTTAACATAATTTCATTAAAAAATTTTAAGTAACAGCCCTGATTATTTTCTGTCACTCCTTTTTCCTCTCCTCCTTCTATATCCTCCTTAGAATCACCATTTCTCCAATAATTATGTGTCTGGCATCCTTTAGACTGAGATTTACAAGCACAAAGATCAGTGAGATGTTGACTGATGAAGGGCCAAACAGAGAATGATAATTGGCGCCAATTTCGGAACGTCCTTGACACTGTGCATGCGCAGTAGGGGCAAAGTATGGAGGTCCTTCAGGACATGATTTCTTTTGGTTTTAGATGCAAATTTTGGGGATTAGGGGGCAAAATTTGTGTTTGGCCCTAGATTTTTAAGTTAGCACCAGCTATGTCTGGGTCATTGGTACAGTATAAAAATTTAAATGGTTTATGTCTAATATTTTACCAAGTTAATAAAATTGATAAATATGTCTCTTGAGAGCAACAAGGCTTTGCAATGCCTTAGCATTGCAAAGCCTTCTTGCACTCAAGGGACGAATAACACCACCACCCATTCTATTCTGTAGGTTATGAGACCTAAAACATAAAACAAACCAAGAACATTAACTTTTGATGGCAGAAAAATAATTACAAAAATAAAAAATAAAATAAAAAAAATGCCCGCCCACATGCAATTTTACAAAAAATGGCCCGAGAAACAGAAAATCTTCTTTGTAGGGCCTCAATTGAATAATTTTCACTGGCAAAGTAGATATTCAATTAACAGAGTTAAACTATATTTTGGTCCATGCCAAACATGTTAACTCTCCCGGAATGCCCGGGAAAATCCCGAAATTTCAGTGTAGTTCCCGGCCTCCCGGACGGGAATCAGTTTTGGACCAAAAATCCCAGAAAACAAGTCAAATATTTCGTTCCCATTGTAACTTATAAAAAACGTTCGGTGTCAAATCACATGCATTTCAAACTCTGGTAAAAACTCACGAAGCAGTACAATATGGATTTAAGTTAAATTTATTTAAGAAAAGGGTATTTTATGATATATATTTCAACTGTGTTCAAGTTTATTTCTGTTTTTTTTTTTAGATTCGTGATCAATGTGCGAGTGTCGAAGTGAAAATAGGTGACTTACTTTCAAAAAATTTAAAACTCCACCTTCATTTAAATGCAGTTTTTGGTAATTAAAATATATGAAAAGGAATTAAATAATATATATTTATTTATTCCTTCATAGAATAGCTTCAATTCTCATCCCTTTTCCAAAATCAAAACGTAAACAACAACTATTTTGCACAGTTTAAAAGTAGGTTAAAGTCGCTTAGGATGCCGAAAAATTATGACTGCATATTTAAACACAATGGACTTATTTTCTAACACTACATTTATTGTGTTGTGCTGACTACAGAACTGCTAACTGTTGGCCATCTGTACCCAGAAAATTTTGAATGGAATTAAAAAAAAATGCTTCAATGATGAAAAGAAAAGTTTTGTGTAGGGCACAAACGTCCCACATGCATGAAGTTTGATCAAGATATTTTCTAAGTGCTAATGTTCTTGAAGTAACTGAGCATTAGGAATCTTTTCCTGTTAACATTTCCGGACTTGGGAAATTATTAGCCAAGTAGACTTTGATAAGAGTGAACCACAGGTGGAGGTGCTCTGTGGGACAGTGTGGGTGGGTGGTGGTGTGGAGGGGGGGGGGGGGTCAAATCAACAGTTATTTTATGATTTTTTAACATAGCATAAACGCATCAGCATAGTTGACAACTAGTTCTGGATATAACCTGGTGTTAATAGTGGTCCATGAGCTGAAAATTCACAAGTTTTTTATTTTGTCCCCGCTCGAACTTTTCCCTGAAATCCATCCCATTTCCCTGAAAATCACCCTCAGGTTCCCTGAAATATTATTCTGGAGGTTAACATGTCTGGTCCATGCAGTTCCCCAATCACAGCGTTCGGAAATATGATTAACTATTTCTCCAACACAGAGAAAACAACTACAAAAAGTAGTAAACTAATCTTCATCTTACCTGTATAAGAGATCTCATATTAGCAAAGTGTGTGTCCATTGCACCACCATGAGGAAAATTTGATGACATTCTCTTCATCAACTCACAAAAACAACTGAATGTTAATGCCTCTGTCAAAAAGAAATAACAAGTTTACGGTAAAGATAAATTGTTATATAAGAAACTCAAAATAACTTTCCTATTTTCTGAGAGTATGTGATTTCTCATACAAGTTAACAAGGTAACACATATTATTCATTGTACACTTAGGAAAAACTCACTGGAACCAAATAAAACCTCCCAGGAAATACCAGTCAACTCTCAATTATTTATTTCAGTCAGGACCAAGAGATATTATTGAAGACAATTCATACCCCAACTGCAGTGCTGGACCGATGAAGCATAAACGAATTAAAACAAAGTAAGGACGATAACTCTGTTGAAAAAATGCAGGCAACTTCTTTATAACATGTGCAGGAGCAGCTTGTCATAAGGATCCCTCATACCAAATTTCATTGCTGCAGAGGGACGGATGTGCAGACTGATGGACAGATGCATGGACACATGTAATCCAGTATACATCCCCTATTCTCTTTGTGAGTGAGGGTATACTTATTTTAGCATTGAATTAGAAATATTGTATAATACTGTGGTTGTTTTTAGAATTTTACCTTGCAAATTTAGCAAAATCCACTCAACTATTAACTGGTAGAGTGTTGGAAGCCCATATTTGGGCTTTATTCTGAAGTACTGGTACCGCAATTTAAAGGCTTCATACTCTGTGGATGTGTTTCAGATTATCTTCGAAATGATATTATTTTATCTGCTAAGATTTGCCTTGTTACAATTTATGGGAGAGTGCCTGATGGCACTCTCCCATAAATTGAAACAAGGCAAAGATGCACAAAGAAATTTTAAGGACCAAAAATAATTTCGCACTCTACCAGTTAACTATAAAACAGAATTTTACCTCGCAATTTGGCAAAATCCACTCAACCATTTACTATAAAACCATTCAATATTTTGGACAAAGTTTCCTTTTTCATCCTTTCAAAACACAGCATATGACCTCATAGGAATGGGCAATGTCTCAAAACAAATACTCCGAACCAAAGTAATATGCCATCACCATAAAATTGCCAAAGAAACAAGGATATTATTTATACAGGCCTTACAATAGAAGATACAATTCCGAAAGGCATGTTTGAAATAGTTCTTTAAAGAAGGGATATACTCACCATCATCAAGGATAACCAATAATGGTGCAACAAGATCACACATTCCCTGTACATACCCAACTTCCAAGTGCTCCCATACATATCTGGAATAAAAAAAAAAAGGATATCTTAATGAAAAAGTGAAAATTTGCAGTTATAAAATTTGTGAAAAAATCAGGTCTGGCATTCTTAAAAATGCAGGAGGGCTAAAAATCGATCTCCTCAAATTGCTTAGGGGAGCGATTAGCTCTCCTCAAGCTTACAAAAGCTAAAAGTGGCAAAATGAAGTTGTACTATTAATGAATTCTGCCTGGTGGGCTTTGTACATTTTATTTGGTGCTGCTAACCAGGTAGTCTCTGTGAGACGGCTACACTGCCCATCCCACAACTCCGGGACTTGGTAAGGCCCGGATGTGTGGGAGGGGCAGTGTGGGCATATTGCAGAGACCACTAACATAGCAGAGATCTGAAAAGTTCAAGGGACGAATAACACCACCACCCATTCTATTCTGTAGGTTATCTGGCTGTTGTGGTAATCATTATTTTCTGAGGTTGGGAGGGCTATTTTTTGCCCTCCTCAGTTTTTTTAAGGCGAGCAGTAGGCGAGCAAATAAATCGTTTTCTTGAAAATGCCAGGCCTGAAACATGCAATCTCTGGCTCTCCTCACATACAAATACCAGGTAAATTATGTTAGAAAAAATTCAGCAAAAAGTCAATAAACAACAATTTCACTTCAATAAACAGTTTTAACCCTTTACCCAACCTAACTAGAAGACGACACTCAGAAACAATTTTTGCCTCAAAACATAGCTTATCGGAATGAGATCATTCCAATGGGGGTTATAAACTAAGTTGGTGAAACAATGAAAGTGTCAATGACCCTGCCGCTCAACTTGTTCTAGAAGGGACTGAACTAAGTAGAAAGCTCCAGTAAAGCGAAGTCATTCAATCAAGTTTCTACAGAAAAGACATCACACCAAAGCTACATGTGAAATTTAAAAAAGATAGGGTGAGGGATATGACCTGTAGGGTGTATTAATGGAATTGTGGCAATTTATATGCCAAATCTAAGATGGCTGATGATGACCATAGTTTTCAACAAAATTTGAATAATTCGAAAGCTCCCATGGTGACATCACACCAAAGCTACATATGAAATTTGAAAAAGATCGAGTGAGAGATGCAGCCTGTAGGGTGTGCCAATGGAATTGTTGACAATTCATATGCCAAATCTGAGATGGCCAATGGCACCCATGATTTTCATCAAAATTCAGAAAAATTCAATAGCTCCCATCTAGGCATTGCCCTAAAGCCACATATGAAATTTGAAATTGATAGGATAAGTGATGCGGCTTGTAGGGCATGCCAATGGAATTGCTGACAATTTATATGCAAATCTAAGATGGCTGTTGGCTGCCATGTTTTTCAACGAAATTCAGAAAAATATGATAGCTCCCATTAGGACATCACACCAAGCTACATATGAAATTTGAAAAAGATCGGGTGAAAGATACGACCTGTAGGCTGTGTCAATGGAACTTTTGACAACGTATATGCCAAATCTAAGATGACCACTAAAGGCCATGTTTTTCAATGCAATTCGGAAAAATTCAATAGTTCCCACCTAAACATCACACCAAAACCACATATGAAATTTGGAACTGATAGGCTGAGAGCTGCGGCCTGATGGGTGTGCTAAAGGAATTGCAGACGGATGGATGTGTGGACAGACATACATGCGGATGGATGGATGGATGGATGTACGACGGATCGCAACCCATCCCAATAGCCCATACTTGACGTTGTCAAGGTGAGATATAAAATGGAAAAAATGGTGATTTGGGGGAATAGCATTGGAAATTTCGGCTGTTAAGTGAGAAAGGCCGACCTGCAAATTCAACCAAATTCACTGCAGTAATTGATGCCCCCAAATTACATAAGCTACAGTATGTACTGGTTGATACAATGAAGAGGGTAAGCATGCTTATTCCTGAAATTGAGTGGGAAGAGGTATGGGGGTATTATTAGTTACCATGTGTCTGATCACGTGGTATGGGTTTTTACCTACCCGAAGCCAGCCGTATCCCATGAGGCTGAAGGCCTCATGGGTACGGCTGGCTTCGGGTAGGTAAAAATAGGCCGATGAAATCGTCAGATGTGTACCCATACGCGCAACTAGTAGAAAGCTGTATGACGGAGGGCCACCACGGATGCCGACATTATGTACACCATACAAGGTATGGGTACATATAGAAATGGATTGGAGGAGTCGCTAATTTGATGGATAAAGGGTTAATATCTCCGGATCAAAAAATTAGATTTTCATGAAAAACTATACAGCACAGCACACCAGTAACCTGAATAAATATATAAAGTAACATGACAATCGGATTGATATTTTTTGAGTTATCTCATGCCAAAGGGATTGGAGGAATTTTCAATTTGAAGGATAAAGGGTTAATATCTTGGGATCAAATTATCAGATTAACACCAAAAACTATACAGCTCAGCACATCAGTAACCTGAACACAATTATAAAGTAACTTGACAATCCAAGCAATATTTTTCAAGTTATCAAATGCCAAAGGGATTGGAGGAATTTTCAATTTGAAGGATAAAGAGTTAATATCTCAGGATTACAATAACAGATTTACACCAAAAACTATACAGCACTGTACATCAGTAACCTGAACACAAATATAAAGTAACTTGACAATCCAAGCAGTATTTTTCAAGTTATTGAATGCCAAAGGGATTGGAGGAATTTTCAATTTGAAGGATAAAGGGTTAATATCTCAGGATTAAATTATCTGATTTACACCAAAAACTATACAGTTCGGCACATCAGTAACCTGAACACAAAAAAGTAACTTGACAATTCAAGCAATCTTTTTCAAGTTATCGAATGCCAAAGGGATTGGAGGAATTTTCAATTTGAAGGACAAAGGGTTAACATCTCAGGATCAAAATAACAGATTTACACCAAAAACTATACAGCTTGGCACATCAGTAACCTGAACACAAATATAAAGTAACTTGACAATCCAAGTAATATTTTTCAAGTTATCGAATGCCAAAGGGATTGGAGAAATTTTCAATTTGAAGGATAAAGGGTTAATATCTCGGGATCAAATCATCAGATTTACACTAAAAACTATATAGCTCGGCACATCAGTAACCTGAACACAAATATAAAGTAACTAGACAATCCAAGCAATATTTTTCAAGTTATCGAATGCCAAAGGGATTGGAGGAATTTTCAATTTGAAGGATAAAGGGTTAATATCTCAGGATCAAATTATCCGATTTACACCAAAAAACTACACAGCTCAGCACATCAGTAACCTGAACACAAATATAAAGTAACTTGACAATCCAAGCAATATTTTTCAAGTTATCGAATGCCAAAGGGATTGGAGGAATTTTCAATTTGAAGTATAAAGGGTTAATATCTCAGGATTAAATTATCAGATTTACACCAAAAACTATACAGCTCGGCACATCAGTAACCTGAACACAAATATAAAGTAACTAGGCAATACAAGCAATATTTTTCAAGTTATCGAATGCCAAAGAAATGGATACGGATGCCAGATGGACAGACAGACGGACGGACAGACGGACAAAGGATGGACGAACGATGGATGGTCACCCCGGATGCCGGCATTATGTGTACCATACATAGTATGGGTACACATAAAAACCCATACCACGTGTCTGATTCGGCCTCATGGGATGCGGCTGGCTTCGGGTAGGTAAAAACCCGTACCACGTGATCAGACATGGGGTAACAAATTTATCTATTGACTTTCCGTTTTAGAAGTACAATCTATTCCATGTAACACAAACAGCATGAGATCTTTTATCTTCCATTGTTGAGCCACACAGGTTTCTGTGGAATTTTTGTGCAAAACAGTTTTTGTGAAAATATGCTGATATGACTAGTATAAAAAAATTATTGAATTTCTTTTTTTCTTTTTTGTCTCAAAAACATAGCTTATGAACCCCACATTGGAGGGTTTTCTACGTGGTATGGACAATTTGTAGATTTCGGAACGAGGCTTCCACTGGGTGTGGGAAATTTGTCAGTGGCTGGGCAGACATATCGTGGGTTTCAATGAATATGGTCTCATACCACGCATCTATCAACCAATCAAATCAAAAAATTCACTTTAGTCAATAGATAAAATCCAACAGTTCATCTATGGGTGCTTGGAGGAGAGAAGGTGTAGATGGGTGGGAGAAGCGAGAGGAGCACAGGGATAAATGAAGCCCACTCAGTTGAGAACCATGACAAATCAGTGACTGAACGAACTGTTATTATTAATATTATTACACAAGACCAAATTGTCAGTAAATTGAAGGACACTTCAAGATACTGAAGCATTCTGGATAACCCACATAGGTTTTAGTAATAAAACAGCCCCAAAGAAATCACTCCTGGAACTAATCAAGAGAAAAAACATTGTAAAATCTTTCAATATTGAGAACTAAGGTTATTTCATTTAGGAATGAGTTTCCCAGTTTCCCTCGGCTGTTGGGCCTAAAGAGATATGAAACCTTTTTGGCTGAAAAGATTATATCACATGTGTGGATTAAAGACAGCCTCACAATTTTCAGACAGAAGGAGCACAATTCAAGGTGATAAAGAGACATGAAGGGATCAACTTTTGGAAAAACAGTGACTACTAAGAGAGTTGGAGAGATAGACAACTAGCAAGCATTAGTTAGTTGGTAACCACTGTTTCTTACACATGGTATGTAAACTGATTAATATACTTTTGGTGTAGTGCTATGTACTGACCCCTGTAAGCCAAGGGATTGCAGGGATGAAAGCAAAATGTTTAAGATGCCGGAAACCTTAAAATACTTTTGAACAATCAAAAAATGTTTCATGACTTTGAGATGTTTAAGTTTATCATTAACTGGCTGAGTGCTGGAAGCCACTATCATGGCTTTACTGAAAAGTGCTGAAAGCCACTATAGTGGCTTTGGCATCTCTGTAAGGTGTTGCTATTTTTTCAAAAATAATAGAGAGTGTCTAGAAACGATATATTTTGTTTTCCATTTTCAGTTTTTTTGAAAATAATAGAAAGTGTATTGAATTGATATATTTTGTTTTCCATCATTGGAGATTGCCCAAGTATAACAAAATACCGAAATAATAAAAATTTAAAGCAATAACAGACATAACTGTTTGAGTGAACTTTTTCAGAGCAAAAAAAATGTCATGTTTCAAAACATCATTTGAAAAAATCTTAGCACTTTACCAGTTAATTTTGGGTTTTTGAATGGTACAATTGTTATTTGCTGTTGAGTTATCCCTCTGCACACTGATGTCAAAATATAAAATTTCAAGCCTCAAACTTTTCCCATAAGGTATCAAGAACTTTATGGGAAAATTTCACAGTGTGAAATTTCAGAATTTTGACATTACTGTACAGAGTGTTAATTCTGGTTTGATTGGGGGAGGGGAGGAGGGAAGGCAAGCTCCAGGTGCTCACGCTCTTGATATATCTGTGGTATGGTTATTACGCAGTTAAAAAAATACATAAACAGGATTCCATATACTTACGTGCAGATGATATTTCTCAATTTTTCTAGAGTAGCAGGTTTAAAATACCAGTAATTCCTATCACAGCGCTGAACATCTTTATCAATTCTGTGCAGATTCAACCCAACAGTATCAAGAAGTTCACACTTTAAATGAAAATGAAATCTTCAATATATTGATTGAACAAATACTTGGTGTGGTACAGTGAAGACATCTTAACTGGATATTTCTTGACTAATTAACTTTATTAACAGCATAAACTTCCAACACCCTAACCATTTATTATACCCTGAAGACAAATTTTATTTATTTATTTATTGGTGTTTAAGGTCACATACTTATGCACAATGGCTAATCGTGACCGTGATAGTTTTACGAGTGGAGGAAGCCGGAGTACCCGGAGAGAACCACCGAGCAACGACGAGCAGCTGCCAGCTCCCCAACATCATAACTCTGCACTGCAGCACAGGCAGGGTTAGATTGGTTGAAGACATGTGCACCACGACGTACAGTTGGTCTTAGTAAACAGCGTCATCGTGCCCCCCTGTACACAATGGGGGTTAAGTGCCTTGCCCAAGGACACAGTGCGGGAGTCATTTGATTTGTAAATTGCATGTGGATTATACAGTCTACTCCTTTATCGCCTTGCAGGCAGTTGGCAGATATTCCTACTGAGAACAGGATTTTGCTTGCCACTGAAATAAGTATACTTTGGGCATATTTAATCAAACTTTCTCCTCATAAATTGAATGGATTTTTCACCAAAGATTTTTTGAGTAAAATTTGGATGATTTTTCATTGAATCTAGTCATGGCTGCTGTAGGGCAGCCATGACTAGATTTGATGAAAAATATCATGAAAATACTCAGCTGGTTAGGAGTAAACTGATTAAAATCTTGTAATCTATCAAAGAATTACTCGGACAGCAACTGAATTCTCCACATTCATAGATCTCATCTACCTCAGTACAACCAATATAAGAGATTTAATCTGTTATATCTTGTTTGACAGAGTTCCATGATGTATTAAAGGCTGAAACACCGTGATCTAAATAACACTGCAATGTGTACAACCCAACATCATAAATGCAGATTCATAAAATTTTGCATCACATTTATGAAATAATGCAATGCAGCTTTTAGTGAATTAAAATTAACATTAGATTACTAACAATGGTCAAATGTAAAAACAAGGAATAATTCTTACATTAATTTCAAAAACAAATTTATTACTTTCGATATTTTGTGAACTCTTCACCTAACAAGATTGCAAAACAACACTTGCAAGAAAAAATTGTTCTGAATAACTAAAAATTGTCATTTCTATTCCCCCAAAAGATAACTTTTGAACCCTCTATGGAATGAGTTACTTTTCCAATGAGGAATGGTGTCGAAAGCAGTGTTTTGGAAGAAACAGGTGCAAAAATAACAAGTGCTACTGCTGAAGGCAATTATACCCCTACTGCTGTGCTGGACCATGTAGCATAAATGAATCAAAAACAAAGTAAGGACTATAACTCTGTTCAAAAGATGTGGGCTACTTTTTT
This sequence comes from Pictodentalium vernedei, assembly GCA_031216915.1. Classification (NCBI taxonomy): domain Eukaryota; kingdom Metazoa; phylum Mollusca; class Scaphopoda; order Dentaliida; family Dentaliidae; genus Pictodentalium; species Pictodentalium vernedei. The sequence goes on along the minus strand of CM062294.1, from coordinate 493,387,579 downwards.
TATAAAATGTGCAGAAGTAGTTTGTGATAAGGATCCCTCATACCAAATTTCACTGAAATCCATCCACTCACTCAGGGTTCCTGCACCTGACCTGACATAAAATTCCAGGCTTTTCCAGGCCATATACACCCCAAATTCAAGGAGTTTCAAGGTTAATAGAAAGTTAAATTCAAGGTTTTTCCAGGCTTATCGTAGTTGAACCACTCGAACCGTCTCGAACATATTTCATTCATCTCAACTTGGCGCACAATGCTTCATTTTCAAGGCTTTTCCTGGCCCAGGGAGCCAAAACAAGGCTTTTCAAGGCCTTGAATTTCATTTTTGAAATTCCAGGCTTTTCAAGGTCCGTGGGAACCCTGTCACTGGTAAGATATCACTGTGGATGGATGGATGCACAGACTGATGGATGGACGCACAGATGAACACATTGTAAGCCAGTATACTCCCCATTCTCTTCGAAAGTGGGGGTATAATAAAACTGGAACGCCAACTGAATGAGTCAGAATGGAAACAACAATTTCTCTTGAGTGGCAAAGCCATGAGAGAACATTTCTTAGTACACTTTTTACTGAATCATCACTGGTGTTATAAGTCATATCATCCAAACTTTTTTCAAAGAAACTAGCTCATTTTTTACCAGATGAAAAATTGTCTGACGAACAATACTTTTTTGTATTCCAAGATACATTCTACAATTATTTTTGTTATTACATTTTCAATAAGAACAATGACAAAAATTGCTCACAGCCAACTCTGTCAAAACATCAAAATCATTATTTGTAAAATTTCATGCGGCGCGCGGATTTTTATTTTATTTTTTATTTCTGTAATTATTTCTTTTCCACCAAAAGTTCATGTCCTTGGTAAGTTTTAGGCCTCATAATCTACGGAGAAGCATGGGTGGTGGTGTATTTCGTCCCTTGAGAGCAAGAAGGCTTTGCAATGCTAAAGCATTGCAAAGCCTTCTTGCACTCAAGGGACAAATTTATCATTTTTTTTTAACTTTGGTAAAATATCAGATATAAACCATTTAATTTTTTTTCTTTTTTAAGTTTGCATTGGTTATAAAAAGAGAGCATGCGGCAGCCAAAAGGACCATGTGGGAGGGCCTGAGAAACAGATTTTTTATTTTTTTAGGCCTAAAATAAATCCTTATATCTTTAATGGGTAAGACTATTGTAAAAAATATAGTTTTTCAGGCACCTCCCTAATTCAAATTTAGAAAACAAATTTTTTTGCTGTTTCATCTTCAACCAGTTGAAATCTACAATGACAAAAGCCAATTTGTTTTGCACTTTTTGATGTGCAATGAATGAAATAGAAACTTCAATAGCTTGAAAATAACTGATGAATGAATATTAAATCCCAGAAGAGTAAACATTTCAAAATTCTGAGACATTTCAAAGGATTTTCAGTACTGTTTTCATGGATAAAAAGTTCAGGAAATCTGATTGAGAAACCTGCAGAAACAAGAAAATTTGTTTATGCCTAAACATGCGATCTTTCTCTTACTAATATTTCACATAAATCTTCAAAATACTGTAAAGTTACCAACATTGGTTAAAAGAATAACTGAGAGGATTAATAAGTTGCAATTTCAATATTTTGAGGTCAATAAATTTTACACCTCCTGTGGAAGCTTGAGTCATAATCTTGACAAAATGCAGGTGATGTCTATGAGAGAATTAAGTCACAAAAAGCTGTGTACAAAGACTAATAAGTTACAGATTTCAAAAGAAAAAATACTATTTTATACTTCCTGTAGAATGTGGAATAAGGGAGATAACTCCATATAATCTGAAGTCACATTCTGATAAAATAATATACCAGATGCAATTCATGCATATGGACTGATAAAAAATGCCGCTCAGGATCACAGATCCAATGTCGAGTTGTGACCTTGACCTTTGACCTGGCGAGTCCAAGGTCAATAGGGTTCTTCCTCGCACCAAGGCCAACACACCTATGAAGTTTCATGACTCTAGGTTGAACCACTATCAAGTTCTCATCCGGAAACCAATTGTTGCGATATGCTATGTTCAAGGTCACTGTGACCTTGACCTTTGACCTGGTGAGTCCAACATCAATAGGGTTCTTCCTCGCACCAAGGCCAACACGCCTGTAAAGTTTCATGGCTCTAGGTTGAACCACTATCAAGTTATCATCCGGAAACCAATTGTTGCGATATACTATGTTCAAGGTCACTGTGACCTTGACCTTTGACCTGGTGAGTCCAACATCAATAGGGTTCTTCCTCGCACCAAGGCCAACATACCTATGAAGTTTCATGACTCTAGGTTGAACCACTATCAAGTTATCATCCGGAAACCAATTGTTGCAATATACTATGTTCAAGGTCACTGTGACCTTGACCTTTGACCTGGTGAGTCCAAGATCAATAGGGTTCTTCCTCGCACCAAGGCCAACACACCTATAAAGTTTCATGACTCTAGGTTGAACCACTATCAAGTTATCATCCGGAAACCAATTGTTGCGATATACTATGTTCAAGGTCACTGTGACCTTGACCTTTGACCTGGTGAGTCCAAGATCAATAGGGTTCTTCCTCGCACCAAGGCCAACACACCTATGAAGTTTCATGACTCTAGGTTGAACCACTATCAAGTTATCATCCGGAAACCAATTGTTGCGATATACTATGTTAAAGGTCACTGTGACCTTGACCTTTGATGTAGCAAGTCCAAAATCAATAGGGTTCTTCCCCTCACCAAGGCCAATCTACCTATGAAGTTTCATGAATGTGAGTTGAACCATTATCAAGTTATCATCCGGAAACCAATTGTTTAAGATTTACTATGTTCAAGGTCACTGTGACCTTGACCTTCGACGTAGCATGTCCAAAATCAATAGGGTTCTTCCTCCCACCAAGACCAACCTATGTATGAAGTTTAATGAATGTGAGTTGAACCACTATCAAGTTATCATCCGGAAACCAATTGTTTACGCCCGCCCGCCCGCCCGCCCGCCCGCCATTCACCAAACTATAAGTCGAGTTTGACTTCGTCACAACTCGACTAATAAACTGCTGGACATCTGAACAGAAAAAAACAGAGTTGTGATAGAGAGTTGATTAAGCACGTGCCGAGACTTTTTGGATTATACTGCATAACCCAAACAAAAACAACAGTTAACTCTTATAATTTAAAAGAGAATTATCAGGAAAGGTAAATAAAGTGTATAATCAGCATTTATTTAACCCTTTACCCAACGAATCGCCCGCATCCGCCCACGTAATATGCAAATTCAGCAGTTGAAAAAATATTATTTTTCAAAATATTTCAACAAAACCATATCATATGACCCCTCATTGGAACGAGCTCGTTCCAATGATGGGTCACATCATATGGTTTTGTTGAAATTTTTTGAAAAATTTGGTAAAATGATATTTAAAATGATAAATTTTGATATCGTCTGCGTTGGGTAAAGGGTTAAATGAAAATAATTTATTTTTTCTTCAGTAGACAAATATGGATCACATCAATCAAATCACAGAATGTTCTTTCATTGGTCAGCTTCAACACTGTATTTTTAGATTATAGCATGATTAGCGGCAGTCATCAAACATATTCAATTGTTCATCTGACAGTCGTTTAAATCATGAGTTTTGTTTATTTGAAACGATACAAAGTCATCATTTGTGTCTTCATGTAATCTAATTATTTCCACTGGATCTCCAATGCTGAACATTCCATATTCGTCATGGATTAATTAATAACGATTAATGTATATTCAGCCAACAAGGTGGGCGGAGCTTACTTGATAGCTTCAGTGTAAATTCCCTAATAATTTCAGTTATAGAGGCATGGTTAAAAACATTGTCCTGTCCATTTAGATTATATAATTTTGACAAATGTCACCTGGTACAGAATGAACCAATCATATGCCGGGAGAGTAAAACTGATTAAATTATAATAAATATGGACTTTCCAGTAATTCATCTGTGAAGTGACAACAATCAATTAACTTACATAACCATAAAATAGATTAGTTTGTTCATAATTATCCCAACAAATGAACTGTTTGAAATACATAAAAATAACAATCACAGAAAACTTACTGAGTAAATACCACCATGAGAGGCCGGTGAAGCTGGAGATATTAAACTTTCTCTTGAGGCACTCAAATGCTGGGATTGTTCTACAAAAAGAAAATGCCTATGAGGTACTATATAAAATATATAGAGGATGTGGAATGAGTGTTTTTCTCATATAATATTTATGAAATGAGTCTAAGAATTTTCCGTTTTGGCGAGCCTCTGGCGAGCCCAAATGGAAAATTCGGACGAGTTTCATAAATATTATATGAGAAAACCACTCATTTCATATTCTATTTATCATATGACACACACACACACGCATAAATTAGCCACTTAGTATGACTTTTTAACCCTTCACCTAACTGGAGTTGCAGACAGCACTTAGAAAAAACATCCTCGTATAACTAAAGATTTTCATTTTTTGCTTCCAAAACAAAGGTTATGACTCCTCATTGGAGCCAGCTCATTGAGCTCGTTCCAATGGGGGGGGGGGGGGGGGGGGGGGGCAGGGGGGGGTCATAACCTATGTTTTGGAAGCAAACAGTGACAATATTAATAACAAGAGGCCCCACGTGGCCTTAATCGCTCACCTGACAAAGTGACTCTAAGAAGTATTTTAGGTCACCTTCACCATGTCATGCCTCATCAACATTAACTGGTTGAGTGATAGATTTTGTTTGAAGTTCAACATTTGTTACCTAAAATTAGTTTTATTTAAAATCATTGGTGTGTGGCCAATCTCCAATGATTTTTAATAAAGCAAATTTATCTCTGCAGACAAACTGGTTTAGCATGAAGCACAAACAAGGAATGTGAAGAGATAGCCTTGGACATCTCTCCCCAACTGTGGATATCTTCCATGTGCTACATGTATATATTTGCATGCAAGAAAACAAAAATTTTCACAAATTTTATTTTTTTTTATCATCATTGGAACAAGCTCAAACAGCTTATTCCAATAGGGGTATGGGAAGATCAGGTATATTTTTGAGACAGAAATGTGAATATATAAATAATGGTGTTTTTTTGTGAATGATGCTGGAGAATTTTGCGTAAAGATATGGTAAATGGTTTGTTCTAGATACAGAATGATGCAAAAGTATTTAAATTTGATTAGGCAAGTTGTTCCTATAATGCATTTAAAAATTGAAGTAACTGTTTTTTTGCTGACGAACTTTTAGATGTGTGTGTCTGTGTTTGTGTGTGTGTGTGTGTGTTTGTGTGTGTGTGTTTGTGGGGGGGGGGGGGGGGGGGGGGGGGTAAGAGTGTTCTTGCAAACAAAATTCCTGAATAAATGGAAAATTTTATTTTTTGTGTGAAAGACATAGTGCGTGAATGTTGATTGGAACAAGCTTAGAGAGCTCATTTTAATGTGAAGTCATAAAGCTGTGTTTTACGTACGAAATTCTGGAATAACTAAAAAAATTGCTTTTTTGACTCAAAAAGCATGGTGTGCGACCTCTCATTGGAATGAGCTCAAAAAGCTCATTCCAATGGGGTATTTACAAGCGATAAGTACATGTATGTTTAAGAGACAAAAATTAAAATTTGAAGAATGCTGACAAGTTTTCGCAGTTATGCTGGTAAAAAGGTAAGATATGCAAAGTGGTTGTTTTTTAGAGGCGACATTTAATTAAGGGGAATTAACCCTTGATTACTGAGGTAACTTCTAAAAGTACTGAAATTTCATGAAGCAATGTGAATAACAGACAACAGTTGCCTAAAAATTTCATGAATAACTAAAATTTTTATTCCTTTGTCTCGAAAACATGGCATATGACCTTTGTTGGAATGAGCTGAATGCGTGTGTTCCAATGAGGGGTCATAAAATTTGAACGAAGATTTGTGTGAATAATGCATTAGTACTGCTAGATTTGGGTAAACGGTTCACCCTGGATACCACCCCTTCTATAGTAGATCTTTTCTGCAAATTTTGTCTAAGATTCTATCAACTTTACAAATAAATACGTTCATGAATCACAATCAGATTCACCCTACAATGTTGCATACCAAATATCAAAAGATTCTGCCTGCTGGATCTGGAGAAGAAGATTTTTTAAGAAATATGCCTGAAACGCACTAAGTTAAAATTTGGGCTCCTATACGGAGCCCAAATATAAACCCAGGGGGCCGATTTGAACAAACTTGAATCAGATCCACCCCACAATGTTGCTTACCAAATATGAAAAGATTCTGAAGCTGGATCTGGAGAAGAAGATTTTTTAAGAAATTTGCCTGAAATGCACTAAGTTCGAATTCAAGCTTCTATAGTGAGCCCAAATATGAAACTAGGAAGCCGATTTGAACAAACTTGAATCAGATCCACCCCACAATGTTGCATACCAAATATTAAAAGATTCTGCCTGCTGGATCTGGAGAAGAAGATTTTTTAATAAATTTGCCCGAAATGCACTAAGTGCGAATTCGGGCTTCTATATTAAGCCCAAATATGAATCCAGGGGGCCGATTTGAACAAACTTGAATCAGATCCACCCCGCAATGTTGCATACCAAATATCAAAAGATTCTGCCTGCTGGATCTGGAGAAGAAGATTTTTGAAGAAATTTGCCTGAAATGCACTAAGTGCGAATTCGGGCTTCTATATTAAGCCCAAATATGAATCCAGGGGGCCGATTTGAACAAACTTGAATCAGATCCACCCCGCAATGTTGCATACCAAATATCAAAAGATTCTGCCTGCTGGATCTGGAGAAGAAGATTTTTGAAGAAATTTGCCCGAAATGCACTAAGTTTGAATTCGAGCTTCTATAGTGAGCCCAAATATGAATCCAGGTGGCTGATTTGAACAAACTTGAATCAGATCCACCCCGCAATGTTGCATACCAAATATCAAAAGATTCTACCTGCTGGATCTGGAGAAGATGATTTTTTAAGAAATTTGCCTGAAATGCACTAAGTTCGAATTCGAGCTTCTATAGTGAGCCCAAATATGAATCTAGGAAGCCGATTTGAACAAACTTGAATCAGATCCACCCCACAATGTTGCATACCAAATATCAAAAGATTCTGCCTGCTGGATCTGGAGAAGAAGATTTTTTAATAAATTTGCTTGAAATGCACTAAGTTCAAATTTGGGCTCCTATACTGAGCCCAAATATAAACCCAGGGGGCCGATTTGAACAAACTTGAATCAGATCCACCCCACAATGTTGCTTACCAAATATGAAAAGATTCTGCCTGCTGGATCTGGAGAAGAAGATTTTTTAAGAAATTTGCATGAAATGCACTAAGTTCAAATTCGAGCTTCTATAGTGAGCCCAAATATGAATCTAGGAAGCCGATTTGAACAAACTTGAATCAGATCCACCCCACAATGTTGCATACCAAATATCAAAAGATTCTGCCTTCTGGATCTGGAGAAGAAGATTTTTTAAGAAATTTGCCTAAATGTACTAAGTTCGAAATCGGGCTCCTATACTGAGCCCAAATATGAACCCAGGGGGCCGATTTGAACAAACTTGAATCAGATCCACCCTACAATGTTGCATACCAAATATCAAAAGATTCTGCCTGCTGGATCTGGAGAAGAAGATTTTTTAAGAAATTTGCCTGAAATGCACTAAGTTCGAAATCGGGCTCCTATACTGAGCCCAAATATTAACCCAGGGGGCCGATTTGAACAATCTTGAATCAGATCCACCCCACAATGTTGCTTACCAAATATGAAAAGATTCTGCCTGCTGGATCTGGAGAAGAAGATTTTTTAAGAAATTTGCCTGAAATGCACTAAGTTCGAATTCGGGCTTCTATAGTAAGCCCAAATATGTATCCAGGGGGCCGATTTGAACAAACTTGAATCAGATCTACCCCGCAACATTGCATACCAAATATCAAAAGATTCTGCCTGCTGGATCTGGAGAAGAAGATTTTTGAAGAAATTTGCCTGAAATGCACTAAATTCGAATTCGAGCTCCTATAGTGAGCCCAAATATGAATCTAGGGAGCCGATTTGAACAAACTTGAATCAGATCCACCCTACAATGTTGCATACCAAATATCAAAAGATTCTGCCTGCTGGATCTGGAGAAGAAGATTTTCAAAGAAATTTGCCTGAAATGCAGTAAGTTCAAATTTGGGCTCCTATACTGAACCCAAATATAAACCCAGGGGGCCGATTTGAACAAACTTGAATCAGATCCACCCCACAATGTTGCATACCAAATATGAAAAGATTCTGCCTGCTGGATCTGGAGAAGAAGATTTTTTAAGAAATTTGCCTGAAATGCACTAAGTTCGAAATCGGGCTCCTATACTGAGCCCAAATATGAACCCAGGGGGCCGATTTGAACAAACTTGAATCAGATCCACCCTACAATGTTGCATACCAAATATCAAAAGATTCTGCCTGCTGGATCTGGAGAAGAAGATTTTTTAATGTTTTTCCCATTGCCTACAGTGTTAAAAAGTGCTGACTCAGCACTTTTTCAAAGTCCCGAAACTGTACCCTATGATAAAACCGATGGCAATTTTTTTTTACCAATCCTTTCTGTTGGTCCTAAGGAAGCTGCACACCAAATAAAAATTCTCAGTGCCGTGCAGTTTTGGAGATATGGGCGTTTTAAATTTTTTCTATTTTTAGCTCCTGTGGTTCCCACGGGGCTGCGGGAAAATTTTTTTTTGCATAAATCAAGTACTCATGACCCAATAAGCCCTCACATAAAATTTGGTTCAAATCAGCCTCTCGGTTTGGAAAATAGAAATTTTGGGCGGGGCAAAAAATTTTGCCCCTCTCATAACAACGTCAAGTATAGCCCCACAAACTTCTCTTGAACAAATCTGAGTCTACACCTCAAAAGGAAGCTGCACACCAAATATCAAGTCTCTGCTACTGCTGGTTCATGAGAAGAAGATTTACAAAGATTTTGGTGCCCCTTGGGGGTGTGGCACCACCCAGGAGGAGGGGCAACTTCATTTGAACAAATCTGAATTGGCATTAGGTAATAAACATTTAGCCAACATTTGAATAAAATTGGGCTAGTGGTTTAGGAGGAGAAGTCGATAATGTAAAGTTAACGCCGGACGGACGACGACGGACGACGGACGACGGACGACGGACGCCGGACGACGGACGACGGACGACGGACGACGGACAGAAAGTGATTAGTTAAGCTCCCCTTGAGCTTCGCTCAGGTGAGCTAAAAATGAATGGCGTTTTTCTTGGAGGTAAAAGATCAATACAATATAACCCACCCTAAATAGGACAGATAACGTAAATTCTCCCTACTGAAATTATGCAGATGTGACCCAGTTGTATTTTGTTTAGCCAATCAAATTGTCCAGTTTTGAAATTGGCCAATGAAAGCTCCCAACGCTAATTATGCAAATTGTGAAAATGTGGCCCAGTTGTATTTTGTTCAGCCAATCAAATTGTCTAGTTTTGAAATTGACCAATGAAATTGATGGAAGGCTTTATTTATCACTGATCAATATGAAAACAAAATATCAAATGTTTTAAAGTGAACAAAACGGTCGAGTCATATGATAAATAAATATATCTATGTGATGTTCAATGGTGAATTCAGGGAAAGCTGGAGCTCTATTTGTACAGGTCGAAGGCAGGTGTATCATAAATGTGCCATATCCTGGCTTATAGGTCATGAAGATTCACTGCAGAAACTCAACAGCACAGAAAATCACTTTGGATTGCTATAAAGTGATCAATGGTTCAAATCACTGTACCACTGATTTTTCAACAAAATTTACATTTGTCCACTTGGCTTATGAAAAGTTTCTCGGATACGCTGTTCTAGAGAATCTCCTTATCGCTCGAATGATTATATGATTGCTTAGCAAGCTGAATGAAGTGACCATCCACAAGTGAATGATCATGACATTCAGATTGCTAAACTGTTCAATACATTAACGAATATCTATGTCTTTTTAAATAAATAACTTGGTTGTTGACAGCTCAACAGATATGGTCTGACTTGAGACTCGTTATCATGCTTTACGATGAGGTTAGTTTTTCTACAAGTACTACATATTAGTTTGTGTTACCATATTTCAATACAATGGTAATGTATGGGATATATGAAATATATTTGAATTTTCTGCTCAGGAATGGTTATCCTACACACAGGCATCATATGCCTCCAAGCTTGATGGCAAAGGTATGGTGAAAGTTGAACCAAAGATTAATATTTGTACAATCTTGAATCTAGGACACATAAGGAAGCTGTATACTAAATATTCCATAATAAATATTCCATTATAGACACTCATTCGTGAGAAGATTTTTAATAAACTTGGGACATTTTTGCCGCCCACAAGCCTATTGGAGTGAGCAACTTCATTTTAACAAAACTGTATGACAGCCATCAAGGATGATGTGTGCCAAGTTTAACTGGCTAAGGCTAATCTGTTTTTTAGCAGAATGAAATGAAAAAGTTAACAAACACATGACAGAGTCGAATGCAGGACACCCACCTTCAGGCATATGAGCCTAACCTAGACCTTAAAGGCCTAATTCTGACTTTGATAATTTTTTAATGCAAAGGAACAGGTGCCCCAACATGCATTGTTTGGGTAAACTCAAAACTTGTTTTCTAAGTACCTTGTCAGTTGTTTCTACGCAAGTCTTGGCTGCCTCTGTAGGCAGCCAAGACTTGATTAGAAACAATTGCAAAACCACAGGAGATAGACTTTCAATGCATATTGAAAACGTATAAAAATCTCGAGGCCCTAAAGGGTTAAAAGAGATGTTATGTTTGATTTCCAAAGTAAAGAGAGTAAGGTCTACTGACACTGTCTGATGTACAAACTCTTTGTATTTCAATTAACTCACAATGACTCTTTCCGTGCCTACAGGGACAACTAATCAGTAGTATTTTTTCTGAAAGCAGACATGATTGTTTGTCAGTTACCAATATTTTAGAATTTTAAAATGAAATTCTTAACCCTTTACCCAATGAATCGCCCGCATCCGCCCGCATCCGCCTGCGTAATATGAAAATTCAGCAGTTGAAAAAATATTATTTTTCAAAAAATTTCAACAAAACCATATCATGTGATAACAACAAAACCATATCAAAGCTCATTCCAATGAGTGGTCACATGATATGGTTTTGTTGATATTTTTTGAAAAATTTTAAAAAATGATATTTAAAATAATAAATTTTGATATCGTCTGCATTGGGTAAAGGGTTAAACTGGTAGAGTGCTGGAAGCCCATATTTGGGCTTTATTCTGAAGTACATGTGCTGCATCTTGAAGGCATCATATTCTGTGGATATATTCTATAGTACCTTTAAAGTTAAATAATTTTGTTTGCTAGGATTTGCCTTTTTACAATTTATGGAAGAGTGCCTATAGGCACTCTTTCATAAATTGTAAGAAGGCAAAGATGCGTGAACAAATTTTGACGACGGAAAATAATTTAGCACTCTACCAGTTAATAGAAACATTTTTGTTGACAACTGTTCACTATTTACCTTCATTTCTGCAGCACACTTTGATCTCACAAAACTTAAGAACTATTTTGAGGAATATCATTAGTGAAAATGTTATCAAGAAGTTCATATCAGGTTAAGAAAAAAAGCCAAAAGCCTTACCTAAGGTATCATAAGTAAATCCGGCATTTACCATTCCCCCAGAAACTCCCAGACTATCTGACATGGCCTCATCACCATCACACTCTTGAATGTCCCCTGAAGAATTTCTGGGCACCTTGTCTGGGGAGTCATTTTCACTGAACTCCTCTTCAATACTGTCCACAGACATTTTAGTGATTATCACATTCCTTTCTACACTACTCTCACTGTCATATTTAGAAACATCTGTCACACCCGAGTCTCCTGCTGAGTCATGCTTATACCGTTCTGGTATGGAACTCATTCTTGCTATCGAGTCACCCATACCATCATCTGGGCTGTCAACGATTTCCTCGAAGCTTCCATCTGGCTCAAAGTCAGTTTGAATGTTCTGATCAATAGTGTGTCCATGAACACTTGATGAACTCACACTTTGTCTTTGTTCAGGTGTCATACATGTAGAAGGAGAAGTTTGTCCAGCTGTAGAGCTTTCTTCAGGAACAGTTTCAGGTCGTGAAAAATCATCTGAGTCCATAGATTCAAACACATCATTACTCAAACTGGAGTCCTTGCGAACCAAAGGAATGGAGCCACCATATGAGGCGACTGATGCTAGTTTTGCAAGGTTTGCTGCAATGTTTTCTTTGTCTCTCTGCTTGACAATTGCCTCCACAGCCAACCACTCTGACATGGTTTGTTCGTAAGCAGTTCTGACAGCTACATCAATGTTATCTCTGTCATCTTTTGTGCTCCCAAATTTGTAATGGCCAAGCAAATAAGGCCAAACCTGAAATGTACAAGTTTCAAGTCACCAACACTGGTTAACCCTTAAGCCCCCATATAGCCCCAAACCGCCACTTTTATATTGCATTGAAGCAGGTGCTCCCTTGTGTAATCTTTTTTATTACTCTTGTGTGTAGACTGAATTTTCTCTGGCAGTGGTTCTACATCACTGCTGGCTGCCAAGTCATCAATAACTATGTAAACAGAAAAAGGCCATAAATACTTTAAAATTAATCTGAGGACTTAAGGGTTAACCCCTAGCACTCTGGTAGTGCAACAGAATATTCTCCCATCATTCTGTTTTTCTCTTGTTTGACCAAGAATTTAACCAATTATACCTTGTCTGGTATATTTGGTTAAATAACAAACTGTATTATGGGAAATATATGCTGCTGAAAACTTTACCATTTTGACAGCAGAGTACAGAGGACTAATAAGCATTAACAGACAACTATTTGGCAGAAGTTTAATCTAACAATTCAGATGAGTAGTCAACCAAATTTAGACTGTTACGCACATATTTCACCCTGGTGGTTTGCAGGAAAATGTTTTTGACTTGAGCAGAACATGGGCAGCTCCTAGGCCATGTTCCAATCAGATTTTGTAAGATGATTTGAAGAAACCAAAAAAATGGGAAATAGAAGTTGATGGATGGTTGAGGTGTGACTCATATCATTACCATTATCTTTTACAACCCACTCCAGTAGCAACCCAAAAAGGAATAAATATATTAAAATAATTTAGGCCCCACAAAGTAGAGCTTCTGTTTCTCAGGCCAATTTGTTGGTAAAATTGCAAATGGTCAGGCAGTTTTTAATTTTATTTTTTATTTTTGTAATTATTATTGTAAAGTTCATGTTCTTGGTTTGTTTTATGTTTTAGGTCACATAATCTACAGAATAGCATGAGTGGTGATATATTTTTATCCCTTGAATGCAAGAAGGCATTGCAATGCTAAAGCATTGCAAAGCCTTGTTTCACTCAAGGGACAAATTTATAAATTTTATTAATTTGGGAAAAATATCAGACACAAACCATTTAATTCTTATTTTTTTTAAAGTTTGCATTGGTTATAAAAAGAGAGCATGCAGCAGTCAAAAGGACATGTGGGAGGGCCTGAGAAACATTTTTAGGCCTTTTGTTAATTTTGTCTGAAATGTAATCTAAGAACTGCAACTGGAGAGGGTTGCTGTGGCTGCAGGTAAAAAATCTCAAAGACACAAATTTGAATTGATAAAACCTACAAAAAGAACCCCAAATGCAATTATGGGGTATAATTACCAAGTTCAAACTTTAACCCTTTACCCAACGAATCGCCTGCATCCTCCCGCGTAATATGCAAATTCAGTAGTTGAAAAAATATTATTTTTCAAAAAATTTCAACAAAACCATATCGAGCTCGTTCCAATGAGGGATCACATGATATGGTTTTGTTGAAATTTTTTGAAAAATTTCAAAAAATTGTATTTAAAATAATAAATTTTGATATCGTCTGTGTTGGGTAAAGGGTTAACAAGCTTGAAACTCAAACTTGATCAGTGTACTGTCAAAGCTAAAAAAAAACCCCTTTCCCAATGTTTGAAAATACTTGGTTGTTTGAAACAGATTTCATCTTGTGAATACTGTAAATTCTAAATTTTGTTAAGAATATTATCTGAATGTACATAGAGAGTCATAAGACTGAAAGTCTGGACAAATCACGTAAATTTTGCATGGTTCCAAGGTAATGTTGACATTGAATGTTTCTGACATATTTTGATCAGTAATCTCTGATAGTTACTGAGATAGAGACCAGGTGATGGAGGATGGAATGAGGGAGGGATGGATGGATATAGGAAAGGAGAAAGGGAGGTTTGCACAAGCTGCATGCTCTTGTCTGCAGATTTTGCAAAAGGTGAAGGACTGAAAATTTATCCTAGACCTCATTTCTAAGATGTTAAAAAGGTAAAAAGTAAGGACATGATTCAATTCAAATATTTATTGGTCTGTACTCCAATACATGGAATGTTACCAAGTTAACACTAAAACAGAAACAAATACATCTTTAACCCTTTACCCAACGAATCACCCGCATCTGCCTGCGTAAAATGCAAATTCAGCAGTTGAAAAAATGTTAAAAAATTTATAGTAATTTCTATATTTTTTATACTTACCAATGACCCAGACATAGCTGGTGCTAACTCTTAAAATATAGGGCCAAACACAAATTTTGCCCCCCAATCCCCAAAATTTGCATCTAAAACCAAAGAAAACATGTCCTGAATGGCCCTCCACACTTCACCTCTACTGCGCATGCGCAGTGTCAAGGACGTTCCGAAATTGGCGCCATTAATCATTCTAATAACCAGTGCCTGGTAAGCGCTATGTACTCAGCGGGGAGGCAAGAGTTCCCAACTCCTGGGAGGGCCATCCCCGTCTGGGTCATTGGTAAGTATAAAAAATATAGAAATTACTATAAATTTTTTAACATTTTTATACTGTACCAATGACCCAGACATAGCTGAATAGTAAAAAGGCTGGAGGGCCAAGGACATAGAGCAAGATGGAATACGCTCAATAATATAAAATAGAGTCATCCCCTCTAGGGAAAAAGAAGTAATAGGCCTTACATGTATCTTTCTTATTTATGATAAATTAGAAAGATACAACACCTTCCAAAATTGAGCATCATACATCCATGTACTCTATTAATATCCAATATAAGCCTTATACTAATAATTTTTAAAGTAAGCCAATAAATAAAGTAAGTCTAGAGAATAGAGACTCTTATACTCCCTAAAAGTGTCTGAGGATTGCATAATCATGTCCGTTGACACGTGCTATATTCAAAAGCTATACTTTAAAAACTAAGACTTGAATGAATTTTTAAAACATAAACTTCTCACTAAACAACCATCCCAATAACAGCTCAGAATTACTAACTCCGGAGGAGGTATCCCCTTGTTTTCATAGTAAAACAGGTGACCCAAGGGAACACCCTCCCCCCACCCCCCCCTTTTTCTTGCCCTGGGTCAAATAGCCCAGAGCAAAGAGGGCAGCAGAACAGAGTCACTGCCGAAACAGACAGCCTACCTAGCTATAGTAGCAACTGTTAAGTGAATGACATTCTGAGCAGTAGATAATAGACCTAACAATAGAGGCCTCCAGAAATGGACTCAATATTTCTGAGATAAAAAATTCATGAATGTGGATGGCTGAGCGCAATGAGCAGCCTTCAAAAATCAATAATAGCGACACTATTAATGTAAGCCCATGATGTAGAAGAACTCTTACTTCATGAGCCAAAATCTCAAACACAACTGCTGAGTCAAGATATACCATCAGCAGTATTGATAGTTAATTGAATCCATTAGCAATAGAATGGAGCGTAACGTCCTTCTAATAGGCATCAAAGACAGAAGAAGTTTACGCCCGTAGTAATAAACAGATATCTGTTTAAAAATACATAAACTCTAACCGGACAGAGTAAAGGCCTATGCCCGTACGAAGACGGAAGGACCTTAATAACAATAGGTTCCGGATATTAGGAGCCTAACTCTTATGCAAAAATCCAACCTAAATAGTAAAGGAAGTAGTGATTCCGAAACTACGAAAGTGAAAACCATCCATCGATAGTGCATGAAACTCACTGACTCTTCAGTAAAAGAGAAGCCAACAGAATTACTGTCTAAAAGGTCAGAATTTGAAAACTACTGTTTCCAGAGGCTCAAATGATTACTTAGCTAAATAAGAACCGAAGTTAAATTCCATATAGGAATTTAATCTAAAGATTCTAAGTCTATTTATCAAAAAGTTACTAACTGACTTAGATAAAGAGACATAAGACTCAATTGTAAACTATCATAGAGTGCATAGGTATGAGGTAACATAAACCTATAACCTTAATAATAACAGGCTGCAGTAGATCTTGTCAAACAAGTATACTAAAAAGTTGCAATGAGTAGTATGGAGGGATCAACAATATGAACATAGTGATCCCTACACCAACGACGGAAGAGCCTCCACTTTAGCCGCATAGAATAGCGAAGAAGAGGATCTCCTATAGTAAGAAATCGCATCCAAAGCTCGTCCAGTACAATGCTTACAATGCAATACGGACCACACAACGGAATACGTGAAGGTTGCGACCTTGCGGGTTGTGATAAAGATGACACGATTTACCCAGCGAAAAAAGATCCTCTCATTGAGGAAGATTTCGCGTTAAGTCCCACAGTAGACATCAGAGTAAATTACCCACGGTCTCTGTGAAGACAGAGGTGCTATCAACAGAAATGTATTGTAGTTGTTTATCTTAGCAATACCTGCTGAAACAACAGCGCCGGAGGATACGCATATCCTATCATTCCGTCCTATTAGATCAATAGAGCGTTAAGAACATTAGCTCAGAGATCCGGACAAGCCAACACATACGTCTGCAATTGATTAGCAAGCTGTGTCGTAAATAAATTATCATTGGGCGCTCCCATAGATAGCAAATCTGATTGAATACTTGTTTGTAGAGAGTCCATTCTGACGGCAACAAGTGACCCCTAAGTGAACGGGAGTCCGGTAAAACAATCAGACGACCCGGAATATGACGGACCGAAACAGAACTTGGTGTACTATAACCAACAGACGGATTCTTTCCATTAAATTGAATAACGGAAACGAATGAGTGCCTCCCTGGTTCCGGAGATACGCCACTACTGTCGAATTAACGGACAGGATTTGGACATGCGTTTCTGAATAATGTTCATCCAATGACATAAAGCAAGCCTAAAAAACATTATTCCGCGGAAGATAATTGCTTGCTTAGAGACTGTGGAACCCAAAGACCCTGGCACTTCGAATCCGTTGGGATCAATATTATATCCCAACCTGTTTGACTGGCAACCGTCATAATTATAAAACTCGGATCCGGCAACTGCAGTGGCACTCTCTGAGTCAACCACCGAATGTTTGCCCCAGTCTGAATCTCTTGTAACACTAGATAGACAAGAGAACGTGTAAATCGAGCAATTCATGGATTGCTGAAAAGTTGCCGTCGAAGAGAGGCTTCTCCGAGAACGAAGCGACTCTGAGAGAGTTCTTCACCTTACTATCCACGCGCGTGGATGTAGCTAGGGCTGCGTCACGTCTAACCAACTCCAATCAGCCACTGAAGGGCGGAGTTATACGTGAGCAAACTACTGCCCTCAAAAGAAATCACATTGAGAATAATATCCCGTAAATCTTTTCTTGAAGACGTAATGATAACGCCTCAGTAAGGTGGATTACGTATGATAAAGCGTCTAAGTTAAGTCTACTAGACATCATTGTCGTTTCCAACATTGTGGTTGGAAAAGACATAGACGGCGAAAAAGAATATTTCCCGTCTTTAACCATGCCGTCTAGACGCATATGAACTCTCGGTATGTCCTGCTCTGCCAAAATAAATTATTCGTATAAATGATAAAACGGCAGAAATGAGCATTGCAGACAAGAAACTAAACTATCATGCTTGGTAGCAGGCTTATATGCATATATAGCGTCGAAAAATAAAACACATGTTCTAATGACATTATTGGACTGTGTCGGTAAGTCAGGGACAATTTCCCTGAACCGATCCAAAATTCCATGTCCAATGATGCTATAAGTCTCTTATCCAACCTCGCAGCAATGTAGTCCGAAAAAACAATCACTGGAAGATAATGGCAGAAGATATGAATGGCAGCTTCCGATGCTACGAAAGGGAAAACTCGAAATCTTTCGAATCCCTTTCGCCATCCTGTCGGACCCTATAAAGCGTTCGGTCGTCCGTACCTGATGCAACCGCGGACCGCACCGACCCAGCACCGTCAGATAATTCCTGATTCGAGTAAGAAACTGTCGATTGCTGGGATGCTGCGAAACAACTGTGCTAACTCGGATAGCACGTCCGTCACTGAGGCCTGAGGAGAAGCGGTCCTACAATGCATTGCCGCTGGAAGCTCCGTGATCGTTACCCCGTGCATACTACCAATATGCGAGCGAACGGAGTGTATAGGCCTCGTGTCCCTTGGCTACCGGATGGCGTGACCTATTCGCCGTGGAATCACTGAATGACGAAACTGATCGGATACTCGAGGTCACATAGCCAATGTGCGGTCGTGTGCCCTGCTGTGAGGATGAGGAAGCATTATCGACAGTCTCTCGGACTGTCAATATAACGGAGCGTCCCGACCGACAGACATATGCTCCGAATGTAAAATATCTGAACCACAACATGTGGTCCCCTATGTTGTTGGACGAGAGAGGGACCTCTCTCGCTCACAGCCCGGACGGACCTGGACAAGCCAGGAACCGGACTAACAGGCTTCCTCCGATCTGTCCTCAATCCACCGTCACTGGATGAGTACTAAAGAAATTATAGTGCTCGCATCACCCAAATCTCCTTCCTAGACCGCAACGGACGAACCCGGCAGCCGAACCATTCGATGAATGTACGCTACACCGGGTGAGCTAGCGAATGTCACTCCGTCGATCCTACAAGGGATCTCTTAGGCGATAGACATATTCCATGAGCACTTATTGCCGCTAGCTCTTCATTAACTATGACGACAGAGGCACACTTCTGAAAGACATCTCCGTAACTTTGCGAACAAGATACCAGAAATGCTTGGTTATAGCAAGCATATAATAATAATATATATAGCGTCGTTCAATAATTCGAAAGTTTGTGTGACATTATTGGACTATGTCGGAACTGAGGGACAATGTCCCTGAACCGAACCAAAAATTTCCAAGTCCACCGACGCTATCAGTTTCTTATCCGGCATCGCAGCATTCTGGTCCGACGAAAGAAGCTGTAGAAGATCAAGTCAACTGACATACACAACAGCATATGTTGTTCCGAAAGGGAAAGCTCGAAATCCTCCAAATCCCTTTCGGTATCCCGTCGGACCGGATGAAATTTTCGGACGTCCGTACCCGCTTCCGCGGAGCGTCCCGACCCAGCATCGTCGGATAAAAAATATGCGACAGATTCAGTTGATGCTGGGATGCTGCGATAAGCTGTGCTATTTAGGAAAGCACGTCCGTTCCCGAGGCCTGTGCAGAAGCGGTCTTACGATGCATTGCCGCCGGAAGCTCCGTGTACGTTGACTCCCGCACACTTTCCTATGCGAACGTCCGGAGTCTGCAGGCCTCGTGTCCCTGGCTACCGGATGGTGTGACCTGGTCGCCGATGATTCTCTGACTGGCGAAGCTGACTGGATATCCGAGGTCACGTAACCAAGAGCGGTCGTGTGCGCTACCATGAGAATGAGGAAGCCTTATTGACAGTCTACTCCGGACTGACTATATGTCGGAGAGTCCTGAGCGACGGACGTATGCTCCGAATGCGAAACATTTTGTACCACAACATCTGGGGCCAGATGTTGTTGTACGAGAGAGGGGCCTCTCTTGCTCGCCGTCCGGATGGACCAGAACGAGCTATGAACCGGACTAAAAGGCTTCCTCCGTTCTCCCTCTAATCCGCCGTCACTGGGTGTGCATTTGGTTGATTTATAGTGCTCGCATCACCCCAAAACTCCTTCTAGACCGCAACGGACGAACCCGGCTGCCGAACCATTCGATGAATGGATGCTACACCGGGCGAGCTAGCGGACGTCAAAGGCCGTCGAACCTACTAGGGTCCTCTTAGGCAATTGGCGTATTTACATGAGCACTTTTCCGCTAGCCCTTCATTAATTGTGACGACGGAGGCACACTGCTGGAAGACATCACAGATACATCACCCTAATCTTGATCGTCTGAAATAGAAATTGATAAAGTAGAGTGACCCTGCGGGGAAAGGACCGGAGTGTCCAATTCCCCACTAACATACCGTGACATACGCTTCCCATGTTGTCATCGAAATCATACGATACAGAACAGGAGTTAATGCGAGTACACTGACCACATATAGAATGATTATAAAAGTCAGAGGAAGACTTCCTCTTATTACAATTGATCAAAATCCTTTCAATGTGAAAAGAAAACAAGTCCTGGTACTCGCACCAACCCCTGGCAATCAAAATACATAATAATAATATGATCCATTAATATAGAAAAAATAATTGAAATCAAAATATTTTGAAAAAATATTTTTTCAGAACAGCCCAAGTTTCTGAAAAGTAACGTTGAGCCCCAATGGATCCCAAGCCTAAGTGTGGACAAAAATTTTAAAAATATTTTAAACAATTTATTCAACACTTATGAACAATAATAATGTATCTAGTTATGATTAAAATAACATCAAGATATTATTTTCAAGAAATCCCCCCCCCCCCCCCTCACACAGAGGGCTGTTGTAAATGTAAACAATGAGTGTAAAAACACTAAAATAAGACTCCAAGCACCCAGGCCCGGAATCAGTTACCAAAAATACACTATCTGATGCAAAACAGAGACTTCCAGGGAAGAAACTGCAGAACATCAGATGGTAGATGCAGAACACAACGCCTAACCACCCGTAGGTGAAGACGTAAACATGGGGAAAAGAACAGAATTCATTCTGTTATTCAGCTAAAACTCCCAAGAAAATTTGGTAATAATAATTACAGAAACTATGCCAAAAGCATGGGAGAATAGCAAGGGGGGACTTAAAGGAAAGGGAGAGAGGAAAACACTGAAAAATCAGTATAACTAAATAACCAGAATGACAACAAAATGGCTGCTGCCTCGAAAATAGGTAACTTAACATAATTTCATTAAAAAATTTTAAGTTACAGCCCTGATAATATTCTGTCACACATTTTTCCTCTCCTCCTTCTCTATCCTCCTTAGAATCACCATTTCACTAATATTTATGTGTCTGGCATCATTTAAACTGAGATTTACAAGCACAACGATCAGTCAGATGTTAACTGATGAAGGGCCAAACTTAGAATGATTAATGGCGCCAATTTCGGAACGTCCTTGACACTGCGCATGCGCAGTAGAGGTGAAGTGTGGAGGGCCATTCAGGACATGTTTTCTTTGGTTTTAGATGCAAATTTTGGGGATCGGGGGGCAAAATTTGGTACAGTATAAAAATATTATTTTTCAAAAACGATCAACAAAACCATATCATGTGACCCCTCGTTGGAATGAGCTCGTTGAGCTCGTTCCAACGAGGGGTCACATGATATGGTTTGGTTGAAATTTTTTGAAAAATTTTAAAAAATGATATTTAAAATCATAAATTTTGATATCGTCCACGTTGGGTAAAGGGTTAACTTGAACAATGCCCGAGTTTGTCCATCAAGAAGTTGACAACCCCTATTTGCCATATAAATAAACTTGTCTTATTTGATAATGAGTTTACCTCTTTTCTTATTTCATGACTGACTCCTCCATAATAGATTAGTTGATAAACATCTTGGGCATCATTGACCTGCAAATATGAAATACATAAAATCTCCAATATTTTAATATATATTAACATTTCTTGGTACAGTGGAGCCCACTTAATTGGATATCTCTTAATTGTATATCCCTGTTAATTGAATATAATTTTCAAACACAAAACCATTTACTATACCTTCAGTACAAATTTGATCTGTTAATTGCATATGGGTTGTAGAGTAAACTCCTGTTAATTGTATATAAAGTTTTGTAATGTGTCGAAAAAATTACTGTGACACACACCAAATTCCCCTTATTTATCAACCTTTTTGGTCTCACTACATCCAATACAGGCATATATTCTATTACATCTTGTTTGACAGAGCTCTATGAGCTCTGTCAAACAAGATATAACAGAATAAATGCTCAGTTTACCTCCAGAGCACAGGAAACTGACCAAATTCTTGTTAATTGTATACTCCTGTTAATTGAATAATTTTCACTGGCAAAATGGATATCCAATTAAGAGGATTCTACTGTACCTGTTATCCTTCGTATTCATTGTTTATATCACGAAAATAGGCAGTATTTTTTACTTTACCCTCGCATATTGTTTCAGGAAATGGACGTTGTCATACCTAACCCCGCTCTGGATCAAGCTATTGTGAACAAATTATTGATAATCCATGTTAATTTTTGCCATTTAATTTTTAAATCCGATAAATTTAATGTCGATGTGGAATTTATTGACTCTAAATTTCTGAAAGAATGTCCATACTCTGAAGTGATAGCATCACATGACAGTGACTGACACAATGCTGATTACGTCAATGAGGAATATATTCCTGGCAATTTTCATCAAGCGACAGTTTCTAGATACTCAAAATGACACAAATGAAAACTTCAGAGTCCAGACATTGCTTTGTTTTTCACTTGTGTTGTCAGGATTTTGAACTGCATTTACTTATACCTCGTTAAATATTCCACTGTATATTATGCTTAAAAGTAAAAAATTTAGTGGCAAGAAATTGTAATGTTTGTATACTGAATTTAAACCAATTTGCACTTTATTTCAGTGCTTTTTTATATTATTATTTCGTAATTGCATCTCTTTTTTCCTTTTTGTGCCCTATGAGGCGTTTTCCCAAATCAGCGCACCACCAAAGAAACTGTGTGCCTTGGCATCATCTTGGGCGTGCAATGTATAGTGCCAGGATTTTTTTTTAAATGAAGGTCTGTAATTTCCATCAGCAAGACAGCCAAAACCCTGAAAGTTTGAGCATGTGTTCTACATGTACATGTGTGACAAGGAACACACCAAAATTGAAACTGGGCCCTTGAAGGTTAACCCTTTACCCAATGCAGACAATATCAAAATTTATTATTTTAAATATCATTTTTTTTAAATTTTTCAAAAAATTTCAACAAAACCATATCATGTGACCCATCGTTGGAACGAGCTCAATGAGCTCGTTCCAATGAGGGGTCACATGATATAGTTTTGTTGAAATATTTCGAAAAATTTAATTTTTTCAACTGCTCAATTTGCATATATTACGAGGGTGGATGCGGGCGATTTGTTAGGTAAAGGGTTGAACTTTTGTAGGCATATAAATATAGACATTTGCTTTTTACTATGACATCAGTACATGTTGCACTCACATGGGTATAACAGTACTCCCAAATTCTATAAAAGAATCACAAAGCAACAGAATGTGGACTGTTAAAGAGCAGCAAAAATGTATAAAAATTTGCAGGCCTTTAAGGATTCAAGCTGGTTTAGATATGAATTTAATGGTACAAGCCTGTACACACTGTGCAAATGATCATTCCATTTTCTTATCATTCACCCCAAGAAAACAATAAAAATAACACCAATGTTTTCCATCAGCCTACACTACTAGACCTTAAACAGATACCAGAGTGTATACTCAAATTGGTGATAAAACTTTGGGTTTTTTTCTGCTTTAGCAAAAATATGCTGTGATCAAACACTGTATAACATTTCAGCACAAGATCTGCTCAATGAAATAATTTCATGAAATAAGCTGCAGTATTGTAGGTTGCTCATCTTGGTCTTAGAATAAGATTTTCATGAAAAAGCGGTTGCCTGAAAAAATTAAGGTCCTGTAACCCTTTTTAGGTTACTTGACCTTCTAATTTGTAGAGACCTGATGGTCAGAAAAACAAGGTCAGATCAAGTGATAATAGATTATTACTAACATTCTCTACTATTTGTTGTGTATTTTGTTGACTTATCATTAAATGCCAAAACTGCATTCACTCCCCACCCCCCCCCCCCCCCCCCAATAAAAAATTCGACATTTGGGCCTAAAAAAATAAAAAATCTGTTTCTCAGACCCTCCCGCATGGTCCTTTTGGCTGCCGCATGCTCTCTTTTTATAACCAATTTAAACTTGAAAAAAATAAAAATTAAATGGTTTATATCTGATATTTTACCCAAGTTAAAAAAATTGATGAATGTGTCCCTTGAGTGCAAGAAGGCTTTGCAATGCTTTAGCATTGCAAAGCCTTCTTGCACTCAAGGGATGAAATACACCACCACCCATGCTATTCTGTAGATTATGAGGCCTAATACTTGAACCAAGAACATGAACTTTTGATGGCAAAAAGGAAATTACTGAAATAAAAAATAAAATAAAAAACCGCTTGCCCGCATGCAATTTCACAAATAATGGCCTGAGAAACAGAAGATCTACTTTGTGTGGCCTTAATCAGTTGAAAGGGTAAGATATCAATCAGAGTGAATGAAAAAGTTAATTTAGTTCTACCACTTAACCCTCTACACTATGATGTCAAATTAACTCATGCAGCAATTTTTCCCATAGAGCAACTAGGATTTTAACCAATTTGGTCTTGACTGAATGGGTTAAATCCTAGTTGCATTATGGGCAAGCCAGAAAATAGACAGACTGTCATCTGCAAAATGAGGTCCCCAGAGGGTGAATTTAGTGATGCTACCCTGCATAGCAGGGTAGCATCACTAAATTTACCCTCTCTGAACCTCAGTCTGAACCAGGGTCTCAAAACTAAACAGAAACAGGTACCCAGAGGATAAATTGGCCCACTGCATGGGATAGCATCATCAAATTCACCCTCTGGGGACCTCATTCTGCAAATGTCAGGCAGCTTATTTTCAGGTCTGATTATGGGTAAATATTCAGCTTGAAATTTCAATATTTTAACATCAGTATGCAGAGGGGTAAGTATTTTAATACTTACAATACCATCCTTCACTAATGCTCTCCATTTCTCTACTGTGAGTCCAGATGCTGCTTCATCCAAATGATCTGTTGGCACAACCATGTGATAAACTAACCCTGATAAATGTGTTCTAACTGTCTTAAGATGTCGACAGTGAGCTATCCCTAAAACCAAAAAATCAAATAATAAATTTATACTTGGTACAGTGGAACGCACATGTATGGATATATCTTATATGTCAAGTTTGGTTTCAATCGGGGCCCAGTGGAACATTAAAGAGCGAAAAGCATTACAATTTGTAAGGTAAAGGTCACTGTGACCTTGTACTTTGGTATAACAACTCCAAAATAAACAGGGGTCTTCTTCTCACCATCCCCAACCCACATGTCAAGTTTGGTTTCAATTGGTCCAGCAGAAATTTAATTGCAGAGTGGAAACCAACTCCAACAAAAGTTTCAAGTTCAAGATCACATGATCAGTTTATCTCTTGAATGCAGGAATGTTACCAAATCCCTGTTAATTGAATACTTCTGTTAACTGAATAATTCTCACTTGCACAGTAACTATCCAATTAGCAGGATTCCACTGTACTATTTATTTTCAGCAGAATGTTGATACCTTAGTCCACACAAAGTAGATGTTCTGTTTCTCAGGCCAAGTTTTGTAAAATTGCATGCAGGTGGGCAGTTTTTTATTTTATATTTTATTTTTGTAATTATTTCTTTGCCATCAGAAGTTCATATTCTTGGTTTATTATATGTTTTAGGCCTCATAATCAATAGAATAGCAAGGGTGGTGGTGTATTTCGTCCCTTGGGTACAACAAGGCTTTGCAATGCTAAAGCATTGCAAAGCCTTGTTGCACTCAAGGGACAAATTTATCAATTTTATTAACTTGTGTAAAATATCAGACATAAACCATTTAATTTTTATTTTTTCAAGTTTGCATTGGTCATAAAAAGAGACCATGCGGCAGCCAAAAGGACCATGTGGGAGGGCCTGAGAAACAGATTTTTAATTTTATTAAGCCTTAGTCTTGAAATACCAAATGAAAGATGAAGATTTCTCTTGCCAAGAAAAGTCTTGTTTGTGGTGGGTTCATTCATAGTATTTTATTCTCAAGTTACATGAGGTTCATCAGCATCATACAGTTTCAAAATAATAATACTAAATTTGTTTACATAAAGTGCCAAAAGTTCTTTGGTAATCATGTGAACCACAGGGCCAAAATAAACAAATATAATTGTTGTGGGAATAGAGAGATTAATCAGGTCAGTTAATTGATAATTCCCTCATCAAACATAGTGATTTATAAACCGATCAGAGATATAGCCATCAAAAAGCTATGCATGAAATTTGAAAATGATTCGCTGAATGGTTGGCTCTCGTTACAGTGTAATGACAAGACCTAAGTATAGACCTTAAACCTTTCAACACTGGCACCCTTGGATGAATCATTTCAGTCAATACTGTCAACGGTGAAATGGAGAAACCTTCCTGGCTTGTTGGGAGGTTCAGTAATAATTTAATCCAACAGCTCTGTCGAGCTGTTGGATTAAAGTATTACTGAGCCTCTCTTCAGATTTTTTGGTCTTTATGTCATCTGCTCGTCCACTACCATTTTTTTCTTCACGCAAAAATTTATGCACATCGGGCTGAAAGGGTTATGTATCTTGAGGAAAAAAACAGATGACAATAAATCTAAGAGATGATCCAGTGAGACTGATTTGCAAACCCATTTGAGATACTGTCATTCTCCTTATAGTGTGACGACAAGTCAGCCAGTTTGAAAAAGAAGCTGGATATTTGTTATTTATTGGATAAGATTTTCTTTTGAGACGTGCTCATTGTCAAGCTCTGCAGATATGACTCCAAACTCAGCTGATATGACCTCAATATTTGCCGGTATGAACCAAGGTAGAGGCATCCCTCTTGATGCATAACCAAGCACAACTGATTTGTTTACATCAAAATCGTTCACCATTATTGTCGAATGCAATCAAGAAAATTGGCATTATCAGGCATCAAGGAGTAGTTTGAAACTGAGTTTTTGTATGGTAAGGAATTAATGATGGCAATAAATGAGGAGTGAGTGGATGAAGAGAAGAAATAAGAAAGTTGTAGAGAAACCTCAAGGCAGGGACCAGCGACTAGAGCGATTATGTCGCCGTTCTGAGCCCAAAGTCACCTAGAAAAATAGTTGTGGCGATTACAAGTCACCCTCTAAAAATTGGCCAAAATGAGGAAAGGCTGACCGGAGTGATCCGAGGTTTACATAAAAACGATTATTTTCAAGAATGGAAAGTGCTTGTGTGAGATAAATGCGCATTTTCATTCATAAAATAAACAACCATTTATTTGAAATCACAGGAGAATCAATTGTCCATTATCGCTTTTTTGCGGATTTTTTATTTCTATTTTGTTCTGTTTCAGTCGGAGCTTCAAGAGTCAAAATGAAAATAGGTGACTTACGCGACCCAACAAAATAACCCATTTTGAAAGTAGGTTACATCACTTAGGATGCCGAAAATCCTCTGGTGAAAATGCATACACAATGGACGTATTTTCTAACACTATTTTTATTTTGTTTCGCTGACGACTGTTAACTGTTGGTCCGTCTCATATTAATTTTGTCTGATTTTATTAAGAAACTTACAAAGTACAAATTTTCCGTCAGTTCTGGCCAATAGTGTAGGTTAAAGTATTAAGTACACCAAAATTCTTGGAAGTAAATCTGTTATCCTTGTGTTTTCCAGGGTGTATGGGAGTTTACATCGGCGTGGGAACTCATACACCCTTCGGCTTTGCCTCAGGGTGAATGGATTCCGAAACCGGTGTAAATTCTCATACACCCTGGAAAACTCCAGGATAACTAATAGTATCCAAACATTGTGGTTTTTCCAGATGATACCTTTCGGAGAGCTGAATTTGGAGAAGAGGAAACTTCGACTTTCTGCTGGTGAATAAATTATATATCAAAATATCTGAAAAGAATAAGAAACAATAACACTGTCTGAAAACTGAAACCAATCTGAGAATATTTTGAAATTATTTGTTTTCGTTTAATAAATATAGAGGTTATGACTTGGTTAGTTTCATATTGGCTGAGATATCGGCTCTTGGTAACTTGATATCAGCCTTTGAACTTCAGTCTCAGGCTGATATGAAGTTACCTTGGGCTGATAGCTCGATCGAAAAGAAACTAACAAAGTAATAACCTCTAATTATTGACTGAGGTGGGAATAAATGGTCTGTTTCATTATTTCTAGTTAACCCTTTACCCAATGTTGCGGCCAAAACTGGCCTGCACTATTCTCAATGAAAGTGACAATGATACTGTAGCTCAACTTGTTAAGACATGTACATGTATAGTATGTGACACAGCAATGACAAACATCTAGGTAATGACCTGATAACAAAGGTACATATAAAGTATTGTGACGGTCTGTACATAAATACTGACTGTAGCCTGTAACAAATGTATAGGTAAAGTATTGTAAAGGTGGGCGACAGTCAGATGCTAAACTAGAAAAGAAATCTTTGAGTCCCAGAGTGGGTCTGACTGAACCCCAACATATTTGTTCTCATAGCACAGTGATAACAAAGCCACCCAAAAACACTTGTTCCTGTCCCAAGGTGATAACAAAGGTACTATACGGTAAATATGAGCTGTATAGAAGTTGACAAAAAAACTGATTGGACCTAATTTCGGTACAAAATGGCCACTGGCAGTCATCTTGAATTTTGGACTGCACCCAGAAACACTCGTTCTCGTCCCAAGGAGATAACAAAGGTACCCAAGAAGTTTTGTGAAGATCGGTTCATAAATACAGCCTCTAGCCCAAGCCGTATTGACATGTGCACTTACTGTGTATAAGTAGCACTGAATAAATCCAAATTCATCTAATTTGCATAATTTCTGCACGAGAAAAAAACACATATTATATGTGATGTATTCCATGTTACTGAACATTCATACAAAAATTTATTCAAATCAGAACTTTCATACAGAAGTTCTGTACAAAAAACTGATTGCACTAATTTTGGTACAAAATGGCTGCTGGTGGACATCTTGAATTTCGGACCACACCCATAAACACTCGTTCTCATCCCATGGTGATAACAAAGGTACCCAAGAAGTTTTGTAAAGATTGGTTCATAAATACGGCCTCTAGCCTGAGGCATATAGAAGTTGTGTACCAAAAACTGATTGGACCTAATTTCGGTGCAAAATGGCCACTGGCAGCCATCTTGAATTTTGGACCACACTCAGAAACACTCGTTCTCGTCCCAAGGTGATAACAAAGGTACCGAAGACGTTTTGTGAAGATCGGTTCATAAATACAGCCCCCTTGCACAAGCCATATTCACATGTGTACTTACTGTGCGGAAGTAGCACTGAAAAAATCAAAGTTCATCTAATTTGCATAATTTCTGCACGAGAAAAAAACCTGTATTATATGTGATGTATCCCATAGTACTAAACATTCACACAAAAAATTATTCAAATTAGCGCTTTCATATGGACGTTCTGCGCAAAAATCTGATTGCACCTAATTTTGTACAAAATTGCTGCCATCGGCCATCTTGAATTTCGGACTGGACCCCAAAACACTTGTTCTCGCCCACGGTGATACCAAAGGTACCCAAAAAGTTTTGTAAAGATCGTTCATAAATACGGCCTCTAGCCCGAGCCGTATTGGCATTTGCACTTACAGTGCTGAAAGTAACACTAAATACATCAAAGTTACATCTAATTTGCATAATTTATGCACAAGAAAAAAACCTGTATTATATGTGATGTACTAAACATTCACACAAAAAATTATTCAAATCAGCGCTTTCATATGGAAGTTCTGTGCAAAAATCTGATTTCGTACAAAATAGCTGCCAGAGGCCAACTTGAATTTCGGACCGGACCCAAAAACACTCGTTCTCATCCCACGGTGATAACAAAGGTACCCAAGAAGTTTCGTAAAGATCAGTTCATAAATACAGCCTCTAGCCCGAGCCGTATTGAACTGTTGATGGACAGACGGCCAGATGGACGACTGGCCATGGCATAAGCTCAAATTTGACTTACGTCAAAGTTGAGCTAAAAATCCCCAATTAATGTTCATAAATTTTTCATTTTTGTCTCAAAAACATAGGTTATGACCCCTCATTGGGACGAGCTCATTCCAACGAGGGGTCATAACATATGTTTTGGAGACAAAAAATTTTAAAAATTAGTTATTCAAGAACTTTTTTGGCAAGTGTTGTCTGCTTTTCATGTTAGGTAAAGGGTTATGTTCAAGAATGAAAATGTTTGTCTTGGGAAAGGTCCTTGACAATAGACAGTGTACTAAGGATTGCAATCTGGGTGGGTAGCAAGATTCTTTCTCGGTTGTTCAATATAATATAATAATTATTGCACAGCATGTGTCACCGACTGCCAAACTAGTGGTCTTCAAGGATGAATAGTCCATGTGCCTCATCCTAGTCTTCCTCAGGGACTACTATTTTGGCATATTTACCTCCAAGCTGTGCAGGACTTATAATGTATGCGATTATGACAAACCGACAGTACTTACAGCCATAAAATGCTCTGGAAATTATCTGTTTTCTCATTGTATCACATAACTCTTTAATTGTCGCCCTAAAATTAAACATAAACAGAAATTAAAACTGAATTCAAATAAATACCCAAGGGCACTGAAACCAAAATGCACGTAGTTAGGCAGCATCATATGAGCATAGGTTGGTATACAGCCAAACGAAAAACATTAAAAAGGTGTTGTGTGAAAATGAGATTGCTGGTGATGCTAGGGTGTAGGTGTTAATCTCTTGTTCTAAAGTATTACCATTAACTTCTAACCACTTCAAACGATGTACATAACATAACTAGAGGGCTGCCACATCCACGGGGCAGCTGATCCCCCCGAAAAAAGTGTGGTCATCATCCAGAAACTTAAAAGTACATTTAATTTGGCATAACTCTGAAAAAATTGACCAGACCACACTTTAACCCTTTACCTAGCAAACTGACAAAAAACAGCAATCCGGAAACCAAAAATCATAAGATTTTCTAAGTTGAAAAGGGGCATAACTCTGGTAAAATTAATCAGGACAAACCCATTTTCGAACTTGACCTGTATTTTGATATGTTTGCACCACATATCAAGTTTGGTTACAATCAAACTATCTTGAGGGAAGTTACCATCCGGAAACCAAAAATCATAAGATTTTCTAAATTAAAAAGGGGCATAACTCTGGTAATGTTAATCAGGATGAACCCGGATTCGAACTTGACCTGTATTTTTATATGTTTAAGCCACATATCAAGTTTGGTTACAATCAAACTATTTCAAGGGAAGTTATCATCCGGAAACGAAATGTAAACGGACAGACGGACGGACGGACGTACAAAAAAAAACACGTGATGACTATATCCCCTGAAATTTTTTTTCGGGGGGATAAAAATACTTCTACAAAAGTATTATAAATATCATAAGCAAAGTGTTCACTGATGGATCTTTGGTTTAACCCTTTACCCAACGCAGATGATTTCAAAATTTATTATTTTAAATATCATTTTTAAATTTTTTCAACAAAACCATATCATGTGACCCCTCTTTGGAATGAACTCGATGAGCTCATTCCAAAAAGGGGTCACATGATATGGTTTTGTTGAAATTTTTCAAAATATAATATTTTTTCGGCTGCTGAATTTGCATATTACGCGGGCGGCCGCAGGAAATTCGTTGGGTAAAGGGTTAAACCTGAATGAAGGTAGTGAAATTTTGTTCGTGCTTGTTGAATTTTAAAAAGAATTTGATTTATCTGCATGAACTCTATTAAGTGGGTGTTTACTCTGCAAATTAATCTACCTGTACTGTATGGGAAGTGTAGTGGATCACTGATTAAAACATTTAACTTCCGAGTCCTTGGGCAAGACACTTCATCTCTCTTCATCCAACAAGGAGCCACAACTGTGGTAAAAAAGTACACACAGCACCTACCCTACATGGAGATCCTTTTCACCATACTGATTTATCTGCATACCAAAGGATGGCCAAATTTGATTATCCACACTTGAGTTACAAGGTAAAGTGTTTGTAAAGATAGATTTTCCAAGTCTAACAAGGGCCACAACTCTGGCAGTAAAGAGCAAATTGAATCCCTCCTCAGTGGAGATCCTTTACTCCATGTTGGTCTATCAAAGGGCAACCAAATTTAATTATTCACACCCAATCTACGAGGCAAAGTGTTTGTGTGGATGCATTTTTTTAAGTTCAACAAGGGACACAACTCTGGCAAGAAAGTACAAACAAAATCCATCCTACTTGGCTGGTCTATCAGAATACCAAAGGGCAACCAAACCTGATTATCCACACCCGAGCCACACAGCCAAATGTTTGTATGGAGGTATTTCTATGTCCAGCAAGGGTCACAACCCTGGCAAGATAGTACAGACAGAATCTATTCTACATGGAGGGTCTTTCTCCACATGCTGGTCTATCAGCATACCAAACATAACTAAATTTTACTCAAGCAACAAGACAAAATGTTTGTGTGGTTGTTTGTACTGAGGTCTCCATTAGACTCCTAAATCCTCGTTCAGAGGTCAGAGGTATAAAAAACAAGTCTATAAGGGTTTGGAGGTAAATATCCAGAATCACTAATAATCCATGATACACATAGAAAGTTTCGGCTTAAAAAAGTTAAAAATTTGTTTCTCAGGCCCTCCTCCTGCATGGTCCTTTTGACTGCCGCGTACTCTCTTTTTATAACCAATGCAAATTTTAAAAAAATAAAAATTAAATGGTTTATGTCTGATATTTTACCCAAGTTAATAAAATTGATAAATTTGTCCCTTGATTGCAACAAGGCTCTGCAATGCTTTAGCATTGCAAAACCTTCTTGCACTCAAGGAACGAATACCACCCATGCCATTCTGTTTATTATGGGGCCTAAAACATAAAACAAACCAAGAACATGAACATTTGATGCCAAAGAAATAATTATAAAAATAAAATATAAAAATGCCTGTCTGCATGCAATTTTACAAAAAATGACCTGAGAAACAGAAGATCTAATTTGTGGTTCCCTAATACATGTTTGTGTAATAAATTTGCATGTTCAGTCACAAAATAATTCACTCCAAAATTTTTGTTTTCCTTCTGCCAAAACAAACCTTTTAAATTCTCAACATGGCTTCTTCAAGTTAAACAAATAAAACACAAGAGGCCCCAAGGGGCCTTAATTGCTCACCTGCCAAAGTGGTTCAGAGAAGTGTCACATACAGTTAGACATGGTTCATCAACACGACAAAGGAATGAAGTCATGAGAGACAAATTTTATGGGAAAAACCCTTGAGGAATGGATATGAACAAACCTGAACCTGACATGCCCCCCCCCACCCTCAAATTGCACAAACTTGAATCTGACCCTCCTAGAGATGTTGTATACCAAATATGAAAGAATTTTGATTGGTGGATCTGAAGAAGATTTGAAAAGAAATTCCCTCATATTGTACTAAGTTAAAATTCGGGCTCCCACAGGTAGCCCAAATATTAACCAAGGAACTCGATTTGAACAAACTTGAATCTGCCCCCCCCCCCTCCCACCCACCCCCCCCCCCCCACCCCCAGAGATGAGACAATTCTGACTGATGAATCTGAAGAAGATTTTTAAATAATATTCCATGTACTGCATAAAGTTAAAATTTGGTCTCCCATAGGAAGCCCAAATATTAACCTAGCGACTCGATTTGAACAAACATTAATCTGCACACCCCCCTCCCCCGCCCACTGCCCTATAGATGTTGTATACCAAACATGAAAGGATCTGACTGGTGGATCTGAAGAAGATTTTTAAAGAAATTTCCTCAAATTGCACCAAGTTAAACGTTGGGCTCCAATAGAGAGCCCAAATACTAACCCAGTGACACGATTTGAACAAACTTGAATCTGACCCACCCTAGAGAAAATGTATACCAAATATGAAAGCATTCTAACTGGTGGATCTGAAGAAGATTTTTAAAGAAATGTCCTCATATTTCACTAAGTTAAAGTTTGGGCTCCTACAGGAAGCCCAATTATTAACCCAGGGACTCGATTTGAATAAACTTGAATTTGACACCCCTATAGATGTTGTATACCAAACATGAAAGGATTCTAACTGGCGGATCTGAAGAAGAAGATTTTTAAAGAAATATCCGCAAATTGCACAGAGTTAAACTTTGGGCACCAATAGAGAGCCCAAATTCTAACTCATGGACCCAATTTGAACAAACTTGAATCTGACCTCCTAGAGATGCTGTATACCAAATATCAAAAGATTTCAACTGGTGGATCTGAAGAAGATTTTTAAGGAATATTCCACATATTGCACTAAGTTAAAATTCGGGCTCCAATAGAGAGCCCAAATCTTAACCCAGGGACTCGATTTGTACAAACTTGTATTTGACCCCCCAAGAGATGTTGTATAACAAATATGAAACGATTCTTATTGATGGATCCGAAGAAGATTTTTTAAATTTTTGAAAAAATTTATGGGTGCTATCAGAGTTATGCCCCTTGTGGTGCTTCCTTTTGGGGCGGCAAGTTTATTTGAACAAACTTGAATTGACATATGATGAGGAACATGCACACCAAATTTGGTTCAATTTGGTCCAGTTGTTTTTGAGGAGAAGTCGATAATGTAAAGTTCATGATGGACAACGACGACAGATGGCAAGTGATAAGTTAAGCTTCCTTCGGTGTGCTAAAAAGTGATGTACAGTACCTGTGATTGGATTCTATCTGGTGGAGACATGTGTTGTTCTGTTCTTCTTGTTCACGAGCATATGTCTGTATTGGGCTCTGCACCACTGGACTCTGTGTCTTGGGAGTCTTTCGCAGCCATGGTAAAGTGTCTGTTATCAACTTTCCTTTAGGATCCATCATTGTGGAGTCTATTACAGAAAGATATACAATACACATAACATTCTTAACCTTCATCTGACACATTTTGAAAAGGACAGTGCCTCTATTTTCCTTTCAAACCATAACATATGAGCTTTTTATTAAAATGAAATTGATGTGCTCCAACCAGGGAGTTGGTAATTTAATTTTATTACTGGGGTTTAATGTCACTTCAAGAATGAATGTCTATATGAAGACCACAACAGAAGCATAAACTACAGTTTTGACCACAGTTAATATACACAAAGAAAACAAGAGCTGGACTGTCGCCCGGTGCATACCCCCACCTGGTGTACCGCCTAGTGTGGGCATACCTATGACCAAATATTATAGAAAACAAGTTCCACAAGTAATAAAAAAAAATCTTACAAGGCCAAAAATCATTCTAGTCTTGGGAAATGTTACAATTTAATTCTCGGACGGATTCACACATGGACAGATGCACAGATGGATGCATGTAATCCAGTATACCCCCCCCCCCCCCCATTTTCTTTGAAAGTGGGGGTATAAAAATTAAGCACCCCAAATATAATGAATAACATGCCACTGTTCATTGAAAGTCTGTTGATGGTTATATGTATGATTATATAGATGATCCAGCAAATGGTTGTGAACATGTATGATCGAATGCGTCCAACAAACAGATCCAGGGAATAAAATGTACAATGCAACTAGAGCCCTGTGAGTACTCGAATTTCGAATCGAATCTCGAGTCAGAATGCAAAATCGATTCGAGTCCGATTTTCAGATGTCCTTTTTCTCGAGTCAATTCGGTCTCGATGAACAACACAATTTTCATTGTGAGTTCTTTCTTTAAAAGATGTCACCTGAAGGCTTTGCTCTAATGGTAAATGCCCAATGGATGGTAGATAACTCTATTTGTGTAGAATGAAGTGCACTCTGAGCACTCGAGTCCGCATACTTCCGTTTAACGGAAGTATACGGACTCGAGTGCTTGGAGTGCACTTAATGTGTTATTGGTGTTTTGACTGCATGAACAACCCAATATGCCATGCCTAATTTGGAAAACGTGTTAAAACTTGTAAAATTGTTACTTGGATGTTCTAACACACAAGAAAGGTTGGTAGCTTGTACCAAAATATGTATACATGGAATAGTTAGCTGACTGAAAGTCACATTTACACGATGAAAGAACGTTAAATCCCTCTCTGTTGAGAAAGAAATTGGGCCGTCGATTTTTTAAGAATCGTCTTGAAGAATGACTCGACTCACAAGTTTTAAACTAGAATCGAATCGAGAATCCACTCGAAATAAAATATTCAATGTTCAATCACCATCTGTCACCATGAAAGGAAAAAAGGATGATATATGCACAAAGATGGTAAATTATTGTTATGCATTCCACAGGTATGTTCTTTAAAGCAATCAGTCGTCTACTCGACATCCATTACACAGCCACCAGTTGTTTAGTGAGAAAACACATGCAAACCAATAAGGTGAAGGACTGCCTATGGTCAAAACAACCCCCTGTGACATCACAACGTGAAAACAGGGTACTTCTTAGGCTGGTGCGATGACTGCCATTCACTTCAAGTACTGTTCTGAAGAGCCTATGTCTTCCAAATCGACAAATCTCCACAAGAACAGTCACAAACGGACGGAGAAAAGCCCTATTGAGGTCCAAAAGGGGCCATCAAATGTCTTCTACTAAGAGATCATCACCAAGGAATACGTTTGGCTTGGTGTTTAGCCTTTTTGGATTCAGAGCATTGCATTAACTACCATTCCTTGGACTTCCATGAGTCCTGATCTGAATCCACTAGAGCACCTTTGGTACATTCTAGGGCACTGAACATAATCACTCGAACCTCCAGTACAAACTCTGTAAGAATTGGAAGCAGCTTCGCAAATGATGACAGTTACCTCTGCAATGGATACGATAATTGACTGCAGGATGTTATGCAGGATAGAAGCTGTTGTCTGAGCTCATGGAGGATACAGCAGACATTGAACTGCAACTATGGCTCATGTTCTCTAAAGGTTACAAATGACATTTTTATCCATTTATAGACAAATAATGTTGCCTGGTTGACACTCCAGCTTCATACTAAAATGGGTATTGTATAGCCCATGGAGCTTATTTTAGAGGACTCACATCCCAAGCGTAAGTGACTGGGTCCTATTTTACAAGTGAAACAGAGCTTGTTTACCACAGTAAACAAGCACTGCTTCACTTCCCAGGGTTCACACGGGGGTTCTTTGTGTATATTAACTGGTTGAGGACTATATTATTTTTGGAGGTCTGAATTTGTTCAGCAAAATTTGTTTTATTACAAATTACTGGAGAGTGCCTACAGGCACTCTCCAATAATTTGTAAAAAAAAACAAATTCATATAAACAAAATATCATTTGCGATAGACTGAATATGAAACATGCGCAAAAAAAATGTTGGCTTTTGATCTGGTACCCTAATTTTTTTTAAAGCCTTGATAGTGGCTTCTAGCACTCAACCAGTTAATATTGAAAAATTTTACACAAATTCTGCATTTTAGCTTTTGAAATTAATGATGCATTTGCAACTCAGAATGTTAGAAATTAGATTATGAGCATGGATAATTGCCTTCAGATAATTAATAGTTAATAATCAACATATTTTGCATTTGTCTATAAGAATCATGGAATTTATTAACAATGGCTTAATCCTCTATCTAACATAGTGACCGCATCTGCCTGAGGCTAGACACCATGAAAGTGTAAATGACACTGTAGCTTAACTTGGCTGTGCATTGTGTTTGATGAAAAGGATAATATTCAATGTTTATGAAAGGATTATGAAATAAGACAAGAATTGTGATAATTGAGAATGTGTTAATTTCTGTTCCCTGTATGCAATGTTTTTAATAAACAAGAGGCCCCAGAGGGCCTGAGGGCACTCAACTGACAAGGTAGACTAAATATCAGCCCAGGGAATTGATTTCAACATGTTGCATCTGCCCCTCCTAAGAAAAGCTTACACCAAATATCCAAAGATTCTGACTGGTGGATCTAAAAAAAAAAAGATTTTTAAAGAATATTCCTCATATTGAACTAGGTTATAATTCAAGCCCAAATATGAACCCAGGGACTTGGCTTTAACAAACTTGAATCCCCCCCCCCCCCCAAAAAAAAAGGATGCTGCACACCAAATATCAAAACATTCCGACTGCTGGATATGAAGAAGATTTTTTACGAAAATTCCTCATTTTGAACTAAATTACAATTCGAGCTTCCACAGTGAGCCCAAATATTGGCCTAGGGACGTGGCTTGAACAAACTTGAATCTTACCCCCCTAAGGATGCTGCATACCAAATATCAAAAGCATTCTGACTGCTGGATCTGAAGAAGAAGATTTTTAAAGAAAATTCCTCATTTTGAACTAAGTTATCATTCGGGCTTCCACAGTGAGCCCAAATATGAACCCAGGGACTTGGCTTGAACAAACTTGAATCTCACCCCCTAAGGATACTGCATGCCAAATATCAAAACATTCTGACTGCTGAATCCGAAGAAAGCAGATTTTTAAAGAAAAATTCCTCATATTGAACTAAGTTATAATTAGGGCTTTCATTTATTTATTTATTTATTTATTTATTGATGTTTAAGGTCACATATTTCTGCACAATGGCTAATCATGACCGTGGCAGTTTTACGGGTGGAGGAAGCCGGAGTACCCGGAGAGAACCACCGAGCAACGACGAGCAGCTGCCAGCTCCCCAACATTGTAACTCCGCACTGCAGCACAGGCAGGGTTAGATTGGTTGAAGACATGTGGATCATCGACGTGCAGTACGCCTTAGTACACGGCATCATCGTGCCCCCACGCGGGCAATGGAGATGAAGTGTCTTGCCCAAGGACACAACGCGGTTGCCGCAGGAGGGATTCGAACCGAGGACCTCTCGGCTTGCAGCCTGCACCTCTACCAACTGAGCCACCGCGCTCCCATTTTAGGGCTTTCACAAGGAGCCCAAATATGAACCCAGGAACTTGGCTTTAACAAACTTGAATCCCCCCCCCCCTCCCCCAAGGATGCTGCACACCAAATATTAAAACATTTGGACTGCTGGGTCTGAAGAAGAAGATTTTTTAAGAAAATTCCTCATTTTGAACGAGCCCACAGTGAGCCCAAATATGGACCTAGGGACATGGCTTAAAAAAACTTGAATCTCACCCCCCTAAGGATGCTGCATACCAAATATCAAAACATTCCGACTGCTGGATCTGAAGAAGAAGATTTTTAAAGAAAATTCCTCAGTTTGAACTAAGTTATAATTCGGGCTCCCACAGGGAGCCCAAATATGAACCCAGGGACTTGGCTTGAACAAACTTGAATCTCACCCCCCTAAGCATGCTGCATACCCAATATCAAAAGATTCTGCCTGCTGGATCTTGAGAAGAAGATTTTTAAAGAAATTTGCCTGAAATGCACTAAGTTCAAATTCGGGCTCCTATACTAAGCCCAAATATGATGAACCCAGGGGGCCGATTTGTACAAAGTTGAATCAGATCCACCCCACAATGTTGCATACCAAATATCAAAAGATTCTGCCTGCTGGATCTGGAGAAGATGATTTTTTAAGAAATTTGCCTGAAATGCACCAAGTTCAAATTCGGGCTTCTATAGTGAGCCCAAATATGAATCCAGGGGGGTAATTTGAACAAACTTGAATCTGCCCCCCCCTAGAGATGATGTATACCAAATAGGAAAGAATTCTGCCTGGTGGATCTGAAGAAGAAGATTTTTTGAATTTTGGAAAGAAATTCATGGGTGCTATCAGAGCTATGCCCCTTGTGGTGCCCCCTGTGGGTGCGGCAAGTTTATTTGTACAAGTTTGAATTGCCATATGATGGGGAACATGCACACCTAATTTGGTTCAATTTGATCCAGTAGTTTGTGAGGAGTAGTCGATAATGTAAAGTTCACGA
The DNA here is from genome assembly GCA_031216915.1 of Pictodentalium vernedei. Taxonomy (NCBI): domain Eukaryota; kingdom Metazoa; phylum Mollusca; class Scaphopoda; order Dentaliida; family Dentaliidae; genus Pictodentalium; species Pictodentalium vernedei. Next base: position 493,347,786 of record CM062294.1, on the reverse strand, counting down.
CAGACGACGACGACGGACGACAGACGGGAAGTGATAAGTTAAGCTCCCTTTGGTGAGCTATTATTATTTATTTATTATTATTTATTGGTGTTTAAGGTCACATACTTATGCACAATGGCTAATCGTGACCGTGACAGTTTTACGGGTGGAGGAAGCCGGAGTACCCGGAGAGAACCACCGAGCAACGACGAGCAGCTGTCAGCTCTCCAACATCGTAACTCTGAACTCTGCACCACAGCACAGGCAGGGTTAGATTGGTTGAAGACATGCGCACCATCGACGTGCAGTACGCCTCAGTACACAGCGTCATCGTGCTCCCATGTAGGCAATCGGGGTGAAGTGTCTTGCCCAAGGACACAATGCGGTTGCCGCAGGTGGGATTCGAACCGAGGACCCCTCGGCTTGCAGCCTGCACCTCTACCAACTGAGGCACCGCGCCCCCCTTCGGTGAGCTAAAAATAATTTGAGGTGCAGGCTGTACTAAAGAACTGAAGGGTGGGTTAATGTGTCCCTCACAGTCAATGTATATCAACCAAAGTTACCAAGTTGCAGAGAAATTATTCCAAAACGAGTCATCCTATCAAGTTACAATGAAATCCCTTCACAAAAATTGGCCTGTAGACTGTACTAAAGGTTTTCGGGGTTCGAGCCTGTGTAACCATCACAGTTGACTGATCGCAACCAAAAAGGGGATGTCCTCATCTTGACATTATAATGAGTCATCCTATCAAGTTACAATGAAATCCCTTCATAAATGCAACCTATAGTCTGTGCGAAAGGTTTTCGGATTTTGAGCTTAGGCAGCCATCACGGTTGAATGATCATGACCAAAAGGGGACGTTCTCATCTAGACATTATCCGGAGTCATCCTACCAACTTACAATGAGATCCCTTCATAAATATGACCTGTAGACTGTGCTAAAGGTTTTCAGGCTTCGGGCCCCTGTAGCCGTCACAGTGGACCAATCGTAACCAAAAGGGAACGTTCTCATCTAGACATTATTTGGAGTCATCCTACCAAGTTACAATGAAATCCCACTGTGCTAAAGGTTTTTGGGTTTGGGGCTCGGGCAGCCATCACAATTGACAGATCGTAACCAAATGAGGACGTTCTCATCCAGACATCATACGGGGAGTTGTCATCTTACCAAGTTGCAATGAAGTCCCTCCATATCAAATACGACCTGTCGACTGTGCTAAAAGTTTTTGGGTTTCGGGCTTGGGCAGCCGTCATGGTTGACAGATCATGACCAAAAGGGAACTTCTCATCTAGACATTTTTCAGAGTCATCCTAACAAGTTACAATAAAATCCCTTCATAAATACAACCTGTAGACTGTGCTAAAAGTTTTCGGCTTTTGGGATCGGGAAGCCATCATGGTTGATCGATCACGACCAAAAGGGAATGTTCTCATCTAGACATGACCTCAAACCTGCATATGAAATTTCATGACTATCGGACAAGACCTACGGGGTGTAGCCTGTGCTAAAGAAAAATGTGAACAGACTCACAGACTTACATACTCAGATTCACAGACTAACAGACTTCCACACATGTGATGGCAATAGCTTATCTTGACTTTGTCAAGTTAAGCTAAAAATCACCATTCAAATTTGGTAATTTTTTCAAGCAACTGGCCCATTTGTTGAATGGTAAAGGAGTTCATTACAAAATAATGCAGGTAATCAGAGGCTTTTAGAACAAAATTACGTGTTTTCATCCTTTTTCTCACCCCATTTCATCCCTTTTGCCCTCAGCCTTCTTATATGGAAACCCCCAACCACAGTAATACTCTTGAGGACTAAGCTGATGCACATATTAAGTTTGGTAATGATTCAATTGATAGTGTTGGAAAAGTTTGAGAACAAACATAATATAGACATTTTTCACACCATTCCACCTCTTGGCCCCTCCTGATGGGTAGTTAATACAAAGCATAAAAGGTTGTGGATTCAATATCCTTTATGCCAAATTCTTACTCTGCACTATATGCCATGATGATATGACGCATAATGCCAAAAACGACTCTGAGGACCCCTTCCAACTGTTTAAAACATAACAGCATTTACTACAAAAGAAAATACACACCGAGGAATTCTCATTCTAGAATAGGTCTTGGCCTCAAAATAATTAAAACCTGTGCATCAACTTGCAAATGTGATTGGCCATCACCTCAAAGTGAGATTACCTTTGCAGAAGTTTCTATCTAATACTTGACTAGTAAAGCATTCTAAGTCACAAAACTCTTGGTTGTTTTAAATATATTTGTAATGAAAGTGTCAATGACACTGTAGCTCAACTTGTTAAGACATGTACATGTATAGTATGTGACACAACAATGACAAACATCAAGGTAATGACCTGATAACAAAGGTACATATAAAGTATTGTAACGGTCTGTACATAAATGCTGGCCATAGTCTGTAATAAATATATAGGTAAAGTATTGTAAAGGTGGGGTGACAGTTAGATGCTAAACTAGAAAAGAAATCTTTGAGTCCCAGAGTGGGTCTGACTGAACCCAAAAATATTTGTTCTCATAGCAGTGATAACAAAGTTTTCCCAAAACACTCGTTCCTGTCACAAGGTGGTAACAAAGGTACCCCAAGAAGTTTCGTGAAGATCTGTTCATAAATACAGACTCTAGCCCGAGCCGTATTGACATGTGCACTTACTGTGTACAAGTAGCACTGAATAAATCAAAGTTCATCTAATTTGCATAATTTCTGCACGAGAAAAAATCCCATATTATATGTGATGTATTCCATGTTACTAAACATTTATACAAAAATTTATTCAAATCAGAACTTTCATACAGAAGTTCTGTACAAAAAACTGATTGCACTAACTAAAGTACAAAATGGCTGCTGGTGGCCATCTTGAATTTTGGACCGCACCCAAAACCACTCGTGTTCATCCCACATTGATAACAAAGATACTCAAGAAGTTTCATAAAGATCGGTTCATGAATACGGCCTCTAGCCCGAGCCGTATTGGCATTTGCAGTTACAGTGCTGAAACTAACACTAAATAGATCAAAGTCAGTCTAATTGGCATAATTTATGCACGAGAAAAAAACCTGTATTATATGTGACGTATCCCATGGTACTAAACATTCACACAAGAAATTATTCAAATCAGCGCTTTCATATGGAAGTTCTGCGCAAAAATCTGATTGCACCTAATTTTGTACAAAATGGCTGCCAGTGGCCATCTTGAATTTCAGACCAGACCCCAAAACACTTGTTCTTGTCCTATGGTGATAACAAAGGTACCCAAAAAGTTTCGTAAAGATCAGTTCATAAATACAGCCTCTAGCCCGAGCCGTATTGGCATTATTTGCACTTACAGTGCTGAAAGTAACACTAAATAAATCAAAGTTAGTATAATTTGCATAATTTACACACGAGAAAAAAACCCGTATTATATGTAATGTATCCCATGGTACTAAACATTCATACAAAATATTATTCAAATCAGATCTTTCTTATGGAAGTTCTGAGCAAAAATCTGATTGCACCTAATTTTGTACAAAATGGCTGCCAACGGCCGTCTTGAATTTCGGACTGGACCCCAAAACACTCTTTCTCGTCCAGCGGTGATAACAAAGGTACCCAAGAATTTTCGTAAAGATTGGTTCATAAATACGGCCTCTAGCCCAAGCCGTGTTGACGGCACAACAGACAGACAGATGGACGACGGACAGGCCATGACAATACCTCAAATTTGGCTTCGCCAAAGTTGAGCTAAAAATGTTGATGCAGTTAGGAGATAAATTAGATTTTGTAACATATACATCATTAATGGATGCGGCTGTAAATTGTCAAATCGCATCACATGAAGCCAGATAGTCAATGTTTCTAATATAAACCCGAAACACTCAAAATGAAAACAAAAATTATCAAAAAACTAGATGGATTTATGAGTAAATTTTACAAGTTTACACTTACGAATGTTTTCCAGTTTACATGTGGAAATAATTCTGAACACATAGTCAGTTGATTCATCTTCATCTGTACTTGATGAACTCCCAGTACTAGAAGTGCTGCCCTCATTCACTATGTTGCTAAGCCTACTACCTTTCCTTTTGAGTTTGGGAAACACTTTCCCTGAAATAGAACATTTTACAATCCATTTTTGGCATACATCCTTACTCAAGTAGAGGTCAGATCATTGTCAATTTTGATGGCTGTTGACATTTTATGCTGGAGTTATTGCCCTTTATGTTATTAAAATGTCCATGATTGTAGATTTCCAGATGATTACTAAAGCCAAACTTCATTTAACCCGTCCATATTCGGTGTATGACCTTACCCAGAGAAAATGTAGCTAAAGTTCAAATTTGCCGTTTCTCCAACATTTAATTGGGGAGTTATTGCCCCTTATTCACATGAATTTTCATGAGTTTATGCTTCAAGATGATAATGATAATTCCAGCTATCCATGACATTTTGCACATACATGTACCATTACTCTCAGGGAAACAGATCATTTAAAAAAAATACCCTGGTGGGGGTTGGGCTGTCATGGTGTGGGGTGGTGCAAGCACATGGGAGTACATTCTTTAAAATTTATTTCAAAGGATTTCGAATTTGATATACAACCTTACAGAGAAGGCAGATCATGTGGAAAGAAAATACCTGGGAGTGGGTATGGGTAAGGGGTAGGTGGTGAGGGAGTAGTAATGGGATCTATTGGACATGTTTTTTTTCCTTTAAAATGTATTTTAAAGTGTATCAAGTAAGTTTATGTCATTAGCCATTGTGCAGAATGTAACCGAAAAACACCAATAAATAGATCAGTAAAATATTGGCATGAATCCGATCCTTGGCACTGTCAGCCTAATTGTATATAGTGCTTGTGCAAATTGTTGCAATGTCTGTAGTTGAAGGTGATGAAGGTGCACTCTGCAATCCATTTCATCTCAAAGATTTTCCGAAGGTCTAAAATTCTTTTATCTGGGTGGCAGTCGAAGGTCTCACTTGTGGGGGTGTGTTTGTCATGACATTGTTGTGCTTCAAGAAAACATTGACATGATTCAGAACAGACTGTTTAGAAAATGTAGGAATTTATCACAGTAGTAAAAGTATCTGTGAACTTGCACAAGGTTAACCCTTTACCCAACGCAGATGATATCAAAATTTATTATTTTAAATATCACTTTTTTAAAATTTTAAAAAAAATTTCAACAAAACCATATCATGTGACCCCTCATTGGAACGAGCTCAATGAGCTCATTCCAATGAGGGGTCACACGATATGGTTTTGTTGAAATATTTCGAAAAATTTAATTTTTTCAACAGCTCAATTTGCCTATTACGCAGGCGGATGCAGGCGATTCGTTAGGTAAAGGATTAATGACACCACTTTTTGATATTGCTCTCAATGTTACAGTACTTTCACTTTCATATGTGATACATCAAAATGATTCCGGTGACAACAGAAAACCCTGCCACTACCATCAAGATAATTATGCCTGGACTTTCATTTAGTCAAATGTATTTACATAGCTGTTTGGGTCAAACTGGGGTGCGGTGGCATTGTGGTAACCGGTTCTCGTCAGATCACCAAAGTTAAGCAACATCAAGCCCGGTTAATCATTGAATGGGTGACTGTCTGAGTGATCAATTCAGACTCCGCATTGTGTCCTTGGGCAAGGCACTTAACCCCGATTGTCCACATGGGGGCACGATGACGCTGTGTACTAAGGCGTACTGCACATCGATGGTATGCATGTTTTCAACTAATCTAACCCTGCCTGTACTGCACGGAGTTACGATGTTGGGAAGCTGGCAGCTGCTCGTCGTTGCTCGGTTGTTCTCTACGGGTGTTCCGTCTTCCTCCACCCATAAAACGGCCACGGTCATGATTAGCCATTGTACATAAGTATATGACCTTAAACAACAATAAATAATAAATAAATGGGTCAAACTATGTACATGACAATATTTTTTTTTTCAAGGGGCATTGTTTCCATGTGAGAACAAAATTTCACAATTGTTCCCTGTACCTGAAACCCACCTTAAAGCTGTTTTTTTCAACCATGTCAACGTTTTCTTGAAGCAAAACAATGTTGAAGGTATAGGGGACCCTCCTAATTGGATATTTCTTAATTTCTTAATTGAATAGCTCTGTTACTTCAATATAACATCCAAACACAAAACCATTTACTATACCTTCAGTACAAACTCCTGTTAATTAAATAAAAAAAATCTAGTTATATGTCGAGAAATCACTATGGTAATCACCAAATTCTCCTTCTTTATAGACCTATTGGGGCTCAATATATCCAAGGCAGGCATTTAATCTATTAAATCTTGTTTGACAGAGCTCTATGAGCTCTGCCAAACAAGATATAACAGTATAAATGCTCAGTGTATCTCTAGAATACAGGAAAGTGACCAGATCTGTAAATTGAATCATTGTGTTAATTGAATAATCTCCACTGGTAAAGTGGCTATTCAATTTACAGGGTTCTACTGCATCTGTATATTTGCAACAATTAATGCAATATGAAGGTTATACCAGGTTGAAGAGAGCTAGGGATACAAAGACATGTGGCTTTGTCAAAAGCAACGTATCAGAGTCTGTCAGTCTAAACTCTTAAACCGTTGAGAACTATTTTCAAAACATTTTTCATCAAATCTGGTCAGCAGCCATGACTAAATTTAAGAAAAAATTCATTTAAATTTAAGTCAAGAAATAATTGGTCGAAAAATTCATTGAATTTACAGAGGAGAAAGTTGGTTAAATGTGCCAAAATTTGACTTATTTCAGTGAAAAGAGATTTTGTATCCAGGGTAGGAATATCTGCCAGCAGCATGCCAGGAATTAATATTAATATGCTCTACAGCTCTGTATGATTTGAGCTGATGTGTGTTGACTTGTAACCAATAAACATAACATGAATTTCATAAGAATATTTTTCAGATTCCAGCTTTTTACAGATGAATGGCTTAACCCTTTACCTAACTTAACGGTCAAAAACCAGCCAGCGCTATTCTCAAAAATCTCCAATTAATTTTCATTATTTTTTTCATTTTTGCCGCAAAAACATAGGTTATGACCCCTTGTTGGAACGAGCTCGTCGAGCTCGTTCCAATGAGGGGTCATAACCTATGTTTTTGAGACAAAAAATGAAAAAAATTTGTTATTCAAGAATTATTTTTGCAAGTGTCGTCTGCTTTTCAGGTTAGGTAAAGGGTTAATTCAGTCTATACACCAACTCTGAAATATACTCTTATTGATGGAGAAGTCAATGCAAGCAAACATGGATGTTTGCATGTCCACTGTCTTGACAAAAGAAAATTTGTGTATGAAGTATCACTTTATCTGCTTGCATAAGAACTTTTGTCAACAGGCATGGTAGCAACTACTCTACTGCTAGGGTTCAAATTGAGAAGCTATTTTATAAAATTATCCAAAAATAAAAAAAAATGAATATAGGGCTATTGAAAAAATAATACTTGAATCTCAGGCAATTTTTCCTGAATTTTATTCATGAATGAAATAGGCTTTTTTTCTCTCTATAACTCTTTGAACCAAAAGGGCTACTTTTCCTGTCCAGGATCGTGATACGACCTGAATTCATAAAGTAGACAGTTACTCAGTGAATTTGTGTGGTAGACCAATCAAGATTTTCAACGTGCAGCCCAAAGGCTGCACGTTGAAAATATTAATTGGTCTTCCCCCAAGTAACGAAAATAGACTCTACCAGATGATGGCTCAGAACTGGTATGGAATATACCATCAGGATTCAAATGGTTAATTCCTGAAAAAATGTTGAGAAAGTCTCCGAAATTTGGAATGATTCCTACCACTTGAATCATTAGGTATTCAACAGTTGTTAACATTTGACGGTTTCAATCATATTTATAACAGATCAAAGTTTGAAAAAAAATCGGCTTTAGTCTGAGTGGATTCTGGCTTGTAAATGAGAGGGGTGCCTGAGAAACAAAATTTTTTAATAGCCTCACATAAACTAATTTTATATGGCAAATAATTAAAAAAAAACATAAATACAATGCTAACAGATTTTGTTCCAATTTGCAGGTAAATAATAATAAAGTGTAATAGTGAAATACATATGAACAGAAAATTTAGTTCTGAATAATGAACAAATAAAAATGCATGCATTACGCTCTGACATCTTGAATAAAAATGTATCAAAATAAGATATAGCATTGGGTTTGGACACTCATAGGCCTAAATACACTCTTTCAGCTACAACAATGCCTATATTCAATGTAAAAAAAACTTATGGTCAAAAAATGTTTATTTATCTGATGATTTTTCTTCAGCAGTATTCAAATGACTTCCCTTGCTGGATGTATCTTAAAACCCAAACAGAATTTCAGACCAGTTTATAAATACTGGGGTTCAATAAAAATTGCATTCCAGGATTTTATAAAAATGCTGAACTTAATGTTTCTTCAAGGCCATCATTATGGGATTTTGATAAAAATAGGTTTCAAAGCTCAAGTTTAATCTAATCACTTTAACCCTTTACCCAACGCAGACAATTTCAAAATTCATTATTTTAAATATCATTTTTTTAAAAATTTTTTTAAAAAAATTCAACAAAACCATATCATGTGACCCCTCTTTGGAACGAGCTCGACGAGCTCGTTCCAAAGAGGGGTCACATGATATGGTTTTGTTGAAATTTTTCGAAAAATAATATTTTTTCAGCAGCTGTATTTGCATATTACGTGGGCAGATGCGGGTGATTCGTTGGGTAAAGGGTTAAAACAAATATGATTTTTTCTTCTGCTAAAGCAAAGCAATAGGTTCCACCATCAAATGAGAGAGATACTGTTCTGTACTTCAGTAGTGGCATTAAAAGTATATGATTCACATAATGAATTGTCTAGGGCATTAATCGTAATTGACCGTTTCAACTAGTAAAAGCTGAATATTTAACCTTCTAACTAATGAATCAGCCATATTTACCCACAAAATTTACAAACTGAGCAGTTAAAAAAATTATTTTTAAAAAAATTTCAACAAATCCTTTTGGATTTGTTGAAATTTTTTTTAAAATAACTTTTTCAAATTTTTTTTTTTTTGAACTGCTCAATTTGTAAATTATACTTGTGGATATGGCCAATTTGTAAGGTAAGGTGTCACAAAGTAGATCATCTGATTCTCAGGCCAATTTTCATAAAATTACATGTGGGTGAGCGTTTCTTTTTATTTTATTTTGGGTGGTAGTATTTTTCGTCCTTTGAGTGCAAAAAGGCTTTGCAATGCTTTAGCTTTGCAATGCTTTAGCATATGCTCACAAAGCCTTGTTGCACTCGAGGGACAAATTTATCAATTTGATTAGCTTGGGTAAAATATTAGACACAAACCATTTAATTTTTATTTTTTTAAAGTTTGCATTGGTTATAAAAAGAGAGCATGTGGCAGACAAAATGGTCATGCAGGAAGACCTGAGAAATAGATTCTTAACTTTCTTAGGCCTAAAGGGGTAAATATTCAACATTTACTAGTTGAAACTGCTATACGGAATGTGTGATAGGTGAAGGGTTAATAAGCATAATGAATGGCTTGTTATATTTACAGTATATGAGGTAAATAGTTCATTTTGGATAACTGTTGACAAGTCAATGAGCACATTTTGAAACATCTGTTACACCAGGCTTGCAAATGCCAACAATAAAATTGACCAATTTTTTTTGGACACAAGATGAAAAAAATAATAATCAAAATTGCAGAATGAAAATATAATATTCCAAATATCATCCTAACTTGTCAAATATAATTTTGCCGTCTCCTAGAATTTATTTTTTGGTGTTTAAATTCATCTTGGGTCTTCAAAAATATATCACAACTGAACAATGTAGAAAGGTGGCATGTCAATCTTTCATCTCAATGAAATATGAAAACGATCAATATTATACTTCCAAATAATATAAGACTGGCCAATTTCTGTGCTTTTTAACCCTTTACCCAACAAATCACCTGCATCCAATTGACCGAAACGCATAAAAAAACAAACAAAAATTTCCGGATTCTGGTCCAAAATTTTCTAAGCCCCACCAGGACCCAAATTTTCAGTGTAAAAAAAAAAAAAATTTTGTCTTAAAATTGACCGAAACGCATAAAAAAACCAAAAAAAAAATTTCTGGATTTTGGTCCAACATTTCTAAGTCCGCAACGGGGCCCCAAATTTTCAGCCTAAATATGAACACACTTGAATCTCACCCCCCTAAGGATGCTGCATACCAAATATCAAAATATTCTTATTGGTAGATCTGAAGAAGATTTTTAAAGAATATTCCTCATACTGCACTAATTTAAACATTTGGGCTCCCATAGAGAGCCTAAATATGGACCCAGGGAATTGATTTCAATAAACATGAGAAACAATCTTCCAAAGATGTTATATGTGAAATTTGAAAGGTTTTGGAGCAGTGGTTTGGGAGAAAAGTAGTCATATGTTTTTCCCTTTACCCACAGTGTTAAAAAATGCTAACTCAGCACTTTTTCAAAGTCCCCAAAAAGTACCCCATGATAAAACAGATAGCCATTTTTTTTTACCATTCCATTCTGTTGGTCCTAAGGAAGCTCCACACCAAATAAGAATTCTCAGTGCCGTGCAGTTTTGGAGATATGGGCGTTTTAATTTTTTTCTATTTTTATCTCCTGCGGTTCCCATGGGGTGGCGAAAAAAAAAATCTGGGCATAAATTAAGTACTTATGACCCAATAAGCCCTCATATCAAATTTGGTTCAAATCTACCTCTCGGTTGGGAAAATAGAAATTTTGGGAGTGGCAAAAATTCTTGCCCCTCCCATAACGAAGGCAAATAATGCCCAACAAACTTCTCTTGAACAAACTTGATTCTAAACCTCAAAAGGACTCTGTATACCACATATCAAGTCTCTGCTACTGGTGGTTCATTAGAAGAAGATTTTCAAAAAATTTGGCCATTTTTTCCCCACACCTCTGCTCAATATGAGCCGAAACCTAATTTGCATAAAAATCAAAATGCCCCCATATAACCTCTACTTACATGAAATTTAATTAAAATGTGGCCAGTAATTTAGGAGAAAGAGGCTCAAACACCCCCCTCACGGAGGACGACGGTCGACAGATGACTGACGAAGAGTGATAAGAAAAGCTCACCTTGACTTTCAGTCAGGTGAGCTAAAAATTTCAACAAAACCATATCATGTGACCCCTCTTTGGAACGAGCTCATCGAGCTTGTTCCAAAGAGGGGTCACATGATATGGTTTTGTTGAACTAAATTTAAATGAAAGTGTCAATGACACTGTAGCTCAACTTGTCAAGACAAAGACATGTACATGTATAGTATGTGACACAGCAATGACAAACATCTAGGTAATGACCTGATAACAAAGGTACATATAAAGTATTGTAACGGTCTGTACATAAATACTGACCGTTGCCTGTAACAAATGTGTAGGTAAAGTATTGTAAAGGTGGGTGACAGTCAGATGCTGAACTAGAAAAAATCTTTGAGTCCCAGAGTGGGTCTGACTGAACCCCAAAATATTTGTTCTCATAGCACAGTGATAACAAAGGCACCCCAAAACACACTCGTTCCTGTCCCAAGGTGAAAACAAAAGTACTCAAGAAGTTTTGTGAAGATCAGTTCATAAATACGAGCTGTATAGAACTTGTGACAAAAAACTGATTGGACCTAATTTCGGTACAAAATGGCCACTGGCAGCCATCTTGAATTTTGGACCGTACCCAGAAACACTCATTCTCATCCCAAGGAGATAACAAAGGTACCCAAGAAGTTTTGTGAAGATCGGTTCATAAATACAGCCTCTACCCTGAGCCGTATTGACATGTGTGCTTACATTGTGTAAGTAGCACTGAATAAATCAAAGTTCATCTAATTTGCATAATTTCTGCACGAAAAAAAACCCCTTACAATATGTGATGTATTCCATGTTACTAAACATTCATACAAAAATTTATTAAAATCAGAACTTTCATACAGAAGTTCTATACAAAAGACTGATTGCACTAATTTTGGTACAAAATGGCTGTTGGTGGCCATCTTGAATTTCGGACCACACCCAAAAACACTCGCTCTCATCCCACGGTGATAACAAAGGTACCCAAGAAGTTTCGTAAAGATTGGTTCATAAATATGGCCTCTAGTCTGAGCTGTATAGAAGTTGTGTACAAAAAACTGATTAGACCTAATTTCGGTACAAAATGGCCACTAGCAGCATCTTGAATTTTAGACCGCACCCAGAAACACTCGTTCTCGTCCCAAGGTGATAACAAAGGTACCCAAGACATTTCGTGAAGATCAGTTCATAAATACAGACTCTAGTCTGAGCCGTATTGACATGTGTACTTACTGTGTGTAAGTCGCACTGAAAAAATCAAAGTTCATCTAATTTGCATAATTTCTGCACGAGAAAAAAACCCGTATTATATGTGATGCATCCCATGGTACTAAACATTCACACAAAAAAATTATTCAAATCAGGGCTTTCATATGGAAGTTCTGTGCAAAAATCTGATTGCACCTAATTTTGTACAAAATGGCTGCTATCGGCCATCTTGAATTTCGGACCGGACCCCAAAACACTCGTTCTCGTCCCACGGTGATACCAAAGGTACCCAAGAAGTTTCATAAAGATCGGTTCATAAATACGGCCTCTAGCCCGAGCCGTATTGGCATTTGCACTTACAGTGCTGAAAGTAACCCCAAAAAACATCAAAATTAGTCTAATTTGCACAATTTACGTACGAGAAAAAAACCCATATTATATGTGATGTATCCCATGGTACTAAACATTCATACAAAAAATTATTCAAATCAGAGCTTTCATATGGAAGTTCTGTACAAAAAACAGATTTCTGCATCGTCGGTACAAAATGGCAGCTGGCAGCCATCTTGAATTTCGGACCGCACCCAAAAACACTCGTTCTCGTCCCACGGTCATAACAAAGGTACCCAAGAAGTTTCGTAAAGATCGGTTCATAAATACGGCCTCTAGCCCGAGCCATAGCAGCTTGGCACTTACAGCTCTGAAAGTAACACTAAATAAATCAAAGTCAGTCTAATTTGCATAATTTACGCACGAGAAAAAAACCCGTATTATATGTGATGTATCCCATGGTACTAAACATTTATACAAAACTTTATTCAAATCAGAACTTTCATACAGAAGTTCTGTACAAAAAACTGATTTTTGCATCATCGGTACAAAATGGCCACTGGCAGCCATCTTGAATTTCGGACCACACCTAAAAACACTCGTTCCCGTCCCAGGGTCATAACAAAGGTACACAAGAAGTTTCGTAAAGATCGGTTCATAAATACGACCTCTAGCCCGAGCCATAGCCAATTGTTGACGAACGGACAGACGGATGGACGGACAGACGGACGACTGACGACGGGCCATGACAATAGCTCAAATTTGACTTCGTCAAAGTTGAGCTAAAAATGATATTTAAAATAATAAATTTTGAAATTGTCTGCGTTGGGTAAAGGGTTAACAAACTTCCTCAATATTTGATCTGAGCAAGCAAGCTGAGGTTTTCGACATAAATCAATGATATAATTTTTCTTGTAAAATACAGAAGCAAGAAGGGTAAATGACCAAAGAAAATTTATTTATGGGGCAACTTTGGTCACAAAGACGTAATAATGAAAAGCAAGGAAAACTTTAGACAATAACATGGCACAAACATGCAGCAAAGTTCAATATTGTGCATTTTAAATCAACAAAAGCTAATAAATGAATTTGCCATGTTGTCAAAATTAAACCACCTTTAACTGAATAATTCATGTGACTAAATATTTTCAAATTTGGATTAACGTACTGCAAGCTAAATCAAAAAAATATATTTGAATTCTGCTGAGTTTAATCAATTCCTGGATCCAAAATTCTGCAAATCAAGCCCTGATGTATATTTCTGATGTTTTGCCACATTAAAACTGATACTGAATCTGAGTTGTTGGGAAATATTTCCACAGCTTTTTAAATCTTGTAGTTTATTTGTTCTCTACGATTAGTGCTCAAACAACTAGTGAGTTCCAAAGTCAACTAGTCAATACCCAAAAGTCAAGTCGACTTCGACTAGTCATTGGTGATAACTTGTCTCCTTATAACAGTGTTGGTGTTCCGGTAGAGTGCTGAAGGTCCAAATTTGGCTTCACTTGGGCATTCATATACATCAACTTACTGGAACATTATTCTGTTAATGTGCTTCTAATTATGCTAAGAGTGAAATTACATAGTCTTATTTAGTTTGCCTTCTTGCGATTTCTGGGGAGTGCCTACAGGCACTCTCCCATAAATTGCAACAAGGCAAACTAGAACTATCACTGAAGGTGATTAATACCCCCGCTTTGGGTTTTTAGAGGAATGCACTTCTGATCATGTAGGCGAAGGCCATAAGGTAATGTATACATAAAGATCATTTTTTGTTGTTGAAATTTGTATTTGCATGTGGCCTTCCACAGAACAGCACTGAATACTTAAAGAGCCCACACATATATGGTTTACATTTGGAAAAACACATTTACAATGTGTAACATGTATTCAAAATCGGTTTATTAATGTAGGAGGAGTTGCACACACAAGAATCCCATTTGAAAACCCATAATAAATCCAAGTTAAAGGGAGATAACCTGGTTAAAATTGTCGCAGATCAAAAATTTGGGAATATGCGTATGTTCACTTAGTTGTGATAATGTTTGAAAGGTTTCATCAAAATTGATTGATAAATGTAGGAGGAGTTGCACGCACAAGAATTTCATGTAGAAACCCATAATAAATCTAAGTTAAAGGGAGATAACCTAGTTAAAATTGCCACAGCTCAAAAATTTTGGAATATGCGCATGTTTACTTAGTAGTGATGATGTCTGTAAACTTTTGTCCAAATTGATTGATAAATGTAGGAGGAGTTGCGCACACAAGAATTTCATGCAGAAACCCATATTAAATCAAAGTTCAAGAGAGATAACCTGGTTAAAATTGTCGCAGATCAAAAAGTTTGGAATATGCACATGTTCACTTAGTAGAGATGATGTTTGAAAGGTTTCATCAAAATCGGTTCATTAATGTAGGAGGAGTTGCGCACACAAGAATTTGTTCGAACGGAAAGACATAATAAATCTAAGTCAAAGGGAGATAACCTGGTTAAAATTGTCGCAGATCAAAAATCTTGGAATATGCGCATGTTCACTTAGTAGTGATGATGTCTGAAAAGTTTTGTCCAAATTGATTGATATATGTAGGAGGAGTTGCACACACAAGAATTTCATGTAGAAACCCATAATAAATCTAAGTTAAAGGGAGATAACCTAGTTAAAATTGCCACAGCTCAAAAATTTTGGAATATGCACATGTTCACTTAGTAGTGATGATGTCTGTAAACTTTCGTCCACATTGATTGATAAATGTAGGAGGAGTTGCGCACACAAGAATTTCATGCAGAAACCCATATTAAATCAAAGTTCAAGAGAGATAACCTGGTTAAAATTGTCGCAGATCAAAAAGTTTGAAATATGCACATGTTCACTTAGTAGAGATGATGTTTGAAAGGTTTCATCAAAATCGGTTCATTAATGTAGGAGGAGTTGCGTACACAAGAATTTGTTCGAACGGAAAGACATAATAAATCTAAGTCAAAGGGAGATAACCTGGTTAAAATTGTCGCAGATCAAAAATCTTGGAATATGTTTGAAAGGTTTCATCAAAATCGGTTCATTAATGTAGGAGGAGTTGCGCACACAAGAATTTGTTCGAACGGAAAGACATAATAAATCTAAGTCAAAGGGAGATAACCTGGTTAAAATTGTCGCAGATCAAAAATCTTGGAATATGGGCATGTTCACTTAGGAGTGATGATGTCTGAAAAGTTTTGTCCAAATTGATTGATAAATGTAGGAGGAGTTGCACACACAAGAATTTCATGTAGAAACCCATATTAAATCAAAGTTCAAGAGAGATAACCTGGTTAAAATTGTCGCAGATTAAAAAGTTTGGAATATGCACATGTTCACTTAGTAGAGATGATGTTTGAAAGGTTTCATCAAAATCAGTTCATTAATGTAGGAGGAGTTGCGCACACAATAATTTGTTCGGATGGAAAGACACAATAAATCTAAGTCAAAGGGAGATAACCTGGTTAAAATTGTCGCAGATCAAAAATCTTGGAATATGCGCATGTTCACTTAGTAGTGATGATGTCTGAAAAGTTTTGTCCAAATTGATTGATAAATGTAGGAGGAGTTGCGCACACAAGAATTTCATGTCCGGAAAGACGTACGGACGGACGTACGGACGGATGGACGGACGGACGGACGGATGGACGTACAGGGCGATTCCTATATAGCCCCCACTTCTTCGAAGCGGGGGTATAATTAATAACATATCCTGATAGCCCAAAATAATTCAGCACTCTACTAGTACCAGTTAAAACAAACTACTGTCACTACTATTAGATGGCAATAGATGTATACATTGATTGCCCAATATTGCTGTTCAAACTGTCTGACAGTGACACAGAAGGGATACTATTTACCTAAAAGCTTGAACTCCTCCGACTAGTCGACTGCGCAATTGAGAGTCGACTACTGGTTTGCCCAGAGTCGACATCGACTAGTCGACTAATAGTTTGAGAACTATCTACGATAAGGTAATCCACCGGAATAAAATAGATCAACAGTGCTTTCAGTCATCGATAGCAGATCTACATCATTTACCCCATCACAAGACATAAAGAACAATATGTAAAAGACCTTAATTTACCAAAACAGGTTTAGTAATTACAATACAGATTTTACTGTGTCTACATCAGATACAGAAAAAATTAATAAAATTTTCATTACTTAACTGGTTGAGAGCTTGAAGTCACTATCATGGCTCTATTGAAAAGTGCTGAAAGCCACAGATGCCCCAAATTATGACCTTGATCTGTGACCTTGACCTCCATCAAACAAAAAAATTTTTGTGCGCGACCCATCA
Organism: Pictodentalium vernedei; assembly: GCA_031216915.1. Lineage (NCBI taxonomy): Eukaryota > Metazoa > Mollusca > Scaphopoda > Dentaliida > Dentaliidae > Pictodentalium > Pictodentalium vernedei. Next base: position 493,330,809 of record CM062294.1, on the reverse strand, counting down.
TCTCCCCATAAGCAACATGTATGCCAAGTTTCAACAAAATCCAACAAAGCATATCAGAGTTATGGGGGGGACACGAAAATCTTCTGAAGGACAGACGGATAGTAATGGCAAACACTATATGCTTTTGGGGGTATAAAAATGTTTATAGATACTTGTTTTGTTACAATTTATTGGAGAGTGCCAAGAGACACTCTCCAATAAATTGTAACAAATCAATTATCTATGAACAAACTCTTGCTAAACCAATGCTTCCCTTGATGGCAGCAACAGAATCTCTGAAAAAATATTCATGTTACAAATCACCTTTTTGAAACAATTCAGCACTCTACCAATTAAAAAGCAATCAATACAGGTAATAGTCAATACATACAGTCCTTTTTTAATGTAAATGAGTTATAATTGAAATTTTAAAAACATCAAAAATACTCAACATGGACTTCAATCAAGTGAACTTGTTTGGAATGGCAATGAATTGGTTAGAATGCTTGTAAAATTTGAGCGCATGGCAGAAAGCCACTCATCTCGTTATCTTTGACAAGTGAAAAACAGACTTGGCGAGTGGTTTCGCAGGAAGTGTTAAGAGATTTTGTTTTTTGTTAACTGGCTGAGGGCTCGATTATTTTTGGTAGTCTTATTTTATTGAAAATTGGTTTTATTATATATTATTGGAGAGTGCCCACAGGCACTCTCCAATGATCTGTAATAAAACAAATTTATATAAACAAAATATCATTTGCGATTGACTGAATATGAAACATGAGCAAGAAAATTGGTAGCTTTTACAATGGAGCCCTCATTTGTTTGAATGCCCTCATAGTGGCTTCTTGTACTCAACCAGTTAATGATTGTTTTGAACTTTTTACGAAATAAACTAAATCTAAATATTAAAAAGATGATGTTGAGCTCATGCTGAAAGATGCTCATGAAACTTTTATTCAACATGCACACAATAATCGATATATATACTAACTTGTTTGTTTATTAGAGTTTTACGTTCAACAGCTAGGGTCGTATCATTTCAGAACCTTTTACACATGAAGAAAGTGGGACTACCACTAAGCAGAAGCAAGCAACTGTCAGACTCTCTAACTTACTAACCTGGCACAAGCGGTGTAAGCAGTCATTGGAGGAAAGGACATGTATGCCTTCCTAGTGTTTAACCCTTTACCCAACGAATCGCCCGCATCTGCCTGTGTAATATGCAAATTCAGCAGTTGAAAAAAATATTATTTTTTAAAAAATTTCAACAAAACCATAGCATGTGACCCCTCGTTGGAACAAGTTCGTCGAAATTTTTTGAAAAATTTTAAAAAATGATATTTAAAATAATAAATTTTGATATCGTCTGCATTGGGTAAAGGGTTAAGGTCACATATTTCTGCACAATGGCTAATTATGACCATGACAGTTTTATGGGTGGTGGAAGTTTGAGAGAACTACTGAGCAATGGCGAGCAACTGTCAGCTGCTCAACAAACGAACTCCACACAAGCAGGGTTAGCATTGGTTGAAGACAGGTACACCATCGACGTGCAGTATGCCTTAGTACACAACATCACCGTGCCCCCACTTGGGCAATGGGGATGAAGTGTCTTGCCCAAGGACACAATGTGGTTGTCGTAGGTGGGATTCGAACTGAATACCTCTCGGCTTGCAGCCTGCACCTCTACCTGCAGAGCCACCATGCCCCGTCAGATATTAAATAAGGTATTGAGGAAAATCATGCCACAGTACTCTATGTTTTGATTTAATAGCAGCAACTTTCAAATGGTCGTGTATGGCTCTAGTCCAAACAAGTAGGATGATCACATGATTTAGTTTTTAGTACCTGGTATTGTGCTAAATTACTTTTCAATGGTCATTTGTAATGTGAGTATTATTTTATCAAAGATATCAAACAACCAGCAAAAGGAGCCTTATTTTACAAAGATACTGCTCATAAATGTTTTGTTGTAATTTAATGGAGAGCGCTAAATACAAAATAATTTTATATTAATATTTTTCTTCTACTGCTGTGCCAACAACAGATTAGTACAAACAGTATAAAGCCACTATAGAGGCTTTCAGCATTTTTCAGTGGAGCCCTGATAGTGGCTTCTAGCATTCAACCAGTTGAGGAGAAAGTGCACTAAAAAATAATTTACTGTTTCAGTGTGAACGTTTGGAAAAGTTTTAATCAACTTTTTCCAGTTTATTTGAGAAAGTTCCTCAAAATGTATCTGAAAGTGATTTTTTTTTCAGTATAAAACAAAATTCCAATTTTGACACTATTTATAGTCTCAAAACAGGTGCCCTACCATACAATCGTGAGGAAGCTTTGCTCACGATGTAAAAATAACCAGGGCAGCAATATCTAGAAGTCTTGGCTGCCTGGAAAGGACTAGAAAGCACTGCAATGCCACTGGATTCACACGTTGCCACATTGAGAAAATTGCCCAGAATGTCCAGCCCCCTAAGTGTTGAATATTTCTCTTGAGCACTGACAGAAGTTTTCTTCAACTGTTTTCAGTAAGACAAAATAGGTCAGCTCATTCCATAGGTATTTTGTTTTTTTTTAATAAAACTAATGACATGCTTCTATGATCTACTGATAGTTTGCAGGAGTAAGTGTTGCATTCAGCAATTTGGACTCTGCTAGTTAAAGTTTTGTACAATTAATTTTCTACAGGAGTCCCCTTTTTTGAGTTTGTTCACAATGTAAATCTACAGTCTGGGGAGAGTGAATTGTAACTAAATCACCCACAGAGTGGGGTTATCACCCAAGCTATAACTTTCAAATTTTGTACATATCGACAAAAAACACAAGCAATGTTTCAGCCAATGGACCTCCGGGTTTAACCCGGAGGTCCATTGGCTGAAACTTTGCTTGTGCTGTTTATGCTTTGCAACAACTTTGCAATTATTGCTTGGGTGGAATCTCCACTCTGCAGGTGATTTAATTCCTTTCCAACATCAAGTTTGAGAAGTCAAATGAATCATTTTCTATCTTACTTTATATGTAGAGGGCTTAAAGTAGTACTTGGAAACTTGAAAAATATTCTCAAACCCAACTGAACATTTTTTGTTCTTAGTAAAATTACTACAGTTTGAGATTCCTCAGTAAAAAATTAAGTGACCAAATTATGACCCATCACTTTATCTCACAACTATATCTTTGGGGAAAAGTATGAGCACTAAGAAATTAAAGAAAACTGAACAACAGAGAGCTAACAACAACACCAATACAATATTTTTAACTCACAGTGAATGGAGAAGTGAATTAATGATAACTGCAATCAGACAGTTACAATACACCCTCTGTTCAACGTAATACTCTTCAGCGAGTGTGATAAAGACCAAGTGGCCAAATGATTTGGAAGACTGATTTCTAGCACAATGTAAAAAAAACAGATGAGAAATATCTGTGGATGTAACTACAGTGGCGCCCACTTAATTGGATATCTCTTAACTGAATAACCCTGTTAATTGAATATAATTTCCCAACACAAATCCATTTACCATACTTCCAGTACAAATTTGACATGTTAATTGAATATATGTTATAGAGTAAACTCCTGTTAACTAAATAAGAAATCTTGTAACCGGTCGATAAATTACCCTGACTCTCCCCAGTTTCCCTTTGCTTATAGACCTATTTAGCCTCAGTGCAACCAATACAGGCATTTAATCAATTATATCTTGTTTGACAGAGCTCATGGAGCTCTGTCAAACAATATATAATAGAATAAATGCAAAGTTTATGTATAGAATACAGGAAAGTGACACAATCCTGTTAACTGAATGATCCTGTTAATTGAATAATTTTCATTGGCAAAGAGTCCATTCAATTAACAGGGTTCCACTGTACTCATTTATACAACCAGAAGTATAAATTAAAATCCTTAGAGAACTTGTTGCTTCAACACACAATTAATACAGACAATATTAAATAGAAACAAAATCCTTTTTTACTTGACTAGAACAAAAGTGAAAGACAGTGAACAAAAGTTGACACCAATAAATTATGTTTTCTGAATTGATTAAAAGTTTTGTATATCCCTATTGTTCTGATGACAGCAAGACTTAAAATTTATTTATTTATTAGAGTTAAAGGTCACTTGGAGCATCTCTGATTATCTCATGACCACAATATGGGGATGAAGTCATGTTTAGCCAATTGAGAACCTCTCACATTGTATCCCTATAGCAAATTCCATGAAAATTTGATTATATTTTTTCAAGTTATCATGTTCACAAAATCATTATCAGTCAAACACCAAATTTCCAAAAAAAAGGGGCACAACTCCTACAGTAGACGGTAAAATTATCACATTCACAATGTCATTATCAAACGTTGAAACTCAAACAAAAAGGGCCAGCATTCCTACAAAAGCCAACAAAAATTGGGTGAAGATCAAACTTGGCCAAGATCTTCACACAATGTATTTCTATAACAAGTTTCATGAAAATCCAATTACATTTGTTCAAGTTATCACCTTCACAAAATGTGACGATGAAAACACAGGTGCATGGACAGGACCTATTTCTAATCCGGCAACAAACTTTTTTTGGTTGGAGGATAATGAACTTGTAAATAAAATGTCATTGCTGGGTCAGTGCATTCACCTACCTAGAAAAATGTTGTTGCGGGCAGTGTTGGGACTAGAAGAACTGGGACCACATCTATGTGCTGTGGTAAATGTTCTCTTTCAACGTTAAGACATTCCAATGTGGGGACCACATGCATGGGTTGAACTCAACAGTATATAACAAACTTCCATGAACAATAATGTGCATGCAACTGGAGCACCACTCTATTATTTACATTTATTTGTGTTTAACTCTTAAAAGCCAGGGAATCAGAATGAATTTATTGAACACTAGCGGATGCTACCTGGCGTTGCACGGGAGAAGATGGTGAAATCAATATACCCTCAGATATGATCGGCTCAGCCGCTTTCTAAATAGGTCACCAATTTCAAGGTCACCCCGCTAAAGTAAAAATGATCGATGGGTCAATATACCCGCACATATGAAATTTTAGCCTGATCAGCCCAGCAGTTTTCGAAATAAAAGGTCAAGGTCATCAATTTCAAGGTCACCCCACACAGGCACCCCGCTAAAGTAAAAATGATCGATGGGTCAATATACCCGCACATATGAAATTTTAGCCCGATCGGCCAAGCCATTTTTGAAATAAAAGGTCAAGGTCATCAATTTCAAGGTCAAGGTCACCCCACACGGGCACGGCACCCATCCCATGTTACTCACAGGGACAAATTGTCCCGTGCACAAAATTTGAGATCGATCGGTAGAAAAATAGAGGACTTCACCCGGAACAAAGAAAGAAAGAAAGAAAGAAAGAAAGAAAGAAAGAAAGAAAGATTGGCATTTATATACTAGATGACAAATGGCGAAAAGCTTCCAGTAAAGCAGGTGCTTCTAGTCAAGTGTTGTCTGCCTGTTCAGGCAGACGACATTGGACTAGAGGCACCTGCTCAGTTTTTAATTCTCCCCCAGCCCAAAGATAGCTGAACCGTCACAGCCAGATTACCTGCCGTATTACATCACAGGCAAGAAAACTTGACTCCCGGCTTCTAAGAGTTAAGGTAACATATTTCTGCACAATGGCTAATCATGTCTGCAACACGGATATAAAGTCAGGTCCAGCCAACTGTTTATACCCATGTTGCCCATTTTAGAGGACTTCCACACTAGACATTGGTGACAGGGTCCTATTTTACCAGTGAAACAGAGCTTGTTTACCACAGTAAACAAGCACTGCTTCACTTCTTGGGGTTCCCACAGGAAGAGGGGTACCACTGGTGCAAGCTAGATATTATACCTCCCTGCAAGGAGCTGTTAAGCCAGAGAAACAGAGGTTATTACTTGGTTAGTTTCATATGAGCAGAGATATCAGTCCAAGGTAACTTCATATCAGCCCGGGACAGAAGGTTAAAAGCTGATTTGAAGTTACCGAGGGCTGATATCTTGGCCAAAATCAAACTAATCAAGTAATAATCTCTATTTATTAACCCTTTACCTAACATGAAAAACAGACGACAGTTGCAAACAAAATTCTTGAATAACTATTTTTTTCATTTTTTGTCTCAAAAACATAGGTTATGACCGGTCATAACCTATATTTTTGAGACAAAAAATGAGAAAATGATGAAAATTAATTTACTACTTTTGTGAATAGCGCTGGCCGGTTTTGGCCGTTATGTTAGGTGAAGGGTTAACCCTTTACCCAACGCAGACGATATCAAAATTTATTATTTTAAATACCATTTTTTTAAATGTTTCAAAAAATTTCAACAAAACCATATCATGTGACCTCTCGTTGGAACGAGCTCGACAAGCTCGTTCCAACGAGGGGTCACATGATATGGTTTTGTTGAAATTTTTTAAAAAATAATATTTTTTCAACTTCTGAATTTGAATATTACGCAGACGGATGCGGGTGTTTCGTTAGGTAAAGGGTTAAACCAAAACAAATAATTACACAATGTTCAAAGATTAGTTTGATTTCGGCCAAGATATCAGCCCTGGGTAACTTCAAATCAGCTTTTAACCTTCTGTCCAGGGCTGATATCTTGGCCGAAATGAAACTAATCAAGTAATAATCTCGATTTATTAACCCTTTACCTAACATGAAAAACAGACGACAGTTGCAAACAAAATTCTTGAATAACTATTTTTTTTCATTTTTTGTCTCAAAAACATAGGTTATGACCGGTCATAACCTATATTTTTGAGACAAAAAATGAGAAAATGATGAAAATTAATTTTCTACTTTTGTGAATAGCGCTGGCCGGTTTTGGCCGTTATGTTAGGTGAAGGGTTAAACCAAAACAAATAATTACACAATGTTCCAAGATCTGTTACAGTTTTCTGACAGTGTTATTGTTTCTCATTCATTTATTTATTGGGGTTTAATGACACTTTCAACAGCAAGGGTCATCTCGTGTCAGATAGTATTATGGGTGGAGTACCCAGAGAGAACCAACGAGCATTGGCGAGCAAATGTCAGACTCGCCAACATACTAACTCCACACAAGTTATCTGATATTTGGATAGCTGAACTATCTCTTCTCTTGCTTCGATGAATCTCCACTATTGACTCTTAACACTTTACCCAACGAATCGCCCGCATCTGCCCCCGTAATATGCACATTCAGGAGTCGAAAAAATATTATTTTTCAAAAAATCTCAACAAAACCATATCATGTGACCCCTCGTTGGAACGAGCTCATCAGGCTCGTTCCTACGAGGGGTCACATATGGTTTTGTTAAAATTTTTTGAAAAATTTTAAAATGAAAGTGTCAATGACACTGTAGCTCAACTTGTCAAGGCATGTACATGTATAGTATGTGACACAGCAATGACAAACATCTAGGTAATGACCTGATAACAAAGGTACATATAAAGTATTGTAACGGTCTGTACATAAATACTGACCGTAGTCTGTAACAAATGTATAGGTAAAGTACTGTAAAGGTGGATGACAGTCAGATGCTAAACTAGAAAAGAAATCTTTGAGTCCCAGAGTGGGTCCGACTGAACCCCAAAATATTTGTTATCATAGCACAGTGATAACAAAGGCACCCCAAAACACACTCATTCCTGTCCCAAGGTGAAAACAAAGGTACCCAAGAAGTTTTGTGAAGATCAGTTCATAAATACGAGCTGTATAGAAGTTGTGACAAAAAACTGATTGGACCTAATTTCGGTACAAAATGGCCACTGGCAGCCATCTTGAATTTTGGACCGCACTCAGAAACACTCGTTCTCGTCCCAAGGTGATAACAAAGGTACCCAAGATGTTTCGTGAAGATCGGTTCATAAATACAGCCTCTAGCCCGAGCCGTATTGACATGTGCACTTACAGTGTATAAGTAGCACTAAATAAATCAAAATTCATCTAATTTGCATAATTTCTGCACGAGAAAAAAACCCGTACTGTATGTGATGTATTCCATTTTACTAAACATTCATACAAAAATTTATTCAAATCAGAACTTTCATACAGAAGTTCTGTAAAAAAGACTGATTGCACTAATTTTGGTACAAAATGGCTGCTGGTGGCCATCTTGAATTTTGGACCACACCTCAAAACACCCGTTCTCATCCCACGGTGCTAACAAAGGTACCCAAGAAGTTTCGTAAAGATCGGTTCATAAATAAGGCCTCTAGCCTGAGCCGTATAGAAGTTGTGTACAAAAAAACTGATTAGACCTAATTTCGGTAAAAAATGGCCACTGGCAGCCATCTTGAATTTTGGACCGCACTCAGAAACACTCGTTCTTGTCCCAAGGTAATAACAGAGGTACCCAAGAAGTTTCGTCAAGATCGGTTGATAAATACAGCCTCTAGCCCGAGCCGTATTGACATGTGTACTTACTGTGTGTAAGTAGCACTGAAAAAATCAAAGTTCATCTAATTTGCATAATTTCTGCACGAGAAAAAAAACGTATCATATGTGATGTATCCCATGGTATTAAACATTCACACAAAAAAATTTTCAAATCAGCGCTTTCATATGGAAGTTCTGCGCAAAAATCTGATTTCACCTAAGTCTGTACAAAATGGCCGCCAGCGGCCAACTTGAATTTCGGATCGGACCCAAAAACACTCGTTCTCGTCCCACAGTCATAACAAAGGTACCCAAAAAGTTTCGTAAAGATCGGTTCATAAATACGTCCTCTAGCCCAAGCCGTATTGAATTGTTGACAGACAGACGGACAGACAGCCAGATGGACTCCTGGCCAGACGGACGACTGGCCATGACATAAGCTCAAATTTGGCTTTGCCAAAGTTGAGCTAAAAATGATATTTAAAATAATAAATTTTGATATCGCCTGCATTGGGTAAAGGGTTAAGCTTAGTTTGCACTGAGTTTTGTGTACAACTGTCTTACTTTTTCTCTTTGTCCACCTAATTCTTACTTGTTGCCATTATTAATTCTTCACCATACAAAAACTGCTCCTTTTTGCCTGGTAATGCTAATTTTGGATTGATTGAATTCTACAAATAATGCATCAAGGGAGACAATTCCAGCTTGGTTCATATCAAGTGAGATCAACCAAGTTTGAAGGCATATCAGCCAAGCTTGATAATGGCCAGTTCTGGGAATGAAAATCATATCTAACAAGAGCGCTCGTATCAATGAAGCAGTACAATGTCCCCTACCAGACTAATGAGCACTAATAATTATACAAATGTTATAACCTAGATGTAATCAGCATGAATTCTGTTGAAGCATTTCCAAAAAAAAGTCCAGAAAACTTATATTTTGGCGCTTTTCCATATTTCCAAGGGCCATAGCTCACACAAGAATAGTGCAATCAGCATGAAACTCAAACTTGATCTGTAAGTCATTGTTCTATAGTAGGTTACCAAGAATGAAATCATTCGGTTGAAGCATTTCGAAAAAAATTCTGGAAAACTAAAGTATGACTGACAGACTGACTGACAGATGGACAGAGTACAAATGAAACTTGATCTGTAAGTCATCGTTCTATAGTAGGTTACCAAAAATGAAATCAATCCGTTGAAGCGTTTCCAAAAAAAGTCCGGAAAACTAAAGTATAACCCACAGACTGACTGACGGAAGGATGGACAGAGTGTAAATGAAACTTGATCTGTAAGTCATCGTTCTATAGTAGGTTACCAAAAATGAAATCATTCCGTTGAAGCGTTTCCAAAAAAAGTCCGGAAAACTAAAGTACGACCGACAGACTGACTGACAGACTGACGGATGGATGGACAGAGTGTAAATGAAACGTGATCTGTAAGTCATCGTTCTATAGTAGGTTACCAAAAATAAAATCATTCCTTTGAAGCGTTTCCAGAAAAAGTCCGGAAAACTGATATTTTTGCGCTTTTCCATATTTCCAAGGGCCATAACTCACACAAGGATAATGCAATCAGCATGAAACTCAAACTTGATCTGTAAGTCCTCGTTCTATAGTAGGTTACCAAAAATGAAATCATTCTGTTGAAGCGTTTCTAAAAAAAAGTCCGGAAAACTGAAATTTTGGACCTTTTCCATATTTCCAAGGGCCATAACTCACACAAGAATAATGCAATCGGCATGAACCTCAAACTTGATCTGTAAGTCATCATTCTATAGTAGTTTACCAAAAATGAAATCATTCCGTTGAAGCATTTAAAAAAAAACTCCGGAAAACTGATATTTTGGTGCTTTTTCCCATATTTCCAAGGGCCGTAACTCACACAAGAATAATGCAATCAGCATGAAACTCAAACTTGATCTGGAAGTCATCGTTCTATAGTAGTTTACCAAAAATGAAATCATACCGTTGAAGCGTTTCCAAATTTTGAATAACAAAATCAGACCACTAAAAATAATCTGGCCCTCAACCAGCTAAGACTGAAGAAGTGGAAGTATTCCTGTGTAAAACAAGTTTCCAGAAATTCCACTTTTTCTCTACTCAAGAAATTCTTAAACTAAAGACTAAGCAGGGATTTCTCGTCATGCTTTGCTTGTCTACATGGACAACCAAGACTTTACTAGAAAACACTGTCAGTATAATTTTTGTAAAGTCTCAGACACATGTCCCAGGGCCATAAAATTGGAAAAAATTGGAATTATGCCTTACGGGTCAAGATAGAGATGTCCTAACCCACAATGTTATTAATAAACTTAAAATATTGTCATCCCATGATGGGTCAATGCATCCATTTAGGTAGACAAAAGGTTGCTGCAGGCAGTACTGTGGCTAGTTCTGGTGTGCTATTTATGTACAACCACAAACGTATTCTGCCAAGTGGCATGTCACTGTAAGTCTTTCAAAGGTACAGAGAGCAAACAGGGTTGCGCTCAATTGAAGCTGGTCAAAGTCCATGCATCAACATTCCCTGAGCCTTAATGTGAGTGAATTTATTTATTAATTTATTTATTGGTGTTTAACGACATTTTTGACAGCCAGGGTTACCTCGTGTTAGACAGTTTTAAATCATGGGTGGAGGAAGCCAAGTACCCGAAGAGAACCACCAAGCAGCAGCAGCATCTGCCAGACTCCCCAACGTACTAACACCACATAAGTAAAGTTAGCATTGGTTGACAGACAAGTGAACGCTCAACATGCAGGACGCCTTAGTACACAGTGCGACAATACCCTCACAATCGGGATTAAGTGCCTTGCCGAAGAACACAATGCAATTACCAATGGCAGGGAGTGAACCATGGACCTTTGGTTTGAAGTCCAATGACGCAACGACAGCACCATCGCACTCCCTAATGTGAATGAAGATATAGGTCATAAGTGTATCACTAACAAACTGAAGAGAACAAACATATCACTTTGTCAAAAATGGGATAATTTGGGTTTTTCGCTGAAATATATTGCTCAACTTTCTTTTCTTACCTTTCTCCAATGTGACAAAATGTTTTTAGCATTTAATAATGATATATTTTGAATGAATGCCGAAAAGAAACACACAGTTTCAACATATAATTTAAAGTCAATTTCTGCTAAAATTCGGGAACATTTTGCTACACTGTAAATTAAAGATGTTATGAGGTACCTGTTGAAAGTTCAGAGCAGGAAAAAGATTAATTAAATGTGATTCATACAGTTAAGCATTTGTATGAGAAAACATAAAATTAGACTAGGCCAAATTCACAACTCAACTAATACCATTAATATCATATAAATGCAAGAATGGAAAATTAATCACACTAAAAAATGAAAAAAGAATGGAACTAAGCTCTACATTACAAAAAATAAAGGTACAATAGAGAGATAAGTCTACACCAAAATGACAAAAACTTTCACCAAAAAGGATTGTTTATATATTTAAAGGTACTTCAATAGGTGTGACACATGATACTTTTTGTTTCCATAAAGAACTGTACAGTCAAGTTAACTTTGGAAAATCAAAGGTGAATCATGAAGGTCATAAAACTTGATAACAATTGTATGAGGCCACACAAAATAAATTGATTCTCTGGCATTTTTTTTTTCATATGAGTGAGGGAGGTGGGGTTTTATTTTTAATTTTTTCTTGCATGTAATGAATATGGATTGAGAGGCTTTCCACTGTTTTTCCACACACAGAATATAAAGAAAGTGCATAATTATACAAATAAACAAATTTAATTTCAACCCAAAAGGGCCTAATTCCAACTTTGATAACTTTTTATGGCAACAGACCAGGTACCCCAGTATGCTGTCTCTGGGGTAAGTTGCTGGTTACACTCTAGGTGCCTTGGCATCATTTCTAGGCCAGTCTTGGTTGCCTATATACGCAGCCAAGACTTGCCTACAAACATCTTCAAAGGCACAGGATGTAACCTGTCATTAGTTTTGCGCTTCAGATTTCAATTACATACATCAATCCAAAGATGTAAGAGGTTTTGTGTCTCCCAATTTGTAGTAATATTGGAAAACACTGAAAGGCAATAAAAAATATCCAATGCGAGGGTTCAATATCAGTGAGGGATGGCCTGAGAATCAAAACATTTTATTTTTTTGCCTAAGAATCCCTAATTCATCACAGCCCAGATATTTTACTCATTTCTGTGAGAAATTAAGTAGCAAAATTTGTGACCGCAAGGATTTTCAATTTTGTTGAGTGGCTCTTCTCAATGGTGGCACAAGTTGAAGGAAAATAAGCACAACAGTTTTGTGAGTCGTGCTAGGAAAAATCATGCAAAATCTTTTTTTCGGTTTGAATAAACCATTCACGCAAAATATTGAATCCAGGGTTCACTAGAAGACTTTTTCACTGTCCCAATACAAAGTAAACATTGAAAATGAGTGAATAAGACGAAAATCACTGAAGGATAGTAGAAAATGAGACTTTCAGATAAGAGTAATGGGGTTCACTGATATGAGGAGTCCAAACAATAAAACAATTAAATTAATTTCTATGTTTCTTAACATCTGCATAATTTATGCAATGCAATCTCAAATGAATGTGCCATGTATGCACAACTGACAAATATTATTTGCAAATTTATCTAATTTTACGTGGAAGTGACAAAAGCTGCAATTTGAGATGAGCAGTTTATGTGGACATTAACTTCACTGTGACTTTTTGGGGAAATTCTCCAACAATGCTTGCCTCGCTATGGTAACAATTAACCATTATGGTCAACCACAGCTGTTTAAAAAATCTTGACAAACTGTGTGATGATATTGGTAAAAATTTGAAAAAAATGTATAATCACTGTATGAATGGAAAATGAGTTATGCATCGTAGCTGACTAATAAACAGTGCAATGAAAAAAACTACGTATATTGCTAAAGAAAATTAATCTTTTGAATCTCAGGCGCCAGTACATTCATTTTTTCTGCCCGCATTTGCCATTTTTATTTCGGAGGCAAAATTCAAAATGTACACAACTACCATGTGATTTTGGCAATATCACATCATGATTTGTGATGCATTATGCTGTGTACATTGATACAGTATTGTTATTCTCTTCGCAAAATGCGACACGATTCTCATATGTGTACAAAAAAATATTTATTTATTTACCTGGTTGAGGACCAGATTATTTTTAGTGGTCTGAATTTGTTCATCAAAAATAGTTCTTTTACCAACAGGCACTCTCCAATAATTTGTAATAGAACGAATTTGTATAAACAAACTATTATTTACGTTTAAATGAAGACAAAACACGGGTAAGGAAAATGTTACTTTTGCATTGGTACCCTCATTTTTTTTAAAAGGCCTGATTGTGGCTTCTAGCACTCAAACAGTCAACCCTTTACCCAACGAATCGCCCGCATCCGCCCACGTAATATGTAAATTCAGCATTTGAAAAAATATTATTTTTCAAAAAATTTCAACAAAACCATATCATGTGACCCCTCGTTGGAACGAGCTCGTCGAGCTCGTTCCAACGAGGGGTCACATGATATGGTTTTGTTGAAATTGTTTGAAAAATTTGAAAAAATGATATTTAAAATAATAAATTTTGATATCGTCTGCTTTGGGTAAAGGGTTAAAAAACTCCTTATTATTTTTTATCTACATTTTAGTTGTTCTAAACTGACTTTGTGTTGTGTGATCGCTGTTACAAAAAAAAAAACTATCAGCAATCAACATGGCGTCTCTAGTATTTAATTTTAGGCTCTTACAATTGGATTTTAGGCATCGGCGACCATTCTATCAGGAATAAAAAATAAAAATAAAAACTGCCCACCCTCATTCAATTTTTTAAAAAAATGCCTGAGAATCAATTATTTAATTTTGTTTGACCTATAATTCAGATATTTTGTGCATTTTGTCAGCAGCAGTAACCAGAGGCAACTGTAGAGGAACAGTAGAGGAACAACTTACCGGTTGCGGTATGTTCGAAAACTGCTTCATATTGTTAATAAACTTTAACTGCCTGCATAACTGGGCTTCTAACAGTGCTGGACAAAAATGCTCATTGTGTGAAATGGCTAAACAAGCTGTGGATCTGTTTAGCATTCTGTGGGCTTCACTCCTTTCATCCAGAATGGCCTGTGAACTGCTTTGCTGTTTGGCTAGCATGAAGTGCATGCCATTCTTTTGGGGTTTTGAGGGGCTTAAGGCCTAATTCCTTATGTACTGTACATAAATGACTTCAAGGGAGCAATCACAGAGTTTGTATTCCATGCATGTCTTCAGAAAGTGAAACTGTTGCTCCAGTTTCTCAAGTTTACAATGCATGTTGCATACATATGTACTTAGCAGTAAATCTCTGAATGTTCTTCCAAGGTTTCAAGTTTGTCAAATTTATCTCAATTGGATTTCTTATATGAAATTATCTGATTAAAAATCTTTTCTGTTCAGGCCGAATGGTATTAGCGTTTTCAATGTAAAGATCCAGCATATTTCAGCACTTTGTCTCTCTTTAAGGTTGAATTGTGGCCCTCTGGGTCTGACTGTAGAATTTGGGTGATATGGAAGTATACATCCTTGATGGTGTGATTGTCTTGATTATTAAAATGTATTGCCATATGGGTATAGTTACTGAGCTAGACTCTCTTGCTCACTTTTGAGAATTTTATGGTAAATTGGATTTCTTGTCAAGGTTGCATTTCTGCTTGTTGCTGTCGTGTGACCAAAGTCGATGGTGTTGTCCTGATCTTTGAAAATTACCACTACAGAGCTCAAACATGAACCCAGGCTTTTGCTTTGAACAAGCTTGACCCCCTCCCCCCCACCCCTCCCATAGGCATGCAACATAAAAAAATATCGATATATTCTGACTCATGTAAGAGATTATTATGTATTTGCTAGGAATAGGAAACAAGGTACTAGATTGGGACAAACTTGAATCTGATTTCTCCCCAGTGTTGAATATTTAAATATTAAAAGATTCTGACTGATGGATCTTAAAATGATACCTAAAGAATTTCATGAATATAGCAGAAAATAAGACTTTCAGATAAGGAAACCCATAGGGAACCCAAATATACACCCAGTGTCTTGATTAAAAAAACCCACCTTAATCTGATCCCACCCCACACCCAAACTCCCTAAAGATGGTGTATACCAAATTAAGGCTGCCACAATTAATTGATTAATCGGTTGTTGATCGGTCACGCCGAAAATCGATTAGTATTTTTTGTTGTCGAAGAATCGGTAAATTTTACCCCGTTTTGGATGTTTAATAATTAAAAAAAAATTGAAGAAAAAACTATTGTTTCTAAAGGTAAAAGGCCAAGAAATTCGACGTTAAACCTCAAGAAGCCGTTAGAAGCCCATGTCTTTTAGGTACATTCAAAGCTTTGATGTTCTGAACTTTTGAACCGTCAGTGTAATCAAGACCAGTCATCAGTTGCGAACTTTGCAACTGACAACCGGTCTTGATTATTACTCTGATAGTTCAAAAGTTCAGAACATCAAAGCTTTGAATGTACCTAAAAGAGGATCATCTTCGTTGTGTACTTCAGGTAGGTCAACTGAGTTGAACTTAATTTTTAACGACTTATAAGAGAGTGAGAGACGGGGGTCATCTAGGTATGATTAATCGATTATTACCTATTATTTGTGATGATTAATTGATTCCTATATTAAAAGATCGTGACAGCCCTATACCAAATATCAAAAGATTCTGAATGATGGTTCTAGAGAAAAAGATTTTGTTTAACTTTGGGGGGTAAAAACACAGTTAGGTGTGGCAACTTTATTTGAACGAAACTGAATTGAAATACATGTAACAGAAACATGTATATCAAATTTGGTCCAGTAATTTTTGAGAAGTCGGAAATGTAAAATTCAGACGACAGATGAAAGATCATCACTAACTCTCCCATTGAACTTCACTCAAGTGAGCAAAAAAATATAAATATCAAGGGATGAAAACAATTTATGATTCAATACTTGCAGATTCATATCCGGTTAGAGGCAGACTTTCCAAGAGCAAAATGTTTTTTAATAAAAGATCTGTCCAGTCAACTAAAATGTTTCAGTAGAAATATCCATATTTTTCTAGATTTTTAGTGCCTTTTGTGAAGTACAAAATGAAAGTATGGTCACATCTGGGTCAGTGACAAGTCTGAATATAAGCAATCTGTTATTTGCAGAATGAGGTCCCCAGAGGGTGAATTTGCTGATGCTATCCCATACAGTAAGCCAATTTATCCTCTGGGTACTTTCTGTTTAGGCTTGAGACCTTGATTCAGAGTGAGGTTCGCAGATGGTGCATTAAGTGATGCTACCCTGCTGTGCAGATAGCATCACCAAATTCACCCTCTGGGGACCTCATTTTGCAGATGACAGTCTGCTTATTTTCAGGCTTGGTCAGTGATGCTAAGAAAATATGACAGTAGAGGAGGAGAGGTCTATTTTCTAAATTCATGAAGCACAAATAACTCCAAAATCATCACCCAAGAATGTTTTTTCCCAACAATATAGGGTGATAGTTGGCCAGATGGTTGCGATTATACTGTTACTGAATTTCCACGAAGTTAAACAAGGAATAATCGACCTGTAAAAAGTAATATTCACTTCGGGGTATGGTCAAGGTGAATATTTCTTTTCTCAGAATGATAAATTCCTTGTATCAAACTCATGGAAAGTCAATTTATGTCTGATTATTATGACAGAACAATTAGTTTGGCAAGTCCTCGCTTCAAATATATATTAATTTATAACCGTGTACTCTTCAAAATTCTCATAAAGTAATTTTTCATAAAAATAAAACTGGACAAATTTTAACAACACTATTTGTTGAGTTTTGTTTGTTTATTGAATCTTTTTCTACCATTAACTCGTGATTTTCATTTTGATCACTAGTTGGAAAACAAATTTTGACAGACACATTGTTTTGATTTAACGAATTTAGCAATGACAGACGGAAAATATCCACATAAGTACTATTCATTAGATTACAGTCACCATCTTCAACTGACATCATAAATACCTTGCCATTTGTAACACAGAAATGCAATCTCTATTTTTGCACAAACATGTAGCTGGAAGTGCAATGTCAACCTATCAGAACCTTATACAAGAGAACAACCCCCCAGTGAAATGGTACAGCAACTTGCTTGTGCTAAAAAATAGGGAAGACTGGCAAAAATGAAGTATAACCCATTCCATGACAGTTAGCCCCACCCATACAATGGACAATTTCTAGTTGGATTTCATGTCAAGGGAGATAATCAAAGCTTGAATTTCCTGCTGAACTGAATGCCTGAATTACACACTTCCTATTTATATGATTGCTGATGCCAAAAGAGTTATTTAATGTTGCTGAAAGTATTTCATAAAGGATCCCAAGGTATTTGGATGAAATCAAATCAGTCGGTGTACCACGTACTGAGAATACTCATCTCTCAGTTCTGTGATGTGTAATGTGGCAATGATATAGTTAGAGAGGGCGATTTCAAGCCAAAAGATGAATTATAACCAAGCCAGAAAATAAGCAGACTGTCATCTGCAAAATGAGGTCCCCAGAGGGTGAATTTAGTGATGCTACCCTGCATAGCAGGGTAGCATCACTAAATTTACTCTCTGTGAACCTCAGTCTGAATCAGGGTCTCAAAACTAAACAGAAAGAGGTACCCAGAGGATAAATTAGCCCACTGAATGGGAGAGCATCATTAAATTCACCCCCTGGGGACCTCATTCTGAAAATGTCAGATTGCTTATTTTCAGGCCTGATGATAACTTCTATTGGAAATTCTGTGGACAGCAAAATAAAAATGGATGCACGAATACAATTCAGCCATATTTGTTGGGATTCCATAATTAGGTTTATTTTTAATCAAGGATTTAAAGACAGATAAAAAACAGACCTCACATCTTAAGCTATAAACAAAGCCTTATATCTG
Organism: Pictodentalium vernedei; assembly: GCA_031216915.1. Classification (NCBI taxonomy): domain Eukaryota; kingdom Metazoa; phylum Mollusca; class Scaphopoda; order Dentaliida; family Dentaliidae; genus Pictodentalium; species Pictodentalium vernedei. The sequence continues at coordinate 493,312,540 of CM062294.1, read as the reverse complement.
ATGAAATTTCACAACACTCAGATTCAGTTATTTATCAGTGTGACATCTTTCTTTGGTGCCCAATATTTTCAAGATATCAGAGCCTACAGAACTTACCCTCATCTTCCATACCTTTACCTTTCTGTGACCATAGTGGAGGATCTAACTGACCATTGGGAAGGAGGCCAGTTTCCATACATGTCAAAAATGACAGCAAATGTCCTCCTTTCGGGAAGTGTATTGGAGGCCTTTGTACGCCATCTTGTCCAACTAGCACTATGGTACCTCCCTGGTCAGCTAAAACAGGAATAAAAATAATTACAAATTATCTTCAATTTTATTGTACAGCAGGTGCCAAATGAATGGATATAGCCTAAAAACATTGCCATGTTAACTACATATAACCTTCAAACATAATACCATTTATCATAAATTTAGAAAAAACTCCACCAAGGTACACAATGCCACAGGAACATCTTTTATACTATAAATCACAAAATTCTCTCCAGTACCTACTGACACCTGGCCAGTGCACTGTCTTTCTTGAAATTGGCAGAAATTAACATATTGTCTTGATAAGAATACGTGTATTAAATTTTATCATGGTAGGAAGAGTCAATAAGAAGCCAATAGAAACAACTGATACAGCACAAAGTTTTTAGCTGCAATTTTTTCCCATCATGCAGCTCACAATTTAACTAATTCAATTTTATTGGACAGAGCTCATTGGTTAAATTTCTAGTTGCATTACGAGAAAAGTTGTCTGCATGAAAATTAAAATTTTTTAGTAAATTTTGTTTCTTAACATACCTACCACAATTGTTTACAATTGGCTGTAACATAAGTGCAAGCCCTACTTCGGAACTAACTCAAGCTTTTAGAATCTTTTCCAAACGAGTTGGAAAAGTACTAGAGTGCAAAAGCACGAAAAAGATCAAAAAAAGGGTCGAGTGAGACCAGCGCTCGAAATTACAGGTACTCTCTCTGCACACCTCTTGCGTTTACCGAGCGCATGCGCAACAACCGTGACGTCAATTCCGTATTTCCGCCAACGAGAAGTTTGTGATTTAGCGGGGAGGCATTGATATCAAAGATATCCCCAAGGAGGGTGGGCCTCCGGTAAACAATTGTGGTAGGTATGTTAAGAAACAAAATTTACTAAAAAATTTTAATTTCTTTTCAACCTACTCACAATTGTTTACGATTGGCTGAATAAACAATAGGAGGAGGTGAATCACATAACCAATACCAACAAGAGTAGCAGAACGAAAGCAAGGATGGCAGAGAACAAAAACTAAAACCTGTAATGAAGATAGAGAGAAGGCACCTGAAAAGAACAAGGCTGAGAGAAGCGCAACCTCGACAAAAACAATTTAACGAGGGTGCACAACAGCCTGAGCAGCAACGAGAGGGCCTAAAGAATAAAGGTCCTCAGATTGCTGCTGAAGGTGGCGGAGATAAAAGGAGGAGAAGGTAGAAGCATTCCTCCAGTAAGCCGCATTCATAACATCACGGAGCGAAACAGAATTGGAGAACGCCCAGGATGTAGAAATGGCACGAACCTCGTGAGCATTAAGCCGGTTCGAAACAAGATCCGATGCAGACAAGCGAGAATAAGCCAGCTTGATTGCAAGACAGATCCACCTGGAAATAGAATGGGAAGAGATAGACTGCCGCTTAGGAATGAGAGACAGAAAGAATCTCTTCCGATCCCTCCTAATGAACTGAGTGCGAGTAATGTAAGTCTTGACCGCACGAACAGGACAAAGAAGAGGCCTCCGTCCATCTACAGCAGGGAGAGCCCGAATGCAGATGGGAGGAGGTACCGAATCGGGGAGTTGATTCTTAGCCAGAAAAGAGCAATCAGTAGTGAATGTGACACTGTTAGCCTCATTTCGGAAGAAGGCAGAATCAACAGATAGCGCATGAAGCTCACTGACTCGACGAGCAGAAGCAAACGCTAGAAGAAAAGCCGTCTTATAGGTGAGAAAACGCATGTCGGTCTCAGATAAAGGCTCGAAAGGCGCTGTAAGACGCAAAACTCGAGGCCTCTTCAAAGAAAAGTGCCGAATAAGTTTGGAGAGGAAAAGATTACGACCGATACACCGCTTTCCCACATAAGAGAAAGTATCAGACAGCATAGACCGATAGCCCTTAATCGTAATAGGCTGGAGGCCCTTGGAGTCAAAAAGAAAAACCAGAAAATCCGCAATTTGAGCGATAGACGGATCACGGTAATTCACATTGTGATCTGAACACCAGCGGCAGAAAACCTTCCACTTGGCGGCATAAGTCATTCCAGTGGAAGGTCGCCGCGATGCAGAAATGCACTCCACTGATCGTCTCGAAAAACCTCTACGTCGGAGACTGGACGTGATAAAAGACAGGCGTGAAGGGACAGGCTCGCCAGGTTGTTGTGATACTTCCTGGGACGACCCTGTGAAAGAAGATCGCGACGTAGAGGTAGACGAATCGGTCGATCGGCCAATAGAGGCCGCAGCAGATTGATCCACACCCTCTGTGGAGACAGGGGTGTGATCAGAATGATCCTGCAACTGCAAGCATGAATCTTCGCTAAAACTTGAGGAAGAATCGGTGCAGGAGGAAAGGCATAGCCGACCCAACCTGTCCAGTCCAGAGACAGAGCGTCTACTGCAAATGCCAGAGGATCTGGACAAGGGGAGACAAAAGTCTCTACCTGATGATTCCAGCGAGTAGCGAAAAGGTCGACCTGAGGACGACCCCACTGCTCGCAAATCGCCTGAAACACCGACCGATGTAGCATCCATTCGGTTGGAAGGACACTGTCGCGTCGGGACAGGGAGTCTGCTAGGACGTTGAGACGCCCGGGAATGTGTCGAATGGACACCCGAGCGTTCACATCCCGTGCCAACAGAAGAAGATCCCGAGACAGCCGATACATGGGAATCGAATGAGTGCCTCCCTGATTCCGTATGTAGGCCACTACTGTCGAATTGTCCGAAAGAAGTAGGACAACATGGTCCGACAGATGAGGGATCCAAAGCCGAAAACTCAACAGAGGAGCAAGGAGCTCCTTCTGGTTGATATGAAGGCCCACCTGCTCGCTGTCCCACTCTCCGTGAGTAGTCAGACCGAGAGGGTCCAACGTCGCACCCCAGCCCCGATCGCTGGCATCCGCAGTAAGGATGCGATCGGCCAAAGGAAGATCCAATGGAACACCCTGTGTCAGCCAGGGAATATCTGCCCAAGTGCGGAGGTGACAAAGCAGAGACCGAGGAATAATAATTTGGTAGCTTGAAAAAGGATACAATCCAGTAGCACACTAAAGATGATTAATAAGTTGTTCACGAAGAATTAATAGCATAAACAGCACGAGTCACAAAAATTTCCGACCATGAACAATGGCGGAAAATAAAGGAATTGACGTCACGGTTGTTGCGCATGCGCTCGGTAAACGCAAGAGGTGTGCAGAGAGAGTACCTGTAATTTCGAGCGCTGGTCTCGCTCGACCCTTTTTTCGATCTTTTTCGTGCTTTTGCACTCTAGTACTTTTCCAACTCGTTTGGAAAAGATTCTAAAAGCTTGAGTTAGTTCCGAAGTAGGGCTTGCACTTATGTTACAGCCAATTGTAAACAATTGTGAGTAGGTTGAAAAGAAATTCAGTATTTTGCCAGCAGGGTGCAAAGGTTAATATAACACAGATTAATGATAAATATGTCTCCATATTGCATTATTAGGCCTCATAAGTAGATTTTCTGTTTCTCGGGCCATTTTTTGTAAAATAGCATGTGGGAGGGGGGGGGGAGGGGGGGCAGACGGGCAGTTTATTATTTTATTATTTATTTTTTGTAATTATTTCTTTGCCATCGGAAGTTCATGTTCTTGGTTGTTTTATGTCTACAGTCCAGAACAGCATTGGTGGGGGTGTATTTCGTCCCTTGAGTGCAAGAAGGCTTTGCAATGCTTTAGCATTGCGAAGCCTTGTTGCAATCAAGGGACAAATTTAAAAATTTTATTAACTTGGGTAAAATATCGGACATAAACAATTTAATTTTTATTTTTTGAAGTTTGCATTGGTTAAAAAAAGAGAGCATGCGGCAGTCAAAAGGACCCTGCGAGAGGGCATGAGAAACAGATTTTTGACTTTTCTAGTCCTTATAGATGTTTTGTAATGCATGTCTTCACTGTTTTCATCTAACAGGATGTTACTTCTGGAAAGCAAGTTCAGGGTTCCCACCCATATCAGAGAATCATCAAATTGAAGTATTATTTACACACTTTTCAAGGAGTTTGACCTTGATTCTCAAGGACGATTATAACTTTCATATAAACTTATCACACCATGAACAACCCCAAGAATTTTAGTCTCAAGGACCCAATTAACAGATACAAAATTCCTGTCAGCATTCCTGTCACCGGTCCACCTTCCTGGTTCACTGCATGGAGCATGAAGTCCACTGATGAAACATTTATATTCATTTCAGTGCCATGCATGTTTTATTAATATTTCATGTTGAGGCACAATTGAAGTTTTTTGACAAATGGTGAGGAAGGTTTTGCACGTTACTTGTGATCTGATTAACAAAAGTAAGTTTTTTACCCAACCTGAGGTGGGAACTCAACTGCCAACAGGCATGTTTAATTTCATTCTCAAAAAGGCTCAGAACATGTTTCAAGTTCAGTTCAAAACAAAAGGATGGCATTACACACAAATTTCATATTTTAAAGTCACATCATGTGGGACGTGTTACCATGAAATTTCTTGTCTGAAACTGTTCAAAGAAAGTACCTTACAAAGATAGAAAAAATTCAAGCACTTTTCAAGGAAGGGGCTGAAGTTTGGGGACTTTTTATTTTTGTTTGTTTATAGGGGTTTGATGACACTTTCAACAACCAGAGTCAAACTGTGTCGGTTTCATCTAAGTGGGGACCCTGAAGTTACCACAATAACAATGCAAAATGATGATTAACTGGCACAGCTGAGGGCTAGATTATTTTTAGTAGTTTGAATTTATTCAAAATTTGTTTTGTTGCAAATTATTGCAGAGTGCCTATAGGCACTCTCCAATAATTTGTAATAAACAAATTTATATGAACAAGAATATTATTTGCATTTAACTGAATATGAAACAAAAGCAAGGAAAAAGTTGGATTTTGCTCTGTTACTCTCATTTTTTGAAAGCCCTGATAGTGGCTTCTAGCACTTGACCAGTTAAAGAATTGCAAGAAGATCTGTGGGTGTCTGAAGTCAGTCTTGGTTTGATTTTTGTATTTGGATGCTATATCTGGTTGTAGCAAAGGAGTTAAAGACGTTACAGGGGTGACCAGTTAGCTTACTGAGCTAGACTTCTCTGACCACTTCTTTGATATTTTGTTTGGTAAGATCAGGTATGGGTTTGATTTGATGCTGTATGAGGGTTATGAGATTCACATCACCTCTTGTGCCTCTACATTTCATCTTTTGGTTTCTTTTTTCTCTCTCTCTCTCTTTGGTCTTTACATTGTCCATCTCCAGTAGTTGGAGGATCCAGCTGGATATAGGAGTGGATGTATTGGTAGGGGTCTATTTCCATATCTGTTCCACTCTCCTTCTACCTTTCCTATTCATCCAGGTTTGGTTTTTGGAAAGACTGGTTGGGGAAAACAGCAAAGGAAAATATTTAGGGGTGTCACTTTCTCCACTTTACTTTCTTGCATTTTTTTTCTTTTCTCTTGCCAAGCCTCAAAGTAAATGCCATTCTGGTATTTTACTGAAAGATTCTTCTTTATTTGCTTCTTCTGAGGGGGTGTTGGAACTCCAGGTCAGCTCTCTAACTATACCACCGACATTCTCTGGGTGTGGTTTAATGAGGGGAAAACAAAGGGTACCCCACTCCTTAGAGAAGGTCCCTTATTAATTTTGACAGTGGGCTGAATATAACCACATTGGACACCCCAGTCCATAGGGGTAGTTGCCTTAGAACTGTCGAAGTAGTCTTGGTGCCTTCTTGAACAAGGTCCGTTACTATTTATTTATTTATTTATCTATTAGTGTTTAAGGTCACATACTTATGCACAATGGCTAATCATGACCGTGACAGTTTTATGAGTGGAGGAAGCCAGAGTACCTGGAGAGAACCACTGAACATTGACAAGTAACTGTCAGGTCCTCAAAATTCTAACACTGTTAAAGTTCCAATCAAGCAGGGTTACAGCGGTTCATGACATGTACACCATCAACGTGCAGTATGCCTTAGTACACGGCATCATCGTGCCCCATGTAGGCAACCGGGATAAAGTGCCTTGCCCAAGGACACAACGCGGGTCGTCCTGGACAAAGGTCCATTACTAAATATGTCAACTGAGAATGGAATAGGTTTTAAAAGCTATCAGTGACATATTAATTTGTCCTGGTGTAAAAGTAAGACTACAACCTCACTTTACTTCCACTGAATAGTAACACTGAAACTCCCATTCAATATTTTTTGATCAGCACCCTCAGTAATGTAGGTAAAGTGGAATCCTGTTAATTGAATAGCCATTTTGCCAATGAAAATTAACAGGGATTGTGTCACGTTGCTGTATTCCAGATATAAACTTAGCATTTATTCTATTATATATAGTTTGACAGAGCTCCATGATGAAATAGATAAAATGCCTGTATTGGATGTACAGAGGCCAAATAGGTCTATAAACAAATGAAAACTGGGGAGAGTGAGGGTAATTTCTCCACAGGTTACAAGAGTTTTATTCAATTAACAGGAGTTTACTCTATAACCTATATTCAATTAACAGGTCAAATTTGCACTTTAGGTATGGTAAATAGTTTTGTGTTGGGAATTATATTCAATTAACAGGGTTATTCACTTAATAGATATCCAATTAAGTGGGCTCCACTGTACTTGTAATTTGGTTCTTTTTGAGTACAGAGACAATCAAGTGTTCTGACATCTTTGTTTTTCAAATTAGCTAAGTCATTTTAAAATTTGTTAACCTTCGTGAAAATTTACAACAATCTGATTTCAATTCTTGAGGAGATGCTACGTGCAAACTCATTTAAACATAAAGTTAAGGCCCCACAAAGTAAATGCTCTGTTTTTCAGGCCATTTTTTGTAAAATTGCATGCGTGCGGGCGGTTTTTAATTTTATTTTTTATTTTTGTAATTATCTCTTTGCCATTAAAAAGTTCATGTTCTTGGTTTGTTTTATGTTTTAGGCCCCATAATCTACATAATAGCATGGGTGGTGGTGTATTACGTCCCTTGAGTGCAAGAAGGCTTTGCAATGCTAAAGCATTGCAAAGCCTTCTTGCACTCAAGGGACAATTTTATTAACTTGGGTAAAATATCAGACATAATCAATTCGATTTTGGTTTTTTTAAGTTTGGATAGGTTATAAAAAGAGAGCATGTGGCAGTCAAAAGGACCATGTGGGAGGGCCTGAGAAACATATTTTTATTTTTTTTTAGGCCTAACATGATATTAATATTTGATCTAGTTAACCCAAAATGAAGAGGTCTTCTTTCCTCACTTAAGCCAGCGTATCTGAAAGATCTGAAAGAAAAACAGAAACTGCTAATGCAAGTTTAGACTAAAAAAAAACAAAGAAAGATCTTTATTATATGACTTTGTTATATTATGTGATTTAACCGCTAAATATCACTACTGTTTGACAATCTTTTTCTGGTCCCTGGAAAATCCACAGCGTGGAATCAGATTCTGTATCACTATAGTATGACAGACTATATACAGGTGCGTTCAAATTTGCATAATTAGCTGTTCCGGTCGCAGAGAGTACTTTACTCCGAACTGGAATGGGTGCGCTCGAACGGCGGTCCGGGTTTTTTACCATATTCATGAAATGTTTTATTGTATTCATACGCATTGGGGGATTCCCCGGAAGTGTGCACCTGTTACAAAATAAGTGCAAACAAAAATAGTTCTTTTTTACTTCAATTAATTTATTTATTGGTGTTTAAGGTCACATACTTTTGCACAATGGCTAATCATGACCACAACATGGAGATAAAGTCAAGATCAGCCAATCGTTTATACCCCTTGCTGCCTATTTTAGAGGACTCGCACCCCAAGCATTAGTGACTGGGTCCTATTTTACCAGTGAAAAAGACATTGTTTACGGAGTAAACAAGCACTGCTTCACTTCGCGGGATTTCCGTGGTTGTACTTCAATCCAATTTACCAAACAAGAGGCCCCATGGGGCCTGAGGTCGCTCACCTGACATGGTAGTCTAAATATCAAACCAGGGACTTGACTTGAATAAGCTGTTGCCCATACAATACACAGGATTTTCCTTCTATTTTCAGTTCCTGCACTTTTACATCCCAAAATTGAGATAAACGCATAAAAAACAGATTTTTTTTTATTTTTTGCACCCAGCCCCCAAATTTTCAGTGTAAAAAAAAAAAAAAAATTGTCTTAAAATTCACTGAAACGCATAAAAAACAAAAAAAAATTTCCGGATTTTGGTCCAAAATTTCTAAGTCCAGAACGAGACCCCAAATTTTCAGCCTAAATATGAACCCAGGGACTTGGCTTGAACAAACATGAATCTCACCTCCCTAAGGATGCTGCATACCAAATATCAAAAGATTCCTATTGATAGATCTGAAGAAGAAAATTTTTAAAGAATATTCCTCATATTTCACTAATTTAAACATTTGGGCTCCTACAGAGAGTTCAAATATGGACCCCGGTACATGATTTCAATAAACCTGTGAAACAATCTTCCAAAGATGCTATATGTGAAATCTGAAAGCTTTTGGAGCAGTGGTTTGGGAGAAAAGTAGTGTTAAATGTTTTTCCCATTACCCACAGTGTTAAAAAATGCTGACTCAGCACTTTTTCAAAGTCCCCAAAAAGTACCCCATGATAAAATCGATAGCAATTTTTTTTTACCATTCCATTCTGTTGGTTCTAAGGAAGCTTCACACTAAATAAAAATTCTCAGTGCCATGCAGATTTAGAGATATGAGTGTTTTAAATTTTTTCTATTTTATGTCCCAATAAAATCTCATATTAAATTTGGTTCAAATCAGCCTCTCGGTTTGGAAAATAGAAAATTTGGGCGTGGCAAAAATTCTTGGCCCTCCCATAACGATGGCAAATATAGCCCCTAGAACTTCTCTTGAACAAATCTGAGTCTACACCCCAAAAGGAAGCTGCACACCTAATATTTAAGTCTCTGCTACTGCTGGTTCATGAGAAAAAGATTTTCAAAGATTTTGGTGCCCCTTGGGAGCGTGGCACCAGCCAGGAGGAGGGGCAACTTCATTTTAACAAATCTGAATTGGCATTAGGTAATAAACATTTACCCAACATTTGAATAAAATCGGGCTAGTGGTTTTGGAGGAGAAGTCGATAATGTAAAGTTAATGCCGGACGGAATGTGATCAGTAAAGCTCCCACTGAGCTTTGCTCAGGTGAGCTAAAAAGGGTTGAGGGAATTGTTAATGCTACTGTTGGCATGCGATGTTGATCTATAAGTCATATAATAAACCTTTTATCGCTACAGTGAGGTGATCTGGGTCATCACATCACGTCTGCTTGAGGAGGTCAGATAGGCGCGGATCAAACTCGCCGCCTGTGGCCGCTCGTTTGATCTGGTGATCTGACCTCATCAACTCGACATGATACTACGACCCAGATCACTTCACTGTAGCAATAATATGTATGTCCTGCTTTCTGCATAATTAACTTACCTTGCTGATGACAATGTATATACACAATTTCATCTACATAAACTGTCAGGGCATAATCCCAATAAATACTGAAATTAGACAAAATATAAAGAAACTGAGTGGATATCAGTCAATATATTTGGCCAAAATTTGAGTTGACAAAAAAGAAAAAAATAAAGTGCATAACGATAATAATTTTCAGTAAAACAAACATCTTATATACTAAAAGAATAGACATTTTTATTAGTGGGCCACTTTTTGCTTTTCTGACAATATATACACCAGAAACTGCTGCACTGAACCTTAGTATTCATTTGGAGCAACGTTATCGACACATTTCGGGCTTTATAGATTTCAATTTTTCAAGAAATTAACAAAAAAAAATGGGAATTCCTACATAAAGTATTTTTAGATAAGTAGTAACATCATAAGGACATCCCCTGTCAGGCAATTTATCGACCAGCCAAGAATTCAGACAATTTTTGCTTCAAGCATGTATTCAACATACAGATAACCCACATCGACAAAGAAAGCCAAACAAATGGAAAAGAGAAAATTCTACACTTTCATGTAAGTTATTAGGAATTTTCACTTCATTCTAACAATTTCTTGGAAACTGTTTCAAAGCTATGTTGTAGTTACCAGTTCACATTTCAGAACTGAAATGGTAACCTACACTCTACACAACACATTTAGGTCACTGGTAGCTGAAGTTCACTACAACTGGAGACAGACCAAACACATGGCAACTCAGGGTAATTCAAATTGCAGTTAGTCCACAATACTGTCGAAAAAACAACAACGAAAATACAAAGTGACCTTTTCTTTCATTCAAGGTCATTATCCGACAGTTTTCATTTGGAGTGAGGATGACAGTTAAAATAAACTTCATTAAAATCGAAGTTAGTCCACAACATTGTAAATCGATGCTAAACCACATCTTATGTGTCGGATCATCCTAACCATCGAAATCCCCCTTAATATTAATTTATTTATTGGGGTTTAACAATACTTTCAACAGCCAGGATCACCTCCAGTCGGACAGTTTTACGGAAGGAAACAGCCAGATTACCCAGAGAGAACCAATAAGCTACAGCAAGCAACTGTCTGACTCTCAGAGGTACCAACTCCGCACAAGCAGGGTTGGCATTGGTTGAAGACAAGTGCACCATTGATGTGCAGTATTCCTTAGTACACGGTGCCACCATGCCCCGCCCCCTTTATAGACCGAAAAATAGAAACCCCCCATTTAAAGTCCAAGATCCGAATGAAATACATTTAAATGGTTTAGTGTTGTTTCAGCCCATACTTAGTGTAAATTGCCTGGTCACCTCTCCTTGAAAGTATAGAAAAGAATCTTAGTCGATTTTGTATGACTACCTAATTTCTGACAAAACTTTTGGAAGGGGTGCACACCTCTATTTGTTTCTTTGCAGCTGGATAAATAATTTATGCATTGGAAAAATCTCCGTTAAAACTTTTGGTGGGGAATGGGTTTGTCTTTCTGTATCGACACAACTGAATTAATACACTGTGCATGTGTTTTGACAAGGAATTTTTTTTTGTGTTTTTACTTTCAATAAAAATATTGGAATATCAATTACGTCATTTCTCTATTAATGTTTCCTCTTATTTTTTCTAGGTAACCGAAATAAAAACACAAAGAACAGAGCTTAAAGATCCTTTTATCATCTCCATATGTCATCTTGAAGTTTACTGTTTTACCCTTCGCATCAACCAAATAAAACAATTTTATGTAACCATTAAGCATTTGTTTGGCCTTTACTCCAAATTTGAAACCAATGAAAGTGTCAATGACACTGTAGCTTAACTTGTGTGTTGTATTTGATGAAAAGGATAATGTTCAATGTTTATGAAAGGATTATGAAATAAGACAAGAATTGTGATAATTGGGAATATGTTCATTTCTGGTCCCTGTATGCTATGTTTTTGATAACAATAATATGAGATGTACACTGTACTAAAGAGCAGAGGGGTGGGTTAATATGACGTCACAGTTAATGTATGTGGCCCTCACAGTTAACGTAAATTAACGAAAGTTACCAAGTTACAGTGAAATTATTCGAAAACAAGTCATCCTATCAAGTTACATTGAAATCCCTTCATAAATATGGCCTGTAGACTGTGCTAAAGGTTTTCGGGCTTCAGGCCCCTGTAGCCGTCAGTTTCCCAATTGCGTCCAAAGGGGATGTTCTCATCTAGACATTATATGAAGTCAACCTACCAAGTTACAATGAAATCCCTTCATAAATATGATCTGTAGACTGTGCTAAAGGTTTTTGGGCTTTGGGCAGCCATCATGGTTGAATGATCGCAACCAAAAGGGGACATTCTCATCTGGGCATCATCTGGAGTGATCCTTCAAAGTTACAATGAAATTCCTTCATAAATATGACCTGTAGACTATGATAAAGGTTTTTGGGCTTCGGGCCCCTGAAGCCGACACAGTTGACCAATCACGACCAAAAGGGGATGTCATCATCTAGGCATTATATGGAGTCAAACTAACAGGTTACAATGAAATCCTTCCATAAATATGACCTATAGACTATGCTAAAGGTTTTGGGATCTTGGGCTCGAGCAGCCATCAAGGCTGAATGATCGCAACCAAAAGGGGACGTTCTCATCTCGACATTATTTGGAGTCATCGTACCAAGCTACAATGAAATCCCTTCATAATTATGACCAGTAGACTGTTCTAAAGGTTATCAGGCCCCTGTAGCCGTCACAGTTGCCCAATCATGTCCAAAAGGGCACATTCTCATCTAGACATTATATGAAGTCAACCTACCAAGATACAATGAAATCCTTTCATAAATATGACCTGTAGACTGTGCTAAAGGTATTCGGGCTTTAGGCTTGGGCAGCTATAATAGTTGAATGATCGCAACCCCAAGGGGACATTCTCATCTGGGCATCATCTGGAGTGATCCTACGAAGTTACAATGAAATCCCCTTCATAAATATGACCTGTAGACTGTGCTCAAGATTTTCGGGTTTCAGGCACCTGTAGCCATCACAGTTGACCAATCACGACCAAAAGGGAATGTCATCATCTAGGCATTCTATGGAGTCAACCTAACAGGTTACAATGAAATCCTTCCATAAATATGACCTATAGACTATGCTAAAGGTCTTTGGGCTCGGGCAGCCATAAAGGCTGAATGATCACGACCAAAAGGGAACGTTCTCATCTAGACATTATTTGGAGTCATCCTACCAAGCTACAATGAAATCCCTTCATAATTATGACCTGTAGAATGTTCTAAAGGTTTTCAGGCTTCAGGCTCCTGTAGCCATCACCACAGTTGCCCAATCATGTCCAAAAGAGGACATTCTCATCTAAACATTATATGAAGTCAACCTACCAAGTTACAATGAAATCCCTTCATAAATATGATCTGTAGACTGTACTAAAGGTTTTCGGGTTTTGGGCTCGGGCAGTCGTCGCGGTTGGCAGATCATGCCCAAATTGGGAAATTCTCATCTAGACATCATAAGGAGTCATCCTACCAAGTTACAATGAAATCCCACCATATTAAACATGACCTGCAGACTGTGCTAAAAGTTTTTGGGTTTCGGGCTTGGGCAGCCATCACAGTTGACGGATCATGCCCAAAAGGGGACGTTCTCATCTAGGCATTATACAGAGGCATCCTACCAAGTTACAATAAAATCCCTTCATAAATACGACCTGTAGACTGTGTTAATGGTTTTTGGGTTTTGGGCTCGGGCAGCCATACCAGTTGCCCGATCGCGACCAAAAGGGGACATTCTCATCTAGACATGACCCCAAACCTGCATATGAAATTTTGTGACGATCAGACAAGAACTGCGGGGTGTAGCCCGTGCTAAAGGAAAATGTGAACAGACTCACAGACTTCCGCACACGTGATGGCAACAGCTTATCTTGATTATGTCAAGTTAAGCTAAAAATATGGGCAAACCTGATTTTTCTTAACAGGACATCACAGTTACATGTAATTTTGTTCCAGGTGGAAATATTTCACCAGTAACATAATGGGCAGTTGGATAAGATCATCTGATTACAGCACATTGAACTTTGAGACTAAATATGGTGTGTTTAACACTATAAATATACTGTATATGGTTCATAAGCTATTCCATGAAAACCAAAACACCATGCATTATAGTAAGGAAATGGCTGTTACATGGTAGACACTATTTTGTTGTGGGTGGAAATTTTCAACATCTTGACAAATTAATATTGATATATTACTTTCCAAAATTATAAACGATAATTTCACAAGTGAATTATGCAATCAACAATTGTGTCACGTATCTGTGCATGCAAACAAAGATGCTTTGCTGTGGATGTAATGGGGACTTCATTGTTTTTTTAATCCTTTACCTAATATGAAAAGCAGACGACACTTGCAAAAAAAATTCTTGAATAGCTGTTATTTTCATTTTTTGTCTCAAAAACATAGATTATGACCCCTCATTGGAACGAGCTCGTTCCAATGAGGGGTCATAACCTATGTTTTAGAGACAAAAAATGAAAAAATAATGAAAATTAATTGGCGAATTTTAGAATAGCGCTGGCCGTTACGTTAGGTAAAGGGTTAAATAATATAATTAACGTTAATAATGAAAAGTAATAAACAGAGTAATTGCTTGACTGGACTGGTTTCGTGAAATAATTCATTCAAGGTGAGGGACTATATTGTAAAACACTCGTGCGCATTCGCGCACTCGTGTTTGTACAACGTCCCTCACCTCTCATGAATTATTTCACGTAACCCGTCCAGTCAAACGATTACTCTCTATATGTTTATGCAGAATTCCCTGTGCACACAAAGTATGCCTTGTACAGGGAGAGCTGTTACTTAGAGGTTAGAACATCGGAGTGTAAACCGAAAGGTCAATGGTTTGATCATGACCAGCAGCAACTGTGTTGTGTTCTCAGACAAGACACTTAATCCAAATTGCCAATGTGGGGGCATGGTGGCATTGGGTACTAAGGCACACAGCATGTCAATGGAGGACTTGTGTTTATCTGCTTTTAATTCTAGTTGTGCAGGGTTAGTATTTATTTATTTATTTTATTTATTCATTGGTATTTACCGTCATTTTCAGCATCTATGGCTACATCATGACCACAACATGAGTATGAAATCAAGTTCATCCAATTGTTTAACCCTTTACCCAACGGAGACGATTGCAAAATTTATTATTTTAAATATCATTTTTTAAAATTTTTTCAAAAAATTTTAACAAAACCATATCATGTGACCCCTCTTTGGAACAAGCTCGTTCCAAAGAGGGGTCACATGATATGGTTTTGTTGAAATTCTTCAAAAAATTATATTTTTCCAGCTG
Organism: Pictodentalium vernedei; assembly: GCA_031216915.1. Taxonomy (NCBI): domain Eukaryota; kingdom Metazoa; phylum Mollusca; class Scaphopoda; order Dentaliida; family Dentaliidae; genus Pictodentalium; species Pictodentalium vernedei. Next base: position 493,297,537 of record CM062294.1, on the reverse strand, counting down.
CGGAATTTGCATATTACACAGGCGGATGCGGGCAATTCGTTGGGTAAAGGTTTAAACTCATGTTATCCACTTTAGAGGACTTCATCAGGCGTTGGTTCAGGCTCCTATTTTACAAGTATGTGGTAGTGTACTGCAGTAAACAAGCATTACTTCACTCCCTGGGGTTCCTATGACAGAGGCAGAACAAGGGCTGGACTGTCGTTCGGTGCATACCCCCACAGGGCTTGCCGCCTAGTGTGGGCATACCTATGACCAACAAATATTATAGAAAATAATAATTTACTTAAATTATGAAAGTTATGAATATTCTCGGACAGACTCACACATGGACGGACGCACAGACGGACGGACGCATGTAATCCAGTATACCCCCATTTTCTTTGAAAGTGGGGGGTATAATTATCTAATAAAATAAAACAAAATTATCTGACAACACCAAAATTCATTCTAGTCTTGGGCAATGTTAAAATTTAATTGCATACTAAGTTTCATTCAATTCCATAATAATTTACTTAAGTTATGAATATTCTTGTATGGACTGATGGATGGATGCACAGACGGATAGATGCAATCCAGTATAGTATACCCCCCCCCCCCCCCCCCACATTTTCTTCGAAAGTTTTCAACAATTCCCAACAATTTCTAAGTCAAAAGGTATGGTAAATTGTTTGGTGTTTGGAAGTTTTATGCAATGAGGAAGAAGCCTTTGTCATAGGCAAACTGCATGCCATATTTCACTGAAATCCAATAACCCATACCTGAGATACAGGCTGAACAGACAAATAATGTCTATTTCCTACAATTTCTAAGTCAAAAAAGGGGGATAACTCTAAAAAGGAGAATGTGAGAAATACCGTTGAATCCTTTTTTTAAAGCCTCTACCATAAGCAGTGTTCACGGCAAATTTCATTGCAATAGAACATTTGATACCCTTCATTGCAATAGAACATTCGATACCCGAGATACAGGCTGAACAGAAAAAATTTGGCTCGGACGGACACAATTTCAACAAGTAAACAAGTAATAAAAAAAAAAAAATAACTAGTGTGGGCATACCTATCACCAACAAATATTATAGAAAATAATAATTTACTTAAGTTATGAAAGTTATGAATATTCTCGGGACAGACTCACACATGGACGGACGGATGCACAGACGGACGCACAGACGCATGCAATCCAGTATACCCCCATTTTCTTTGAAAATGGGGTATAATTAGTCAGTTGATCATCTACCAAGGTAAGGCCTCCCCCATAACATATGTGTATCTCCTGTAACAAAAATTCATTTAAGAATTGAATGTAATTTTTATAATCTTTATTGGAGTATGAACGTGTGGGAATGGGTACAAATTATTGGGATTCATACAATTTGTACCCATTCCCAAACGTTCATACTCCAATAAAGATTATAAAAAATGCATTCAATTCTTATAATTACATTCCCTAACTGTTTAAACTACTTTTTACCAAACAACAAAGCAGAAAGACGAAATAAAACATGTACGAACGAACGAGGCGAAACACCACCCTCACACAAAAGACAAAGCGCACAACTCTGAGTTGAGCGCCGGTTTTCGGCACTGACCCAAATTTGTCAAATTGCCGTCTTTCGCAACAAAACTTGGAATGTTCAAAACAATTTATTTAACATATTAGTAAACGATAATCATTGATCACTGCGAGAGGCGCTAAAGGTTATAAACCCGTCCAAACACCGCCTGAATTACATTGTCAACTGTGCTCTACCGTAAATGCGGGTCAAAGTTCGACCAAATGTATTCATTGGAAAATGAATTACATTTGGTCATGATGTTTTCATCCAGCTGACCAATGGGAATTGAGTATTTGGACCCAAAACATATAACCACATTAACAATGTAATTATTTCCATGTGTTATCTAAACAAAGCAAGCAACAACATTATTGTTTATAACCATTTATTACAGAGAGAAATTAAACTTGTACATGTTTGTGCAGCAATGTTTTCACTTTGTAACAATTTGTGTTAACCCTTTACACAATGAATCGCCTGCATCTGCCCGCGTAATATGCAAATTCAGCAGCTGAAAAAATATTTTTCAAAAATATTTCAACAAAACCATATCATGTGACCCCTCTCCAAAGAGGGGTCACATGATATGGTTTTATTGAAATTTTTTGAAAAAATTTAAAAAATGATATTTAAAATAATAAATTTTGAAATCGTCTGCATTGGGTAAAGGGTTAATGCAGTGCTGGAAATGAACAAAAAATTGACGGGTGCAGTTTTAAGCTCCCGCGAAATCAGAGACGAGAGTAAAATGCACCCATAAAATGTTAGTATATGAATTTTCGAGGGAATACTGTCACCAAACACCAGAAACCCTTTGAACCCAAGCGGCCACTTTTCCAGCCAGGAACATGATACGTCATAACGTCATTAAACAGGATGGTTGTTCAGTAAATGTGTGGGGTAGACCAAACAGTACTTTCAATGAGCAGCCTCGAGTGCATTTTTTAGCTCCTGTAAAATAGAAATCATGGGTGCTGACGGGAGCAATTGCACTCACACCTGTCTCATTCCCAGGACTGTTAATGCTGTATAGATTTCTGCTGTTATAGTAGAGACTGTTATGGGAAAGAAATACAGGTAGTACATACTAGTGTCTATAAATGAGTTCTCCCTCAAGCACCGTGACTATGTAGAAATTAGTAGTACACAAAAACATCTTCATTTGTAATTTTGTGATTTCCATGTGAAGATATTTTAATTTGTGTCACGCTGAAGACATTCATGAAAAATATGGAAGAGTCCCCATTGAAGAAAAAATCGGAGACTCTGTTATTTGTAACAATCTAGTACAGTAGAATCCTCTTAATTGAATATCCATTTTGCCAGTGAAAATTATTCAATTAACAGAAGTATACAATTAACAGGGATTTGGTCAGTTTCCTGTGTTCTGGAGGTAAACTGAGCATTTATTCTATTATATCTTGTTTGACAGAGCTCATAGAGCTCTGTCAAACAAGATGTAATAGAAAAAATGCCTGTATTGGATGTAGTGATGCCAAAAAGGTTGATAAATAAAGGGAATTTGGTGCATGTCACAGTAATTTTTTCGACATATTACAAAAATTTATATACAATTAACAGAAGTTTACTCTACAACCCATATGCAAAAAACAGATCAAATTTGTACTGAAGGTATGGTAAATGGTTTTGTGTTTGAAAATTATATTCAATTAACAGGGATATACAATTAAGATATATCCAATTAAGTGGGCTCCACTGTAACATGTTTTTCTTTCCTGTGAAAGTGTGACATTCTCAGGCAGGATGTTAGGATTCTATTGTTTTGCATCTATTTTAACTTTTTTCCGGAGAGACATTACAGTTTGTTACGCAACTAAACTGTTTATTTCTCACAGAAATAGTCAAAAATTGGTCAAATGTGGTGTTAGATCTTGAAGGTTAGTGAAAAATAGCCACTTTAATCCCAAATCTCAAAAAAGTTCCAGATTTTGCTACAAATTTAGCTGGAAATCGATCTCCCAATGAATAACCATTCACAGAACAAGGCTCCATTTGTGATAACATGATAACATTCATGGTCATGTATGACAGAAATGGTGACAAGGCAAATTATATTGCAGACCCGACAACAAGGTGCAAAGAACAACTTTTCAAATCTAATATTGACTCATTTATCAGGTTGAGGGATAGATTATTTTTGGTGGTCTGAATTTGTTATTCAAAATTTGTTTTACTACAAATTATTGAAGAGTGCCTATGGGCCCTCTCCAATAATTTGTAATAGAACAAATTTATATAAACAAAATATTATTTTCATTTGCAGGCCTGGACAATCATGCAAATGCTCGTTCCATTCACCTGGAGTTATGCAAATTGTTACAAAAATTAAGGCAAATGGATAATCGGTAAACCAAAAGAATCCATCAGTTAACCAACATTTTTACAAGCATCATATTGGATGTCTGAGGAGAAAGGAATTATACAAATAAAAATATTAAATTTGTGCTTGTTTTTCAGCTGTAAGCATAATTAGAAACACGTTGTCACAGTTTATGGTAATTAAAATGCACGGTAGCCTAATGTATGATGGGGCCACTGCATCAATTCTGGGCCCATTCACTGCTACACATTCTTATATGAAATGCTCCCTATAGAAGAGGCTGAACTCTATATTTCTAGTGATTGCATATTTCTGCTTTACTGATATTTTTATTGTTGGAAGTCATCACATGTTGCCAACAGAAGAAGAGGCATAACTCTACATTTCCCTCCCAAACCCTCCTCCAGATCAGGCCTACAGCCTTTGGGATATGCCTGTGGCATATCTTGTTTGAATTTTTGTTTAAACCAACAGCATGGTTCGGCGTTTTGAAAATTGATTTGGGCCTAAAAAATGACCTCAGTATTTGAGGGTCGGAGGCCTGTTCAAGGCTGATTTTTAAACATGCCTGAAATAGTTTACTTTTACTTTAAATGTTAGCAAAAATGGTTGGGGCTGAAAAAAGTGCCCCGACAGAAACACTCTTGGGGCTGATCTCAGGACCTGGGCTGATCATCCCCGACAAAACCTGAACCCTGCAACAGGTGAATGAAACAAATTTACTTAATCTTCAGAATAGGTTAATGAACAATTAAATGGACAACCTGTTTATAGGTTTACCAAAATATGGAATTGTCAAGGCATAGTTTGACTGAATATGAAACACGAGCAAGGAACACAGAGACTTTTGCTCTGGTACCCTAATTTTTTTGAAAGCCATGATAGGGGCTTCTAGCACTTACCCAGTTATTTAGCTATCTGCAAACGGATATCAATGTAATCAGAATTTCAGCAGCAAAATTCTCCAGCAATACAAGTGAAAATTTTACTGCATATTTATACACAATGGACTTATCTTCTAGCACTACATTTATTCCACAGTGCTGACTGCAGAACTGTTAACTGTTGGTTGTCTGTACCCAGAAGATTTTGAATGGGATTAAAAACAAACAAAAAATGCTTCAATGATGAAAAGAAAAGTTTTGTGCAGGGCACAACTGTCCACACAAGCAGGAAGGATTTTGATAAAGATACTTTCTAAGTACTAATCTTCTTGAATTAACTGAACATTAGGACATCTTTTTCTGTTAATATTTCCAGACTTGGGAAATTATTAGCTTAGTAGACTTTGATAAAAGCAAACCACAGGTGGTGGTGATCTGTGGATGTGGGGTCCTTGAAGAGGATGGTGGGGTGGGTAAGGGGGGGGGGGGAGTTGTAAGGGGAAATCGACAATTATTTTATGATTTTTTAACATAGCATAAATGCAACAGCATAATTGACAACTAGATCTGGATATAACCTGGTGTTTATGGTGGTCCATGAGCTGAAAATTTGCAAGTTTTTTCTTTTGTTTTGTCCCCGCACGAACTTTTCCCTGAAATCCATCCCATTTTCCTGAAAATCATCCTCAGGTTCCCTGAAAAATTATTCTGGAGGTTAACATGTCTGAAAGAGCCTGTAATCGCTCACTTGGCAGAACAGAAAATGAAAATGTGATTTCCCAAAGGGTTTCTATGGGAACTGTAAGCCGCAATTACAGCCATGTTTGCAACTAGATGAACATTACATGAGGATCGTTAGTAGAGGGTGTCCCAGTCATCAATCATGCAAAGTTTCAAAACATTTGTCCTTGTAGTTTCAGAGGAGATTTTTCAAAATCGACCAATCAGAATCAAAGAATGCTTTTGGCAGCCATGTTTTTCATTCAATGAGAACAAACTGAAGATCGTTTGTAGAGGACCTTCCATAGACCATTCCTGCCGAGTTTGGTTCACATCAGCTCAGTAGTTCCACAGAAGAAGATGAAAATGTGATTTCCATAGGGTTTCTATGGTATTATAAGCCGCAATTGCAACCATGTTTGCAACCCAATAAACATTAAATGAGGATCGTTGGTAGACGGTGTCCAAGTCATCAATCATGTGAAGTTTCAAAACATTTGGCCTTGTAGTTTAAGAGGAGAAGATTTTTGAAAATCCACCGATTAGAATCAAAGAATGCCTTTGGCGGCCATGCTTTTCATCTGATGGAAACAAAATAAGGATCGTTTGTAGAGGACCTCCCATAGACCATTCCTGTCAAGTTTGGTTCACTTCGGCTCAGCAGTTCCAGAGAAGACAAAAATGTGAAAAGTTTACAGATGCTGGACGACGACAGATGCCAAGTGATGGCAATAGCTCACATGGCCCTTTGGGCCAGGTGAGCTAAAAAGGAAAGTAAATCTATAAAAACTGAAAAACAATCAAATGTTTAAAAAAAACTATTGATTTAAGCCATTCAACCATAAAGAAAGCAAGCTGAAAACGTAAGTTAATGAAAAATTAGAATTAAATTTAACCCTTTACCCAACGTAACGGCCAAAACCGGCCAGCGCTATTCTCAAAAATCGCCAATTAATTTTCAAAATATTTTCATTTTTTGTCTCAAAAACATAGGATATGACCCCTCGTTGGAACGAGCTCGTTGAGCTCGATCCAACGAGGGGTCATAACCTATGTTTTTGAGACAAAAAATGAAAAAATTTAGTTATTCAAGAATTTTTTTTGCAAGTGTCGTCTGCTTTTCATGTTAGGTAAAGGGTTAAGTAACATTTATCACATGAAATTGTGGCCAAACTTTAGTCAACAAATTACACCCTTTCAATTTAACATTTCAACTGATCCCTCAATGGAATTGTAACACATGTCTTGTTTGCCCACAGGTACCTTTTAGCTGAGACAGCTGGAAGATAACACTTGCTATGAATTTTCTTGTCGAATGCCATCATGGTAGGCAAATCCGATATCAAGAGCCCAATTGGCAACATCACTGCTCTGTTCTTTGTATGTAAATGTTATCACCCAATGGATTCAGAGAGAATCTATATTTAACATTTTACCTAACATGAAAAGCAGACGACACTTGCAAAAAACATTCCTGAATAACTAATTTTTTTCATTTTTGTCTCAAAAACATAGGTTATGACCCCTCATTGAAATGAGCTTGTTCCAATGAGGGGTCATAACCTATGTTTTTGAGACAAAACATGAAAAAACAATGAAAACTAATTGGCGATTTTTTAGAAAAAATCTACATTTAACCCTTTACCTAAGATGAAAAACAGACGACACTTGCAAAAAATATTCTTGAATAACTAATTGTTTTCATTTTTATAAAAATAATGAAAATTAATTGGCGATTTTTTTAGAATAGCGCTGGCCGGTTTTTGCCATTACACTGGGTTAAAGGGTTAATGTATGTTAACCCTTGGGGCCTCAGATTAATTTTTATGATAATTGTTACTGGCCGGTTTTGGCTGTTACGTTGGGTAAAGGGGTTAACGTATGTTAACCCTTAGGGCCTCAGATTAATTTTTATGATAATTGTTACTGGACGGTATTGGCTGTTACGTTGGGTAAAGGGGTTAACATATGTTAACCCTTGGGGCCTCAGATTAATGTTTATGATAATTGTTACCTTATACACATGTACACTGCTGCAGATGACCGAATAGTGTTTCTACATCATTGTTGGCTGCCTGTACATGCATCCAATAATGATGTAAAAACATTATCATTTTAACCCTCTGCACCCTGATCTCAAAATGCGAAAGTTATCAGCAGCAAATATTTCCCATAATGCAGTTTGATATTTAACCAAATATACCTTGTTTGACAGAGCTCACTGATATAATTTGTTAAATTCATAGTTAAACAAGAGAAGAACAGAACGATTGAAAGAAATTCTGTTGCACTAACTGAGTGCTTGGGGTTAAATGCAGCCTACTAGTTGAGTCCTCAAGGAACAATATGCTTGGGGGCAACTTTTTTTCAAGGGCAATTTAAAAGTGGCAGTTTGGGGCTGTAAGTGGACTTTTGGGTTAACCCTCTCCCTGATGCAGCAGTCATATCTGACCAACACTAGTTAACCAGTTATACCCTCCCCTTCCCTCCCCTGGAATGAGCTCATGAACATTCCAATGAGGCTCATAAGCCATGTTAGTGAGGCAAATAATTTTTTTTTTAGTTCTTCAAGAATTACTTCTTTTTTTCTCTTTTTTTTTGAGGGGGTGGGGGTGTGGGGCAAGTGTTCTAGTCATATCAGGTAAAGAGTTAAAAATAACAAAATTACATTTCATTGTTCGTTGAATTAACCATCCTGATATGACACACAGGTTAGGTGTTTTTAACATCACTAGTTGAAATTTGAGAAACAAATAAGCAACAAATCACACACCATCACTCACCTGGAATTGAATCCAGGTGGGTGACGAGCTGCTAAATTTCAATTTACCCATCATGAGGCCTGCACCTTCCATGACTACTTCCATTTGAAGGTCAAACTGATCATTTCAAAACATCCCAGACAAGTCCAGAAATTTCTTTTATTAAGCGGATCATATGCTAATGTGTAATACAGTGGAACCCACTTAACTGGATACATGTACCTGATAATTGAATACCCCTGTTAGTTGTAAATGACTTCCAAACACCAAACCACTTCCCAGACATTCAGTACAAATTTCAACTGTTAATCACATATCGATTATTGAGTCAACTCCAGTTAACTGCGTAAAAACTCTTGTCTCTGATTATACAGACAGCCACTGAATTCCTCATGTTTCTAGACTTTTTTGTCTAAGTACATCCAATACAGGCACTTAAATTATCACATATTGTTTGACTGAGCTCTACGATAGAATACAGGCTCAGTTTCTCAGTAGAAGACACATTTAGTACCGTTTTCTGACATAAAAATTAAGGTAAATATTCATAAAACATAATGCCCTTTGAGAGGAAAATGGTGACAACAGGAATGCTAAAGTATTGCAGTTGGCACCTTTTCCTCCTGAAAAGACGAATTATTAATATTAAGTGAGAGTGGGAGGAAGAAAAGAATTTAAAGTGCCTTTTTGAGACTGTAAAAAAACACATCTCTGTTTGCTTGTCACACATTTACTAACTCAATGTGCAGCCGATTTGGACACATAGTGAACTATTTTAGGAATAGTGCATGGCTTGGAGTTGACTACGCCCATATAGTGCCCAGTGAGGTGGTGTAGTTCCCAACAAGAAGCGGATTTGCTGAGGGAACTATACCACCTCACTGGGCACTATATGGGCATAGTCAACGACAAGGCATGCACTAATCCTTATATTATATCGAACACCCATCAAAACAATTTTTATCCCAATGACCACACCCCCACCCCAGCTCCGGGGTCAGTAAGGCAAAAAAAAAAATTTTCCTCCAAAATGAGTTTTGAAGGATTTAGAGTGATTTTATGCAGACAAAAATTACCCGTATGACCACACCACCACCCCTATTGGGGTGAGGGTGTGGTCATAGGGGTACATTTTTTTCTGCATTGGGGGTGGGGGTGTGGTCATAGGGGTAATTTTTTTCTGCATAAAATCACTCAAAATCCTTCAAAACACATTTCTGAGCACAACAAAATCATCCCCACCCCAACCCTTCCCCCCTGTGAAAAATGGCATATAATAAAAAGAAAATCTACACTTTTTGAACGGATACCAAAATATTTCATTCGTGAGGATGAAAAATTACATATTTTCACTCGTGGCTTTGCCACTCATGAAAATAAGTTATTTTTCATCGTCACTCATGAAATAATTTGGTATCCATTCAAAAACTGTAGATATCCTCTATATATTACATGTACATGTATATCGAATGTCCATCATATTTTAAATTCTTTCCAAACGAGTATATCAAGTGGAGTGTATAACTACTAAAGCACATTGGGTAGATTTTCCATCTTATTTTTTATTTATAAAATTACAACTTTTAACAAGGAGAGCAAGCTCATTCTCAGCTCATACACTACCAGATGCTACCCGGTTGTCAAGAGGTGTTAGTGTATATTTTGCAGTAATTTTTATTTGTTTTCAGAAACTGTGAATAATTTTAGGCTGAGAAATTTACCCCTCAGTAATTTAGTAATCCCCCCCCACCACCTCTCCACTCCCCATGTTCTATAGACCTACATGTTCACCTCTGCACATAAAAAACTTTTGGAAGTTAACTAACTTTTAAACGGGAAACAATACAGAAACATACGTGGACAAATGTCAGTTTAAAAGTCTAAATCCTATTCCTCTTTGTTGGGGGCCACATTATGGATGTGTACAATACAGTTATTAAAATTGTATGTAGCTTGAAATAATTTAATCATTTGCCCTGCCTCTGCATTTGATTGGTTGAAAGCATACAGCATGAAAGTCATCAAAATCGAAAAACCAAAACACGTCATGATTTGGAATGTTGCTACACGTTCGTACATCCGATCCAACTTTGAAGACTCTGGAAGCCCCGCCCACTCAATCCAATTGTCACTGTGAGGGCGTGACGGCAGACTGATAGATGGATAACAAGCTTGTAAACAAAGATCAATGATCGATTTTTCATTGCCTCCAGTCAGCGAGAATATGATGATAATTTCTCGGAAACAATTGAATTTAATAAAATATACCAAAGTGGGAGATGAATAAAAGATCATACACCCAAACATGATTTTGGGGGAACTTAAAAAAAATGTTTTAATGATATTGTTACATGACTTGCTAAATATCTGTCGTCTGCGATCGAAAATCAAAACAACAAACAATTTGACAATGATTGACGTGACCTGTTTGTGGCACACTTTCCTGAGTTTGACTGTTGTCTTTTGCGAAAATTAAAAGTTTTTCATTCACGTACACATAGTTTTTATATTTTAATATTACAGCCGGATTAAATTATAAGAAATAACTGTTGTTTTCCTTCGGTTTATGCGATATAAACCGAAAATTTTCAGCACAAGCTTAATCATAACTCGCGTAGCGAGTTATGAAGCCTGTGCTGAAATTTTCGGTTTATATCACATAAACCGAAGGAAAACAACAGTTATTTCTTAAATGAATTGGTGTTTGGACCCTTCATGACTATTTCTTTTCCCTGATCAATATTAGTGAGGTCGATACTCTCGAGTAAAACTTCATCTAAGATTTCCTCAGTGCACCAGTCATCTAAAGAGGAAGCCATAAAAGCAGCTTTATTAGGCTTAGCACTGATTTGTTTATCATTTTCAATAGACCTAACTTGTGCAGCTGATTGTGCTGGTGATTCATATGAATTGACACATGATGATAATGCGACAGACATTTCTCTTTTTTGTGACTCAGTTGAGTCACAACAATAGCTCAGAATAGATTGTGGGTTTCTGTGCAGTGAAATTGTAGCTATCTGCCTAGCCTCAAACCCCTCTCCACTCAAAACAGTTATAGCAGTTGCCCTGATGCAGTGGTTTGTGTAGATTGTGGACAAGCCTGCAAGTTTTGAGAAAATTGACATTATGTTTCCATGGTAGTTCTTTCCCATGGGAGAATTTATATACCTTACAGGGTCAGTGTCTTCGAATGAATCTTTGGAATGTTGGAATAATGCAGGACAATTAGGATTCCTCTTTTGGATGTATTTTTCAAATGAAGCAACTGGGCAAGTGTTGAGTTTTGTTTCATACATTCGGCCACCTGTACCCTCATTAGTACACACATCATCCTGAGAGTTTTTCGTTTTTTCAGATGTGACTTTTTGGACATATCTTCTGCCTTCAGAATCAGTCTTTATTTCAAAACATCTCGGCTTCAAATCTCGCAGATTTTATCTGCCTTGGAGACAAAAGTATAGAACCAGTTCAAAGAAAGTTTTATTAACAAATCCAGTAGGTGTTGCTGGATTGAATACTGGACTTGTATATAGTGTTTTCATGTCAACTAGTGAAACTGATTGCTTGTGAACGATGTGCCCTTTACCAATTAGAACTGTAGGTTTTTAAATTTCTTGTTCGGTTTCGGTTTTGGTTTTTCAGGTGGAGTAAAACCTTGGTTCGGTTCGGTTTTCGGTTTGTTCATGAGACCAAGTAAAATTCAATAAAAATCATTCTAATGTCCGGAGTCATAACTGAATGGTAGTGAAATTGAGTGAAACTAAATGAATGCCCGAAATAAGCTATAATACATGAAGAATCAGGAAGGCCAATATAATAATTACCTAGATATACAGAACTTTTATTGTGCTTGGCCATTTTTCGAGGTCTGACACCTACACGCAACTTGAGGAAAGCTGCAAACACAACTAAGCTGAAATGTCGGAAATCCACAGAATGTAGCCTTCCCTGAGTAGTGAGAGTACCCAGACACTGCCATTGGCTGTGTCTGGGTACTCCCACTGCTCAGGAATGGCTACATTCTGTGAATTTCTGCACCAAGAGAGTATTTAATAAAAAACGAAAAACCGTCGGGATGTCGACGGTTTCGGTTTTTAAAAAAAACTAAAAACCTCGGTTCGGTTTTGGTTAACCTACAGCTCTATGAACAATGTGCCCTTTCCCAACTGCTCTACATTTTTTTATCATTGCCCTGTAGGTGGCTTTCAATGACCCACAGAAGACTGGCATTGTTAGCAGACCTGGCATTCTGAAAAATGCAGGAGGGCAAAAAATCGCTCTCCTCAATCAGCTTAGGAGAGCAATTGACTTTACACAGCATTTTAAGTATCCAGTTGAACGAACTCATTGAAACTGAAACCAACAGACTACATCAGTGATTTTATTAACTTTACTAAGGTAAAGCGAAATCTCTTAGACATCTAGATGTCTCACTCAACAACCGAACACACACTTGACAAGACCTGTGTGTGTACCCAGACCTGTTGTCCAAGAAAGTCATACGCCTACCACTACCACCTTCAACCCCCCAAAGGGGGTTGAAGGTGGTAGTGGTAGGCGTATGACTTTCTTGGACAACAGGTCTGCTTGAATCTACAGTCACATCCTGGTGCAAGTGCTTCAAGTGACAGGATAGTAGTAATGGTAGTATATTATAGTGTCAATATTCCTTGAATAATTACCCCTCAAACTGTGATGTCAGTTGTTGAACTTGAAACTGACAGAAAAAAAAATATTGCTGTGACCCATTTTATTTCAAATGATTGCAACTGTGTTTGGGTATGGTTGCAGACATTACCTTTTACCACTAAACCACTTTCAAAATGAAATTACGTGATGTTATGTGACTTCGACGTTAAATTACATTTTTGCTTTACAACAAAAATTTAATGTAAGCATAATACATGTAATCTCAATCATCCCAGACCAAAATATTTAGGAGGGCAATTTTTCGCTCTCCTTAATTCTTTCAGGAGGGCAGTAAGGAGAGCTAAAAAATCGCTCTCCTGATATTGCCAAGCCTGTGTTAGTAAATCAAATTGCCTCTGATCTTTTAAATATCTTGAAATTCCCTGTTTAATCACAATTAGGCTTGATTTTGAGTAATAGTCACCTGTCTTGGTTCTAACATTTACAAAAAATTTCACTAAGACTCCATCGATGTCTTTGGCAGTCATTTGGTCAATTTCACAATTGTTTTTTTCCTCACAAAAGCTTCTCAGTATCTTCATAGCAAATTTTGTTGTTTCCTTCATTTTTTTACTCAGCAAATTTTGCTCAATAAACTCCTCCTGCTCATCATCGCCAAATCGATTGTAGTTTAAATCACAATTTGAAGCTGTCATTCTCGGTACGAAATGCTAACTTGGATTACTGATATGAGCAGAAGACAAATTTTGAATCGGTTGGCAAGGGTAAACAAAACATTTTCCCCAAACGTAACTGTGTATTCTAGAATCGCACAACTCGTGAATGAAAGCTAAAATTTTCGAAATTTGACAATGCAGTTTGATAATTTCCATACATTTGTCACACATATACATTACCGAATGGGTCAGTACGGGATACAAAACGCCGAAGATTCAAACGAATTCCATTATTTATTCGTTTACTGCCCAAAACATACAATTAAATGGCGAAATAATATGATCAGCGAAACAAACAATTTTTCATATCCGGATGCATTCTCATGAAAGTTGTACCCAGGTATGGATCATTCTCTTCGAAACGAGATATGGATTATCTTCTCAAGGAATAAAATGAACGCCTCGGAAAATGTGACTTCAACAATGGAAAAGCAATACATTTTTCCACAATGATTTCTTTCCGGGTCATTTTGTGGATGTTGTGCCTCTGTGAATCGATATTTAAATTTAGCATGATTAGTTTTATTCACCCAGTATGAAAAGAAAACTGATATAGTAGTGTGCTAAAAATAGAAAACGTGTAGTGCCTGGTCAGTTCTGTGGATGCAAACTACACGAAATAGGGTATCATTTTTCAGCCAATCAGAATGCAAGGAAGTCAAGTGAGATATAATATTAGGAAATATGCGGTATGCGTGTTGACACACAAATGGACTGCAAACACCTGCAATTTAATGTATTTGGAATCTTGTCAACGGAGGTCATTCACATTCTTCAAACACACAATGAGGCCACTTTAAACATGCATCACAAGATTGTCAATTAATTGAATTATTTAGCGTAGACATTCTAACCATAAAATTCTTTAAAAATAACATGAAAAGGGATAGTTTATTGGAAAATGTGAACTACCTATCTTCAAGAACCCTTAGTTTACATTGCATTCAATTATACAGCCCACGATTTCAGATTTTGATCTTTGAACAAGCAAGCTTAATCAATCTGCAACTTGTTGACATTCTTAAAAAAACATCACATGCACTGCATCAAAAGGTCTATAAATAACAAAATGCCATTTCTGATGAACAAAAATGTAAGTTTGGAAACATTTTTTATGCATGCCTGTTGCTGCCAACTCAACCAAATCTAATATGCTTGCATTTTTCTTGGATATAACTTCAACCCTAAATGGTTTTGATATAATTTGCCTCCACTTACAGTTCTCAGTGAAAGAAACAGTGCAGACTTTCAGATATTTTATTTGTGGACATGCATTCCTTCTGTATTCATTTCATTCCCTGCAACACATAGTTCATTTGAATATATAACATGCCTTTGGTATTTGTTAATTAGTTGATATTCAGAATCAAGAAGTGCTGCTTAAAATATGTTAGTGTTACACGGATATAGCCTCAAGTTGATTTTGTTTTTCTGCCAAAGATGCTGCAAGACCACTGATCTCAAAAAACTGGATTTCTGATTGGTCACAAACTGAAAAGTGTGTTTGCTGCCGTCATCTTGGAAGGTGGAATTGCCATAAATGAACAATGCTCAACAAAAAAAATTCTTGAAGGTTTTTGTGTATACCGACACTTCACAGTCTACAACTGCATTTGTAACCCTTTACCCAACGCAGACGATATCAAAATTTATTATTTTAAATATAATTTTTTCAAAAAATTTCAACAAAATCATATCATGTGACCCCTCGTTGGAACCAGCTCGCCGAGCTCGTTCCAACAAGGGGTCACGTGATATGGTTTTGTTGAAATTTTTTGAAAAATAATATTTTTTCAACGACTGAATTTGCATATTACGCGGGCGGATGCGGCCAATTAGTTAGGTAAAGGGTTAAAGAATATACTTTGATGTATGCAGAAAATGAATATGTTCCAATAAGAGTAAAATCCTCACCCTCTGATTGGATGAGAGCTGCTGTTGTTTCTTTTATGTTTATGGCTCCAGTACCAAATGTTACTGACATTACCATACGAAATATTTGAAATGACGTTGCCGGTTTCAAAATTGCTTTATCAACGGATTGACTAGCAAGTTGCTTCATTTTTCTTGATTTTTCACACGTGCAGCAGATGGTGTTCCAGATGATGTGTTGTTTAAATTACAAACTAATTTATGATTTGAACAGAGATGGAATGAGTTTATCTGGTGCTGTCGTGGGGTACACAAAAGGTTTATTTACTAAACATGTGATCGTTAAAATTTGCTTTGAACAAGGCAACTTTTTAATGATCACAAGTTTAGTAAATAAGCCTCTTGTGTTTCACGATGTAGGTTTTGGGCTACAGGTAGTGTCTCACTGTAACATAAATGTTGTTGTGATGAGTTGATGGTGACATGGTCTGAGGTTTGTAACTCGTAGTGTATGTTCAATCAAGATGCAAAGCGTCTCGGTTGAACATAAGCTCCGAGCCGCAAACCTTAGACCATGTTACCATTAACTAATCACAATAACTTATAATATTAATGATGTGCACAATTTTCAAGGCAATGCAAATTGAATATTTAATTATTTATTTATTGGTGTTTAAGGTCACATATTTTTGCACAAGGGCTAAGCATGACCACAACAGGAGTATCAACTCAAGACCAGGGGTAAGCGTTAATAAGCCATGTTGCCCATTTTAGAGAGGGTTCACACCTCCCAAGCATTGGTGACTGGGTCCTATTTTTCCAGTAAAACAGAGCCTGTTTACCGCAGTAAACAGACACTGCTTCACTTCCCGGGGTTCCCATGGGGAAAATTGAATATATGAGGCATATTTTAGTTATTATTGACCCCAAAAAATTGCTGAGATTGGAAAATTGACACAGCGTTATTACTTTTCATGTAAGGTAAACAGCATGGAAGTTGATGAAGTGGAAACTATGCTACATAACAGCTTTCACATCATCAAATGTCAAGGCTTGGTAGGTGTTATTACGTTACTTGACTTACCACATTAGTTTGTTGTGGAGTCAGACAGTTCGTCCCCTGAGTTCCAATGTGTTCTATGTGCCAGTAGGCACATAGAACACATTGGAACTCAGGGAACGAGTTGCTCATCATTGCTCGGTGGTTCTCTCTAGGTTCTCTGGCTTCCTTCACCCGTAAAATTGTCGGACATGAGGTGGCCCTGGCTGTCCAAAGTGTCATTAAATCCCAATAAATAAATAAATAAATAAATAAATAAAAGAAACATTTATTGTATGTAGTTGAAAACCTTGCTTATTTCTGCAGATGGGTACAAGGCCTCAGGGTTTGGGCATTTTGGCTGGGCACATGTGGGTGTAAACCCTGTGAAATATTTCAGTAACCAAATATTTCTTGAGGGGTACATATAAAATTGGCAGAGTACATGGTGTACCATGCTAAATACAAGTGCAATTAATCCTGTAAAACATTGGATATTTATGTAAAGATGACCACATATTTGAGCGGATGACTCACATTATTTTGCTTTGCTGACCATTTTGGGCTCGAAACTAAAACTGTGAGAACTGCTTGAATCTATTGTATCATCTCTGTCAGAGCTCTATAAGATGAACAGTGATACAAAAGATGAAATACTTAATTTTTCAAAATTGAGGAAGTTGGGACAAGTTCAATTAATTATGAATATTCCTGTTATTTGCAAAGTTTGCTTTGACAAGACTGGTATCCACATAACACGGGTCCATCAACCATGAAAATACACTAGTGTCTGACAAGAGGCTCAAAAGAGCATGTAATCGCTCCCCTGGCAGAACTACATATAAAAACGTGATTTCCTATGGGGTATCCATGGTAATTATGAGCTTCAATTGCAGTCAAGTTTGCAACATGATCAACATTACATGGGGATCATTGGTAGAGGGTGTCTCAGTCATCAATAATGTGCAGTTTCAAAACATTTGGCCAACCAACAGGAAAAAAATGAGGAAGTTGTAGAGGACTTCTCATAGACCATTCCTGCCAAGTTTGGTTCACATCGGCTCAGTAGTTCCAGGGAAGAAGATGAAAATGTGATTCCTGATACGGTTTCTATGGTAAATATAAGCCACAATTGCGGCAATGTTTGCATCCCGACCAACTTTAAATGAGGAAAATAGGTAGAGGGTGTCCCAGTCATCAAGCATGTGAAGTTTCAAAACATTTGGCCGAGTGGTTTCAGAATAGAAGATTTTTCAATATCCACCAATCAGAATCAAAGAGTGCCTCTAGCGGCCATTTTTTCTATCTGACAGGAACAAAATGAGGATCGTTTGTAGAGGACCTCCCATAGACTATTCCTGCCAAGTTTGGTCCACATCGGTTCAGCAGTTCCAGAGAAGAAGATGAAAATGTGATTTCCAATAGTTTTTCTATAGTAAAATAAGCTGCAATTACAGCCATGTTTGCAGCCGATCAACATCAAATGAGGATCATTGGTAGAGGGTGTCCAAGTCATCAAGCAAGCGAAGTTTCAGGTACAAAAATTTATTATTTTAAATATATTTTTTCAAATTTTTCACACAATTTCAACAAAACCATATAATGTGACCCCCTCATTGGAATGAGCTTGATGGGCTCATTCCAATGAAGGGACACATGATATGATCAAACTGCTCAATTTGATAATTACACAAGCGAATACAGACTATTTGTTACGTAACAGATTAATTGAATCTCCTGTTAATTTAGTAATTTTCTCTGTTGAAGTGGTTATTCAATTAGCAATTCAATTAGCAGAGTTCCACTGTATATCAAAAACTTCCATATTCCCTCATTCATTTATAGAAATATAATTTAACTACAAGATAATGCAATTTAACCCTTTATTTATTTATTTATTGGTGTTTAAGGTCACATACTTTTGCACAATGGCTAATCATGACCACAACATGGAGATAAATTCAGGTCAGTCAATCGTTTATACATCATGTTGCCTATTTTACAGGATTCGCATCCCAAGCATTAGTGACTGGGTCCTATTTTACCAGTGAAAAAGAGCTTGTTTACCACAGGCAAGCACTGCTTCACTTCCCGGGGTTCCTACGGGGTAATTTAACCCTTTACCAAATGTTCTCAAAAATCTCAAATTATATTTTCATTTTTTGTCTCAAAAACATAGGTTATGACCCCTTGTTGGAACGAGCTCCTCAAGCTCGTTCCAACAAGAGGTCATAACCTATGTTTTTGAGACAAAAAATGAAAAAATTAGTTATTCAAGAATTTTTTTTGCAAGTGTCGTCTGCTTTTCATGTTAGGTAAAGGGTTAAAGAAAATCTGTAACGGAGATGTCAAAAAGACATTTCAGGAGAAAGTTATTCCAAAGTCAGGCGAGGAGGAGAATAACAATGAAGGTCAATAAAGTAAAACATATGTTAAGTACCTGCTGTAGTCAATATCAAACATTTAGGAAGATGGACAGCCATTGATTTAACAGATTGATAAATCAATATACAAGATGGATGTGAGATGGTATATGTTCTTTCTAGAATACAAGATAAGCCAATTATGGTAGGCATGAAACAAGACATGTCCCTGGAAATCAACATGCTTAACCATTTACCGAATGCACACAATATCACAATTTATTATTTTCAATATTATTTTTTCAATTTTTAACGAAATTTTCAACAAAATAATATATGACCACTCGTTGGAATGAGCTTAACAAGCTTGTTCCAATGGAGGGGAGGGGGTGAACACATATATGGTTTTGTTGAAAAAAATTTTCAACTGCTAATTTATATATTATGTGGATGGATGCAGATGATTCGATAGGTAATGACTTAACCCAAAGTACTCTAGTTGTGTGTAAGAACCCGACTCAATGACACTCCTTTTCTCATGTGGAACTACAAATTAACTGTTGAGTGCTACGTTATTTTTTAAAAGTGACTTGAATCATGAAATTTTCTTCCAAGAAGCCATGTTACTAGCAAGGGGATCCTTTGTTCAGTGATATTTTGTTCATAAATACTGGTTAGTTATAATTTAATGGAGAGTGTCTACTGGCACTCTCCAATAAACTGTAACAAAACAATTTTTTATACTGTTTCACAAACAAGTTACAGTGTCAAGTGTGCTTTCAGCACATTTCAATAGGCCTTGATAGTGGCTTTAACTGGTTGAGTGCAAAAAGCCGGTGTCAGGGCTTTAAAAAAAAAAATAAGGGCACCAGAGAAAAAGCCAACATTTTCCTTGCTCATGTTTCATATGCAGTCAAACCAAAATACTATTTTGTTTATATAAATATAATTAAACCTTTTTTCTGTTCATGCATTTTCAGGCAAAATGATTGGCTAGAGTATTTGTTTTCTTTGTTTTCATACCACAATGAACCGAAAAAAATGCATTTAAGCCCGCCCTAAACCACGCCCCCAATATCTGTCTTGAAAATTGGGCTACACCTATTTACACAGTTTGGCTTTTGTTTTTTGGGGGTTCGTAACTCAAGAAATAGACAGAAACATATGATCATTCCTTATTATATTATTTATTTATTTATTTATTTATTGGTGTTTAAGGTCACATATTTCTGCACAATGGCTAATCATGACCACAACATGAGTATCAACTCAAGACCAGGGGTGAGCGTTAATAAGCCATGTTGCCCATTTTAGAGAGGGTTTGAACCTCCCAAGCATTGGTGACTGGGTCCTATTTTACCAGTAAAACAGAGCCTGTTTACAACAGTGAACAGGCACTGCTCCACTTCCCGGGGTTCCTTCATTTTGGGGTTTTATTTCAAATTATTGGAGAGTGGTGTGGGCTCTCTCCAAATTTTGATGAACAAATTCACACCACTGAAAATAATATAGTGCTCAGCCAGCTAAGCGCTCAACCAGTAAATACACAGTGTAAGTACACGTGTGTCAATGAGTTAATCGATATGGCATAAGTGACAGCACGGAAGGATAAAACGAGAGGTCACGTCTATAAAAACAATTATTAGAAGGACACTCAGCAATTCATTTGACAACTATCATCAAAAACAACACATTTTATCGCCAACCAAATTTGTGAGGGGAACCTGTGTTACTATTTCATCCCCTGAGTTCTATGTGTCTTCTGGCACAGAGAACACATTGGAACTCAGGGGATGATTCTCAGCTATCACTAGCGATTCAAATTGTCATTGCGTTGCATGATTTGTAGAAAATTCCGGTGAAATTCCGCTTCTATTTTAAAATAGTCTGTCAACAATTTCTGTTCTGCACATATGTGCAGTACGTGGAGAGTGGATTGTAACTAAATCACCATGGAGTGGAGTTATCACCCAAGCTATAACTTTCAAATTGTGTACATAGCGACAACAAGAGCGCACGTATCGCTGAAGCAATACAATGTCCCCTACCGGACTACTGAGCATTAATAATTATACAAATGTTATAACCTAAATGTGATCAGCTTGAATTCCGTTGAAGCATTTCCAAAAAAAGTCCAGAAAACTGATATTTTGGCGCTTTTCCATATTTCCAAGGGCCATAACTCACACAAGAATAATGCAATCAGCATGAAACTCAAACTTGATCTGTAAGTCATCGTTCTATAGTAGGTTACCAAGAATGAAATCATTCGGTTGAAGCATTTCCACAAAAAGTCCGGAAAACTAAAGTATGACTGACAGACTGACTGAGAGATGGACAGAGTGCAAATGAAACTTGATCTGTAAGCCATCGTTCTATAGTAGGTTACCAAAAATGAAATCATTCTGTTGAAGCGTTTCCAAAAAAAAGTCTGGAAAACTGAAGTCCAAAAAAAGTCCGGAAAACTAAAGTATGACTGACAGACTGACTGACAGACTGACGGATGGACAGAGTGTAAATGAAACTTGATCTGTAAGTCATTGTTCTATAGTAGGTTACCAAAAATGAAATCATTCCGTTGAAGCATTTCCAAAAAAAGTCCGGGAAACTGATATTTTGGCGCTTTTCCATATTTCCAAGGGCCATAACTCACACAAGAATAATGCAATCAGCATGAAACTCAAACTTGATCTGTAAGTCATCGTTCTATAGAAGTTTACCAAAAATGAAATCATTCCGTTGAAGCATTTCCAAAAAACTCTGGAAAACTGATATTTTGGTGCTTTTCCATATTTCCAAGGGCCGTAACTCACACAAGAATAATGCAATCAGCATGAAACTCACGCTTGATCTGTAAGTCATCGTTCTACAGTAGTTTACCGAAAATGAAATCATTCCGTTGAAGCGTTTCCAAAAAAACTCCGGAAAACTAAAGTGTGACTGACAGACTGACAGACTGACGGATGGACAGTGTGCAAACCTATAGTCCCCTCCGGCGATGCCGGTAGGGGACTAAAAAACACAAGCAATGTTTTAGCCAATGGACCTCCGGGTTTAACTCGGAGGTCCACCGGAGGTCCATTGGCTGAAACTCTCCACGTACTGTACAGAACAGATTTTCATTTTCTACATAGTTTAGTGTTCCTGTAGATGATGATTTCATAGAACAAGCCTGTAATAAACCAATTGTACATCATCTCAGAGTCAAATGAGATAAAAATCGGTTAAATTTCCAGTTGCAATATGGGAAAACCTTAGTGCTGACAAAAATTGGCATTTTAACATCTGAGTGCTGTGACTTAATGGAATTCAACACAGATGTAGTATTGAAAAAGTGAACAGTACTAAAACACCAGAAGGTGGATTTTCCATCCTGTATTTGTTATTTAGTTATAGTTCCATTTTCTGTACTCAGAGTTTGATGCAACCTCTAGTTACTATTTATAAATACAGTGGAGCCCACTTAATTGTATATCTCTTAACTGAATAACCCTGTTAACTGAATAAAATTTCCCAACACAAAACCATTTACAATACCACCAGTACAAATTTGACCTGTTAATTGAATATAGGTTATAGACTAAACTCCTGTTAATTGAATAAAAAATCTTGTAACCTGCCGAGAAATTATCCTGACACTCCCCAGTTTTCCATTGTTTAAAGAACTATTTGGTCTCAGTACATCCAATACAGGCATTTAATCTATTATATCTTGTTTGACAGAGCTCATGGAGCTCTGTCAAACAAGATATAATAGAATAAATGCTAAGCTTATCTCTAGAATACAGGAAAGTGACACAATTTATTTATTTATTGGTGTTTAAGGTCACATATTTATGCACAATGGCTAATCGTGACCAAAGTGACACAATACCTGTTAATTGAATACTTTTCAATGGCAAAGTGGCTATTCATATAACAGAGTTCCACGGTACAAACTTTGTCATTTAATATCATGTAATTTTGACCATTTGTTTTGAAAAACAATTCGTGGAGGAATCTTTTTTTCAGTCTGATTGATTATCAAAAAGAAAAATCCTCACCAGCATTTTGTGAATTGAAGACCATCTGACAATTAGTTAACCTCATATGTATTCACATCACAATTCACATTCCAAGTAATCCTACCCCATACCCCATCCTCATCCTGTGAGCAGAATTTCTTTTTTCAAAAACATTGGTCAAGCAAAACATAATTAGGTCCCTATGATCCTACAGAGCATTCTCATTTCATTCATTCAATTTCATACCGTTTCTTTCTAGGAGTGTGGGTAAAATATTTTGACCTCTGTATTTTTCTTCTTCCAAACCCCTTCCCACTCACTCACTCACCCACAGCAGCCTGTCAGCAGGAAAAATATTTTATTACTTTCCAAAGTGTGATTTACTGGGATCTCCGGGTTTGATTATAAACGATAACTTCACAAGTGAATTATGCAATCAACAATTGGGTCATGTATCCTTGCGTGCAAATGAAAACGCTTTGCCGTGGGTGTAATGGAGACTTCATTGTTTTTTTAACCCTTTACCGAACATGAAAAGCCGACGACACTTGCAAAAAAAAAATCTTGAATAACTATTATTTTCATTTTTGTTTCAAAAATGTAGGTTATGACCCCTCACTGGAACAAGCTCGTTCCAATGAGGGGTCATAACCTATGTTTTAGAGACAAAAAATGAAAAAATAATGAAAATTAATTGGTGATTCTTTAGAATGGCGCTGGTCGGTTTTGACCGTTACGTTAGCAAGGGGTTAAATAATATAATTATCGTTAACTGGTAGAGTGCTAAATTATTTTTGACCATCAAAATTTGTTCACATGTCTTTGCCTTGTTACAATTTATGGGAGAGTGCCTTAAGGCACTCTCCCATAAATTGTAACAAGGCAAATCTATACAGACTAATTAATTTCACTTTAAAGATGATATGAAGAATATCAACTGAACATGAGGCCTTTACATTACGGTCCCTGCATGTCAGAGTAAAGCCCAAATATAGGCTTCCAGCACTCTACCAGTTAATAATGAAAAGTAATAAACAGAGTAATAGCTTGACTGGACTGGTTACGTGAAATAATTCATTCGAGACGAGGAACTATATTGTAAAGCACTCGTGCACATTCGCACACTCGTGTTTGTACGACGTCCCTCACCTCTCACGAATTATTTCACATAACCAATCCAATCAAGCGATTACTCTCTATTTACACATCAGTTTTCATGCAAGAGGTGATTCAATCCTGATGATTTCTGCTGCATATTCACATCGCATTCATTCAAAATCAGATTTTTTTTTCAATGTGGAAGGGGAAAAGGGGGAGATTGTTACATGTAACATGAATATCATCTCCATGTCATTTAATCACAAAAAAAATCAAGATTTTAGAATTAGTGATCATCTAACAGATGCACCTCCAATAGCACCAAGTCATTTTTCCCCATTCCATTCAAACAATTACAAAAAAGATGTATTTCTCAGGGTGAAGGTCAATATTGCGACCTGTGTAACTTTCTCCCTACTCACTCTGTCAGCAGACATAGAGAATGTCTAGTGTTTTTGAGTCGATACCAAAAATTATCTGAGTGACCGAGGCAAAAGTTTATTTTTCGCGAGTGCTTGCACAAGTGAAAAAAAAACATTTGTCTTGCTCTCAAGTGAGATAATATTCAGTATCCACTCAAAAACACTAGATTTTCTTTTTATTATACGCTTTTTATTAGAATCTGATAATTCCACTAGTTTCAACCTTGAATTGATGCATGAAAGTAAACAGCACATTGAATCATTGAATCGTGGAAGTGATCTGATTGATACTCGGAACAGATAGCATCTTGCAATCTGATTCAGCTGACAGGTTTCCAGTACAAACATGGCCTGAAAGTCCGTAATATAAATTTTTAGTTTGGCACATCCTTTGAAAGGATGTACCAAACCAAAAACTTATATTACAGACTTTCATGTTGTTTGGACTAGCGTGTTTCATGCATCAATTCAAAGTGAATATGTGTTGAATTATTGCTGGAAATAATTGCTATCCACTCAAACACACAAGATTTACATTATACGTTTTTAGAACAAATTGATCATTTCCAGTATATTTTGACTCGTATTCATCTGGAAGTGATGCTTTGAAAGCCGCCATTTTGATTGATATCATGAAAGTGAAAATTTCTATATCTTCACAGAGGGGGATACGATTTCTATCTTTCCGTAATTTCTTCGATAATCTATCGTTTAGTGTATAATAAAAAATATTATTAATATCAATTATCATGCAACTGACAATTCAGCCTCAATAAATTATGCAGAGTTTTCACATTTCATTTATTCAATTTCGGAATTTTGTTTCGAAAGGTTGTGAGGAGAGGAAAGAGGGTAGATACCATAACTTGAACATCTTCCCCTCCTCACCTCTTCAGCAAGAACAAAACATTTTTGGAAGTCAGTGATTAGAGCTGTAGGTTTTTAAATTTCTTGTTCGGTTTCGGTTTTGGTTTTTCAGGTGGAGTAAAACCTCGGTTCGGTTCGGTTTTCGGTTTGTTCATGAGGCCAAGTAAAATTCAATAAAACTCATTCTTATGTCCAGAGTCATAACTGAATGGTAGTGAAATTGAATGAAACTCAATGAATGCCCGAAATAAGCTATAATACATGTACATGAAGAATCAGGAAAGCCAATATAATAATTACCTAAATATACAGAACTTTTATTGTGCTTGGCCATTTTTCAAGGTCTGACACCTACACGCAACTTGAGGAAAGCTGCAAACACAACTAAGCTGAAATGTCGGAAATCCACAGAATGTAGCCTTCCCAAAGTAGTGAGAGTACCCAGACACTGCCATTGGCAGTGTCTGGGTACTCCCACTACTCTGGAATGGCTACATTCTGTGAATTTCTGCAGCAAGAGAGTATTTAATAAAAAATGAAAAACATTAGATTACGGGATGTTGACGGTTTCGGTTTCGGTTTTTTATAAAAACTAAAAACCTCGGTTCGGTTTCAGTTAACCTACAGCTCTATCAGTGATCATCTAATAAGTAATATACCTACAATGAATCCCCAATAAGTACTGGTACATCATCCACCCCATGTCTGATACTCGTGTGTGCATGGTTAATTGGAGGTGTATTATCTATACAGTACAAGTCAAAATAAATTGAAGCATAACCACAATAAATTAAGTGTACTGCTTCTTCTGCACTGATAAGATCAGAATCTGACATTTTCTGGAAGGCTCTCAGTGAGTAGAGCTGTAGGTTAACCGAAACCGAACAGAGGTTTTTATTTTAAAAAAAAAAACGAAACCGAAACCGTCGATATCCCGTAATCTAAGGTTTTTCGTTTTTTTTTAAATACTCTCTTGCTGCAGAAATTCACAGAATGTTGCCATCCCAGAGTAGTGAGAGTACCCAGACACTGCCAATGGAAGTGTCTGGGTACTCTCACTACTCTGGGAAGGCTACATTCTGTGAATTTCCCACATTTCAGTTTAGTTGTGTTTGCAGCTTTCCTCAAGTTGCGTGTAGGTGTCAGTCCTCGAAAAATGGCCAAGCACAATAAAAGTTCTGTATATTTAGGTAATTATTATATTGGCCTTCCTGATTCTTCAAGTATTATAGCTTATTTCGGGCATTCATTGAGTGTCACTCAATTTCACTACCATTCAATTATGACTCCGGACATAAGAATGAGTTTTATTGAATTTTACTTGGCCTCATGAACAAACCGAAAACCGAACCGAACCGAGGTTTTACACCACCTGAAAAACCAAAACTGAAACCGTAACAAGAAATTTAAAAACCTTCAGCTCTATCAGTGAGAGCTTTCCAGAAAATGATGTCAGATTTTGGTCTTATCAGTGTTGGAAGAGAAAGATACATAGTTTATAGCCGTTATCCTACAACTTATTTTGACTTGTACTGTAGGATGTTTACTGTTTCTGAAAATGAAAGTGTCAATGACACTAGTTCAACTTGACAAACTTAAATTTGGTAACTTATAAGTGAAATTACAGAAGTGAAGATTATTGGTTCCAATGTTATTTGATGAAACTTCAACATAACAGCATTGTGTGTGCACAATGTCAGAGCAATCCATGCATTTTTAAATGTAAACTGTGTGGCTGGCTAAACAAAAATGTTGATACACAAATGCCGTAAGTTTAAAAGTTTAAATGTCATTGTAAATGGCAACTTTTTCACAGAAATGAATTCTAATCAATAGCTCTTATCTAGAGGTCTTGCCTAATGAGCACACCAAGTTCTAAAACAATCCTGTGATAAATGCACCTTGTAAGACAAGTGAAAGAAGAATGTTGATGCACAAATGCACTAAATTCAAAGGCCGTTGCTAACAGCAGCTTTTTTGACAAAAATGGAAGAAAATCGACAACTCCTATCTTGAGGTCACCTTGAATAAGCATACCAAGTTGCAAAGTAATTTGATAAATGCGACCTGTGCAGTGTGCAATGAAATTGTTGACATCCAAACAGATAAGTTAAGATTACAAAACATTTGTACATACATTTTTTTTCTCTACTTCTGAGAAAACTGAAAGCAAATATGCATACAGCATAAAGCCGTTCATGTGGCTTTCAGCACTTTTCAATAGAGCCATGATAGTTGCTTCCATCTGCAGTCAGGATGTCAAAATATTAAAATTTCAACATGTAATTATTTCCTATAATGTAACTAGGAATTTAACCAATTCAATCTTGTTTGACAGAGCTCAATGAGCTCTGTCAAAAAAGATCGAACTGGTTGAATTTCTAGTTCCATCATGGGGAATACTACAAGACTGAAATTTAGAGATTTTGACATCAGTGTGCAGGGGGTTAAGATCTGACATTTTAAGAAACCACAACCAGAAAGAGTTAACTCTATTGACATGATAGGTAACTAAAGTCGACAGTATATCAGACCATTGTAGGAAATTACAGTCGAAAGTTTAGCCAACTGTGTGTGTCCTATTGTTATATTCTATCCAACAACAACTATATCACATCATTTTAAATAATTTAGGTCACATTGTGTTTATTTTGACTGCAGAAATACAGAAATCACTAAAGAATGCCCCCTTCCCCCAATCCTACTAACTGCCCTACAAATACATTGTGTTATCAGGTTATCAGTTACTTGCAGGGTAACCCGGCATTGCTCGGGCTGAGGAGAGTATTCTCCCTTAATATACTGGATAATTGAAAATTTATTGGCAGAGAATGTCAAGGGGAATACTCTTTCCAGCTGCAAAACTTTTAAATACCCCTTACCCCACCTGTAACCCCCACAGCGGCACATTTGAAATTTTTAAACCTCACAATGACCTCCCCCCAAAAAAGTACCCCTAGTAGACTCCTTTGAAAACCTATATCGGTGAGAAAAATTTTGGTCATAACTTTTGGTGCCCCTCTACACCCCCACTCCCAACAAGATACTTTTTTAAACCTCACCATTAGATTCCTGTTAAAAACGTACCCCTAGTAGACCCCTTTGAAGACAAAGTTTGTCAAAACAAAACAAATGTTGACAGTTAAAGCTAGTGAGCAGCACTCTCCTGGAAATAAATGATACAAGCAGCAAGAAAGTACTCTTATTGATATCATCACAATATCCAGTGAAAGCAAACACAAAATTACATGAGAATGCTCGTTTCATCCCTGTGATGGTTACACAAAACCAAATTCATATCTTAATATATTTACCACATTACCAACTAACTAACTGGATATGTGTGTTTGCTAAACAGTCTTGTAATGCAATTTCTATCTCACTGGAAATGGCATCTAAAGCCTGGGACACACTTGCGAAATTCGCAGCGATTCAATCCGCAGCGAAATATGCGCCGATTATTTTCGTACAAAAAGCTAGTGGACACACTACGCGATTCCGTATAGTGACGCCCTCGTGATATTAGTCATGTGATTATACAAAATGGCAGTCTCCAGGAAACTGAAGGTTGCTGCCGCTGGTTTGTTGTACATTTTGTTGAAAAGACGGGAACGTCATCGATTGCAATAGTGAAATCGGCGATACTGGACGAAACCCTGGCTTCTCCGCCGGAGCAAGCAGTCTCTGTACGTGAACCTTGTAGAAGATCTGTCGGCAGAGGACCCGGAGACATATCGGAAATATATGAGAATGTCGCCAGAATGTTTCCAAAATTTTTCCAAAATCGGCAACGTGTTGTTAAACAGACACGGCCTTTCAGACCAGAGAACGACCAATTCGTCCTCTTTTTCGTGTGTCCACGCTTCTGACATGGTGGCTGACATACTGAACGGTCACATGACTCGGCTGCTTCGTCATGCGTATTTCACCAGTGTAGTGGGCACACTGTGCGAATTTGTACTTGGCGATAGAAATCGCGGCAAAAATATCAAACATGTTTGATCGGCACGATTTCCGCAGCGGAAAAATACGCGGCAAATTTCGCAGTCTCAGAAGTGGGCACACTACGCGAATTTCGCTGCGATTTCAAAATTCGCCGCGATCATGCGAAAATATACGCAAGTGTGTCCCAGGCTTAAATGACATTAAACTGGACTATCCCAGACGAAGTCTGGATTGCTTACATACTTATCAAAATAGCACTCAGAGCCCTTTCCCACAGTCTGTTACATTATAGCATTTACTCTGCAAAAAAAGTCTTTAAACCTTAACCCTTTACCCAACGAATCGTCCACATCCACCCGCGTAATATGCAAATTCAGCAGCTGAAAAAATATTATTTTTCGAAATATTTTTTCAAAACCATATCATGTGACCCCTCTTTGGAACGAGCTCGTTGAGCTCGTTCCAAAGAGCGGTCACATGATATGGCTTTGTTGGAAATGTTTTGAAAAAATTAATGAAAGTGTCAATGACACTGTAGCCCAACTTGTTAAGACATGTACATGTATAGTATGTGACACAGCAATGACAAACATCTAGGTAATGACCTGATAACAAAGGTATATATAAAGTATTGTAACGGTCTGTACATAAATACTGACCGTAGCCTGTAACAAATGTATAGGTAAAGTATTGTAAAGGTGGGTGACAGTCAGATGCTAATCTAGAAAAGAAATCTTTGAGTCCCAGTGTGGGTCTGACTGAACCCCAAAATATTTGTTCTCATAGTGATAACAAAGGCATCCAAAAACACACTCGTTCCTGTCCCAAGGTGAAAACAAAGGTACCCAAGAAGTTTCGTGAAGATCAGTTCATAAATACGAGCTGTATAGAAGTTGTGACAAAAAACTGATTGGACCTAATTTTGGTACAAAATGGCCACTGGCAGCCATCTTGAATTTTGGACCGCACCCAGAAACACTTGTTCTCGTCCCAAGGTGATAACAAAGGTATCCAAGAAGTTTCGTGAAGATCGGTTGATAAATACAGCCTCTAGCCCGAGCCGTATTGACATGTGTACTTACTGTGTGTGAGTAGCACTGAATAATTCAAAGTTCATCTAATTTGCATAATTTCTGCACGAGAAAAAAAACTGTATTATATGTGATGTATCCCATGGTACTAAACATTCACACAAAAAGTTATTCAAATCAGAACTTTCATACAGAAGTTCTGTACAAAAGACTGATTGCACTAATTTTGGTACAAAATGGCTGCTGGTGGCCATCTTGAATTTCGGACCACACCCCAAAACACTCGTTCTCATCCCACGGTGATAACAAAGGTACCCAAGAAGTTTCATAAAGATCGGTTCATAAATACGGCCTCCAGCCTGAGCCATATAGAGGTTGTGTACAAAAAACTGATTAGACCTAATTTTGATACAAAATGGCCACTGGCAGCCATCTTGAATTTTGGACCGCACCCAGAAACACTCGTTCTCGTCCCAAGGTGATAACAAAGGCACCCATGACGTTTCGTGAAGATCGGTTCATAAATACAGACTCTAGCCCGAGCCGTATTGACATGTGTACTTACTGTGTGTAAGTAGCACTGAAAAAATCAAAGTTCATCTAATTTGCATAATTTCTGCACGAGAAAAAAAACTGTATTATATGTGATGTATCCCATGGTACTAAACATTCACACAAAAAATTATTCAAATCAGCACTTTCATACGGAAGTTCTGCGCAAAAATCTGATTACACCTAATTTTGTACAAAATGGCTGCCATCGGCCATCTTGAATTTCGGACCGGACCCAAAAACACTCGTTCTCGTCCCACGGTGATGCCAAAGGTACCCAAGAAGTTTCGTAAAGATCGGTTCATAAATACGGCCTCTAGTCCGAGCCGTATTGGCATTTGCACTTACAGTGCTGAAAGTAACACCAAAAAACATCAAAATTAGTCTAATTTGCACAATTTATGCATGAGAAAAAAACCTGTATTATATGTGATGTATCCCATATTGATACAAAAAATTATTCAAATCAGAGCTTTCATATGAAAGTTCTGTACAAAAAACAGATTTCTGCATCGTCGGTACAAAACGGCGGCTAGCAGCCATCTTGAATTTCGGACCGCACCCAAAAGCACTCGTTCTCGTCCCACGGTCATAACAAAGGTACTCCAGAAGTTTTGTAAAGATCGGTTCATAAATACGGCCTCTAGCCCGAGCCGTATCCAATTGTTGACATACGGACAGATGGACAGACGGCCAGATGGACAGATGGACGACGGACAACAGGCCATGACAAAAGCTCAAATTTGGCTTCGCCAAAGTTGAGCTAAAAATGATATTTAAAATAATAAATTTTGAAGTCGTCTGCTTTGGGTAAAGGGTTAAGGGCCTAGAAATTTTTACATAGTTTTGCTACACTTTGACAGTCAACATCCTGTGACTTTTCTGCTGTTTTTTGGCAAGGCTATATAGGCAGCCAAGACTTTCCTAAAAACAACTACTAAGGTGTTTAGAATGTGACTTGTGAGTTATCACAAAGACTGTTCTGTTGCCAAAAATGTGATCAAAGTTGGAATTAGGCCCTTAAGTGTCAAGGTACACAATGATGTTAATCTCTCACCAGAATAATTAATGTCACTGAAGACTTTCATTTGTTTATTGGAGTTTAACAACACTTTCAACAGCAAGGGTCACATCATGACTGATAGTTTTATGGGTGGAGAAAGCTGGAGAGAAGCACTGAGCAGCAGCAAGCAAGCAACTGCCAGACTCTCCAACTTACTGACTCTGTACAAGCAGTGTTAGCAGGGATTGAAGGCAAGTACACCATCAAAGTGAAGTATACCTTGGTACAAAACACTACTGCGCCCACTGGAGGGCAAATGGGATAAAGTGTCTTGATGAGGACACAATGCAGTTGCTGCTGGACAAGATCGAACCATCAACCTTTTGGTTTAAAGTCCAATCCTCTAACCACTGAGCTGTCACTCCTAAGAGGTTTGTTTAAAAATCATGAACATGATTGACAAAGTCATCTGAAGTTAGCCATAGTCCAATCCACATAACCTGTCTAGAGGTTAACAACCTTTGCATGCTGATGGCAAAACACTGAACTTTCAAGCAGCAAATACTTCCCATAATGCAACAAGGAATTTACCCAATTCAAGGAACTCTGTCAAACAAGACAGAGTTGGTTTAATTTCTTGTTGCATTGTTGAAAAAATCGTGACATCGATGCCGTAGCTGCGACGGGTGGTGCAATCTCACAAAATTCTAAGTTCATCAAGGGCCATAACTCCAAGAAAAATACTTGGAACAACACATGCATTGAACAGTGGCTATACATCAATAAGATACACTTACATGCCAAATATAAAGTCATTCCATCAAGTATTTCAAAAGTTATTGAGTTTTCAAACTTGTTGGTCACTGACCGACCGACCGACCGACCGACAGACAGACCGACTGACAGACAGACTGACATTGCCACTTATACAGCTGCTAGTCACAGCTAAAAATTTGCAGGTGGAAATTCTGATATTTCGACATCAGTGTGCAGAGAGTTAATGTCACAGAATTTGGTTCCCTGTGATAGATACCAAAGTGAAACTTATTTGAATTCTCAAAATTTGTACTGAAACATTCTGTTGGAAAAAGTCTAAATCTGGGTATTAATAGAACACACACTTTGAATATGTTCCACTAAAATAAATAAATTTTGAGATAATTTAGTGGAACAAAAATTTTGTTCCACTGTCAAACATGCTCAACAAAAAAACATTGTTCACTCAGGCCTGGCATTCTTACAAATGCAGGAGGGCTAAAAATCGCTTCCCTCGCATGGCCTTGGGGAGCTTTTAGCCTTCTTTTAGCTTTTGTAAGCTTGAGGTGAGCTGATCGCTCCCCTCAAGCTTACAAAAGCTAAAAGTGGCAAAATGAAGGTTTACTATTAACTCGTAGAGTGCTGAATTTTTTCGATTGTCAAAATTTGTTCACAAGCATTTGCCTTGTTACAATTTATGAGAGAGTGCCTATAGGCACTCTCCCTTAAATTTTGACAAGGCAAATTCATACAGAATGAAATTATTTCACTTCAGATATGATATGAAGAACATCCACAGAATATGAAGCCTCTAAATTGTGGTACCTGCACTTCAGAATAAAGCCCAAATATGGGCTTCTAGCACTCTACCAGTTAATGAATTCTGCCTAGTGGGTTTCGAACATTTTATTTGGTGCTAACAGGGTAGTCTCTGTGAGACGGCTACAATGTCTCTCCCACACCTCCGGGCCTCGGCAAGGCCCGGAGGTGTGGGAGGGACAGTGTGGCTGTCTTACAGAGACCACTAACAAAGCAGAGATCTCAAAAGATATGGGTTTTAGGAATAAGCTGTTATGGTAATCATTATTTTCTAAGGCCATGAGGGCTAGTTTTTGCCCTCCTTAATTCTTTTAAGGCGAGCAGTATTTATTAATTGATGTTTAAGGTCACATATTTATGCACAATGGCTAATCATGATTGTGACAGTTTTACAGGTGGAGGAAGCTGGAGTACCCGGAGAGAACCACCGTGCAACAACGAGCAGCTGCCAGCTCCCCAACATCGTAACTCCGCACTGCAGCACAGGCAGGGTTAGATTGGTTGAAGACATGCGTACCATCGACGTGCAGTACGCCTTAGTACACGGCGTCATCGTGTCCCCACATGGGCAATGGAGATGAAGTGTCTTGCCCAAGGACACAACGCGGTTGCCGCAGGTGGGATTCGAACCGAGGACCTCTCGGCTTGCAGTCTGCACCTCTACCTACTGAGCCCCTGCGCCCCCAAGGCGAGCAGTAGGCAAGTGAAAAAATCACTCTCCTGAAAATGCCAGGCCTGTTTATTCATTTCAAAAGCAGTTGACCCTTTGAATCCTTATAGTATATTCGATGCCAGTTTTGAGCCCTCAACTGGTAGGGTCTGCATTTGTTACTTGGGGGAAGACTAATCAATACAGTGGAGCCCACTTAATTGGATATCTCATAATTGTATATCCCTGTTTACTGAATATAATTTTCAAACACAAAACCATTTACCATACCTTCAGTACAAAGTTGATCTGTTAATTGCATATGGGTTGTAGAGTAAACTCCTGTTAATTGTATATAAATGTTTGTAATATGTCGAAAAAATTACTGTGACACGCACCAAATTCCCTTTATTTATCAACCTTTTTGGCCTCACTACATCCAATACAGGCATTTATTCTATTATATCTTGTTTGACAGAGCTCTGTGAGCTCTGTCAAACAAGATATAATAGAATAAATGTTCAGTTTACCTCCAGAACACAGGAAACTGACCAAAGCCCTGTTAATTGTATACTCCTGTTAATTGAATAATTTTCACTGGCAAAATGGGTATTCAATTAAGAGGATTCTACTGTATTTTCAACATGCAGTATTTGCAGCCTTGCAGATGCACATGTAAACTTCTAATTGGTTTACCACACAAATTCACTGTGCAACTACCGACTCGTATAACGACACTTGATCGAAAAAAGTGGCTTTTGGGTTTAAAGGGTTAATAAATAATTTTTAACATTGATTGCTTAATAACCATTTTCAGTTTCGACTAACATTGTTTATAACTGGTTCAAAAGCTTGAAGTATCTTTGCCTTCCTGATGAAGACACACTTTAGAGACATTTCATGTGATGTCATGTTGGATGCACTTGATGTCATGTTGGATGCACATGAAGTCATGTTGGATGCAGTCCTTAAGAAAATTATTTGTTTGGGCACATAAATAGTTATAGAATTGATACAGCTAAACTACTGTACATGCATGTCCCCAAAAAAGTGGGCCGGAAGAAATTAATTGCAAAACAAGCAGATAAAAGCTTTAAAAATGAATAAAAGCAAAGAAAATTAAAAAAAATTGATGGTTGATTTATCTAAGTACAAACTGCAGATATTTTGTACAAACTGTAGATATGTTGGTGGACATTAAAAGCATAATTAATTTAATAAATCAAAGCTTGTAGAAGTACTTCGGGGCAGGCACATCAGACCTCGGAAAAAGGGCATTTGCTCGCACAAACAGCCCAACCATGACATCTCAAAGCATGCATGTCTCAAAGGCCAAAGGCCCGAGATGGGGAAGTTTGAGAGGAAGTGTTCCCCTCCCACTGGGAGGAGCACCTCCTCTCAAACTCCCCCATTCAATTTCGAAAGCTCCCAGAATGGATTTGGGGTATATTTTAGCTTTACTTCAAAAATAAATCATAGAAAAAAATTGTCTTCCTCCTCTTGGCCCTCTGGTCCAAAGGCAGGGAGGGGAGATGCCCCCTCTGCTCCCGTGCTTCCGGCATCCTTGATGTAGATCCTATGAAATAATATTCTAAGTATCTGTAGGAGGCTTACAAAATCTGATATCAGTTTGGATTTAGTGGAGGCCAAATGATCTTTGGCAGAGAACAGATAAGATAATTAATATCC
The DNA here is from genome assembly GCA_031216915.1 of Pictodentalium vernedei. NCBI lineage: Eukaryota > Metazoa > Mollusca > Scaphopoda > Dentaliida > Dentaliidae > Pictodentalium > Pictodentalium vernedei. The sequence continues at coordinate 493,261,797 of CM062294.1, read as the reverse complement.
CTGATGGGTACGGGTGTGGGATGGGAAAATCTCACCCGACGGCAAGATATTTGGGCCAGACACGAGGCTTGCCGAGTGTCTGGACCAAATATCTTGTCCCGAGGGTGAGATTTTCCCATCCCACACCCGTACCCATCAGGGATTATTTTTCTCCCCCGCCATACAGCGGTTACATTAGCAGAGGTAATTGGTGGTCATGTGTTGATATAATCAACTCATTTGGTATTCGTTGTTTTGAAAAACTAATGACACCATCGGAAAGAGCATGCAAAAGTTATGTATATACGAAAGGTATATACCACGAAATCAATTAGGAACGGTGGCATCTTGGGGTCTAAAGATTTTAGAGCATCAAACTTTGATCACACGGTATTCTGATGACGTCAATATGAATTAGTTGGTAGCAAGAAACTGATACGATATGCATAACGTCATAATAACGTTATAAATGTATAACATCACTTGGGTGGGGTGGGATACATCTGACTCTCCCTGCTATCTCACCCTGGACAGACGTATGTTACACATGCAGTGGGGGGAGAAAACACATTGCTCTGATGACATTCCCAAGTTGACTCTTATTTTGGACAAGAACAGGAAATCAGGAAGAGGTAACGTTTGGGAGATATTAGCCTTTATAGACAGCATCCCTCCTCACATGAAGGATTGATATTCCAAAGCTCAACTAAACATAAAAGTTTAATGTAACTGCTTCAGTTTCACATATAGTACCAATAGAAAAGTGGCAATTACTTTAGAACTTTTCTTGGGAAAAAATCTGGAACCTCTGGCTTGAAAAATTATGAGATGTTACACTCTGTTTCATTTTCACCTTTTATAATCTTTGATGACACCTGCAAATTTTTTTTCTTTAAGAACAAATAATTTCCTTCTTTTGCATAGAAAATATAGCTTATTATATAGTCTGATAAGCTCATTCCAATAATAGGTCTCTCTGACATGCTTTGAAGCAAAAATTTGAAAAATATAAAAAATTGAAAGGCGATTTTTGTGTACATTGCAGGCATTTAAATTGTATTTAAGTTTTTGGCACTGAACCTGGTGGAGAAAGTTCAATGTCTAAATTCAAAGTTCAGTGCATTTCAAGTTCTTGATTTACACCAAGTGCTTTGACATTTCTTTTGTGTAAGTACATAAATCACTTTTGTTAGGTCTGAAATCACATGGTCAAAAAACTCCCTCTTTTTAGTTCAATGTCATCATATTTCACTTTAATACAAAGTTGCAGAGATCCAAATCACCAGATCACAATGAGATATTATTATTTATTTATTGGTGTTTAAGGTCATATACTTATGCACAATGGCCAATCATGACAGTTTTACGGGCGGAGGAAGCTGGAGTACCCAGAGAGAACCACAGAGCAACGACGAGCAGCTGCCAGCTTCCCAACATCGTAACTCCGCACTGCAGCAGAGGCAGGATTAGATTGGTTGAAGACATGCATACCATCGACGTGCAGTACACCTTAGTACACGGCGTCACCGTGCCCACATGTGGACAATCGGGATTAAGTGCCTTGCCCAAGGACACAACGTGGGAGTCCGAATCGATTGCTCAGACGGTCATCCATCCAAGGACTAACCGGGCTCGACGTTGCTTAACTTCGGTGATCTGACGAGAACCGGTTACCACAATGCCACCACGCCCCACGATGAGATATTAAGGCTATTAGAAGAAGAAAAATACTTGTTTCTCATATACCTCCCTCATCACTAAAATTCTGCCTCATCCTTCTTTTTTAACCTGGAAATGTCTTCAACAAGACTATTTATCACTTGTAAGACCACACATTTAACTAACTATATCTTGTTTTTCAGAGCTCAGTGAGCTCTGTCAAACAAGATCTAGTTTGTTACCTTTGCAACTGCATTATGGGAAATTTGAACTGCTGAAAAGATCGGTTTTTTTCAGAGAATTTTGTGGAGTTCAATTTATAATTCCAGTCATTTTCAGAACTTTTTTCTTTTCAGAATTAACAAAAAAAAATTGAAGGAAAATTGTCTGAGAAAGAATAAATTGTTTTTACGTGGCCTTACTATCTTTCTTTACTGAACACAAAAATTCTTCGAGAGTGAGGACAGGGTTCCCATTTGCAATTTACAACAATAAGTTATGTCTCCCAGATGTTATTTATTTATTATTTATTTACTGGTGTTTAAGGTCACATACTTCTGCACAATGACCGATCATGACTGCAACATGGAGATAAAATCAAGTCCAGCCAATCGTGTATACCCATGTTGCCGATTTTAGCGGACTCCCACCCCAGGCACTAGTGACTGGGTACTATTTTAACAGTAAAACATAGCTTATTTACCACAGTAAACAAGCACTGCTTCACTTCCTGGGATTCCCACAGGAAATTCTCCCAAATGTTGTTTACATCACAAATTTTCTTGATTCTTTTTAGTATTTCCAATTAATGCCTCTCATAAGTTGGGAATACTTTGGGAACAACAATAAGCGCCATGAATTTGGACTAACCAGAAGGTCTGTTACTTAGCTGGACAGATTTGGCCAAGTAAATAGTTTTTTTATTCAACAGATTATAAGGGTACAAACTGTTCAGAAAATGACTGATAACTAAATAAGGATATTCTGTTGGGAGACACCACAACGCAATTGGCTGCCTTCCGGTTGACTTCATTAGTGTAAATGTATCAAGGTATGTGTGTCAGAAGAAGTTATGTTTTTCTTAAGAAGTTGTAGCCTTGGAACTATATCAGTTTATTGTCTTGAAACTTTGTCCTGCGGCCAACCGGCCATGGATCCATCAATATCAATACCTAAAGGAAAGTGTTGAAGTAATAAACAGAAAAATACTTTACCATAACCAAACCTTAATGGATAATCCCAACTTTTCTAACAATGTGCTGGAGAACAAAAGTGAAAATTAAAACCAAAAAACCTTGATAGAATCTTACTTACATCTCATTATTATTTTTGCCAATTCTTCTCCTCATGAATGGTTTATATTGGGGTTTGGAAGCATATTTTTCACACAGGAAACACCAATAAAAAAGAAAAAGAGAAACTAAAAATACAATATCAATCTTATTTGTACTTTGAAGGTAAACATCTGTTTATCAGCATCATTTTATGTTCAGTTAAATTGTTTGAAAACCCAAATATCTTGCCAAAAACATGAAGATGCTAACTTGTCTTTTGGAAGACAAGGAGCATTTTTGTCTCGGACTTCACCTTTCAGTATTTATCATTATTTATTTATTTATTGGTGTTTAAGGTCACATACTTATGCACAATGGCTAATCGTGACCGTGACAGTTTTACGGGTGGAGGAAGCCGGAGTACCCGGAGAGAACCACCGAGCAATGACTAGCAGCTGTCAGCTCTCCAACATCGTAACTCTGAACTCTGCACCACAGTCACCTTTCAGTAGAGAAACATTTACACACATTCAATTTCAGTAATACAGCACAATGTGTTAACCCTTTACTCAACATAGACGATATCAAAATTTATTATTTTAAATTTCATTTTTTCAAATTTTTCAAAAAATTTCAACAAAACCATATCATGTGACCCCTCGTTGGAATGAGCTCGATGAGCTCGTTCCAACGAGGGGTCACATGATATGTTTTTTTTTTTAATTTTTTGAAAAATAATATTTTTTGAACTGAATTTGCATATTACGCGGGCAGATGCGGGCGATTCGTTGGGTAAAGGGTTAATGTAAATATTCATTTAGTTATCTAGAACTTATTGAGTTCACTTGTAATCTTGTGATATTCTGAAGATTTAACTGACAGAGTGCTAAATTATTTTTGGTCATCAAAATCTCTTCACTCGTCTTTTCCTTGTTACAATTATATGGGAGAGTGCCTATAGGATATACAGGCACTCTCCCGTAAGTTGTAAAAAAGAAAAACCACAAAGACTAATTAAATTAACCCTTTACCCAACAAATCGCCCGCATCCGCCCACGTAATATGCAAATTCAGCAGTTGAACAAATATTATTTTTCAAAAAATGTCAACAAAACCATATCATGTGACCCCTCGTTGGAACGAGCTCGTTGAGCGCATTCCAGCGAGAGGTCACATGATATAGGTTTGTTGAAATGTTTTGAAAAATTAAAAAAATGATATTTAAAATAATAAATTTTGATATCGTCTGCATTGGGTAAAGGGTTAACTTCAAAGATAATAGAAAGTACAGCCACAGAACTTGAAGCCTTTAAGGGGCGGCACTTGCATTTCAGAATAAATAATTTATTATTATATGTTGCATGACAGAGCTTAAAGGGATGTGCTCAACAACAAATAGTTAGATAAATTCTTGTATTTCATGTACTAAAACCATCAAGGTATGTTGAGCAAAAAGAACAAAAATGTCTTTAACCCTTTACCCAACGAATCGCCCGCATCCGCCGCGTAATATGCAAATTCAGCAGCTGAAAAAATATTATTTTTTGAAAAATTTCAACAAAACCATATCATGTGACCCCTCTTTGGAACGAGCTCGTCGAGCTCGTTCCAAAGAGGGGTCATATGATATGGTTTTGTTGAAACTTTTTGAAAAATTTTTTAAAATGATATTTAAAATAATAAATTTTGAAATAGTCGGCGTTGGGTAAAGGGTTAAACTCTTGAGTGTAAATTCTCTGTGATGATAACATTTTTTTTTATTACACACCTGTTCTTTGAAATCCACATCTACACCAACACTAAACCATGTGGAAATGTGGAAAATGAAAATCTGTTCTGCACACGCGCCGAACGGAAATCGTTTTTAAATAGAAGCGAAATACCAATGGAATTTTCTACAAATCGTGCACTGCAATTACAATTTGAATCGCTAGCGATAGCTAAAAATAGTAACATGGGATCCAGTCACAAATTTGGTTGACGATAAAATGTGTTCTTTTTGTTGATAGTTCGTCCCCTGAGTTCCAATGCCTACTAGCACATAGAACACATTGGAACTCAGGGGACGAGTTATCAAATGAATTGCCGAGTGACCTTCTAATATACACTTTTATAGACGTGAAGGGGAGTAATAAACACAGATGGACACATGCATGTGAATGGCTTAATCGATGTGGCACTTGTGCCATCACAGAAGGATAAAACCTGAGGCCTCTGGCCTCTTGTTTTATCCTTCCATGCTGGCACTCATGCCATATATATTATCCCATTCATATGCGGGTGTCGTTCTGTGCATATTCTGTTAAGTTGGATCCACTGTATATACCATTTACCTAACAAATTTGTTGCATCTGCCTGCGTAATTTATAAATTGTGCAGTTGGAAAAATGAAATTTTTCAAAAAAATTCCAACCAAACCATATCATGTGACCCCATCATTGGAGCAAGATTGTGGAGCTCGTTCCAATGAGTGGTCAAACAATGTAGTTTTGTTGAAAGTTTCTGAAAAATTTGAGAAACAACTAAAACAAATTTTAATATTGTGTACGTTGGATAAAGGGTTAAAAAAAACTTTGGATAATATTCATCCCAAACTCATATTCATCCTTGTCCTGCAGGCATCGGTGAACATCATTCTCAGATAGGGTTTAGGGCCAATATGCCCCTATTAATTTTTACAAATTTTACTAACACTATTATTTCCTTCTTCAAAGTACAAAGATTCTTCACAAAACAAATCTAAAGAAGATAACACTTAAACAGAATACAACTGTAACTAATAATTTTCTATAAGATTGGTTGACAATGTGATGGATGATTATTAAAAATATGAATATGAGAAATGAATGACAAGACAACCTTTACATGAAACAACTTTCAAAAAACAGCAGTACAGTGGAACCCTGTTAATAGAATAGCCACTTTGCCAATGACAATTATTCAATTAACAGGAGTATTCAATTAACAGGGATTGTGTCACTTTCCTGTACTCTAGAGATAAACTTAGCATTTATTCTATTATATCTTGTTTGACAGAGCTCTATGAGAGCTCTGTCAAACAAGATATAATAGATTAAATGCCTATATTGGATGTACTGAGGCCAAATAGGTCTATTATAAAGAAAAACTGGGGAGAGTCTGGGTAGTTTCTCGACAGGTTACAAGATTTTTTATTCAATTAACAGGAGTTTACTCTATAACCTATATTCAATTAACAGGTCAAATTTGCGCTGGAGGTATGGCAGGCGGTTTTGTGTTTAGAAATTATATTCAATTAACAGGGTTATTCAGTTAAGAGATATCCAATTAAGTGGGCTCCACTGTACCAATTAATAATCACAGACCTGATGGATATCCCAACACATAAGAGTTCAAAAGAGAAAGTATGACGGCAATACTTAGTAGAACAATGGAGAGAAGGTATGACAGCAATACTTAGAACAATGGAGAGAAACTTTATCAAAGTAGTGTAGATGTAAGAATAACTGTGGAAACAAGATAGTGTACAAACCTATACATAATTTTTGTTTTGGAGTCTGTCATGACAGGAAGACACACCCTTCAATCATGTGCAAGCATTGTGTGAAGTATGAACAAGATTTGCCCAATCATTTTTCATGGACAGGACTAGGGCTGGGTGGTTTATCGGTTTTTCGGTTCGGTTCGGTTCGTTTTTTTTTTTTAAACTGAAACCGAACCGCCGCCTTAACAAAAAACCGCGACTTTCGGTTTCAACAAATTTTCCAGAATTGGTCAAGTTTATGACCACTCATTCACTTGCTTTCTGCATGCCAAAGGTTTAAATGTCGGGCAAAGGTAAATGCTGTGCCATTTATGCTTACTTCGAGAGGACTGACAACAAATCCCCCCACTCACCCCCACAAATAGTGGTAGCAAATTTCTTGTATCTTAAACAATATCTACACAACCACCAGCAGATGGAATATGAAAAATTAAAAAGTCTTACGTAAAAATCCACACATGCAATTCAAGAATCGCTAAGTAAATTTAGTGAACCGGGCATATTCGACCAAAGAGGTATTGCAAGTTACCTGACAATATATGATGTAAAAGTATTATAAATTACCTTTGACCCAAAATCATCCGCGTACGGCACGTTGTAAATTAGATTGGAGGTAAACATAAAATTTATTGAGTTTTACAACCTCAAAGTTCACATGGGAAAAATGACGAGTAAATTATGTTAATTAACTGACTACTGGCACGTTCTCTAAAGTCACATGCTCTTAGATAACGCTGCACATTGGCAGTTATGTTTTTTGTCAACAATAAAATGGTTAAATTAAAATAGAACACGTCCTATTAAATGGATGCCAGGTAACTATTGAAAGTTTTTTTAAAACTTATTGGGAATTGTTTGTATACCATTTGAACTTACTTCAAGAAATCGCGCAGTACTGCAGGTCTGTCAGGTACACACGCTGCATTCCCAATACAAAGATGTTACAATCAACACGTGTTTTCCCACGACCATGTGTATTTTGTAAACACAACAAATCCCAAGATGCAATATTGCAAACTTTCTTTCAAATACCATTATACAGCAGTCTCCCTTCAAAAACATCAATCGCCTGTTTTGACTGAGATGAAATCAACGAAGGGATCAGCCAAGAGGGCAAAGTAAAGTTGGTAATATCTTTGCCTTGGCACCGCTCATTTCGCCCAATTTCTATGTTTGGGAAAAATCAAAGTAAAAAACGAACCTCTACAGTCGAAATTAGGAGAGATATTGTGAAAGCATTGGAGTGAGTTACCAATAAAAGTGATTCGTATATCACGACTTACTTCAATAATGGTTATCAAAATCACAAGAAATATGATTTGTGTTCCTCTTATTCCACTGTCATTTGAAGTAGGAACCATCAAGAAACACGGGACACGTCTATTTTCAAGCGATGTGATAATTACCGAAATAAGCACAACAATTGCACATTATCCACCAAAACCAGGGTGAGAGCTTAGCGACTCCATAAAAAATAAGGAAATGTTGATTTTTGCTAAAATGTAGCTTTTCTTGTGAATTTCTGCATCTTGTCTTGACAAGGCCCCAAATCTCACTGACAGAAAAAGGCAGCTCCCACCAGTGGTGGAGCCATGGTTTGAAATCCTGCTGGTGAAGAGTTGGTTTTTTTGGAAGGGGGGGATCTCAGGACTGAGGGTACTGTACTTGTACTGAGGGCAGGAAATCAAAAAGAATCTTTTCAAATTTGGGGATGGGAGAAGTAAGTGAGATTTTGAGTGGGGGGTGGGGGGGTGGGGGGTGGTGGGGGGGGGGGGGGGGGGGTGGGGGTTGGGGGCTGGTCTCCCTAGATACCTCATGGCTCCACCACTGTTGCCCACTACAGTAGCCCAACACAATATGTCCATTAGCTGAGAAGAGTGGTGAACACTGAGTAACCCAAATGACTCAACACGCTATATGAGCCTCATGACTTGGATGGCAAATACAGACAGATTTTATGTGTACATTACCCTCTAAAATGTGGATTTCTACAATATATTTTGAAAAACCGAAAACTGAACCGAAAACCGAGTTTTTGTACAAAACCGAAACCGAAACCAAACAGAACCGAAATGCAAATTTCAAAACCGCCCAGCCCTAGACAGGACAAAGTTAGAAGGCATAAGCGGTCTGTGAACTTGAACTTTGAGTTATGACCTTGGGTCGAGATCCAAATCACACCTTTAAGTCGTGAGCAATCACTGTGTGAAGTAAGAATAAGATCGATCTATTGAATCATTTTTCATGAACAAGACAAAGTTAGAACACACAAACTTAAAGTTACAATGGACAAATCTCTGATGGACTAACCGACAGACAGACAGATGAAAAGACAGATGGACAAAGCAGTGACTTCATGTACCCGCAACAAAATTTTCTATAAGCATAAAAATCAAGAGGCCCCAAGAGGCCTTAATCGATCACCCGACAAAGTGGTTCAAAGAAGTATTTTGGGTCACATTCATTTAGTCATGGTTCATCAACATTACCAAGGAATGAAGTCATGAAATTATTCATAACTCTAGTGTCCATGTGAGATGTTTATTACCATAGGTCTTTTGGACTGCTTCCAATTCTATCAGCTGTAGACAAACACAGCTAAACTTCCAATGGTTGCATGTTACTGCAGTCACTGTAACCCCCCCCCCCCCCCCCCCCCCCAATACAGAGCCCAAAGATTAACCCGGGGACTACATTTGAACAAACTTGAATCTGAACCTCCCAGAGATGTTGTATTCCAGATATGAAAGCATTCTGACTGAAGATGATTTTTGATGAAATTTCCTCATATTGCACTAAGTTAAAATTTGGGTTTCTGGGGACTCAATTTGAACAAACTTGAATCTGACCCAACCCCCCTCCCCCCCCCCCCCCTCCCCCGGTGTTGTTGAAAGCATTCTAACTGGTGGATATGAATAGAAGATTTTTAAAGAAATGTCCTCATATTGCACTAATTTAAATTTGGGCTACCACAGAAAGCCCAAATATCAACCCAGGGACCCAATTTTAACAAACTTTGATCTCCCCTGCCTAAAGAAGTTGTATACCAAACATTAAAAGATTCTAATTGTTGGTTCTGAAGAAGAAGATATTTAAAGATTATTCCTCATATTGCCCTGAGTTAAAATATTTGGGCTCCTGTATTGAACCCATATATAAAGCAAGGGGCTTCATTTTAACAAACCTGTATCTGACCCTCTCCTATGGATGCTGTATACCAAATATCAAAAGATTCTGACCATTGGTTCTGAGGAAATTTTTTTTTTAACTTTTGCAAATATGCTGACTCGGCATTTTTTCAATGCCCCCCCCCCCCCTCCCTACAGAACACCCTGACACAACCAATGGGAATTTTTTTTTACCATTCAGTTCTACTGGTCCTATTATGATATTATGCTTCAAACCAAATAACAGTTCTCTGTTCCATGTGGTTTGGAAAATACGGGCGTTTGAAAATATTTCTATTATTTTTATTTTTAGCTCCTGGGGTTTCCACAGGGACACGTGGAATTTTTTTTTTTTTTGCATGAGTCATGTACTTATGACCCAACAATACCACATCTGGTTCAAATTAGGCCATTGGTTCAGAAAACAGAAATTTTGGGCAAAGCCAAAAATCTTGCCCCTCCCATTTACAAAGGCAAATGTTGCTCCAAGAACTTTGTTTGTACAAACTTGATTTTACATCTCAAAAGGAAGCTCCATACCAAATATCCAGTCATTGTACCCAATGGTTCATGAGAAGACTTTAAACAAGATTGAATCAAACTCACCCAAGAATGTTGCATAGCAAATATTAAAAGATTCTGACTACTTTGCCAGGAGAAGAATATTTTCAAAGATATTACCTTCAATCGCACTATGTTCATCTTCAATCGCACTATGTTCAAATTCGGGTTCCCATAGTGAGCCCAAATATAAACCCAGGGATCTGATTTGAACAATCTTGAATCAGACCCACCCAAGAATGCTGCATACCAAATATTAAAAGATTTTGTCCACTGGGTCTAAAGAAGAAATTTTTTTTTAAATTACCTTAAACTGCACTGAGTTCAAATTCGGGATCCCATAGTGAGCCCAAATAAGGAACCAGGGACCTCATTTGAACAAATTGGAATCAGAACCACACTAGAATGCTGTATACCAAATGTCAAAAGATTCTGACAACTGGATCTGCAGAAGAAGAGTTTTACAGCATTTTCCTTAAATTGCACTAAGTTCAAATTTTCGTGCCCCCAGTGTGAGCCCAAATATGAACCCAGGGACCGGATTTGAACAAACTTGAATCAGACCCACCCAAGAATGCTGCATACCAAATATCAAAAGATTCTAAACACTGGGTCTGGAGAAAAAGATTTTCAAACTATTTTTCTAGTATTTTATGGGCATTATCAGAGTTATGCCCCCTGTGAAACCCCAAGTGGGTGTGGCAACTTTCTTTGAACAAACTTTAATTGACATATACATGTACTAACGAACATCCATTTCAAATTTGTAGTAAATCAACCCAGGGGCCTAAAATTGCTCACCTGACAAAGTAGTTCAAAGAAGTATTTTTACAAGTCATGGCTTATCAACACTACAAAGAAATGAAGTCATGAATAACACTGGTGTCCATGCCAGATCATTATTATCATAGGTCTTGCTGAATGGGTCCCATTCCACCAGCTGTACCAAACTTCCAAGGATTGTGCCATTGTAGTGTGAAAGGCATAATTGATGGAAAAAACACTAAGGAATGGATCAAACTTCAATCTGGCCCCTTAAGGATATTGCATTTTGGAGCAAAAAAAATGTTTCTGCATAACTGGCCCCAGGGGGTGGGGGGGTGAGGAGGGGGAGCCATAGGGGTAAAATTGTTTTCACATAATATCATAAGATTTTCACTGATGGATCCAAAAAAGATTTTTAAAGAATATTTCTCCTTATGCACTAAGTTGAAATTTGGGGTCCAATAGAGGTATCCAATATTAATCCAGAGACCCAATTTGAACAAACTTGAATCTGACCGCCCTAGAGATGAACATTGTTTATATCCAAATATGAAAGGATTCTGACTGGTACATCTGAAAAAGAAGATTTTGAAAGAATATTCCTCAAAATGCACAAAGTTAAAGTTTGGGCTCCAATAGAGAGCCCAGATATTAACCCAGGGGCCAGATTTGAACAAACTTGAATTTAAGATGTTGTATACCAAATATGAAAGGATTCTGACTGGTGGATCTGAAGAAGATTTTAAAGAATATTTCTCATTAAGCACTAAGTTAAACTTTTGGCGCCAATAGTGAGCCCAAATATTAATCCAGGGACCCGATTTGAACAAACTTGAATCTGACCTCCCTAGAGATGTTGTATCCCAAATATGAAAGGATTCTGACTGGTGGATCTGAAGAGGACGATTTTGAAAGAATATGCCTCATAATATACTTAGTTAAAATTTGGGATCCAATAGAGAGCCCAAATATTAACCCAGGGGCTCAATTTGAATAAACTTGAATTAGATGCCCCTAAAAATGTTGTATATCAAATATGAAAGGATTCTGACCCGTGGATCCGAAAAAGAAGATTTTTAAAGAAGATTCCACAAAATGCACTGAGTTAAACTTTGGGCTTCAACAGAGAGCCCAAATATTAACCCAGGAACTCGATTTGAACAAACTTGAATCTGACCCACTAAAGATGATGAAAACTAAATATTAAAGGATTCTGACTGGTGGATCTGAAGAAGATTTTTAAAGAAATTTCCTCATATGGCACTAAGTTAAAATTTGGGTTCCCACAGGAAGCCCAAATATTAACCCAGGGACTTAATATGAACAAACTTAAATCTGACCGTCCAAGAGATGTTGTATGTCAAATATTGAAAGATACTAATTGATGGTTCTGGAGAAGAAGATTTTTGTAATTTCTGAAAAAAATTTATGGGTGCTATCAAGAGTTATGCCCATTGTGGTGCCCCCTGTGGGCGCGGCAAGTTTATTTGAACAAACCTGAAATGACATATGATAAGGATCATGCACACCAAATGTGGTTTAATTTGGTTCAGTAATTTGTGAGGAGAAGTTTGATAATGTAAAGTTCACGACGGATGATGACGGACGACGGATGACGATGGATGGCAAGTGATAAGTTTAACTACTATGGTGAGCTAAAAAGTGTCCAAAAACAACAATGTGGCAGAAGATTGTTGGAAATTTGAAAAAAGATATGTTGATTTTTATCTGTTATCAGACAGATTTGATAGTTTGTTAGGTTTCAAGCATTAGAGCACTTTTTTGAACATGTTGCAGCATAGGTGAAGCAGCAGCCAATTTTTTGGATCATGTCATGTCAGCATACAATCATAAGAAACAAATAATGTAAAATGATAAATAAAATGTAGTACTTCAGAAAATGGAACTATACTGAAATGCAAAATGAACAAAAACACTAACACAGAGAGCAGGCCTGGAAATAGCACGCACACGATTGTTTAGGTTATGTTTGGGTTGCGTCATTTGTAAAATACGTGAATGCACTGCGGGTGACGACAAAGTAATACAATATAACTTTATCAAATTACTAATCTTGCATGTTTTACCAGAAAGACTTTCAATCTTTCAGAATTATCTCAACTCAAAGGTTGAGTATTGCATCCACATATGAACAGAATGGCATGCCATTTTAATTTTAAAGAATTTCCACCAAAAGAAATAGCAACAACTAATGAACAAGCTCGCTTGGCCAGATCATGCGTTAGTTATTTATATTTATTTATTTATTGTGTTTAATCCTTTGAACCCTAGTGGTATCTTCCATGCCAGTTCAATGGCAGCAATTAGAAGAGTCCATATTCATTATTTGGGGTAGATCAATCAATATTTTCAATGTGCAGCCTCGGGGCTAATGAGGAATTGTCCAAGAACCAAAACCTTTTTATGGCTTTAACTGACTTGGATTATAAATCCCCAATAGAAAACAAGTTTGAGATCATTTTTTCATCACATAACAGTAAACGCTCTATAAACATTGCCTGTAGATTAAAACCAACCTAGAATAAAAACCAACCCTGATAATTAATACTTCAATGTAATGTTCACAAATCACACAAAGAATGCTATGATATATGTGTCAATATTACACGGTATATTCTAGAATATAACACAGGGAAAAAGTAGCAATCGTATGACAAATACTAACATGTGTTTGGCTTTGCGTGCATACAATTTGATAGCATCTTAAGCAACAAAAAAGTATATGGATGACATATTTTATGTAATTCTGAGCCTCAACACTGCCAACTGTTACCTTTCCTTGTATGTGTCTCCATGATGCGGAGTTACAACGCTAAAATAAGCCTCAAATTCTTGGCAAAAACATAAACAGTACAGTGGAGCTCTCTTAATTGGATATCTCTTAATTAAATAACCCCATTATTTGAATATTACTGCCAAACACATGACCATTTACCATACCTTCAATACAAATTAGGCCTGTTAATTGCATATACAGTAAAACCTGTTCTGAGAGACCACTGTCATGAGAGACCACATGTCTTGAGAGACTGCTGGGACCTTGGACTGTTTGGTTGTTTTATTCTGTAATGGGTCTGTCATGAGAGACCACCTGTTTTGAGAGACCACTTTTGCCTGCAAAAAGGTTGGTCTCTCAAGACAGGTTCTTCTGTAGGTTACAGAGTAAACTCCCTGTTAAATGAATAAAAAATCTTGTAATATGTTGAGAAATTAAACTGATAGTTACCAAATTCCTCTTGTTTATAGTTTGGCATCAGTGCATGTCATACAGACATTTAATCTATTATGTCTTGTTTGAGTTTATCTCAAGAACTCAGGAAAGGGACCATATCCTTGTTAATTCCACTGTACAAGCCAAATCTCAGCTAACAGAGCTCCAGGTGAACCTGGAGGTGTATTTGATGAAATACTGTTTGTACTTCTTATGCTTTCTCAAAGAATGTATATTATTTTCTACCATCTCCTACCTGTTGAGACATGTTTGCTTCGGGTGAGATACTTGGATGGGACAAACATATCTCACCCACTAATGTAACACAACATGTAAACGGTTAACATCATGAGAACTGTCATCATGCATCTCAACATTTTTCTCATCACTGCAATGCCTTCATGCTGCCTTCATGCAAAGTGTGGTTTGTTTTCCCAGTATACACATTTGGGACATTTGGTATATACTTAACTTTTAGTCACCCTTTCAGAAAATATGATTAGATTTTGCCAATGAGCAACCTGCATTCAGGTAGATCAGGTCGTACATGGCCAGTTTTTTAAATCAAATGATCTCACATTGGCATTTGGATGGGAGAAGAATAATCCACGATGGGTCCAGGGTGTGAGATAGGAACATCTCACTCTTTGGGCAAAGTATTTGTGCCAGACTCTTGGCAAGCCTAGTGTCTTACTCAAATATCTTGCCTCTTAACCGGTAGAGTGCTAAGTTATTTTTGGTCATAAAAATTTGTTCCTGCATCTTTGCCTTGTTACAATTTATGGGAGAGTGCCAAGAGGCACTCTCCCATAAATTGTAACAAGGCAAACCCATATAGACTAAATAATTTCACTTCTAAGATAATGTGAAGCACATCCACAGAATATGACACCTTTAGGCTGGGGTACCTCTCTTCATATTAAAGCCCTGATAGTGGCTCCTAGCACTCTACCAGTTAATTAAGATTTACCAATCCCACACCCTCTACTATAATTTTCTCCAACCACCTGCCTACTGACATATGCATGTCCCAGATGAGATACCTGAGTGAGACATATACAGAACCACACTTATGTTTGAATGGGTTAACGTTTACCTCAAGTCTTGATAACCTTTATTTGAAATGGACTGCACTTACAATAAAGGCTTTAGCTAGTCCACATGCACTACATACAAAGTGAGAAACAAATTGTACGATAACTGCAAGAAAATGTCATGTCTCTTGTCTCAACAAGTTTATACACATTTACAACCTCCCCACCCCCACCATCATCACTAACCAGACAGCATTTTCTCAAAAGCTCTCGAAATGAGAATCCAAAAGTCTTTGTCAGAGGCTGAAAGAGAAATAAAGGGGGTGGGATTGTTTTCACTAGTAAGCTCCAACTTATTTTTGTTGATAATGTTTTTAAAGATTAATTTAATATTTTCATTATTTTGTACAACTATACTTCACCAATTCATTATCTGAAGGTTCTATCAACATTTTTGTCTTGCTATCAGGTTCAAAACAAAAATAATTCTTTATGTGCTTGGTCCTATATCTTGTCAATCTTAAATTTTTGAATTATTTTGAATTTAGTAAGAAGTTTAAAGCGGACAAATAGAATATGGCTAATGATAGGCTTTTGGAGGACATTTTCTTGGGGATCATCCCAGATGGGGTCTCACCAATCAAACTGACCTGAACTTTTGTTTCAAAATCAAAATGCAGGTCCTTACCTAAAATTTGCCCTGGTAGTCCATGAAAATGCTCTGCCCACTGCCCTGATATTTGCCAAAAATAAAAAAATACCTCTCCCTCTGAACAATTTGTTCTGAAGTGAAAATACCAATCCCTTGCCATGAAAACTGCAAAATTAACAGGTTGTTGGTGGAGGGGATGGGAGTCCAGAAGCCCCCCCATATAGGTGGCATTTGATTTAAGTTTTGATGCTGAGAGTTAAAGCAAAATAATATGCTTGTACAAAACAGAAATACTAGCAATGATTTTTAATTAGTCACTTAAAAATCCATATAAATCTATGTTTGGTAATTATTGTCTTACTGTCTATGTTTTAAATATTCTAATTATTATTTTTCATGGAAGTCGTCTCATAAAATTGACAATTGATTACACAGTAGGCCTCATATCGACTCCTCGACAACATGCACTGCTGAGGGTAACAATGTTACAAAATTCTATAGGAACTGTACCAGTGCCAGGTGCCGATATCAAACCCAAATTGAACTTTTTGGCTCCAAATGAATTAAGTTTTCCTCGGTTTTCAATAATGAAAGCAAAGTTTGAGTTTCAGTGTTCATTTTCCTGGTAGAGATCATGTATCTAGGATGACTATCGATAGTTTTTAGCAAAGTTGTGTATCAAACATTTTGGAATGAAAATGGATAATTCCAACAGACAAATATAGCTGATGGTTCTCATTGGTTATTTTCCACTAAATGCTGCAAACCATAAGAACCAGTCTAATGAGAGAACTTGTGCATGCGAAGGGTACTTTTTATCGGATCGCACCAGAGCTTTCTGGTTAAAATTACCGCATGCCCCCAAAATCCATGTGATCGCAAGAAATACACTTACGGGTGTGTAATAAAGATCTATCTTACCCACCTCACATGACCATCCACATTTGAATATTTAATGATGGCCAGACAAGTTAATCATCCATATTTTAAACAAGGATGGCAATGTGCTTCCCTTCCATTAATGCAGCTACCCATCCTTCCCCAACCCACCACCACTCGAGGATGATTTTTCTCCACGACATGCCACATGACATCGGTGTTTTGCACAAAATCACTAAATATCAAGTAGGCCAGACTTCAGAATAATTTTTTATTGATGGCTGTGCGAATTTGTCCGATTCAATGCAACATCTTTGCTCAAATTGCCTGGATGGCTGGATTAGGGATGAAAAACAAAATTAAGCAACTAGCTGTAAGGTAATCTATATTTGTACAAGTCCAATATCAACTTCTGCTGAACAACCGTTAAATAATAAACTGGAAATGATGTTATGATTGAGAATGAAAATAAGAAAAAAACTGAACAGCAAAATAATGATATAACAACAGAAAATTCTGAACGAGAAGTTACAATAAATTCTGATGTGCAGAAGAGGAGAGGGGATAGATAGAACTAAAAGAAGTTCAATTTAATACAGTGTCGGATAAATGCAAGACAAGAAAAATATTACACAGGCTTTAAACCTCAAGGGCCTAGAGATTTTTATACATTTTCTCTATACTTTGAAAGTCTACCTCCCTTCTGTGGCTTTACAGTTGTTTCTAGTCAAGTCTTGGCTGCCTACAGAGGCAGCCAACACTTGCCTAGAGCCAACTGACAAGGCACTTAGAAAACAAGTTTTGAGTTTACCCAAACAATGCATATTGGGACACCTGTTCCTTTGCATTAAAAAGTTATCAAAGTCAGAATTAGGCCCTTAAGGGTTAAAATATTTTTCTAATTCTCTAACAAAAATAGTGCAGACTTTGGAGTATGATAAGCAATGAATGACATGTTCAAAGCATCACCCAGAACATAAAAGACATAAACTGAGGCATTCAGTCAGGTTTACTTACTGAGTGAAGCAAGGATGAATGACAAAGAATTTGCTATCAACAAAACATTCTGGAATGAGAACATCCCGGTGTATCTATGGTCTTCCTGACAAAATGTTATTCTGCGTCACAAAGTAGATCTTCTGTTTCTCGGGCCATTTTTGGTAAAATTGCATGTGGGCAGGCAGTTTTTTATTTTATTTTTGTAATTATTTCTTTGCCATCAAAAGTTCATATTCTTGGTTTGTTTTATGTTTTAGGCCTCATAATCTACAGAATAACATGGGTGGTGGTGTATTTCATCCCTTGAGTGCAACAAGGCTTTGCAATGCTAAAGCATTGCAAAGCCTTGTTGAACTCAAGGGACAAATTTATCAATTTCATTAACTTGGGTAAAATATCAGACATAAACCATTTAATTTTAATTTTTTAAAATTTACACTGGTTATAAAAAGAGAGTATGTGGCAGGGAAAAGGATCATGTAGGAGGATCTGAGAAACAGATTTTTGACATTTTTAGGCCTTATGTAGCACATGCAAGAAAGAGCTTGTGTGAATTTTCCAACTGCCTATCACAAAACACAGTTGTTCAAGGGTGTAGCTGAAGGAATACGGGGGTCATTCTAGACCAATAAGATAGGCTTTGACAGTTGTAGTATGAATCTGACGGAAAAACCGGAAGACAGCTAATCTGGCTATGCCCTTCCCTGCAGGTCTGCATATATTATGGAATTTGAAACTTAATGTCAATGACACGTATATTGTAAATAAAGATATTTCAAGTAATTTGTGTTCTATATTTCATATGCTGGTGTATGAAATATATATCACTATTTTTTTCATAACATTTCATTGTCAGAAAAAACAACTTAGTTTGCTTTCAGCTAAAGGTAAACTGCATTTCTGAATAAATACACAATAAAGTTTATACAAGCTTCCAAACTCAGCTGGGAGCTAATATAAAATCAGTTTCAATTAATCAACTCTTTACCTTATCCGAATACCAGATGACACTTGCAAATAAGAGGTCCTGAATAACTAAGAATTTTCATTCTTTGCCTAACATGGCTTATGACTCCTCATTAGATTGAGGCCAAAAGTTTAAAAATAAAATTGGAATGGTCATTTTTGTGAATAGTACTGATGGGTATGGTTAAGTAAAGGGTTAGCCTTACACTTTCAAAGAATAAATAAAAAATTAGCAGTATCATAAAATGGTTTCTTTAACACTTAATTCTTTACCCAACGAATTGCCCGCATCCACCCGTGTAATATGCAAATTTAGTGGCTGAAAAAATATTACACTTCGAAAAATTTCAACAAAACCATATCATGTGACCCCTCTTTGGAACAAGCTCATTCCAAAGAGGGGTCACAAGATATGGTTTTGTTGAAATTTTTTGAAAAAATTTAAAAAATGATATTTAAAATAATAAATTTTGAAATCATCTCAGTTGGGTAAAGGGTTAAGTACAGACATGACCACAAACAGCCACTCTTATATTGCTCTGAAAAAGTTGTCCCAAGTGTACTCTTCCTTGAAAATTCAACTGGAAAGAGTGCATTTATCTTGACAGTGTTTTAAGATCATTGTTGGCTGCCTGTACAGGAAACCAACAATAACAAGGTTCCCAATGATATAAGAGAAGCAAATTCAAGTAGTATTAAGGCACTTTTCAAGGACTCTAATCACAATTTTCAAGGACTATAAATATAGAATATACCCAAAGTAGCTTGGTGTACCAAATGTTCACCACTAGTGGCGTCATATTATTAAGAGTCGCTATTATTTTTTCTCGATTTTACTGAGCACCAGAGTACATACATGCGAATCTGTTTTGTTTACACGAGCATCGGTGGGCAGTACTTCCACTGTCAATTTTATCGCCGAAACGAAATGAAACAGTGCCTTTTTCATTTTAATAGCATAATAACACACCATTTCGAGTTATAGATGCTTTATTAACATGAGGCAATGCATGTTTGTTAAGTTTTGGTGTCTTATGAGGTAAACTCATTCAAAAACGTAATAAATAATTGTCACTTTCATTTCACTCTTCACGAGGTGACGGGCGATAAATTTAGACAAGTTCGTATTCAGGTTGACGTCTTCAAAGGTCAACTTGGATGTAGTTCCACTGTAGGTGTAAATTTAACTACTGAAATTCCATTGCTGGCGAGTTCACCATGGTTGGTGTATAAAGCTAAAATTTATGTCAAAGGATTTTCATATAGAGTAGAATAGGTAATCATGGTATAATAATATTTATGTAGACTTACAACACCTGAACTGTTAAAGAACTACAGACTCAAGGACCTCATTTCTGGAAAACACAACTCATTAATCTTTATGTCATCCCTTGAGTGCAACAAGGCACCATGTGGAATGCGAAAGCATTGCAGATGGCACCTTTATGCACTCAAGAAATAATGTAGAAATCAAAGAGTTGTGGTTCCTGACCAAATTTGTGATATCGCATGTTTGTGGGCAGGTTATCATGAAACTTTCGGTCTCAGAAGTTATAGGTAAGGCCCCCACAAAGTAGACTTTCTGCTTCTTGGGCCATTTTTTGTAAAACCGCATGTGGGCAGGCTGGCTGGTGGGCGTCCTGGGGGGCAGTTTTTTATTTCAATTTTTATTTTTGTAATTATTTCTTTTCCATCATTGTTTAATGTAGCAGGTCTCATAATCTACAGAATAGCTTGGGTGGTGGTGTATTTTTTGTCCCTTGAATGCAAGAAGGCTTTGCAATGTTAAACCATTGAAAAGCATTCTTGCACTTGAGGTACAAATTTTTCAGTTTTATTAATCTGGATTAAATATCAGACATAAACCATTTAATTTTTATTTTTTTTAAGTTTGTATTGATTATACAAAGAGAGCATGCGGGAGTCAAAAAGACCATGCAGGAAGACTTGAGAAACAAATTTTTAACTTTTTTTATGCCTAAAGTGAATTCTAACACTTTTCAAGGTAGTGGTGAAAAATCAAGTACTTTTCAAGGATAGAAACAATTTCAAGCACCTTTCACGGAAGGGACCAAAATTCAAAGACTTTTCATTTGAGTGGGAACCCTGTATAATGTAAAAACACTGCTAAATTTTCTGCAGCTGGGTAATGTATAGAGGATATGGAATGAGTGTTTTTCTCATATAATATTTATGAAACGAGTCTAAGAATTTTCCGTTTTGGCAAAATTCGGACGAGTTTCATAAATATTATATGAAAAACACTCATTTCATATTCTACTTATTCTATTTATCATATGACACACACACGCACAAATTAGCCACTCAGTATGACTTTTTAACCGATCACCTAACTTGAGTTGCAGATGGCACTTGGCAAAAACATCCTCATATAACTAAAACTTTTCATTTTTTGCTTCCAAAACATAGGTTATGACCCCTCATTGGAATGAGCTCATCAAAAAAGTGAAAATATAAAAAAAAACAGAGTGATGTCACGCATGCAGCTCGACAGTCCCAGCAATGGGAATGCTTAGACACAATGGATTTTTAACCACAAACTTTTAGGGGGGTTACGTGAGTTTAAAAAAAAGTTATAGTTAAAAATGCATATTGGAGGAAAAAAATTTTAAAAAATGCCTAATTGGTGGGTGCTGGGCAGGGCAATAACTTCAACAATTTTCATTGGATGATTGTGATTATCAAACTTGACCTAGAGGCATGTACTGAAAAAGAATTTAAATCTGTTATTTTTGTTTAAGTTATGGCATGAAGAAAGTTCGGACAGACAGATGGACTGACGAATGGATGGATGGACTGATGGACAGACTGACAGATAGACGGACAGAGAGAGCTCTGTGCTATATCCGTCTCTTGTGGGAGGGGATAATGAAAGTGTCAATGACACTGTAGCTTAACTTGTGTATGTGTTGTGTTTGATGAAAAGGATACTGTTCAATGTTTATGAAAGGATTATGAAATAAGACAAGAATTGTGATAATTGGGAATATGTTAATTTCTGTTCCCTGTATGCTATGTTTTTAATAAAAATAATATGAGGTGTACACTGTACTAAAGAGCTGAAGGTTGGGTTAATATGACCTCACAGTTAATGTATGTGGCCCTCACAGTTAATGTATGTCAATGAAAGTTACCAAGTTACAGTGAAATTATTTCAAAATCATCCTATCAAATTACACAGAAATCCCTTCATAAATATGGCCTGTAGACTGTGCTAAAGGTTTTCGGGCTTCAGGCCTGTGTAGCCATGACGGTAGACTGATTGCAACCAAGAGGGAACGTCCTCATCTCGACATTATACTGAGTCATTCTACTAAGTTACAATGAAATCCATTCACAAATACGACCTGTAGTCTGCACTCAAGTTTTTTGAGTTTTGGGCTCGGGAAGCCATCATGGTTGAATGATCGCGACCAAAACTGCGCGTTGTCATCTGGGCATAATCTGGAGTGATTCTAGGAAGTTACAATGAAACCCCTTCATATATATGACCTGTAGACTGTGCTCAAGGTTTTGGGGCTTCGAGCCCCTGAAGCAATCACAGTTGACCAAACACGACCAAAAGGGGATGTAATCATCTAGGCATTATATGGAGTCAACCTAACAAGTTACAAAGAAATCCTTCCATAAATATGACCTCTAGACTATGCTAAAGGTTTTTGGGCCCGAGCAGCCATCAAGGCTAAATGATCGCGACCAAAAGGGGATGTTCTCATCTAGACATTATTTGGAGTCATCCTACCAAGTTACATTGAAATCCCTTCATAAATATGACCTCTGGACCGTGATTAAGGTTTTCAGGCTTAGGGCCCCTGTAGCCATTACAGTTGCCCAATTGCATCCAAAAGGAGTCGTTTTCATCTAGACATTATATGAAGTCAACCTACCAAGTTACAATGAAATCCCTTCATAAATATGAGCTGTAGACTGTGCTATAGGTTTTCGGGCTTCGGGCCCCTGTAGCAGTCATAGTTGACCAATCATGACCAAAAGGGGATGTCATGATCTAGGCATTATACGGAATCAACCTAACAAGTTACAATGAAATCCTTCCATAGAGTATGCTAAACGTTTTTGGGCTTGGGCAGCCATCAAGGCTGAATGATCGCGATCAAAAGGGGACGTTCTCATCTAGACATTATTTGGAGTCATCCTACCAAGTTACATTGAAATCCCTTCATAAATATGACCTCTGGACCGTGATTAAGGTTTTCAGGCTTAGGGCCCCTGTAGCCATTACAGTTGCCCAATTGCATCCAAAAGGGGACGTTCTCATCTAGACATTATATGAAGTCAAGTTACCAAGTTACAATGAAATTCCTTTATAAATATGGCCTGAAGACTGTGCTAAAGGTTTTCGGGCTTTGGGCTCGGACAGCCATCATGGGTGAATGATCACAACCAAAAGGGCACATTCTCATCTGGGCATCATCTGGAGTGATCCTACGGAGTTACAATGAAATCCCTTCATAAATATGACCTGTAGACTGTGCTCAATATTTTCGGGCTTCGGGCGCCTGTAGCCATCATAGTTGACCAATCACGACCAAAAGGGGAGGTCATCAACTAGGCATTATATGGAGTCAATCTAACAAGTTACAATGAAATCCTTCCATAAATACAACCTATAGACTATGCTAAAGGTTTTTGGGCTCCGGCAGCCATCAAGGCTGAATGATCATGACCAAAAGGGGACGTTCTCATCTAGACATTATTTGGAGTCATCCTACCAAGCTACAATGAAATCCCTTCATAATTATGGCCTGTAGACTGTTCTAAAGGATTTTCATACTGGTTGACCGATCACGACCAAAAGGGGACGTTCTCATGTAGACATGACCTAAAACATGCATATGAAATTTCGTGACGATCAGACAAGAACTACCGGGTGTAGCCTGTACTTGAAGGTTGAATAAAAAACTTTAACCACAAACTTTAACCAAAACTCCAAATGTCAACTAAAAAGGAAAAAAAAAAAAACTCACTGTAAACAGTCGGGCTAAAAATGAATGACGTTTTTCTTGTAGGTAAAAGATTAATACAATATAACCCACCCTAAATATGACAGATAACGTAAATTCTCCCTACTGAAATTATGAAAATGTCACCCAGTTGTATTTTGTTTAGCCAATCAAATTGTCCAGTTTTGAAATTGACCAATGAAAGCTCCCAACTCTAATTATGCAAATTATGAAAATGTGGCCCAGTTTTATTTTGTTCAGCCAATCACATTGTCTAGTTTTGAAATTGACCAGTGAAACTGACGGAAGGCTTTATTTATCACTGATCAATATGAAAGCAAAATATCAAATGTTT
Organism: Pictodentalium vernedei; assembly: GCA_031216915.1. Taxonomy (NCBI): domain Eukaryota; kingdom Metazoa; phylum Mollusca; class Scaphopoda; order Dentaliida; family Dentaliidae; genus Pictodentalium; species Pictodentalium vernedei. The sequence continues at coordinate 493,237,770 of CM062294.1, read as the reverse complement.
TAAAGTGAACAAAACGGATGAGTCATATGATAAATTAATGTATTCCACAGGAAGCCAAGCCTGATAATCTATTTATAATATGTGTCCCAAATTGAGAAACCCCATCCGACAGCCCAATGTAAATCAAAACGCACCTAACATTCACAAAAGATTAATCTACTGATCGATAATCTCTCCGGCACAAAACGATTGCTAGAGTTACTCTTCTTACATTGTAAACTTTCGTCTGCTTATTTACATTTTACAAACCAACTCAATGAGAAAATAAATTATCTGACCAATTAATTAAAGGCACATACTGGATTTTGTCCGCTGACATAAATATGTTATGAGATATTTAGTGGTTGGATATGGCATTAGGTGAGGCTCAGTGAGATCAATATTGGGCTCGGCTAATGCCTCGCCTAATATGGATCTCACTTCACCTCACATGACACCATATCCGACCACTAAAAATCCTGTAACTTATAATATCTTGTTTGGCAGAGCACCATGAGCTCTGTCAAACAAGATATAATAGAATAAATGCTCAGAACACAGGAAAATAACCTGTTAATTGAATACTACTGTTAACTGAATAATTTTTACTGGCAAAGTGGATATTCAATTAACAGGGTTCAACAGTACAGAGTGATCATGTGATATCAAATTAACTTTTTACATCACAAGTGCCTTGCACAAGCAAAGAATTCAAAACAATGATATTCAATAACATTTTTTGATTGATTCTTATGCCGAGCATTTGTGATTACAAGAATAGGTGACTTTTCTGCAAACATTGATGATACTTATCCTCAAGCCAGAAAAAAAGCGGACTGTCATCTGAAAAATGAGGTCCCCAGAGGGTGAATTTAGTGATGCTACCCTGCACGGCAGGGTAGAATTACTAAATTTACCCTCTGTGAACCTCAATCTGAATCAGGGTCTCAAAACTAAACAGAAAGAGGTACCCAGAGGATAAATTGGCCCACTGTATGGGATAGCATCATCAAATATACATACATGCATGCAGACACACACAAACAAGCACACGGGAAATAAAAATCATCAAACATAAATATTGTTAACTAAAAGTGGTACCTCCTGTCAACACTGTTGTCTTGTAATTCTTCACAGCATCCATTCATCAACTGATTAGGTGTCCACATAATCATCAGTCCTTCTACAGTCTGATGAAGTGATAGATATCCTGCCATCATCTCAACACCTTCTCTCTGAAAGCAAAAACAATGAACATTTGATACGAAATAGAAACAGACTGACAAAGCTATTAAAAAACAACTTTTTGTTTCTCAGGCACCTCTCTGATCAACGAAAATCTGCCACACCAATTTTTTTTACCAATAAATCTGTTTGATGATACTATGTTGAACCTTTTTCAATGAAAACCCACTGTTTTATGCTACATATAAAAATTCTCTCATTGTTTGTGCAAAGAAATCAAAATTTTCACTTTTCAGTCTAAAAAGTTTACCATAGAAGAGATTTCTTGGTAAAAATTTTTTAATAAATTATATCTTGTTTGTCAGAGCTAACGGAGCTTTGTCAAACAAGATACAATATAGTAAGTTAACTGGTTGAGGGTTCAAAGCCCACATTTGGGCTTTATTCTAAAGTTCAGGTACCGCAAGTTAACCCTTTACCCAACAAATTGGCCACATTCGCCCACATAATATGCAAGCAGTTGAAAAAATATTATTTTTCAAAAAATTTCAAGAAAACCATATCATGTGACCCCTCATTGGAACGAGCTTGTCGAGCTCGTTCCAACGAGGGGTCACATGATATAGTTTTCTTGAATTTTTTTGAAAAAATGATATTTAAAATAATAAATTTTGATATCGTCTGCGTTGGGTAAAGGGTTAAAGGCTTTATGTTCTGTTGATGTGCCTGTTCGGACTCTCCCAGAAATTGTAACAAGGCAGAGGCTTGAGAACAAATTCTGTCGACAAAAAAAAAATCAGTGCTATACCAGTTAAACTGCAGCTGCCTTATGGAAAATTTTTCTCTGCTGAAAACGTTTTTCCTCCCAATAGTGTTGAGAGTCAAACATCTAATTCCAACTATTTTCAAGACTGTTTTCTGGATTAACAAAAAAAAAAGAAAAAAGAAGCCTGCCTACCTTCCCCATCATAAAATTGGAGAGAAATTGCCTAAGAAACAATAAACTTTCTTTTACATGTTTAAGCAAGTTTTAACTCCACATTTTGTTTGGGAATGAGAAAGTATACCTTTAAAAACTGTTTAGAAAAGTATAAATTTTATAGTAAATTTCCTTTCTTATTATACCTACCGAAATTGTTTACAACAGGCTTGCACTACAGTGGAAGAACCTAACTCGGATAAAATACTCTCTATTTTAATCTTTCCCAAGATTTAGGAAAGAAAAGTGGTGTAAAAACACCATGAAAAAATAAGCCAAAACTGGGCCGAGTGCCATCGGCGCACACCCAGTATGGGACGCTCTTCCATAGTACAAATCCATGACTTCCGTCACAGTGCGCAATGCATCAATTCGTCATTCTTTTGATTCCGAACAACACAGGAGTTATGTGATCAGCGGGGAGGAAGGATTCTTACCCGAATAAGAAGATGGGAGGGCCTCCATGTAAACAATTTCGGTAGGTATAATAAGAAAGGAAATTTACTATAAAATTTATACTTCTTATCAACCTACCTCAATTGTTTACAACAGGCTGAATAGACAAAAGGCTGGAGGGAATCACATAACCAACCCACACAACTCAATAGCACTGGGACCATGGACAGAGGAAGAGATCCCTAGGCCTATCAAACCATAGCATCACAAACATTAGAAAAGCCAATGAAAGATGAGGCGTATGGTGAAGTGCAACGCACAGACAGAAACGGCAGTAACAGCACAAAGTTGGAACCGACCCTGAAAAAAGCTGAAAAGCTTGGATAGACAACATCCTGAGCCGAAGAAAGAGGGCCCCAAGGGTCTCTGTCGGCTCCTGCAACTGTCGCAGAGAAAAGGAGAAAGTAGCATTTCTCCAGAAGGCTGCCAGTATAACATCAGTCATCCGACAACATGACAGAGTTATTAAAAGAGGAAGACAATGCACGCACCTCGTGGCAGAAAAAACAATTGGTAATACAATCACCAGTAGCTAGACGAGCGGAAGCTGCACGAATAGCAAGACAAGTCCATCAAGAAATGGATGCAGGAGAGATCTGGCATGTGGGAAAACGCATATTCATCCAGGATAAAGGCGAGAATGCCCCCCACCCCCAAGCAGAGCAGCGCCCAAGAAAGTGACCATCTTGGAGTAAACTGCAAAGTCCTAGCCCTTTTCAAGGAAAAGAGCTGAACAAGCTTGGAGAGGTAAGGACTAGTGTCGAAACAATGCGGTATCACATAGGAAAAAATGTCTCCGAAGCATGGACAAGTACACATTGCTGGAGACCCCCAGAAACTAACATATACCAGAAAACTCCGCAAGCAGTGTGATCGAAGGAGTGACAGAAGCAACAGAGTGATCGCACACCATCGACAGAAGAACCTTCCACTTAGCCACAGAGGCTAAACCAGTGGAGTGAGTGCCTCCTTGAAGAAAAGCAACTCCACTGCAAGTCTCGAAAAACCACTACGGGGGAGACAGGAGCCGATAAAAGACATGTGCGAAGGCACAATGAAGTCGGGTCAACTTGAAAACCTCCCGGGCGACTTTGGCAAAGAAAGTCGCGAGGTAGAGGGAGACATGCCGGAACCGCTGCTAACAGAGAGCGGAGCAGATTGATCCACACCCACCGAAGCGACAGGTGTGATCGAAAGGATTCGACGACTGCAGGTTCATATCTGGGTGAGAACCTGAGGCGGAATCGGAACCGGTAGGAAGGTGTAGCCGACAAGACCATCCCAAAGGAGGGCCAGAGCGTCCACAGCAAAAGCCAGAGCATCTGGACACTGGGACACAAAAGTGTCCACCGGATGGTTCCAACTAGTCACAAGAGATCGATGGAACCCGCCATGTGGAGCATCCACCTGGTGGAAATGACCCTGCCCCGACGGGACAGGGAGTCGGCTAGGACGTTCAGGCGACCGGGAATGTGACGAACAGCCACCCCGGCGTGGACATCCTGAGCGAGCAGTATAAGATCCCAAGCCAATTCGTACATTGGAACAGAGTGCGTGCCGCCCTGGTTCCGAATGTAAGCAACCACCGTTGAATGGTCGGACAACAGAAGGACCTGGCGATTCGACAGGTGAGGGATCCACTGCCTGAAATGCAGAACAAGACAAGAAGCTCCTTCTGGTTGATGTGTAGAGCTGCATGATCCTGGTCCACCATCCCGTGAAAGGAAAGACCTAGAGGATCCAACGTCGCACCCCATCCGAGATCGCTGGCATCTGCCGTCAGAACGCGATCGGACGTGGGTAAGTCCAACGGAACACCCTGCGAAAGCCACTGGACATCCGCCCAGAGGAGAAGGTGAGGATAAAGATAGTCTGGAAACTGAAGCACCAGATCCAGAAAATCTACATTCGGCCTCCAACGACTGAGCAGAAAGTGTTGGGGAGGTCTGACACGCAGCCGACCTAGAGGAATGAGATCCGTCACCAAACAGCAGAGACCGATTAGCCGGAGAAAACTCCGAGCTGTCGTGGATGTGGACTGGGACAGAGTCGGAGTAAAAGCTGAGAGAATCACAGCCTTGGCCTGGGGAACCGCCACCAAATTGAATTGTGTGTGGAAAGCCATCCCCAGATGATAAAACGACTGAGAAGGGACCAGGTCCGACTTCTCCTCGTTGACTCTGAAATGTAGCAACGTGAGAAAGCTCAACAGAGTGGCGACATCAGACTCCAGGAAGGCAGCATTGGAATGCCCCTGGAGGATATCGTCCAGATATGCCGAAGTAGTCACCCTGGAATGTGTGCGATGGAAAGCTATCACATGCGACATCAGTCTGGTGAAGGACCAAGGAACCAGATTGAGGCCAAAAGGCATGGCCTTGAACTGGTAAACTCGCCCCAGAAAAAAGAACCTGAGGTACTTCCGTAACGCCCAATGAATCGGAACGTGAAAGTAAGCGTCTCGCAGGTCGAAGCTGGAAGCGAAATCTCCCCGGTGAATTGAACGGAGGACTGACCTGAAAGTCTCCATGCTGAACTTGGGAGCAATGATAGACTGGTTCAGGAAACTCAGATCGAGAACCGGTCGGAGTCGGCCGTCCTTCTTCGGCACCAAGAACGGGCGGGAATAGAAACCCACTGACCTAATGTTCTTGATGACCTCAATCGCCCCCTTTGTCAGGAGATTGTCTATCTCCGTGGACAAAATTTCCCGACATAAAATGTCTGAAGGAACTGTGGTTGGAAAAAGGCACCCCGGACAGAGTGGAGTGCCATTGGAAGGATATTCGCAGCCCGGACCAAACAACATCTAACATCCAAGGATTGGATGTGATGGTGGCCCACGGTCTGCGAACTCTGCTATCCTTCCTCCAACCTGGGACGAGTCGAGGTGAGGACCTTCATTGCGAACCCCCGACGAGGCTCGCGAGAGGAGAAAACACCTCTACTGAATGAAGAATCCTGGGAGTTCCCTCAAGACTGCCGACGCTTACCCTTACCCCTTGAGCAAGAAGCAGAAGCGGTGGCAGAAGGATCAGCCCCTTTTGCTTCGCAGAGGAAGCAGAGGGTACTTGTTAGGCTTGGAACGGCCCGTGCCTACCCTAGAAGGCTGATCAAGCTGAAGAAACAGCAGCTGATTGTTGGAATGATGTAGGACGTCATCCCGGACCGTCAACACAGAATCATGGAAAAGTTGCGGACCTGTCAAAAAAAGCAGATCGAAGAGCAGCGTACTGCTCCTCAGGAAGGGATCGGCCTGTGTCCCGCACAGAGTCCCTTCGAACTAATTCCAGATTAGCCGTGTTACAGGCATGCATGTGAGTAAGATGCATGAGTGCCTTGGACAGCACACGCAAAGGAGCCTGTACCTCGTCAATCTTATCTGAAGGCAGATAAGCGGCAAAAGCTGAGACGACGTGATCGGAGAGAGAAAGCATACCAAGCATCTCTCTCGATAAGCCCAATGTGGACTCCAGAGTCGTCATCGGAATGACGGCAGACTTGGACTTTGAAAGCCCGAGGGAATAGGAGTCCTGATCCAAAACCGTCAAAGTCTGGTAGACCGACGGATTGGCGGAATCGTAGGAACGATAACGCGCCAGAGGCAAAAAAGTGTCAACCCTGGTGAAGAACGGAGCCTTCATAGCCTTGGAACTTAGCTTGGAGTCCAAGGCTGAAAAAGCTTCAACCAACTGTACCGAAGGCCACGGTCGAAGACGCCCAGAAGCAGGTTGCTCCATAGACTGTTGGCGTGCGACCGATGATCGCGGCCTGGCTGACACTGTCGACTGGTTAGATGGTTTGAGATCCGGAAGGAACCCAAACACGAAATCAAGAGCTGCCCCCAAGTCCGAAGACTGCTGGCTCTCGACATCAAGCATGTCTGACTCTTCCCCTGAGTCGGAAGACACATAGTCCATTGTGGGTAAACCAGCCGACGCCTCCCATGGTGTCGGAACACCAGGGGATAAGAAAGCGGCCTGTTTCCAATCCCAGGAGGCGGCGCCATAGGAGGCGCCTGGAAACCACTCGCTGCCTCGCTGGAAGCAACAGGAAGGCTCGTTGACAGAACCTGAGTGAGTAAGGAGAGGGCCTCCCTAAGCTCACTGCCCGTACTGGCCGGTTCGACAGGGGAACGAACCGGCAAAGTGGCTTCACCGCTGACCCTCTGAACCAGCGAAGGGTCACGATCCTCCAAAAGACCCGATGTGGGATGACAGGCGGCAGCCGAAAACGTCTGAAGGCAGACGTGTATAGGGGTGTGACACACCCCGAGGATCAACATAGCAGGAACTCATGAGAGTCACCGCTGACCTCTGCAGGGCAGAAGGTCCAGGCTGCACAAAAGACGTTGGACCCCCAAAACTGGTCGTGTGGCCAGAATGAGTGGACGGAAACGCCACGGAGTTCATAGTGTCCCACTAAGAACAACCGAATCCAATGACAACTGTGGTGCTCGACAGCGCAGAGACCACAGGAGAGGGTCCGGCTGGCAGCCACTTCCAACTTCGCCAAGTTGAAGTCAGGGAAGGCTTCAAAGGTCTTACGTCTTACACTTTCAAAGCTGCAGGACACACCTGGGGGGGGGGGGGGTGAGGGGGGGTTGCTTTTTTGTCAACTATAGTCATCTAATTTCAGAGAAATAAGACACAAAATCTGGAAAAATGTCTGAACTGGTGTTGTTTTGTGGACTGTAAATCATCCTATGATTTAACAGAAGGTGAAAGACTACCAAAATTAATACATTCAAGTTGTCTCTTAATTCAAGATTTAACCCTTTACCCAACGTAACGGCCAAAACCGACCAGCGCTATTCTAAAAAATCGCCAATTAATTTTCACTATTTTTTTTCATTTTTTGTCTCAAAAACATAGGTTATGACCCCTCGTTGGAACGAGCTCGTTGAGCTCGTTCCAATGAGGGGTCATAACCTATGTTTTTGAGACAAAAAATGAAAAAAATTAGTTATTCAAGAATTTTTTTTGCAAGTGTCGTCTGCTTTTCACGTTAGGTAAAGGGTTAAGTAAATTAAATTTTTTGAATACGACAAAATTGCACATGGCTCATCAGCAATAAGTCATGATTGCTATACAGCCTTAAAATGCAGTTCTGAAAGTTTGTTTGTTTGTTGGTGGTTAACGTCACACATTTATGCACCATGGGTAATCGTGACACAACATGGAGATGAAGTCAAGTTTAGTCAATCGTTGATCAACATGTTGCCCATTTTAGAGGACTTTCACCCCAAGCATTGGTGACTGGGTCCTATTTTACAAGTAAAGCGGAACTGGTTTACCACAGTAAACAAGTGCTGCTTACTTCCCGGGGTTCCCACGGGGAATTTCTGAAAGTGAAATTGAAACTAGAGAATAAAGATCTTATATACCAAAGTAAACAAATGCTGCTTCACGTCCTGCTTCCAGATGTTCCCTCGCAATGTGCCCATTAATCCTTTACCCAACCCAGACCAAAAAAATTTCTGATTTTAATATTTGTTTTTTCAAATTTTAAAATTTTTTAAACAAAACCATATCATGTGCCCTCTCACTGGAATGAGCTTGTTGAGCTCGTTCCAATGAGGGGGTCACATGATATGGTTTCGTTGAAATTTTTTAAAATACATATTTTTTTTTAAACTACTTAATTTGTAAATTACACAGACGGAAGCGGCTGATTCGTTAGGTAAAGGGTTAAAACCTTCTTCAACGTTCAATGGGAAATCCAACATACACTTCGGTGCATATACTTTAAATTTATGTACAACTTGGGGCTATTCCTTTCATGCATATTCCCAGAATTCATGTTTGTGACGTGAGAAAATGAAAGTGATAATGGCACTGCAGCTCAACTTGACCAAGAAGGGACAGAACTAAATAGAAAGTTCCTGTAATCCCAAGTCATTCACTCAAGTTTCTGCAGAAAAGACATCACATCAAAGCTGAAATCTGAAAAAGATTGGGTGAGGGATGCAGCCTGTAGGAATCGTTGACAATTTATATGTCAAATCCAAGATGGCCACTGGAAGCCATGTTTTTCAACAAAATTCAGAAAAATTTGATAGCTCCAATCTGGATATCACACCAAAGCTACCTATGAAATTTGAAAAAGATCAGATGAGAGATGTGGCCAGTAGAGTGTTCTAATGGAATTGTTAACACTTTATATGCCAAATCCACGATGACCGCCAGCGGCAATGTTTTTCAACGTGGGGGGACAAAACAAAAGAAAAAACTTAGGAATTTTCAGCTCATGGACCACTATTAACACCAGGTTATATCCACATCTAGTTGTCAATTATGCTGATGCATTTATGCTACGTTAAAAAATCATAAAATAATTGTTGATTTGACCCCCCCCCCCCTTGTTCCATCCTCTTCTCCATGCCCACCCCCTCCCCCCACCCCCACCCACCCACCCACAGAGCACAACCACCTGTGATTTGCTTTTATCAAAGACTACTAAGCTAATAATTTCCCAAGTCTGGAAATGTTAACAGGAAAAGAGGGCACGTCGATTTACCCAATAACACCCAATACTACCCAATAACACCCAATACTACCCAATAACATCACATACTACCCAATAATACCCAACACTACCCAATAACACCTAACAACACTCAATACTACTCAACAGGCACCCGGATAAATTACCCAAGACTCAAGTTAATGCACTTAATCTCCCGGTTAGAATGTTCTAGAGAAAATATGGTCTGATTTGTTTGTGATTCATTCCATCCTCAAATTCCTGCTGTTTGAGGGCCCATGTGCATAAAAAGCGAATGCAGTGTCAGCCGCACTGAGATAGCGGCGATTGGGCTCACATTCTGTGAAGTTTGCTCATAGGAGAACTCGGCCCTTGTTATCGTTCGGCCCCAAGCGAAGTCAGTTCAGAAAGTCGACAATAATATGGCATGTGCAGACTTGGGCTGGTATATTTTATTTATTTATTTATTTATTTATTTATTTATTCTCCATAAAATTGGGAATAACAAAATAACGCTTTCTTTAGACGAGAACATCAGACGGTCCGTGTAAAAATTCGGGGAGTTGTTTTCGCAAATTCAAAAGATGTCACTTGGGCAGCAACATGGTTTGGACAAGGGTCAAAGGGAAGTAGGAGTCATTGTTTTTTGGAACTTCACAGTGAGTCAGTCAGAGAGTAAAAACATTAGCAATGCCTTCAACGACAATAAAAGATCTCAAGAATTGATGTGTTGCACTAAAGATAAACCAAAAGAAACCGAGTGATTACCTTATGCGCATTGAAATTGAATTAATAAAAACTACCTTTCAGAAGGGTCTTACAAGTGGAATTGCTCTCTTTCTCTCTCTCCATTGTTCTCAAATTATTTTAACCCAAATCAGGCATTTCTACGCTTTTTCAACCCAACACAAGCAGAAAGATCCTATTAGTTACCCTGCACCCTTACCTCCAAAATTTCCGGACTATTTTTAGGAGAGACCACCCGCCACTCTCCCACCGCTGCCTAATCTTCACCACTTATTATACTTATTATTATACTGATTTAGACAACTATATCCGATACTTTACTTATTAAATAAAAAATGTCTTGGGTCAGGTGAGGTTTCTCTCCAAGGCTTTTTGTTGAAGGGGATTCTGTCCGTGTGTAAGGGGAGGACCCGGCTCCATAAAAAAATTGTTCCAGCCCTGTTATCAGATAGTATTGGGTGTTATTGGGTAGTATTGGGTGTTATTGGGTAGTATTGGGTGTTATTGGGCAAATCGACGTGCCGGGAAAAGATGTCCTAATGTTCAGTTACTTCAAGAAGATTAGTACTTGTAAAGTATCTTTATCAAAATCCTTCATACATGTGTGGACATTTGTTTTTCTTTTCATCGTTGAAGCATTTTTTTAATTTTTTTTTTATACTTCAATTTGAAATTTTCTGGGTACAGACGGCCAACAATTTAACAGTTCTGCAGTCAGCACAATGGCATAAATGAAATGTTAGAAAATAAGTCCATTGTGTATAAATATGTATTCATAATTTTTCGGCATTCTAAGCGACTTTAACCTATTTTTAAACTGCATTAAATAGTTGAGATCAAGTTGTTGTTTACATTTTGATTTGGAAAAGGGATGAGAGTTAAAGCTATTCTATGAATAAATAAATATATATTATTTAATTCCTTTTCATATATTTTATTTACCAAAAAACTGCATTTAAATGAAGGTGGAGTTTTCAATTTTTGGAAAGTAAGTCACCTATTTTCACTTCGACACTCGCACATTGATCACAAATGTCCTATTACGAAAAAAACCCAGAAATACACATGAAAACAGTTGAAATATATATCATAAAATACTCTTTTCTTAAATAAATTTTACTTAAATCCATATTTTACTGCTTAGTGAGTTTTTACCAGAGTTTGAAATGCATGTGATTTGACTCCGAACATTTTACATAAGTTACAATGGGAAAGAAATATTCGACTGTTGTTTTCCGGGATATTTTGTCCAAAACTGATTCCCGTCCGGGAGGCCGGGAACTACACTTAAATTTCGGGATTTTCCAGGGCATTCCAGGAGAGTTAACATGCCTGAATTCATTTGACATGAACCATTTAATTCATATATTTTTAAGTTGACACTGGTAATAAAAAATTTATGAATGTTTTGTTGGTAGCACAGTGAAATAGTACTCATTACACTCTGTGGAACTAAACTATGAGTAAAATTCAAATTGTTGGCATAACTGAATGGTAACCAGTGAGCAATAACTTTTCTTATTTCCAAATGGAATGAAATACTGCTTTTTAATTGGCTGAGAGGTACATTGTAACTTTTAGTTCAGAATATCTTTTAATTTTTACACTGTGGTTAACTACAGTGTAAAAACAGGAATGTTAAAAAATTTATAGTAATTTATATATATTTTTATACTTACCAATGACCCAGACTTAGCTGGTGCTAACTCTAAAATATCTAGGGCCAAACGCAAATTTTACCCCCCAATCCCCAAAATTTGCATCTAAAACCAAAAATTACATGTCCTATATGGTCCTCCATACCTTTACTCCACTGCTCATGCGCAGTGTCAAGGAGGTCTCAAAATTGCCGCCAAAAGTCATTCTTACAACCAGTGCCTGGTAAGCGTTATGTACTCAGCGGGGAGGTATGAGTTCCCAACTCATGGGAGGGCCATCCCCGTCTGGGTCATTGGTAAGTATAAAAAATATATAAATTACTATAAATTTTTTAACATTTTTATACTGTACCAATGACCCAGACTTAGCTGAATAGTAAAAAGGTTGGAGGGCCTAGGACATAAGGAAAATCCAACAGACTCAATTACCCATAACAGACCTATTCCCGTAAGGAGAAAAGGGGAGATAGGTTTACATGTATCTTTCTTATTTGTATCAAAAAAGAAAGACACAACACTATTCTGTAATTGAGCACAATAACATCAATGATCTCTATAAACATCCAGTATAACCCTTTATACTAATATTTTTTAAGGAAAGCCAATAAATACGAGAGTCTAAATAAATGAAACTCTATATACTCATTTAAAAGTATTCAAGGATTGTATATTAACGTCCAATTAATCACGTGATATATACAAATGTTTCACACCAATCAATACTTAAAAATTACACCAATGAGAAAGCATTGGCTTTACCCTAAAAATCATCTCGGAACCAACTCAGAATTACTGACTCCAAGGGAGGTATTCCCTTGCTTTACACTATAAAGCAGGTGACCTAAGGGAACATGCCCCCCCTCCCCTTTCCCTTGCCCTGGATCAAATACTCCAGAGCAAAGAGGGCAGCAGGACAGAGTCACTGCTGGAACCAAAAGCCTATACACACATAGTTGCCACTGTTTAGTAGACGACAATTCGAGTAAAAAATAACGGACCTAAACAATGTAGATCTGCAGAAAAGGACTCAATATTCTCAGATACAAAATTGGGAAAATGGAGGGCTAAGAGCAATATGCAGCCCTCATTAGATCTGTAATAGGAACATTATTAGCTTAAGCCCATGATGTAAAAGAACTCTTACTTCATGAGCTTAAAACTAAAGCACAGACTGCTGATTGAAGATATTATCATAAGCAGTACTGATAGTAAATTGAATCCATCTGGCCACAGAATGGACCGAAATGTGGAGGAAGCTACCACGGCATGTCCCACAACAGAAGCCTAAGTAAATTTGTCCACAGTCTTTGTGGAGCCAGAGAAGCTACCAACAGAATTTGCATTGAAAAAATTACACTAGAGCAATATCTGCTAAATCAACGGTGCTGGAAGATATGCATATCTTGTATTTCGTCTGACAAGATCGATAGAGCGTTTACTGCAAACGCTCGAAGATCCAAACATTGACACATTCGTCTGCAACTGATTGTTGAGATGCGTCGCAAATAAGTCGATCATAGACCGCTCTCCTTTGTAGCAATCTGATTGAATACTCGTTTGTTGAAAGTCCATTCTGGCATCAACAAGAGGCCCCTCCATGAAGGGAGTCCGCTAATACATTCAGACGACCCGGAAAATGACGGACCGATAAGAGAACTTGATGTTCTAGTACCAACCGAAAGATTCATTCCGTTAACATGAATAACAGGATGGAATTAGTGCTTCTATAATTCCGAAAATACGCTAATACCGTTGAGTTGTCGGACAGAATTAGCATATGAGCATTCTGAATAACGTTATCCAATAACGTAGCGCAAGCCAAAATGACATCATCCTTGATGTTTGAGGGCTTGATAAGGAACTACAGAATCAAAAGACCCTGGCACTTCAAATCCGTTGGGCTCAATGAAACGACCCAACGTGTTTGAGTGGCAGCCGTCAAAACTGTAAAACTCAGATCCGGCAATTGCAGTGGAACTACCTGAGTTAAGCACTGAAAACTTGCCCAAGACTGAAACTCTTATTCACTTGATTTGACAAGAAGATGCCTGTATCGAGCAAAAGAATCCTCACCCTCTAATTCTGAATTAAAAGAAATTGAGAGGACCAATGCGTAACCGCCCCATCGGAATAAAATCGCGGCAGTTCCGCATAAGCGTATCAGTCTCATGAGATCTCTCGCTGGAACCTTGTCTTTTGAAGACAATAGGGAATTATCAACTGACTAATTTCGCTCTGGTTAACGGCAGACGAACAAGAATGTAATGCGTCTCGAAGCTCATCCCCCGGTGGGTAAATGACTTGGACGAAACCAGATCCGCCTTCTCATTTACCTAAGAAACCGAGACGTCGGATCAATAGAAGCAGAATCTGCACATCGTTCTGAAGCGTTAACTCATTGCCATACCTCTGAAGAATGTCGTCCAGGTAGGCCGACGATACCGCAGACGAATGAGCTCGGAAATGCATTATTACCGAGTTTGATATTCAAGTGAAAGCCCAGGGGCTAGATTCATACCGAAACAGATTGCTTGGTGCTGATACAAAATTCCTATGATCAAGAAGGAAAGATACTTTCTAAACGCCTGATGTACCATGACGTGAAAGTATGCAGCTAGAAATCTATGCATGTAGCATAGTAGTACACCCGAATACTCGCTCTGACCGATCGGATAGACTCCATATAAATATTTGGAGCCACAATCAGCTTGTTATCCAGCTCAGATCATGAGTGGACAGAACGAGCTGTCTGGTTTGGAACCAGAAAGGATAGTTGTAGAAACCTGAAAATTCCTAGATTTCTACGATCTCTATTGCGATCCCACCGAAAGAGACTGGACTTCTAGTAGAAGCAAGCCTCTTTCCTGTGTACTTGATGGAAACTGAGTCCATCTTGGACTTCGAGTTAACGTAAGTTACGTTTGAAGCACAATATAGTCCGACCGAAATCACCCTTCGAAACCAAGGGAAGTCCGTAAACTACTCCCAAAAGTTTGAGAAACTCGACAGTCTTCCACTCACTGTACACGATAGAGGATAAGCCCAATACCTCCTGGTCCTGTGAGGCTAGCGGAAGGAGAAACCATGTCTTCCACGGCCCGCACCTCACCCCGTCAACCTAGGGGCGTCTGACCGGATGTCTCGGTCAGAATTACGGCCCCTACCTGAGTCGCTACCCTGACGGTCTCTAGAGTAAGACCTAGAGGACGCATAGAAACCTCTATAGGAACTTCCCTCGGGCGTATTCGTCACAGAAGTGCCTGTCCTACTTTCTCGGCTGAATCTGACTATAGGAAGCGGATTTGAATAGCAGAGAGATTAAGCTTTCTTAGTTATCTGATAATATATTGCGGAGAAGCTTGCCGTCGAAGGGAAACTCTCCGGAGCGACACTGAGAGAGTTTTTCACCTTACTATCCACACGTGTGAATGTAACCAGGGCCGCGTCACGTCTAACCAACTCCATATTGCCACTACAGGGCGGAGTTCTACGTGAGGCCCTTGAAAGAATTTATAGGAGGATATACATCCTGGAATTCTTTTCCCTTGAGGCGTAATGATAACGCTCTGGTAAGGTGATCTGTGTACGAAAATGTGTCTAAGCTTGCCGTATTAGACGATATTAACGTTTCCAACATGGTTGGAATAGACATAGACAAAAGCATAGACAACTCTAGGACTTAGACCTGGTCGTCTAGATGCTGAGGAACTCTCGGAATGCCCTGTCCTGGCGTTTCAAATTATTCCATGAATTGATGAAAGGCAGATGAAGAGCACTTGCCAATATGAGACCGGACTTGCTCTATTAATAGCAAGTTATATATAGCGTCATATAAAAATTAAAATGTCTCTGAGACATTTCTGGACTGAGACGGAAACTGAGGGACGATGTCCCTGAACCAATTAAAGAAATCTGTGTCCAGTGGCGCTATCAGTCTTTCATTCGGCAACGCAGCATTTTGGTCTGGAGGAACAACGTCAGAAAATTAAAGCAGGGTGAACTCCACGGCAATTTACGTTGTTCCGAAAGGGAAAGATTCAACTATTCCGTATCCCTTTCGCCATCCAGTCGGACCACTTGTAATACTTGGTCGTCCATGTCTGCACCTGCAGTGGAACGTACCGACCCAGCTACTACAGATAATTCCTGATCCGACAGAGTTTCTGTCGGTTGCTGGGCTGCTGCGACAATTTGTGCTAACTGAAGTAGCACGTCCGTAACTGAGGCCTGTGGAGCTGCAGTCTAACAATATTTAGCCGCTGGAAGCTCCTAAGACGTTGACTCCTGCATACTTTATAATGCGAATGTCCGAAGTATGAAGGCCTCGTATCCTTGGCTACCGGATGGCGTGACCTGGTTGCCGTGAATTCCTGGTCAGCAAGATTGTCTAAATATCAATGGTCACGTAGTCAAGGTGCAGTCGTGTGCACTGCCGTGAGGATGAGGAAGCCAATAAAGCAGTCTCTCCGGACTGTCTATATCACGGAGCGTCCCTGAGAGGTGGACGTATGCCCCAACTGAGGAACATTCTGATCTGTACGACAACATCTATACCCAGATGTTGTTGTATGAGAGAGGGACCTCTCTCGCTCGCAGCCCGTGTGGAGCTGGACGAGCTAGGAAACGGACTAATAGGCTTTCCTCCGTACCATCCTCGTATCCGTCGTCGCTGGGTGTGCACGTGTATTTATAGTGTTCGCATCACCCAAACCTCCTCCTGGACCGCAACAGACTAACCCCGGTGCCGAGCCATTCGCTGAATGGACGCTACACCGGGCGAGCTAGCGGACGCCAGCCGTCGATCCTACTTCGGACCTCTTAGGCAATTGATGTATCTGCATGAGCACTCTTGCCGCTAGCTCTTCATTTGATTGTGATGACGGAAGCACACGTTGAAGACATCACGGAAACATTACTCTGTTCTTGATGGTCAAAGAGACCTGTGGAGCTGCGGTCTTATGTAAATAGCTGCTGGAAACTCCAGGGACATTCATTCCGGCATTTATATAATATGCGAACGTCCCAACTGGAAAGGCCTCGTGTCCTTGGCAAGCAGATGTAGTGACCTGGTTGACGTGGAATCCCTGGACGGCGAAGCAGAAGATCCGGGAACATTCCTTCCTGCCTTATATCATATATGAACGTCCTTCGGAATCTGTGGTCACAAAGCCAAGGTGCGGTCGTGTGTGCTGACGTGAGGATGAGGACGCCAATAGAACAGCCGCATCGGACTGTCTATGCGATGGAGCATCCCGAACAGGAGGAGTGAACGTATGCTCCGACTATCAAACGAACATACAACAACATCGCGGTGCAGATGTTTATGTAAGAGAGAGGGGGGTCTCTCTCGTGTGCGGTCCGGATGGACCTGGACGAGCTAGGAACCGGACTAACAGGCTTCCTCTGTACTATCCTCTGTTCCGTCTTCACTGGGTGTGCACATGGTATGTTTATAGTGCTCGCAACACCCGAAATTCCTTCCTGGACCGCATCGGACGAACCCGGGCACTGAACCATTCGGTAAATGGGGGCGACACCGGGCGAGCTAGCGGACATTGACGTCAACGCGTCGACCCTACTAGGGGCCTCTTAGGCAATTGCTGTATATCCATGAGCACTTTTGCCGCTAGCTCTTCATTGTGACGACGGAAGCACACTCTTGGACGACATCACGGAAACATCACCCTGTTCTTGTTCCTCTGAAAAAGAAGGTGAAAAACTAGAGTGACCCGGCAGAGAGAGGGCCGCATGGTCCTCTCCCCTCTAACAACCTACCATGACACACGCCTCCAATGTTTGTCATCCCAATTAATACACATTGAACAAGGGTTAGTGCGAGTACGTTGACTATAATTAATACAGTAATCAGAGGAAGATTTCCTCCCATTACAATTGAACAATAAAATTTTTCAAAGTGAAAAAGTAAACAGTCAAAGTACTCGCACCAAACCCTGAAAACAAAGATACATAATAAAATAATCCATTATAACATTGCGAAAAAATTATTCAAAAAGAAAAAAATTTTTCCGAAGAGCCCAAGTTCCCAATGAGAACACTGAGCCAAAATGGATCCCCAAAAAGCCTAAGTGTGGACAAAAATTTAAAATCATTTTGAAAAATTAATGTAACACTTACGGACAATACTAATGTATCTTACTATGAACTAAATTAAGCAGAAGACAAGTAATCACTGTCAGAAGTAACAGTTGTCAACATAAGCAAAAGTGTCAACAAACCGGAAACATGACTCCAGGCACTGAAACAAACATAGCCCGAAATCAGTTACGAATTAAAACACTATCTGATGCAAAACAGAGGCTTCCAGAGAAGAAATTGTAGAACATCAGATGGTAGATGCAGCCCAAAACACCTAAACACCCCTAGGGTAAGGACGTAACATGGGGAAAAAACAGAAAATAATTCAGTTACCAAGCCAAAACTCCCAAGAAATTTTAGTAATAAACATTACAAAAATAAGCCAAAAGCATGGGAGAATAGCTAGGGGGAATAAAGGAAAAGGGAGAGAGGAAATGCTGATTAAACAATGGAACATAGCAAGAATGACCACAACAAGGCCATGCCTTGAAAATAGATAACATGAATAATTTCGTAAAAAAATTATAAGTTACAGCCCTGAACATTTGTATCCACTGTTATTCCTCTCCACCTTCTATTTCCACCATATATCCACCAATTCTCTTATAATTATGCGTCTGGCATCTTAAAACTGAGATTTACAAGCACAAATAACAGTGAAGTGTAACTGTATTGAGGGCCAAACAAAGAATGACTTTTGGCGGCAATTTTGAGACCTCCTTGACACTGCGCATGAGCAGTGGAGTAAAGGTATGGAGGACCATATAGGACATGTAATTTTTGGTTTTAGATGCAAATTTTGGGGATTGGGGGGTAAAATTTGCGTTTGGCTCTAGATATTTTAGCGTTAGCACCAGCTAAGTCTGGGTCATTGGTCCAGTATAAAAATACACAATACTGGTAAAAAGGCTGAAAAAAGTCCTATTTATTTATATTATTATAAATATTTATTTACTAGCACATTTATATTGTTGAAAATATAAAAATATGGTTAATGGAATATTTTATGTAAATTATTGCACAAAATTTTTAATGAAAATAAAAACACATATGTATCATGTAGGGATTATTTATTTATAGTGCTATTTCTTGGAAGGGGTGTGATGCATTTTGTTTTGGGGTCTGCACAATTAAAAATGGCAAAATTAATTTTAAGAAACGCTTTGAAACAGAAATTTAGAAAAGAGAACAAAAGTAAAACCAGTAAATACAGCCAAGTGCAACAAAAAGTGTGCCAATTTACTGAGAACATACTTATTACAAAAAATAGAAAATGTTGATTTTAAAAGCTATATTAAAATCGGCTGTGCCTCAGGGTGTTCCCATACATCCCAGAAGACACAAGGATAACGAATATTATGCATTTTGTTATACAGTGGAGCCCACTTAATTGGATGTCTCTTAATTGTATATCCCTGTTAATTGAATATAATTTTCAAACACAAAACCATTTACCATACCTTCAGTACAAATTTGATCTGTTAATTGCATATGGGTTGTAGAGTAAACTCCTGTTAATTGTATATAAATTTTTGTAATATGTCGAAAAAATTGCTGTGACATGCACCAAATTCCCCTTATTTATCAACCGTTTTGGCCTCACTACATTCAATACAGACATTTATTCTATTATATCTTGTTTGACAGAGCTCTATGAGCTCTGTCAAACAAGATATAATAGAATAAATGCTCAGTTTACCTCCAGAACACAGGAAACTGACTAAATCCCTGTTAATTGTATACTCCTGTTAACTGAATAATTTTCACTGGCAAAATGGATATTCAATTAAGAGGATTCTACTGTATATGAAATACTATACTTACAGGCTGAATCATTACATTGTTCTTGCCATAGAGTAACATTGTTTTGGAGTTCTGATGAAGAGACTCAACATATTCTTTGGCAGATAAGTGGAATGCTTTGGGGCTCTCTTCACTACTTGAACTTGCATTTCTTCGAACCTGAATAACAAATATCAGAAAATGTTATGAAAATCTAAATTTTATAGCAAATTTCCTTTCTTATTATACCGACCACAATTGTTTACTACAGGCTTGCACTACAGTGGAAGTCCCTAACTCGGATAAAATACTCTCTATTTTTGTCTTTCCCAAGCAAGTTGGGAAAGAAAAGTGGTGCAAAAGCACCAATAAAAATAAGCCAAAACTGGGTCGAGTGCAACCGGCGCAGACCCAGTACGGGACGCTCTCTCCCAAGTACAACTCCACGACTTCCGTTGCCAGTGCGCATATACCGTCTCTAAAGACTCATTCTTTTTGAATCCGTAAACGTTAGAGTTATGTGATCAGCGGGGAGGAAAGATTCTTTACCCGTAATGAAGACGAGAGGGCCTCCATGTAAACAATTGTGGTAGGTATAATAAGAAAGGAAATTTACTATAAAATTTAGATTTCTTATCAACCTACTCACAATTGTTTACTACAGGCTGAATAGACAAAAGGCTGGAGGGAATCGCATAACCAACCCCCACATAACCCTAGTGCACTGGAACCGTGAAGTAGAAGGAAGAGGTCCCGAGGCTTATCAACCATAATGTCGCAATCATTGGTAAAGGACAATGAAAAGAGACATATGAGCCTGTGTGACACACAGACAGAAAAAGGGCAGTAACAGCACAAGGCTGAAACTGACCTTCAAGAAGCCTAATGGCTATGGCAGACAACAGCCTGAGCAGAAGAAAGGGGACCCAGGGCAAAAAGGTCCTCCGACTGCTCCTGCAACTGGCGTAAATAAAAGGTGGAGAAAGTAGAAGCATTTCTCCAGTAGGCTGCCTGCATAACATCCGACAACTTGACGGAGTAAGAATAAGCCCAAGAGGCAGACAGTGCCCGCACCTCGTGGGCAGAAATACGATTGGTAATACAATCGCCAGCTGCTAAACGACTATAAGCCGTACGAATAGCAAGACAAATCCATCGAGAAATGGATTGAGGAGAGATCTTCTGTCGACCCGGAATGAGAGACAAAAAAAACGTTTTCTGCCCTTCCGTATGAAGCGTGTCCGATCAAGATAAATGCGAATAGCACGGACCGGACAGCGCAAAGGGCGAGTACCCTCAACAGAGGGAAGAGCCCTGATACAGATAGGAGGAGGAGTAGTATCTGGTAACTGATTCTTAGCCAAAAAGGAGCAATCAGTGGTAAAAGTAACACTGTTGGGAGAGCTCCTAAAAAAGCCCGGGTCAACCAAGAGGGCGTGAAGCTCACTAACTCGTCTGGCCGAAGCAAATGCCATCAGAAAAGCTGTCTTATATGTGAGAAAATGCAAAGCAAAGCTGCAAAGTCTAAGGCCTTTTCAAAGAAAAGTGCCGAACAAGCTTAGAGAGGTAAGGATTAGTGCCGATACGACGCTTCCCCACATAAGAAAAAGTCTCTGAAAGCATAGACCTGTAACCCTTGATGGTAACAGGCTGGAGACCCCGAGAATCAAACAGATATACCAGAAACTCCGCAATTTGTGAAATCGAAGGATTGGCATAATCAACAGAGTGATCAGCACACCATCGACAGAAGACCTTCCATTTAGCAGCATGATCTAAACCAGTGGAGTGCCTCCTTGAAGAAGAAATGCACTCCACTGCTCGTCTCGAAAAACCTCTACGGAGGAGACAGGACCTGACAAAAGATATGCGTGAAGGCACAATGAAGTCGGGTCGACGTGAAACCTCCTCGGGAGACCTTGACAAAGAAGGTCGCGACGTAGCGGGAGACGTGCCGGAACCGCCGCCATCAGCGAGCGGAGCTGATTGATCCACACCCGCTGAGGAGACAGTGGAGCGATCAGAATGATTCGACAACTGCAGGTTCGAATTTTGGCGAGAACCTGAGGAAGAATCGGAACCGGCAGGAAGGCGTAGCCGACTAGACCGTTCCAATCAAGTGACAAAGCGTCCACGGCAAAAGCCAGAGGATCTGGACACAGGGACACGAAAGTGTCCACCTGATGGTTCCAACGAGTCGCAAAGAGGTCGATGTGGGGACGTCCCCAGAGATCGCAAAGCGACTGGAACACTGCCCTGTGAAGCATCCACCCGGTGGAAATAATCCTGCCCTGTCGGGACAGGGAGTCGGCTAGGACGTTCAGACGACCGGGAATGTGACGAACAACCACTCCGGCGTGAACATCCTGAGCGAGCAGTAAAAGATCCCGAGCTAACTCGTACATCGGAAGCGAGTGCGTGCCGCCCTGGTTCCGAATGTAAGCAACCACTGTCGAATTGTCGGATAGTAGAAGGACCTGGCGATTCGACAGGTGAGGGATCCACTGCCTGAAACTCAGAAGAAGAGCAAGAAGCTCCTTCTGGTTGATGTGTAGAGCTGCTTGATCCTGGTCCCACATCCCGTGTAGGGAAAGACCGAGAGGATCCAACGTCGCACCCCATCCGAGATCGCTGGCATCTGCCGTCAGAACACGATCAGACGTGGGTAAGTCCAGCGGAACACCCTGCGTAATCCACTGAACATCTGTCCAGGGAAGAAGGTGAGGATACAGAGAGTCCGGAAACGGAAGCACCTGATCCAGAGAATCTACATTCGGTCTCCAACGACTGAGCAGAAAGTGTTGGAGAGGTCTGACACGCAGCCGACCTAGAGGAATGAGATCCGTCACCGAACCGCAGAGACCGATCAGCCGGAGAAAACTCCGAGCGGTCGTGGACCTGGACTGGGACAGAGTCAGAGCAAAGCTGAGAGAATCAGAGCCTTGGCCTGGGGAACAGCCACCAAATTGAATTTGGTTTGGAAAGACATCCCCAGATGACAAAACGACTGAGAAGGGACCAGGTCCGACTTCTCCTCGTTGACTCTGAATCCTAGCGACGTGAGCAAGCTCAACAGAGTGGCGACATCCGATTCCAGTAAGGCAGCATTGGAATGCCTCTGGAGGATATCGTCCAGATATGCCGAAGTAGTCACCCTGGACTGTGTGCCATGGAACGCTATCACATGCGACATCAGTCTGGTGAACGCCCAAGGAGCCAGGTTGAGGCCGAAAGGCATGGCCTTGAACTGGTAAACTCGCCCCAGAAAAGCGAACCTGAGATACTTCCGTGACGCCCGATGCATCGGAACGTGGAAGTAAGCGTCTCGCAGGTCGATGCTGGCTGCGAAATCTCCCTGGTGAATTGATTGGCGGACCGACCTGAAAGTCTCCATGCTGAACTTGGGAGCAATGATAGACTGGTTCAGGATACTCAGATCGATAACCGGTCGGAGTCGGCCGTCCTTCTTCGGCACCAAGAACAGGCGGGAATAGAAACCCACTGACTGAACGTTCTTGACGACCTCGATCGCCCCCTTTGCCAGGAGACTGGCAATCTCCGTGGACAAAAGTTCCCGACGTAAAACGTCTGAAGGAACAGTGGTTGGAAGAGGCACCCTTGACAGAGTGGGATGCCGTCGGAAGGATATGCGCAGCCCGGACCGAACAACATCTAACACCCATGGATCGGATGTGATGGTGGTCCAATGGTCTGCGAACTCTGCTATCCTTCCTCCAACCTGGGACTAGTCGAGGTGAGGACCTTCATTTCGAGCACCGACGAGGCCCGCGAGAGGAGAAACCACCTCCTCTGCTAAATGAAGAATCCTGAGACTTCCCTCGATTCTGCCGACCCCTACCTTTACCCCGTGAGTAAGAAGTAGAGGCGGCGGCAGAAGGACCAGCCTTTTGCTTCACAGAGGAAGCAGAAGGGTACTTGTTAGGCTTGGAACGGCCCTTGCCTCCCCGAGAAGGCTGATCAAGCTGACGAAACAGCAGCTGATCTTTAGAATGACGTAGGACGTCATCCCGGACCGTCGACACAGAACCATGGAAAAGTTGCGGACCTGCCAAAGAAGCAGATCGAAGAGTAGCACGCTGCTCCTCGGGAAGGGATCGTCCTGTGTCCAGCACAGCGTCCCTTCAAACTAATTCCAAATTGGCCGTGTTACAGGCATGCGTGTGAGGAAGGTGCATAAGCGCCTTGGACAGCACACACAAAGGAGCCTGTACCTCGTCAAACTTATCTGGAGGCAGATAAGCAGCCAAAGCTGAGACGACGTGATCTGAGAGAGAAAAGAGAATATATAAAACACTGTTCCTGAGAATACAAAGGATACACTGTGGTATAATGAATCAGGAATCATCAAACATCGAGCTGGTGGAACACTGATAAGCGTGCAAAAACATCTCGACACGAAGCGGATTTTAAAAAGAATGAGTCTTTAGAGACGGAATATGCGCACTGGCAACGGAAGTCGTGGAGTTGTACTTGGGAGAGAGCGTCCCGTACTGGGTCTGCGCCGGTTGCACTCGACCCAGTTTTGGCTTATTTTTATTGGTGCTTTTGCACCACTTTTCTTTCCCAACTTGCTTGGGAAAGACAAAAATAGAGAGTATTTTATCCGAGTTAGGGACTTCCACTGTAGTGCAAGCCTGTAGTAAACAATTGTGAGTAGGTTGATAAGAAATTCTTTATGTTCTCAACCTATTCACAAAAGAGACCTCACTAATTTATTTATTTATTTATTGATGTTTAAGGTCACATATTTATGCACAATGGCTAATCATGACGTGACAGTTTTACGGGTGGAGGAAGCCGGAGTACCTGGAGAGAACCACCGAACAACGACGAGCAGCTGCCAGCTCCCCAACATCGTAACTCCACACTGCAGCTCAGGCAGGGTTAGATTGGTTGGAGACATGTGTACTATCGATGTGCAGTACGCCTTAGTACACGGCGTCATCGTGCCCCCACGCATACAATGGGGATGAAGTGTCTTGCCCATGGACACAACGTGGTTGCCACAGGTGGGAATCGAACCGAGGACCTCTCGGTTTGCAGCCTGCACCGAGACCTCACTTAGTATAAATGAATCGTCATGCTCTGTATACACAAGCTGTTGATTCCTAAGCATTTAAGATACTGTAGAACCTGTCTTGAGAGACCGCCCTTCGGGCCACACAACAGTGGTCTCTCAAGACAGGTGGTCTCTCATAACAGGTTTCAGGTTTTTTCAAGTCAGCGAATAACCAACCACAAAAGTCAGAAATGGAGAAGAATGGATTTTTGTAATTACTTTGTAGTTGTTCTTTTTTATGAAGATTTTGTAACAAATTGAAATGGACTGTTATAAAAATTAGAAAAATAAATTAGTGTCGAAAATCTTCATTGAAGATTTTCAACACTAATTTATTTTTATAATTTTTATAACAATCCATTTCAATTTGTTACAAAAAGATTTTCAACACAAATTTATTTTTATTCCTATCTGTCACATTTCAGGTATGTATGAAATTGTTTATTCAGCAATAATCCCAATCTTTTCACAGGGGTCTTATAAAAACATCTCAATCTGTAATGAGTTGGCAATTGAAACCCAATTAAGAGCTTTTAATACTTTTAATTATGTTAGTATAACCACAATTCCAGAACACGTAAAAAGTTTTTGTCATGGTTTCAGTCTTCAAAGGGGCGGTCTCTCAAGACAAGTCCATTATGGCATAAAAATACAAGTTGGTACCAGGTCACAGTGGTCTCTCAAGACAGGTGGTCTCTCAAGACAGCTGGTCTCCCATAGCAGGTCCATTATAGAGTAAAACCAATCGGTGCCTAGCAAATGTGGTCTCTCAAGACAGGTGGTCTCTCAATACAGTGGTCTCTCAAGACAGGTTTTACTGTAAAAAGCTTGTAACAGTCCATAGTAACATCTACATTTGGCTAATTGGCACTTTAAAAAGTTTATTTTTAGTTCAAAGCGTTAGAAAGCAGGCAGAATTGTAAATGCGCCCCAAAATGCTGGAGTTAATAAATCAATAATTTTCTTTGGGATCAATGAGATGTTGGATTACTCCCCTTGCATTACACTGCATCAGTACTCATGTATTTTTGTTAACAAATGAAAGCCAACTTGAAAATTTACCAAAAACATGAAACAGTTTGCAAACACAACTGATGATGGAACTGGCATAACTAGAGGTACTGTGAGCAAGCTCACAAAGTGATACCCCCGTGCCTCAGTTGTTACGCTTACGAGGACACAACCATGTGATGTAGCAATTGAAATGTATAAATCAGATTATCTCCCCTTGGAAATGTCAGAACGGAATTATATTGCTTCATGCACATCTTCATATGGAGTTCTTCCATTGTGTAACGTTTCATGAAAATTGTTCAAACGGTTTAGGAGGAGTTGCGCTTATAAGGATGGACAGACGGACAGACGGACAGGGTGATTCCTATATATATATATGTACCAGGATGTTGACAAGCCAGAAAATAAGCAGACTGTCATCAGGAAAATGAGGTCCCCAGGTCCACAGCAGGGTAGCATCACTAAATTCACCTCTGAGAATCTCAATCTGAATCAGGGTCTCAAACCTAAATAAAAAGAGGAATCCAGGGGATAAATTGGCCAAGTGTATGGGATAGCATCATCAAATTCACCCTCTGGGGACCTCATTCTTCAAATGTCAGGCTGCTTATTTTCAGTCCTGGACGTTGACAATGTCACATGAGGCTCCGCAAGAACAGTATTAGAATCAGCTAAAACCTCACCTAATATTGTTCTCACTTTGCCTCATGTGAACTTGCATTTCTCTGTAACTGAATAGCAAATACTAAAAAATGTTATAATAATTCTTCTAGTTTTTAAGCTGCTCAAGAATTCAAAAAGTTTCCACTCAGTATAAATGAAATACCCTGCCCTGCAAACACAATCTGTTGATTACTATATCTTTAAGATAAAAAGATTGGCACTGAAAACATTATATTGTGTAAGCGGGGTACATTAACTAATAAATGGTCATAAATATTAACAGAGGTCTGAGAAATACAACGGCAATAATGGTCAATGGTGACCCTCTATTAATTCAATATACTGACACTACTGATATATTAATTGTCACTGTCCACCATTTTGTTTTTATCATAAAAATCCCAGTCTGAATTCAGCTAATTGGCACTTTAGAAAGTTTGTTTTCAGTTCAAAGCATTGGAAAGAAGGCAGAATTGTAAACACAACCAAAAATGTCGGAGGTAATAAATCAATAATTTTCTTGGCAATCAATGAGATGAAGACTGGAAATAAGCAGACTGTCATCTGCTAAATGAGGTCCCCAGAGGATGAATTTGGTGATGATACACTGCACAACAGGGTAGAATCACTAAATTTACCCTCTGTGGACCTTAATCTGAATCGAGGTCTCAAGCCTAAATGGAAAGAGGAACCCACAGGATAAATTGGCTCACTGTATGGGATAGCATCAGCAAATTCACCTTCTGGGGACCTCATTCAGCAAATGACAGATGGCTTATTTCCAGGCTTGAATGAGACGTTGGATTATGTCCCTTGCATTGCATCACTGCTCATCTGCCCTTGTGAACAAATGAATGCCGATATGAAAATTTAATGAAAACATGAAACGGTTTGCAAACACAACTGATGATGAAATTTCAGAGAGAAAAAATGGCTGGCATAATAAATATGTTATGGGACATTTAGTTAGCAATATGGTGTCACATGAGGCTCTGCAAGAACAATATTAGCCTCAGTTAACCCCTAGCACTCTGGCTGTGCAAAAGAATTTTCTCCAATTACTCTGTTTTTCTCTTGTTTAACTATGAATTTAACCAATTATATCTTGTTTGACAGAGCTCACTAAGCTCTGTCAAACAGGGTATATTTGGTTAAATATCAAACTGCATTGTGGGAAATATTTGCTTCTGAAAACTTTGCCATTTTGACAACAGAGTGCAGAGAGTTAAAGCCTCACCTAATATTGTTCTCACATCGCCTCATGTGACACAATATCCACTAACTAAACGTCCTGTAACTTATAGTCTCTATATATACCTGATGTCAGAAGATTAAAATGTCAGGCCACAATTTTTCCCACAATGCAAATAGTAATTTAATTAATTCAGTCTTGTTTGACAGAGCTCAATGAGCTGTGTTAAGAGGATATTTGAATTGGTTAAATTCCTAGTTGTATTGTAGGAAAAAATTGCTGCTTGCAATTTAAAGTATTTTGACATCACTGTGCAGAGAGTTAGCAATCATTCTACAATGTAACAAAAACCTTGATATATTTAAGGCCTAAAAAAATTAAAAATCTGTTTCTCAGGCCCTCCTGCATGGTCCTTTTGGCTGTCGCATGTTCTCTTTTTATAACCAATGTAAACTTTTAAAAAATTAAAACTTAATGGTTTATGTCTGATATTTTACCCAAGTTAAAAAAAAGTGATAATTTGTCCCTTGAGTGCAAGAAGGCTTTGCAATGCTTTAGCATTGCGAAGCCTTTTTGCTCTCAAGGGATGAAATACACCACCACTCATGCTGTTCTGTAGATTACGAGGCCAAAAACATAAACCAAGAACATGAACGTTTGATGGCAAAGAAATAATTATAGAAATTAAAATAAAAAAAAAAAACGCTTGCCCATATGCAGTTTAACAAATAATAGCCTGAGAAACAGAAGATCTACTTTGTGTGGCCTAATGTAGATAAAATAAAAGTCAGTCTGTGGGGAATGATAAAGTTATTTTCCTGCAAGCAAAACTAATTATGATTGATTCATGTGATGAAACTCAAAGAATTGAGTAATAAATACAAAGACTTTTTAATTAAGTATCTGTTAGAAGTAATACTGATTGCAAAATACAAAAGCAAAAACTGATTTTTGTGGTATTACTTTGTAGACAAGACAATCAATTGCAGAATAAATGAGGTATTGGAAGGTGTGAAATGCAAGGAAAAGGAAGATGCTTACTACAAGGATAGCTCAATCATACTCAAATCCTTTCCCAATATTCAGTTAGGCAAGTGACTAATTAATTTCTGAGACAAAACTGAATGCAAGTTTTTGACTCCCTCTGTTTAGTCCAACTGAGGTTAAGTTCCAAGTGTATACTGGAACACATTAATATAGATGGGTGGACAGGCAAGTGACTATAATTAATTTCTGAGACAAAACTGAATGAAAGTGGACATTTATGTATATATTTTGTTTTATATTTATTTATTTATTTATTTTTAAGGTCATTTTCAGCATCTTTTCTCTATATCATGACTTCAACATAGGTATGAAGTCAAGTCTAGCCAATCACTGATACATATATGCTGCTCACTTTAGAGGACTTCCACCTGAGAAGGTGGTTCCAGGTCCTATTTTACTAGTAATGCAAAACTTGTTTGTAGTAAACAAGCACTGTTCCACTTCCATGGGTTCCCACAGGGGATAGATAGATGGATACCTGTTAGCAGTGTGAAGTATCTATTTCCAGAACATAACTGATGTGAAACAGAATCAAACTCACAACCTCCTGATTTGAAATCTGACATGATGGCAATGAAATCTGAAATCTTTGCAGCAGCCATGACTTGATTTTATGAGAAATTCAAGAAGATAGCAGGTTAAATATTAATTAAAATATTTCTTAATTTTAGTTAATTTATGGAGAAACATTTATTTATTTATTTATTTATTTATTTATTTATGTTTACGGTCACATATTTATGCACAATGGCTAATCATGACCGTGACAGTTTTACGGGTGGAGGAAGCCGGAGTACCCGGAGAGAACCACCGAGCAACGACAAGCAGCTGCCAGCTCCCCAAAATCGTAACTCCGCACTGCAGCACAGGCAGGGTTAGACTGGTTGAAGACATGCGTACCATCGACGTGCAGTACGCCTTAGTACACAGCGTCATCGTGCCCCCACGCGGGCAGTGGAGATGAAGTGTCTTGCCCAAGGACACAACGCGGTTGCCGCAGGTGGGATTCGAACCGAAGACCTCTCGGCTTGCAGCCTGCACCTCTACCTATTGAGCCACCGCGCTCCCCAGAAACATTTATTATTCCAGGTTTCAACAATACCATTTAACATCAAATTTTGTGAGTAAGATATTTAACTTATTACAACTTTTTGATAGAGCTCTCTGAGTTCTGTTAAACAAGATGCATTATATTAAATTGTTAACTTAAGCCTTAACACTTATGCTGCCGAAAGTGACTTCTGTCACCTACTTTATGATGATTATCTGTACGTCCTGCTATGCGCAGATCAAACCTACCATCTGATAAATTGTTGGAAAGGGCTCAACAATTAATCAGATGATAGAGGTTCAAGTATGTGAAATTTTATTAAACTTCCTCGCATACAGGTGTACATAGAGGTCCTCCATATATGGCTAAAGTGGGCGTGGCAGTGAAAGGGTTAAAGGACTTGAAATTTCTAAGAAATTCCCACAATATCGAAACAAGTCTTGTAGCTTAGGACCACTTTCTAGGCAAATCTTGAATGCCTCCTTAGGCAGTCGAGACTTGACTAATAACCACTGCTACGTTTATTTTCCGATGGTCAGAAAGACTCCCTCATGACTGTATGCTGGAGCACCTGTTTTCAGACTACAGAGATTGTCAGTCAGAATTAGGCCTTTAGGAGTCAATACTCAAAAGCTGATAATTACTGAAATTATGGATAATGGAATATCCCTGTTATCTGAATTTATGTCGTTAATAATTTGGCTGTCCAAAAGACATGATTCTTCCTTATACATGCAAATGTTTATCTCTCTGATGTCTGTATTAATCTCCCTCTTTTGACAGCTACGTGTATTTCAGAATTTATTAGAATTTGAAGCTTGAATGTGGCACCTAAGGGTAGTCTCTGAAGAAACATGAGATGCATTATGATTATATTTTATTAAACCTTATTTGCATTCAGTGATTCTTGGTTAGATCAGACTGGATTGATAAGATGTTAGTGAATATCCAACTAATATACATGCTAGTCTGTTCAATACTCTGCACACTACTGATGTTCACATATCAAAAAATTGAAGCTGCAAATTTTTCCCATAATACATCAAGGAATTTAAACAGTTCGATCTTGTTTGACAGAGCTCATGGAGTTCTGTCAAGCAAGACAGAATTGGTTAAATTCCTAATTGCAATACAGGAAAACTTTGCAAAAATGAAATTTTGTTTGTGGTTGGTCTTCTCAACACTCTGCACACTGATGTTCAAATATCACAAATTGAAGCTACAAATTTTGCCCATAAATGCATCAAGGAATTTAAACGTTTCAATCTTGTTTGACAGAGCTCATGGAGTTCTGTCAAGCAAGATAGAATTGGTTAAATTCCTAGTTACAATATGGGAAAACTTTACTGCATGAAATTTTGTTTGTGGTTGGTCTGCTCAACACTCTGCACACTGATGTTCAAATATCACAAATGAAAGCTGCAAAGTTTTCCCATAATGCATAAAGGAATTTAAACATTTCAATCTTGTTTGACAGAGCTCGTGGATCTCTGTCAAGCAAGACAAAATTGGTTAAATTCCTAGTGGTAATATGGGAAAACCTTGCTGCATGAAATGTGGGTATTTTGACATCAGTGTGCAGCAGGTGATAACATTAGAGCTGTAGGTTAACCAAAACCGAACTGAGGTTTTTAGTTTTTTAAAAAAACCGAAACCATCGACATCCCGTAATCTAAGGTTTTTCGTTTTTTATTAAATACTCTCTTGCTGCAGAAATTCACAGAATGTAGCCATTCCAGAGTAGTGGGAGTACCCATACACTGCCAATGGCAATGTCTGGGTACTCTCACTACTTTGGGAAGGCTACATTCTGTGGATTTCCGACATTTCAGCTTAGTTGTGTTTGCAGCTTTCCTCAAGTTGCGTGTAGGTGTCAGACCTCGAAAAATGGCCAAACACAATAAAAGTTCTGTATATTTAGGTAATTATTATATTGGCCCTCCTGATTCTTCATGTACATGTATTATAGCTTATTTCGGGCATTCATTGAGTTTCATTCAATTTCACTACCATTCAGTTATGACTCCGGATATAAGAATGAGTTTTATTGAATTTTACTTGGCCTCATGAACAAACCGAAAACTGAACCGAACCGAGGTTTTACTCCACCTGAAAAATCAAAACCGAAACCGAACAAGAAATTTAAAAACCTACAGCTCTAGATAACATAATGGATCCATCCAAAGAAACCCCATAATACATAATTTACATAGTGTCCGGTTTTACATACCCTTCACACAGATTACATCCATATCCAATCAAGCCTGCAAATAATTTAGCACAGTGTCTGTGTCATCATAACCAGAACAAATGTTTTGGGGCAGGACACTGTTTGGATGCTCTAGGTCATGAAATGTTTTCTGAGTTATTCTCACAAATCTCTAAAAATTCTGATAAAACATTAACAATCAATAACAAACAAGGCTGGAATATCCCTAGCGACTATTGCCTTTGGCAACAGTCACTGGAGTTTCCCAGCCTTGTTTTTATTTTAATCTTTAAATAATCTGACCGCCAATCATCAACATTAATTGCATTACACCTTGGGACATCATGACTTCAGGGCTTATATTTCAATGAGAATCTGAGAATCCATTCTCGTAAAGATTCGCGCAAACAAGCAAGTGAGAATCCATGTAGATTCTCGCTTCACCTCTGCTGGGATTCGCGTAAAAAGAATTGAGTCAATTTAACATCTTTTCATAACATAGCAGCAGCAAATTAACCAATACAAGGCTGACCTAAAATATCCTGACACTTTGTCAATAAAACTACAAATATGGCTGCCATTGGAACCAGCTCAATGAGCTGGTTCCAATGGCATCCATATTTGTAAGGTTTTATTGATAAATCTATGTATTGATAATTTTTTAAAAATAATTATCAAATTCAATTTGGAATTTAGAAATTAAAATGCTGTGTTGGGTAAAGGGCTAACATGTGGTATCAGTGTACAACAAGGGTTCAACCAGGGGGCCCAAATGGAATCCTAGGACAATCATAGCATGTATGGATTCTCGCAACCGTTTTCGCGAGAATCCAAATGGATTCTCCCAAATTTAGATGGAATATAAGCCTTGTGACTTGCCCCAATCTATTGCTTTAGGATATTTAGGGTATTTGCTTAGGTCTTTGTTCTTGACCAAAGGCTTGTTTCAGGGCTTGTATCTAATGGTAATGAACAAACTAATCTATGCATGTGGCATGCCGAATCACTAACCTATATCAAGACAGACACTTTGAAGCAAATGCGTCTGTTTTACAAAACATATCCTCAAAACTAATTTCAACTTCCTGTGCAATGTAGTGATAAAACCACAGGTTGGGGTGGGGCTGGGGGTTCTATATTCTAAAATATGTACCATTCGGGCCTTAAATCTCTGACACAGGTTTATGAACCACTGATCTGACAATTATTGAACCATCGATTTATTGGTGTTTAAGGTCTAATATTTCTGTACAATGGCTAATCGTGACTACAACATTGATATAAAGTAACGTCCAGCCAATTGATTATACCATGTTGACCATTTTAGAGGTATCGGTGACCAGGTTCTATTTAATCATTAAAACAGAGCATGTTCATCACTTTATGGATACTTAAGCCTTAGAAAACTGGTTGAGGTGCTTCATTTGACATTCAAATTTCAATATTTTCCAACCATTAGGGAGAGAGATAATTCCCTCTATACTCTCCTCAACACAACACCACATGCTTCAGCTGTTGCCACCAACAGTAGAGAAATAAGGATATAACACTGACTTGTGTTTGTAAGTATTTCTGTCATTCAATGTTGTTATTTTACAATTTTGACTTCTAAACGTACCCTGGAATAAGCTTGATAGGCTCATTTCAATAAGAACTCAAAAGTTATGTTTTTAAACAGATAATGAAAATGTTCAGTAATTTAGGAAAAATACTGTTAACCCTGGAGGGCTTTTTTCAGCCTTTTACAACCTCAGAACAGGCTTCCTTAAAATGCTATCATGAAGTGGTCCTGCTGACAGTAGACAAATTAGTAAGGCAGTGATTTCTAGTCAAGTCCTGGCTGCCTTAAATCACTGCTAAGCTCTAGATGTACAGAGGCAGTGAATAGTGGGATTTCAGGATACTTATCCAGGCCCTTAACTGGTAGAGTGCTGGAAGCCCATATTTGGGCTTTATTCTGAAGTGCAGGTGCTGCAACTTAATGGCTTCATATTCTATGGATGTGCGTCATATTATTTTTGAATTGAAATTATTTAGTCTGTGGGGATTTGCCTTGTTACAATTTATGGGAGAGTGCCATTAGGCACTCTCCCATAAATTGTAACAAGACGAAGAGGAGTGGACAAATTTGGATGACCAAAAATAATTTAGCACTCTACCAGTTAATGGTTAAGTGTCACTTGCACCTCAGGCTAGATAAAAGGTTTAGAAGATGCCTAAAATTGAAATAAAATTGGGTTTAATCAACAGACTTTCAGGAGCCATATTTCTGCTGCACTCTTAAAGAGAAATCGGCATTAAAATTCCCAATTGTATGAACTAAGCATGTTTACCTTGAACTATCATTCACCAGTTATTTCCAATAACCATTTAGTCTGAGTCGTGAACATAGTACATGCATATCTGTAGGCATTAACCTGCCTTAGATTATATTTTCACAGGGATAATATAGGCAAGCCTGAAAATAAGCAGTCTGACATTTGCAGAATGAGGTCCCCAGAGGGTAAATTTGATGATGCTATCCCATATAGTGTGCCAATTTATCCTCTGGGTACCTCTTTCTGTTTAGTTTTGAGACCCTGATTCAGATTGAGGTTCACAGAGGGTAAATTTAGTGATGCTACCCTGAATTCACCCTCTGGGGACGCCATTTTGCAGATGACAGTCTGCTTACTTTCTGGCTTGTATATAGGACAGGTTGCTTGGGCTGCTTTTAGAACCCGAATTCCAGGGACATCAGCAGATCTGAGGTTCCGACAATTACCTCTTATCTTTTGAGGTCCCTAGAATTATGACATTGCTCAAACTTGATTCATTTTGATGACCCTTGGAGATCCCACTCCCAAAAAGACCCATTCCCATTTTCTATGCATTCAAGATAAACAAAAGGGAACCTAAATCTATATTAAACATAGCTGCAATGATCTCTTACATACATACTCATTAACCCTTAACCCAACGTAACGGCCAAAACCGGCCAGTGCTATTTTCAAAAATTGCCAATTAATTTTCATTATTTTTTTTTTGTCTCAAAAACATAGGTTATAACCCCTCATTCGAACGAACTCATCAAGCTCATTCCAATGCAGGGCCATAACCTATGTTTTTGAGGCAAAAAATGAAAAAATTAATTATTCAAGAATTTTTTTTGCAAATGTTGTCTGCTTTTCATGTTAGGTAAAGAGTTAAGACAATACTACAAACAAATGCACTAAATCTTATAACATCACAGTCATGTCAGAGCTGTGCCACATGATTGTGTACTATCTATAGGCCGTCCAAACTAATTTCCTGCATTGCACTTAGGGCTGCCATGATTAGTCAGTTAATCAACGAATGCACCATTTTCGATGGTTATTTTTATAAGCAGCTTGTAATACATGGTCATCCAAAATAACGACTTTAATAGACAAAAGAATGTTGAATTGCTAATTAATGTTACTGTCCCACATCACCATGTATTCATGTATGTTAAAAGTGGCAATACTTGGGGTACATTTTCTATCGGCATGAACAAATTTTTCATACCATTCAATAGTGTTCTTCTATAAGTATTTTGAATTTTAATCTTTAGGTTATATTGTGCATATATTATGGATGAATTGTCAACTAACTACCGAGTAAAGTGACCAATTATTCGATCCTGAAAACTGTTAACCATAGCATCGTTAACTGTACTCCAGTCATCTAATGCTTCATATAAATGAAAGTGTCAATGACATTGCAGCTCAACATGTCCAAGAAGGGACTGAACTATATAGAAAGTTCCAGTAATGCAAAGTCATTCGATCAAGTTTCTACAGAAAAGACTTCACACCAAAGCTACATACGAAATTTGAAAATAAATCAGGTGAGAGATGTGGCCTGTAGGGTGTGCTAATGGAATTATTGACAATTTATATGCCAAATCCAAGATGGCCACTGATAGCCATGTTTTTCAACGAAATTTAAAAAAATTCTTCAATAGCTCCTAATTAGACATTGCTCCAAAACCACATATGAAATTTGGAACCGATCAGGTGAGAGCTGTGGTCTATAGGCTGTGCTGAAGGAACTGTGGATGGACAGATGAATGGGCAGATGGGAGGATAGATGGACAGACATATAGACAGATGTATGGATGGACGACGGATCGCATTCCATCCCAATAGCTCATAACTGACATTGTCAAGTTGAGTTAATAAAAATAATATGACCATTCAACTCCCATCACTGTGATGCCAGAAAATCCTAAGCCCTTCACAACCATGTTTAGCATCCAAATTATTTCTACCAAGTAATCCATAATTTATATGTTGTTGATTTCATTCAACAAGATATAATGGTTTATATTACTAATTCAGTTTAAACTGAGGAGAACTGTAATAGAAAGACATTTAAAATTTATGTGCTGGGAGCTAAAATATGGAAATACATTTTGTGTCACTGTATGAAAAAAATTGTTTCATCCAAGCATGTTTGTTTTTCAAATGGAAACTTCATTAAACAATAGCTGTGCATAACCAAACACAGAGCTTATACAAAGTTAACATAATATTTATAAAAGACTTATTTAACATACGGATCACAAACAAAACATTTAAAAACATAGCTTATGATCCTTCATTGGAACATAAGGTACGTTTTTTAGGCAAAAAATGAGAATTTGTAAGTAGGTGAAAAAGAAAATATGTGTGTTTGAGTTACCCAACCCTAGCTAGTTTTTTGTGCCAATCCCAAACTTTTTATGCTAATTCCAGAATATTTCACCGGTGAAGCTCACTTTTTATGTACCGATATTCCCAATCATAATTTGTAAACATTGCCAGGTTTCCAACATAGGGACATGTTGAAATACTATTCGGGACCCCAACTTGGATCTTTAACCCTTTACCCAACGAATAGCTGGCATCTGCCCGCATAATATGCAAATTCAGCAGCAGAAAAAATATTATTTTTCGAAAGATTTCAACAAAACCATATCATGTGACCCCTCTTTGGAACGAGCTCGTCGAGCTCATTCCAAAGAGGGGTCACATGATATGGTTTTGTTGAAATTTTTTGAAAAAATTTAAAAAATGATATTTAAATCAATAAATTTTGAAATTGTCTGCGCTGGGTAAAGGGTTAAGACACCACCACTGTTGGATATATGTATCTATCGTTGGGGAGTACTTGGAGATGAATAGTTAACAATTTATGTCATAAACTAAGTTTCTGCAGTCAATGCACTGTAGTAATACTAGAATTGCTGTCAATATGGTACAGTGGAGCCCACTTAATTGGATATCTCTTAATTGTATATCCCTGTTAATTGAATATAATTTTCAAACACAAAACCATTTACCATACCTTCAGTGCAAATTTAATCTGTTAATTGCATATGGGTTGTAGAGTAAACTCCTGTTAATTGTATATAAATTTTTGTAATATGTCAAAAAAATGACTCTGACACGCACCAAATTCCCTTATTTATCAACCTTTTTGGCCTCACTACATCCAATACAGGCATTTATTCTATTATATCTTGTTTGACAGAGCTCTATGAGCTCTGTCAAACAAGATATAATAGAATAAATGCTCAATTTACCTCCAGAACACAAGAAACTGACCAAATCTGTGTTAATTGTTAATTGAATAATTTTCACTGGCAAAATGGATATTCAATTAAGAGGATTCTACTGTATTTGCTTATTCCCCTTGAACAATTTAGCACCTCTCCCATCTGATTTTTGTGAATTGTGCTGGATGTTTTTCCCAATTGATTAGCTAAAGGGTTAAAAAGAAGCCCAGATAAGATAAATATGATCGCATTCAAGTTGATAATGGAAAGCAATTCATTTCTGTTAAGGACACAGATTTCATCAATAGAAAATAGTGTTTTATTCTTCAACAGAAATGTTCCAATAAGAATTTGAATGCAATGAAAAGTCCTTGAAAAAATATGCATAAGTATTTTATCTTTCACTTTTTGCCTTCTCTGCACTATTCTGCACTCGTGTTGTGATAATGGTTGCAATGATCGATTGTCTCTAGCCTACTGATCAATATTCATCTACCATCTCATGAATATTGATGTGAAAATGAGAGATAAAATTTCATCAGAAACATAATCACAAGTGCCTATGATTCAAATGCTACTATTATTATTATTATTATTATTATTATTTATTGGTATTTAAGGTCACATACTTATGCACAGTGGCTAATCGTGACCGTGACAGCTGTACGGGTGGAGGAAGCCAGAGTACTCGGAGAGAACCACCGAGCATCGACGAGCAACTGTCAGCTCCTCAACATTTTAACTCTGTTCAAGCTTTGCTCAGGCAGGGCTACAGCAGTTGAAGACATGTGCACCATCGACGTGCAGTACGCCTTAGTACACGGAGTCATCGTGCCCCCATGTAGGCAACCGGGATAAAGTGCCTTGCCCAAGGACACAACGCGGGTCGTCCCGGACGGGGATCGAACTCGGGACCTCTAGCATAGAAGTCCAACAGTCTACCAGTGAGCCACCACGCTCCCATTCAAATGCTACTAAGAAAGGAAGTGAAGTCATTTATTAATTTTCTTTTGTCAGTGCTTAACCCTTAGGGCCTGGAGATTTTTATACAATTTCGCAATACTTTGAAAGTCTACCTCCCAGGGCTTTGCAGTTGTTTCAAGTCAAGTCTTGGCTGCCTACAGAGGCAGCCAAGACTTGCCTAAAAACAACTGATAAAGTACTTAGTAAACACGTTTTGAATTTACCCAAACAATGCATGTTGGGGCAATTATTTCTTTGAATTAAAAAGTTATCAAAGTCAGTATTAGACCCTTAAGGGTAAAGGTCACATTCAGAATCTATGGCAATATTGTGATCACAACACAAGAATGACTATGAACTCAAATTTGCCAATTCAGGGGACTTCCACCCCAGGCATTGGTTACCAAGTACTATTTTCCCTGGAATACAAAACATGTTCAACACAGTAAACAAGCACTGCTCCACTTCCCTCTCAACCCTTTCCAACACCATATCACATAACAGTACATGATCCACAAACCCTTTACCAACATAAGCTGAAGACAACAAAAACAAAATGCCTTTTTTAACACTTTGCACAGTGATGACGAAAATGTAAAAATTTCAAGATGCAAATTTCCCAAAATGCAACTGGGAATTTATCCAATTCAATCTAGGTTGACAGAGCTCATTGACTGAAGACTGAAATGGTTAAATTCCCAGGTGCATCATGGGAAAAAATTGCAACATAAAATTTCGGTACTTTGACATCAGTGTGCAAAGTGCGCAGGTTAAAGGAATTAACCCATAACTTAACACGACTAGAAGACTGCACTTGCCCCTCCCCCCAATCTTGAATAACTAGAATAACTAGAACAATTTCACTTTACCACCAAAACACAGCTTATGAACACTTGATTACGTGAGCAACACAAGTTCAGTCCTATGAGTGAGCATAAGCTACGTTTTGGAGGCAAATTATCCCCCATATTGAACAAAGTTAAAATTTGGGCTTCCACAGGAAGCCCAAATATTAACCTAGGGACTTGGTTTGAACAATTTTGAATCTGACCCTCATAACAATGATGTATACCAAACATTAAAAGATTCTGACTGGTGGTTCTGAAGAAGAAGATTTTTAAAAATATTCACCATATTACCCTATGTTAAAAATTTGGGCTCCTGTACTGAGCCAAAATATGAACGAATGGGCTTTATTTAACAACCCCCCCCCCCCCCCCCCCCCTATGAATGCTGTATACCGAATATCAAAAATTTTTGCAAATATGCTGACTCAGCTTTTTTTTTATGCCCATTACAAAACACCTTGGCAATTTTTTTTCCCCATTCAATTCTGCTGGTCCTAAGGATACTTCATACCAAATACCAGATCTCTGTTCCGTGTGGTTTGGGAAATATGGGCGTTTAAAAATATTTCTATTTTTAGCTCCCAGGGTTCCCATGGGGATGCAGGAATTTTGTTTTTGCACAAGTCAAGTACTTGTGACCCAATAATACCACATACCAAATTTGGTTCAAACCAGACCATGGGTTCAGAAAACAGAAATTTTGGGCGGGGCCAAAAATCTTATCCCTCCCATTACAAAGCCAAATATTGCTCCACGAACTTCGTTTGAACAAACTTGATTCTACACCTCAAAAGGAAGCTCCATAGCAAATATCAAGTCATTGTACACACTGGTTCATGAGAAGATTTTGAAAATATTTTGGATCATTTTTCCCCACTCCCTCCCTATGGGGCTGGGCATGTTGAGTTGAACAAAAATGCAATGCCCTTTTGGGACCATCACTCACACAAACTTTCACTTAAATTGTCCTAGTGGCTTTGGAGGAGAAGACCAAAACATGGTGTTGATGGATGATGGATAAATGGACGGACAGACAGACGGACGGACGACAGACAGAGAGCGATGGGATTAGCTCAGCTTGACTTTGTCAAAATGAGCTAAAAAATGTGCGTGTGTCTGCACTGTCTTCCAGTTCCAGACTTCCAGCAGCTTTGAAGTTTTGTTGATGTGGGGGTGTGTGCGAACAACGATTACTCGCTTGCAGTGAGTGTGTCGTATCTCGCTCAGTGAGTCTGCACACGGAATTAGTTTCGGTGGCATCGTTTGATCTTTTCCAGTGAAGTTGCAGACTTGCAGCTACTTGAGAATGTCATAAACCAAACAACTCAATAATTAATAATTTAACCCTTTACCCAACGCAGACAATATCAAAATTTATTATTTTAAATATCATTTTTTTTAATTTTAAAAAAAATTTCAACGAAGCCATATCATGTGACCCCTCGTCGGAACGAGCTCGACGAGCTCGTTCCAACGAGGGGTCACATGATATGGTTTTGTTGAAATTTTTTGAAAAATAATATTTTTTCAACTGTTGAAATTGCATATTACGCGGGCGGATGTGGGCGATTCGTTGGGTAAAGGGTTAAAGAGAGGCATAGCTCTTAACATTCCCTACAGTACCCATGTTTAATTATTGTTTTGCCCACCCCCTATCCCCTACACCCACACACTTCTTTTCTTGTTCGACCTGATTTGATTTGCAGTTGAAATGATGCAAATGGCAACCATATATTTCATATCTGTCAATCTTATAGTGTATCCACCCCATTAATATGACGTCACATTCGTATTTGTTAATGAAATTACTGGGGCGTAGGATACTTAACATTCAAAAACCGATGATCACACGCAGTGCTGACAATGCTAATATTGAGTTTTACTTTAGTCATGTGGTCATGTGCCTACAAAATGTAATCAAGATTATCGAACGAAGGCCCAGTGTATGGTGCCCTGAAAGTGAGTATGGGATTAAGTAGATGACACCACTGGGTGGTGACATCTACTGAAATCTCGCACTCAACGTCACGACTGAGGGAGAGAATTGCATGAAAATATGGAAACTGAAAGTGACATTGTTATCAGGAAAAAAATACATGCCAACTTCACTGATGTTTTGACAATGTCATAGCGAGTGCTGCATGCATTTGAAACTGACAACTCGCTGACGAGTGAGTGTGGCAATGTCTACATGAGTCAGGGGTGTGTTTGTTAATGCAGTAGTTCAAAGGTAACGGTTAATCGATCAAGGAATTTTTTGATCAATCACGATGTTGATCGTCAGTTAATCGATTAACCGGTTAACAGTTTCAGCTGTGAATGTGACCCCCTGGCTGTAGAAAGTATTATTAACTCTTTTCATGCTGCTGGCAGATACTCTTACCCAGCACAGAGTTTCTCTTGTCAACGAAATAAGTATAAATTGAGCACATTTAATCCTATTTTCACTCTATAAACTGCATGGAATTTTTTACCAATGATTTCTTGTGTTACATTTAGATTAATTTTTCACCAAATCTAGTCATGGTTGCTTCATAGCAGCCATGACTAGATGTGATGAAAAATATCTCAAAAATACTCAGCGGGTTAAGAGTTAAACCCCGACAAAACAAACATGGTGAAGAATGTGTTCTGCGGTTTCAAAATATGTGGCAGTGAAACTATAAATTAATATAATAATGAAGTTAACTGATACCTGTAATCCTGGCCTTTTTGGTGATCCTGGTCCTGTTATATGATGACTAGTAGAATGAATTCTGTGCCTCTGCACCAATTCATCTGCTGGAGGATCAGTCCAAAAATGGTCTGCAGTCTTCATTTTGGTGTAATCTAAAGCACATGGCCCAACTGAGAAGAAAAAAACAAGATAAAAGAACACAACTGGCTAAATTTTAAAACACTCCATGAAAAATATGATCACTACATCTTGTATCAAATTTTATTATATGCTAAACGATAGATTATAAAAATAATTGCAGAAAGATAGAAATTGTATCCCCCACTGTGAAGATATAGAAATTTTCACTTTCACAGTATCAATCAAAATGGCAGCTTTGAAAGCATCACTTCAAGGTGAATATGAGTCAAATTTGTTCTAAAAACATATAAAGAAAAGAAAATCTAGTGTTTTTGAGTGGATACCAATCATTTCTAGCAATAATTCAACACATATTCACCTTGAATTGATGCATGAAACCCACCAGCTGAATCAGATTGCAAGACGCTACCTGTTCCGAGTATCGTTATATATCAAATCACTTTCGAGTATCAATGTGCATCAGCTGTTTACTTTCATACATCAACTCAAGATTGAAACAAGTGGAATTAACAATAGGAATGATGCGATTCTTATAAAAAGCGTATAATAAAAAGAAAATCTAATGTTTTTGAGTGGATTTATAATTATTTATTTATTTATTGGTGTTTAAGATCACATACTTATGCACAATGGCTAATCGTGACCATGACAGTTTTACAGGTGGAGGAAGCCGGGGTACCCGGAGGGAACCACCGAGCAACGAGCAGCTGTCAGCTCTCCAACATTGTAACTCTGAACTCTGCACCGCGGCACAGGCAGGGTTAGATTGGTTGAAGACATGTGCACCATTGACATGCAGTACACCTTAGAACACAACGTCATCGTGCCCCCATGTAGGCAATCAGGGTTAAGTGCCTTGACCAAGGACACAACGTGGGAGCGCGAATCAGTCGCTGAAATAGTCACCCATCCAACTACTAACCGCGCTCCACGTTGCTTAACTTCAGTGATCTGACGAGAGCCGGTTACTGCGATGCCACCGTGCCCCCTTTGAGTGGATAGCACAACCGAAAATAACCTTTGGTCTCGGTCACGAGTGAGATAATTTTTGGAATCCACTCAAAAACACTAGATATACTTTAGGCCCAACAAAGTTGATCTTCTGCTTCTGAAGCCATCTTTTGTAAAATTGCATGTGGGCTGGCGTTTTTTTTTTATTTTATTTTTTATTTTTGAAATTATATCTCTGCCATGGTATTTTTCGTCCCTTGAGTGCAAGAAGGCTTTGCAATGCTAGAGCATTGCAGAGCCTTGTTGCACTCAAGGGACAAATTTATCAATTTTATTAACTTGGGTAAAAAATCAGACATAAACCATTTAAATTTTATTTTTTCAAGTTTGCATTGCTCATAAAAAGAGAGCATGTGGCAGCCCAAAGTACCATGTAGGAGGGCGTGAGAAACAAAGTTTTCACTTTTTTAGGCCTTATTGTACGTTTCATCTGAATGCAGACTGAAGGTTAAATATATTAACAATAAAGGGCTTAATTCTGATTTTGATCACTTTTTAATGCAACAGAACAGATACACCAACATGCAATCTCTAGGTTAGCCCACAAGTTACATACCAAGTACCTTGGCAGTTGTTTATAGGAAAGTCTTGGCTGCTGAGCTAACTGAAAGCCATAGCAAAGCCTCGGGATGCAGACTGTCAAAGTGTAGCAAAAATGTATCAAAAATCTCTTGAGCCTCATTGGTTAAATACTTTTTTTCCTTACATTGCCATTTAGCACATCCAATATTGTTAAAGTGACTTTCCAATTTAATGTTATTTAGTCCTAAAAAAATAAAAATCTGTTTCTCAGGCCCTCCCGCATGGTCCTTTTGGCTGCCGCATGCTCTCTTTTTATAACCAATCCAAACTTTAAAAAATCAAAATCAAATGGTTTATGTCTGATATTTTACCCATGTTAATAAAATTGTCTCTTGAGTGCAAGAAGGCTTTGCAATGCTTTAGCATTGCAAAGCCTTCTTGTACTCAAGGGATGTAATACACCACTACCCATGCTATTCTGTAGGTTATGAGGCCTAAAACATAAAACAAACCAAGAACATGAACTTTTTAATGGTAAAGAAATAAATACAAAAATAAATGAAAGTGTCAATGACACTGTAGCTCAACTTGTCAAGACAAAGACATGTACATGTATAGTATGTGACACAGCAATGACAAACATCTAGGTAATGACCTGATAACAAAGGTACATATAAAGTATTGTAATGGTCTAAATACTGACTGTTGCCTGTAACAAATGTATAGGTAAAGTATTGTAAAGGTGGGTGACAGTCAGATGCTAAACTAGAAAAAAATCTTTGAGTCCCAGAGTGGGTCTGACTGAACCCCAAAATATTTGTTCTCATTGCACAGTGATAACAAAGGCACCCCAAAACACACTCGTTCCTGTCCCAAGGTGAAGACAAAAGTGCCCAAGAAGTTTTGTGAAGATCAGTTCATAAATACGAGCTGTATAGAACTTGTGACAAAAAACTGATTGGACCTAATTTCGGTACAAAATGGCCACTGGCAGCCATCTTGAATTTTGGACCGTACCCAGAAACCCTCATTCTCATCCCAAGGTGATAACAAAGGTACCCAAGAAGTTTTGTGAAGATCGGTTCATAAATACAGCCTCTACCCTGAGCCGTATTGACATGTGTGCTTACATTGTATAAGTAGCACTGAATAAATCAAAGTTCATCTAATTTGCATAATTTCTGCACGAAAAAAAACTCCTTAAAATATGTGATGTATTCCATGTTACTAAACATTCATACAAAAATTTATTCAAATCAGAACTTTCATACAGAAGTTCTGTACAAAAGACTGATTGCACTAATTTTGGTACAAAATGGCTGCTGGTGGCCATCTTGAATTTCGGACCACACCCAAAAACACTCACTCTCATCCCACGGTGATAACAAAGGTACCCCAGAAGTTTCGTAAAGATTGGTTCATAAATATGGCCTCTAGTCTGAGCTGTATAGAAGTTGTGTACAAAAAACTGATTAGACCTAATTTCGGTACAAAATGGCTACTGGCAGCCATCTTGAATTTTAGACCGCACCCAGAAACACTCGTTCTCGTCCCAAGGTGATAACAAAGGTACC
The DNA here is from genome assembly GCA_031216915.1 of Pictodentalium vernedei. Taxonomy (NCBI): domain Eukaryota; kingdom Metazoa; phylum Mollusca; class Scaphopoda; order Dentaliida; family Dentaliidae; genus Pictodentalium; species Pictodentalium vernedei. The sequence goes on along the minus strand of CM062294.1, from coordinate 493,192,868 downwards.
CAAGACATTTCGTGAAGATCAGTTCGTAAATACAGACTCTAGTCTGAGCCGTATTGACATGTGTACTTACCGTGTGTAAGTCGCACTGAAAAAATCAAAGTTCATCTAATTTGCATACTTTCTGCACGAGAAAAAAACCCGTATTATATGTGATGTATCCCTTGGTACTAAACATTCACACAAAAAATTATTCAAATCAGCGCTTTCATATGGAAGTTCTGTGCAAAAATCTGATTGCACCTAATTTTGTACAAAATGGCTGCCATCGGGCCATCTTGAATTTCAGACCGGACCCCAAAACACTCGTTCTCGTCCCACGGTGATACCAAAGGTACCCAAGAAGTTTCGTAAAGATCGGTTCATAAATACGGCCTCTAGCCCGAGCCGTATTGGCATTTGCACTTACAGTGCTGAAAGTAACACCAAAAAACATCAAAATTAGTCTAATTTGCACAACTTACGCACGAGAAAAAAACCTGTATTATATGTGATGTATCCCATGGTACTAAACATTCATACAAAAAATTATTCAAATCAGAGCTTTCATATGGAAGTTCTGTACAAAAAACAGATTTCTGCATCGTCGGTACAAAATGGCGGCTGGCAGCCATCTTGAATTTCGTACCGCACCCAAAAACACTCGTTCTCGTCCCACAGTCATAACAAAGGTACCCAAGAAGTTTCGTAAAGATCGGTTCATAAATACGGCCTCTAGCCCGAGCCATAGCAGCTTGGCACTTACAGCTCTGAAAGTAACACTAAATAAATCAAAGTCAGTCTAATTTGCATAATTTACGCACGAGAAAAAAACCCGTATTATATGTGATGTATCCCATGGTACTAAACATTTATACAAAACTTTATTCAAATCAGAACTTTCATACAGAAGTTCTGTACAAAAAACTGATTTTTGCATCATCGGTACAAAATGGCTGCTGGCAGCCATCTTGAATTTCGGACCACACCTAAAAACACTCGTTCCCGTCCCAGGGTCATAACAAAGGTACACAAGAAGTTTCGTAAAGATCGGTTCATAAATACGACCTCTAGCCCGAGCCATAGCCAATTGTTGACGTACGGACAGATGGACAGATGGACAGATGGACAGACAGATGGACGGACGGACGGATGGACAGACGGACGACGGGCCATGACAATAGCTCAAATTTGACTTCGTCAAAGTTGAGCTAAAAATAAAATAAAAAAACACCCGCCCGCATGCAATTTTACAAAAAATGGCCTGAGAAACAGAAGATCTATTTTGTGAGGCCTTAGCAAAACTCAAACAATTCTGCACAGTGGTTCAAAAGATGAAAAATCTCAAAAACAGCCACTGGTACTGCACGGTTTAAAATTTTAACTCAGTTTTGGTTCTGTTTGTAGTTTTGTCGAAAACTCAGTTTTTCAGTTTTATTTTCTGTCTTTTTTTAAATATCAGAAATCAATTCAATGAATGTATGTGTACAACCACTTTGTGTTGTTTTCAGTGGAAAAATTCCATCAGATATTTCCAACTGATACTACAAGAAATTTTATAGAATTTACACATATCCAAATTCCTCCTCATACATAACTGTGTTGCAGGCCTGTCAATTTGAGGCGAAGGGCTGTTTGGGTCTTATGGAGGTTACCTAAAATGAAAAATGCACGAATGAAAAAAGGGTCTCGCCAAATTGTCGCCGGGTCAGGCGAACTTTTGGCCAAGTTGTATGATCTGGTGCAAATGAATGGTGGAATGATGTTGTGCATCAACCAATCATCAGCTGCATGGGTGTCGACATCTGCCCTGAAGTATAGCTGCTCTGTTGGCCAATTATTGGCCGACAGAGCAGCTATATTTCAGGCAGATGCAAACACCTATGCAGCTGATGACTGGTTGATGCTCAACATTTCAAACTGTTGGTCATCTTGAGATATAAGATACATGTAGGTCCAAAATCAGGAAATGGCAATAATTCATGTCTCTGCCACAAATACTGATTATGGATGTCATACTCTTCTGCAGCATTCTAGCCCATGCCAAGATTAGGCTATAATTGCAACTAATATGTATCTAAATTGCTGCAACTAGCCTCATTATTGTTCCTAAGGTCTCATCTCTAATCATCAAGATATTGCCCAAAGGAGCAAAATTATTTATTTATTTATTATTTATTGTTGTTCAAGGTCACATACTTCTGCACAATGGCTAATCATGACCACAGCATGGAGATAACGTCAAGGTCAGTCAATTGTTTATACCCCATGTTGCCTATTTTAGAGGACTCGCACCCCAAGCATTAGTGACTGGGTCCTATTTTACCAGTGAAACAGAGCTTGTTTACTACAGTAAACAAGCACTGATTCACTTTCGGGGGTTCCCACAGGGGACAACGGAGCAAACACTTGGCTATGGTACAACAGTTCATATATCTGCATAGTTGCACTGCATATGTATTTAGGTTACCTAATGGGTTATCTGAATCAAGCGCAGGGGTACCAATGAGAGGTTACCTAGGCTCAGACCAGGTAAACGATAAATGGGTTATGCATAATGTTGAATAAGTCAGGCCTGCTGTTGACTCATTGCTGAAGAATGAAAGCAATTGAGATAGAATGTAAATGTGACCTATTGCAAACGACTCCAAAATGGCTGTTATCACTTTTATCTCAGTCACATTTGCATTCATAGATAGCAAAAATCACCAAAATATCAGTCTTATCTGGTTCATTTGTCAAATCTTTGATTTTAGGTTTTTGTGACAACAGCGGTTCTGATTTAGTTTTTTTCTTAAATTTATAAACCAATAAACTGCACTGTCCTAATCGCTTTTTTTCCCTTCTTAGTCTGTTCTGAAGAACAAGAGTTGGCTTAAATTGGCCAGCTTTCCTTGTGAAGAGAAAATATTGTTTAATTAAAGTTCACGAGGCTAGATACCAGACACTGGATGACAAACAATAGGCGGTGGACACAGTGTGATGTGATAAGATTAGGGATCAGGTCCAAAGATTCTTACAGGTGAGTTAACAAGGTCTAACAAAGAGTGGAAATATTTTTTTTCCTCTGCCTGTTAATTTTGATTTAATAAAAATGACAGAGATATTCAAATGAAACTGGTAAATGACCTATGTATTATTTTCCTGTATCTGTTCATAACAAGTCATTGTTTGATTAGATAATAATTTCAGTTGAAAAAAAAATTGTTTGCAAATGTCACCAGTGAAATATGAAATGGCAAAAAAATGCTCCCAATCAAGTTCCTGGTGGTCCATTGTGGGATGTTGTTCTGTGGGATGTTGTTCCATTCTTGGACCAGCATGGCACCAAGCTCCTGGACACTTCTTGGCTGGAGGCTGGACTGGATGGGCTGAAATTGCAAGCTGCAACTCATTCCAGACATGTTCGATTGGATTGAGGTCAGGGGATCTTGCTGGCCAGTCCATATGATCGATCCCCTCCCTCTGTCGGTACTCCATGACAGCACAGGCAACATGAGGACGGGCATTATCATCCATCAGAATGAATCTATCACCCACCGCACATGCACACAATCTGACGTGGACATCCAGAATCTCATCAACATACCGCTGTGTAGTCCATGTACCACATTCAATGACACAGAGCCCTGTACGTCCATCTCTGCTGATGCCACTCCAGACCATGATTGACCCTCCACCATAGTGGTCATGCTCAGCAATGTTGGCTGCATGGAATCACTCTCCTGGTCTTCTCCATATCCTAGACCGCCTATCTGTGTGGTCTAGGCAGTACCTTGACTCATCTGTAAAAAAGGCAGGTTGCCAATCTTCTCTGGTCCATCCAGGGGTCCATGGTGCCTCGCGGTGGTTCTGGGACAGCAGAATGTGAATACTTCTCCATCGGAGATCACCTTCATGCAACCTTGCCTGGATAGTCTGCGTCGAAACATTTACCCGGATGCATTCTGAAGGTCACTGCGAAGCTGGGTTGCTGTGGCAAAGTGGTTCCTATGGGCCTAGATGATCCAAAACCAGTTCTTCAGCTCCAGATGTGGCCCTGTCTCTGCCACCACCATGTCGTCTGACTGGTGTGCCATACTTCTGAAATCTTGCCCAGGCTCTGGTGATCACTGTATGGCGCACACCAAGGGCTTCACCAGCCTGACGATGGGTGGCCCCTTGCTCCACCATTCCTACAACCCGCCACATTTCTGCTCCAGACAAATGTCTTCTTACATTTGCATTTGCCATATTTAATCATTAAATCACAAGGGTTTGTGTTGAAATGAAGACTGAATACCCTACACATGTCATGTACATGTAGACAGTACACGAAAACATCATGAAAATCACTGGGTACATGCTTTCCATGACTGTCACGAAAAGTCTGTCTGTCAAGAGAGCTAATGTAAACACTGGGGACCATCTCAATACATTCCTCAATCATATCCACTAAAAATATCGCAAATATGTCACAAGCAAATTTCACAATGATGTGTTTGGTGCTTAGCAAACTTTGAGTAGTATCTGTACCAAGCAAAATGATGTGGTTATTTTTGGCACGAGTCACTGGCATGTTACCACCATAAAATTCCATTGGTACACACATAAGCACTTCGTGTTGACCTATCATCTCCTTCTGCACAGTTTGTACTTTTGCTGACTTTTTTTCATGCTCACATAAAACCTGATCTAAATGACAAGTTTGCAAAATCAAGATGCTGGATAATTCAAGAAGTTTGACGAGATATATGCACCTTCTGTTTGCAGTAACCAAATTCAGAGATATTGTGATACAATCAGCAATGCACAAATTTTATTTCAGAAACTAGAACTTACCTGACATATGTTCAGAATAGCCCTTCCCGGCTCCGTATAACTCGCCCGTAAGCCATTCCGGTATAAGAATTTTTAATCCAACCGGAAGAGACCATACCGGAAGCATATGTAACTTCCTCCCTGAAGACAGAATCCTTTCTGGCGCCCGAAAGCCAAGAAGTGTATTTTTTTCTCTCGTTTATGTGTTTTTTCACTATGAGTTCGGACGAATCGTCTTCATCATCGAATTCTTCATCAAGCTCTAACAAGAATACGATGTCAAGAACGAAAGCTTTGGAGAAAGAAATGACTTTCCAGAAACGTAAAATGTCGCAGTTTGAATCGACTTTATCGAAAATTCTCGAAGCTGTCGAGTCTAACAAATCAGAAAATCACACAGTTACCTCAGCTCGTCGAGCTAATGTCGAGGTACGTGAGGAGGGTGTCAGCTTTGTTGATGAGCAGTGCCCCTCTGCAGCGCAATCAGATTGTCAAGATCAGGACTTTCTTTCCATTAACGTGGATGATTCTGAAAAACGTCAAGTGTGTGACGGTAACACAGAAGGTGATAACAATGTTATGCCTAAAACGAAAGGTTTACTGGACATTTTTGGTGACGATGCGCTCACAAAATCGTCTGATGATAAATCGGGACTAAAATTGGATACTTCACAGAAATTAGTTCTGGAAAATAGTTGGCACGCCAAGGAACCAAATTTTCTTACAGCTTTTTCTGAGGACACTAAGTCGAGCTTCCCGCTTGATAAAGACACTGAAAGTTTTCTTCAGGTTCCTCATTTAGATGACTTAGTAGAAAGAGGTCTCATTAAAAAATATGGCAATAAAGCAGCCTTTTCTAAAGTGTCAAAGTCTCTTCATTCCACTCCATATAAAGAAACTGAGAAACTGGCCTATAGGGGTCAAATGGCTTCGCAAGTTGGCATTCAAGCAATTTTATATATACAACAAGGACTAGGTAATTTGTTAAGCTTACTCCAGAGTGGGGTGGACTTCGATGATGCGCTACAGCCTGTGCGGGATATTTTTGCCATGTCGACGAAATGTCTAGATCAGTTAGGTAGATCTGGTGCATTTTTTCAACTGATTCGTCGTCAGATGGCCATTGCGGATGCTGACTTATTCAAGATGAATTTATCGAAAGACATGATTGCTCTTCCTTTAAACAATGACGGTGTGTTTGGTTCTCTTGTCGAGAAATTTTTGAAAGATAGGAAAGAAAAGGACAAGACTTTAGACGATCTTCTTACCGGTGTGGGCAAGAAACAACAAACGAATAAACGGCAAATATCTGACCGTGCCACAGATTATACAGCTACGTCGGCTAAAAGACAGTACCAACCATCTTCTTCATCTTTCACACCTAGATTTGACAGTAGAAACCAGAATAACACTAGGGGCAATTATGGATCTTCTCTTTCTAATTTTCGGATCCCTAAGAAAGGATCATACTCCAACTCTAACCGCTCAAACAACAACAGAGGGAAAAGATGACTCGGTGAGTATTTTAACCGTACCTCTACATCCGGAGATACCGGTAGGCGGTCGGTTGTCTCATTTCCTATCTCAGTGGGAAAAGATAACATCGGACAAATGGATTCTATCTGTCATTCGTCTTGGTTACAAACTGGAATTTTCACATCTTCCTCCTTTCCAAGGAGTGAAAGAGACACATGTCAGTGCTCAAAAATTAATTATTTTAAAAGAAGAAGTAAAAAATTTATTAAGTTTAAATGCAATAGAAATTGTTCCAAAACGACAGATAGAACAAGGTTTTTACAGTACACTCTTTCTCACACAGAAAAAGAATGGGAAATGGCGGCCTGTAATAAACCTAAAGCCTTTGAATCGGTATCTCCAGAAAGAGCATTTCAAAATGGACACGGTAACAAAAGTTTTAAACCTGGTTCAACCAAACGATTGGGCTTTTTCACTCGACCTTCAGGATGCATATTTTCACATCCCAATATTCCCGGCGCATCGCAAATACCTCCGGTTTTCGGTCAACCAAGTCGAATACCAGTGGTGGGTGCTTTGCTTCAGCCCAACGTCCAGTCCTCGTTGCTTTACAAAAATTGTATCAATAGTAGCAGGCTTTCTCAGAAAGAGAAGTATACGACTAGCAGTTTATCTCGACAACTGGCTTATCCTGAATCAACTAAGAAACAATCTTTTAGTTCAAAAAGATTTTATTCTAAACACTCTCCGCAAGTTAGGTTTTCTCCTAAATGTAAAAAAATCAGAATTAACCCCATCGCAGGAACTTACGTACCTGGGAGTGGTGTTCAATTTCAAACGAAACTTAGTACATCCAACAGTGGAAAGAGTAACAAGTATCAGAGAGTCTGTAAAGAAAATACTTTCCTCTCAAGTCTCGGCCAAACATTACCTTCAAACACTAGGGAAAATAGCTTCATGCATCGATATAATACCTCATGCTCGTTTGTTCATGAGACCCATCCAACTACATCTACTGCGACATTGGAGAGCAGCATACATGACTTTAGACACACCTATACCCTATACACACAGGCTACAATGCCATCTGCTATGGTGGTGCAATTCAGCAAACATGTTAAAGGGCCGATCACTACTCCCACGACCGCCTCAGGCTACAGTCACGACCGATGCCTCTTGGAACGGTTGGGGGGGGGGGGGCCATTTCAATGGGCTGACAATCCAAGGGACCTGGACCGCAGCTTACAGAGATTGGCATATCAACAATCTAGAATTAGAAGCAGTATTTTTGACGATAAAAAATTTTACTCCTCAATTGGCAAACAAACATATTCTGATTCGATCGGACAATACAACAGTGGTCCAATACATCAACAAACAAGGGGGTACTCATTCGGTACATTTATGCTCCAAGGCATGGGAACTTTGGACTCATGCATTGGAACACAACATGTATCTTACAGCAGCTCATGTAGCAGGCAAGCTAAATCGTCTAGCCGACCAACTGAGCCGCTACAAAATTTTAGAATCGGAATGGGAGTTACATCCGCAGGTAGTGAACAAGATATTCCAGCAGTGGGGTCAACCATTACTAGACCTATTTGCCACACACAACAACAAAAAAACGGTGCTTTTTGCCTCGTGGTTTCCACATCCACAGGCCTGGACAGTAGATGCTCTAGCAGTCTCGTGGGAACATCTGTTTGCATATGCGTTCCCCCCATTCAATCTACTGGCACGAACTCTCAAACACTTCCTCCAGTTTCCTTGCGAGTTGATTCTGATTGCACCCCTGTGGCCGAAGCAGCATTGGTTTCCACTGCTCCTTCAATCATCCATAGAGTGTCCGATTCTACTCCCAGTGACAACGACTCTCTTGACCCAGCATCAGTTCAAAGTGGAACATCCCAATCCAGCAATTTTGAACCTATGTGCATGGCGTCTATCAACGAACCATTTGAAACAAGCAGCCTTTCAGGAAAGACTAAAGAGTTGTACCTTGCCTCATGGCGAAAGGGAACTCAACGTGATTATAAATGCAAATACAAAAAATTCAGTAGCTGGTGTCGTGAACGGGAAATTAATCCCCATCAGGCATCTTTAAACACCTGCGCGGACTTTTTAGCCTCGCTGTTTAATGAAGGTCTGCAATACAGAACTATTTCGGGTTATCGCTCAATGTTATCTGCCCTCCTTCCAAGAGCAGACAACTTTCCTGTCGGCCAACACCCACATATAGTTCGTTTACTACGGGGAGTCTTCAATTCAAGACCTCCCGAGAAGTTATTGTATAAAATTCCTGATTGGGATCTAGTTTTGGTACTTAACAAACTACAGGAACATCCTTTTGAACCTATTGAGAAAATCTCATTAAAATACCTGACTTGGAAAACAGTGTTTCTAATATCGTTAACCACTTTCCGTCGATGTAGCGATATTCAAGCACTACATTTAGGGGAAGGGTTAGCTAGAGTTCAAAACAAAGGGATTACATTTATACGCAAAGGTCTGTCCAAACAAGACAGGATGGCCCATCTAAGTTGCTCATTTTTTGTTCCTACTTTTGCAGACAATCCATTACTAGATCCCAAGAGGGTTCTGACTACCTACATGGAGAGGACGAAGGGATTTCGTCATTTGGACGCTCAGGGTCCCACCCAGTTGTTCTTGACTATAAATAAACCACACAATGCTGTGTCTGCTCAGACAATTTCACATTGGATTACTGAGACAATTAAAAAAGCTTATTCTCTTAGTTCCAGAGAGAAGACAGAAAAGATTAAAGGACATTCGACTCGTGCAATAGGACCATCATGGGCATTATTTCAAGGAGCTAATCTGAAAGACATATTAGCTGGAGCAGATTGGAGTAATCCGTCAACGTTCATAAATTTCTATTTACGTGATGTACATACTTGTGTTCTTAGGGTTTAATGAATCCTGTTCTGACAAGTTGAATTTGTGATTGTTCAGATGGTTTGGAGAAAGATTAGGAAATTATATTGATAACAGTTGAGATATAAATAGTGTATATATGTTATCTGCAGCAAAAAAAAAAAAAAAAAAAAAAAAAAAAAAAAAAAAAAAAATTATTATTAAAAAGAAAAGAAATGATAATGGTTGTTTTCCAACCAAAGACTTCCACGTCATAGACCACAGCACAGAGGCACGCTGAAATCAAAACTATTCTGAACATATGTCAGGTAAGTTCTAGTTTCTGAAATAAAATTTAGAAATTTGATTTCAAGTTATAATTTTGTGAAGAAACTATACTTACCTGACATATGTACCTCCCTCCCACCTCCCCTATCTGACGTGTCCTTTTGGCTTTCGGTCGCCAGAAGGATACTGTCTTCAGGGAGGAAGTTACATATGCTTCCGGTATGGTCTCTTCCGGTTGGATTAAAAATTCTTATACCGGAATGGCTTACGGGCGAGTTATACGGAGCCGGGAAGGGCTATTCTGAACATATGTCAGGTAAGTATAGTTTCTTCACAAAATTATAACTTGAAATCAAATTTCTAAATTTTTGCTTCATAATCTGAAAAGACTTAATACCCTTCTGTCATCAGAGATATTGATAAATATAGAATAAACGTATAGTGTTTTCAAGTAAAAAGTTTATTCTACGAATAGGATTAAGAATGAAACCGACGAGCCTCTGGCGAGTCGGTTTCATTCTTAATCCTACAAGTAGAATAAATTTTTTACTTGAAAACACTATACGTTTATTTGGTTTATCCCATAAATCATTCACAGGGCAGTTGCGGCGAAATTGTACTGTTACTCGCTACAAAACACAGCGAGAAGTGAGGAGCATATTGGTCCAATTCGATCGACAAGCAAAACTGCCAAAAATGAACAAGGCGCAGTGATACATTTCTGTCTAAAAATAATTCCCCTACAAACTAGAGCTAAAGTTGCAAAAATTAGGGGATAACTATGTTGTATTTGATTGTTTGGGGCCGTAAACGATGGTTTTACTGTCGCAAATTGAGTTTTGCCGGCGATGCATCAGCGTCGCCTGTAAAATGGATATTTCGACAGTAAAACCATCATTTACGGCCCCAAACAATCAAATACAACATAGTTATCCCCATTCTAATATAATTCGGCTGAAAACTGAGATAGTATTTGATCTCCCAACTATAAAACAACGCCTTGTTGAAGACAACAATTTAAATCTAAAAATACAGCCTTCGTGACATCATTTGGGAGTTCCGAACAAAATCACGAAATGTTTTTTTACGCTACTACAAAACAAATAGTTCCAAACGTTTTAGTCATTTTATCACCAATAACAAAATATGTTTATATTTGTACTAACGACATTTATCATGTTTAAATGTTTGTGACAATCTGAAAACAAAATACGCCGGCTGCTTTCCCTGTTCAAAGTTTAGAGTTCACATTGTGATTTTTCAGTCGGAGTCGGGAAGCACTCGAGGATTTACCATTAAAGTTAAAAAATATTGAGATCTCTGATTGGAAGCCCTTGTTCAACCGTAATAATTACTTATGGTTACAGAACAATTGTTCATTTTAAACTGTTTCTGGGAAGTCATGTCTGGTGGAATTGGGCAACTGGTAATGACATAACTTGCAGAACGAATAGTTCACCTCTCTCAGGCTCAGCGATGAACGCGTTTCTGCAGTTGTACATGTTGGTGCCACGAACGCAGGTGACAAATTAGAAAATGAAAGGACCGCTTGCACTTTACGTCGATGTTATAACATCGCGAGCGGATCGGTCAGAAATTTTTGGCCTTGGACATTGTCACAATTAAAATTTTTATTGCCAGTTGTCTGAATTTTGGTTTTCTATTTCGCACATAGCGTCCATAAATTCTTCACCGTACGAAAAATTGCTATTTATAAATTATCAGAATATCACTGACTGGTTCCACACGGTTGTCGTTAAGCCTGTCGGAATCAGTTTTTTCAACTCTCATTTCATTATTCAGCAGTCTCTGCCACATTAATATTAAACTTTCCAACTTCATCCATATTAATTACAGTTAATTACGAGAAAGATAGAAAACATTTTTATTTTACAGAAAGTCATAGCGTTCACAGCGTTTGTTTACCTTGGGTGTGGTAGTCAGTGACTCTAAATGGAACGAAAATAGAACTCCCACGAATACATCTTGACTTTTCTGAAATAGTATTTGAATACACAAAATTTGCGACAGGTTACACCGATTTTACTGTCGCAAATTTTATTGATTAACCAATTAAATTTCGAGATTTATAGTAATTGTATTAGAATACTTTATTAAATGAACAATGTTTATCTTTCTTATTTTCGTTGTTTATTGTTGTTTTTTTTGTTGTCGATTCAACTTGAGTTTTATAAACAAAGCAGACGGCTCGTGCATTTGTTTATTTACACTTTCCTAATTTGGAAAATGAAACATCACTCATCATGCCCCCGCCTTTCTCAATCGAACTTGTATGCTTTTCAAAGCTTGGTTTCGGTAGATTTACTTTGTGTTTTCTTTGTTAATTGTTGTTCGTTTTATTGTTTGACAAAGTTGAAATGTGTCATACATTCTAAAACTAAACATTTCAGCAACGGTCAATGTTTGATAAACGTCGGTTCATTTGTCTCCCACAAACATAAAACAGGTCATGACAACACGAATGCAGTAAAGGTCAGAGGTCAACAAGTCCACCTCTACTATTGGAATAAATTCTTTCAGTGTTAAATCTATGGGAGAAATTTATCACCCGACTAGCAGCTGCTACTAGGTGAATAAAGCAAAAAATTATCCAAGACTTTTATTTGTTCGAATAAACATCCATTTATGGGATAAACTGCCTTTTTTGTGAAAAAAATTATCCAAAACTTTTATTTGTTCGAATAAACATCCATTTATGGGATAAATTGCCTTTTCTGTGAAGAAGGCAATTTTGGGGGGTTCTATTGGCAGAAAGTGTTTAGTTTTCTACTTCTTATCATTCGTTGTTGACAGGTAGCATTTCCATACCATTAACATATTTTGATTTAGAAACCTATTACAGTAGAACCCTGTTAATTGAATAGCCACTTTGCCAATGAAAATTATTCAACAGGAGTATTCAATTTACAGGGATTGTGTCACTTTTCTGTATTCTAGAGATAAACTTAGAATTTATTCTATCTTGTTTGACAAGAGCTCCACGAGTTCTGTCAAACAAGATACAATAGATTAAATGCCTGTATTGGGTGTACTGAGGCCAAATAGGTCTATAAACAAACAAAAGAAAACTGGGGAGGTTGACAGGTTGCAAGATTTCTTATTCAATAAATGTGAGTTTACTCTATAACCTATATTCAATTAACCCTTTACCCAACGTAATGGCCAAAACCGGCCAGCGCTATTCTCAAAAATCGCCAATTAATTTTCAAAATATTTTCATTTTTTGTCTCAAAAACATAGGTTATGACCCCTCGTTGGAACGAGCTCGTCGAGCTCGTTCCAACGAGGGGTCATAACCTATGTTTTTGAGACAAAAAATGAAAAAATTTAGTTATTCAAGAATTTTTTTTTGCAAGGGTCGTCTGCTTTTCATGTTAGGTAAAGGGTTAACAGGTCAAATTTGTACCTGAAGTATGGTAAATGGTTTTGTGTTGGAAATTATATTCAATTAACAGGGTTATTCAGTTAGAAAATATCCAATTAAATGGGCTCCACTGTACCTGTAGAGTGGGGCTTCCACTAAGAAAAATATTCTCCAAAAGAAATAAACAGTACAGGTTGCTGTGGACTGGTCACTTTCCACGGGTGTGCAATATTTCCACAGATGCAATAATATTAGATTCCAAACAATAATTACAGGAATAATCAACAAAAATTTAATTAATGAAGCACCAGGTGCAACCTGGTGCTTCATTAATTAAAATTTTGCTGACAAAGATTTTTATTACAAGGAAAACGCATGCATGTACATTACTGCCCACGCGTGGATTACGATCAGTCTATGGTGACTGTACTGTAGTTTGAGGAATACAATCATGCGTCACACATCTTACCCAGGCACTTAATTTTTCACACCCCTCAATTTATCAAAAGCCAAGTCTCCTCAAATCTTAACATAACCACATTCCATTGTGCTAATGATGTGTATTGATCAGTATTGATTCGTTGGGTTTGTTTGTTTGTTTATTTGTTTGTTGTCTGTTAGAGTTTAAGGTCACATTAGGCAATTTATTTATTTATTTATTTATTTATTTATTTATTTATTTATTTATTCATTTATTTATTTGTTTATTGGTGTCTAAGGTTATTTCCAGCATCTTTGGCTAAAAATTAATTCATTAATCTGCCATTGGAACTACCTGCATTTTATCTATACCATCATATTATTATATAAGTGAATGAGAACTTACTTACCAGAGATAAGCATCGAAAGTTTAATAATTTCCTCAAAGATTTATTTATTTATTTATTTATTTATTTATTTATTTATTTATTTATTTATTTATTTATTGGTGTTTAATCGTGACCATGACAGTTTTACGAGTGGAGGAAGCCGGAGTATCCAGAGAGAATCAACAAGCAACGGCGAGCAACTGTCAGCTCCCCAACATACTAACTCCACACATCCAGGGTTAACATCGGTTGAAGACAGGTGCACCATCAACGTGCAGTATGCCTTAGTATACAATGTAGGCAGGGGGGGGGGGGGGGGGGATAAATAAGACACAATGCGGTTGCTGCAGGTGGGTTCCTCAAAGATATATACTCGCCCAAAAAAAGAAAGTGTGCATTGCAGAAATTGATCAAACTCCAAAAAAATAATTTCATAGGTGTAAAGAGTGTTAACCTGTTCATGAATAAGTTATATTGAACACAAAAACAGCTTTCCCCGTTAAAATTGCATTAACGTTAAACGACGTGCTGCACGTTTGTGAAAAGGCATGTTTTGCACGTGGGGAGTCTGAAAATTCATGCAGCAGTGTGAATCTTTGGGTATTTAAACACTAAAGTAAGGCCTTCCTATCGTTCACATTCAAACTTGCGCTGCTGTTAAAACGACTCCACATTAGCATGCCAAGATTGACAATGAATCAACGTCTCCTTGCCCTGGGTATGATTAGAGCTGGCAGAACACACAGAGAGGTTGCCCAGCATTTGAACTGCCACCGTAACACTGTAGACAGGCTAGTCCATCAACATGCACAACATGATGATGTTCGAGACTGACCCCGCTCCGGGAGACCCCAAGTTACCACCCCTGCACAAGATCGGTATATCCGTGTCGTCCATCTCCAGAACCAGCAACAAATGGCAATGATGACAGCCAGGAACATCCCTAACCTGAGACGGATACATCCTCAAACAGTAATCAACCCCCTGAGAGAACATGGCTTATGTCCTCGAAGACCTGCAATTCGTCCGATTTTGATGTTATGTCATCGTTGTGCTCGACTGCAGTGGTGTAGAGTAGGGTTAGGGTTAGCCTAACCTAACCCTAACCCTAACCTAACCCTACCTAACCTAACCCTAACCTACCCTAACCCACTTCCATGCTAACTTGTTCGCTTCCATGAGGCGTAGATGCAAAGCAGTAGTCGATGCAGACGGAGGTCATAACCGATATTGAGTGTGTGACTTTTGTGTTTGACCCTTAGTGTCTTTGACTCTCCATGGCGCCAAGAGTATTCACCGCAGCGTACTGAAATTTCTCGTGTTGATCACAAATTGATTCGTCTGTGATTGAATAAAATTTCCATGAATGAAAATGATATATATCTTTTTTTAGTGTTATTTTTTAGCATGCACACTTTCTTTTTTGGGAGAGTAATAAATTCTAAGAATTAGTTTAACAAGTGTTTCTTCCCTAACCAAGGTGCAACTGACAGAACAAAATCGGGACCGAAAATAACAAAACCAGTCAATTTAATAGTTTTATGGTTCCTGAAATTAAAACGAAGCACTGAAAATTTAATTAAAAATAGTAATTGTCTAAAGAAATCTATGGGTCTTTTTAGAGATTTTATGTTTTACCCACTCAGTGGTTTTACAACCTTACTACAAGCCCTGCAAATACATTTTCAGACTGCAGTAGATGGCATTGCATTCAATCTTTTACCCTTTGTAATGGCCAGACAGCCAATGCTATTCACAAAAATTGTCATTCAAATGTTATTATTTTTCAACTTTTGCCTTACACAATACAGCTTATGACTCCCTAATGGAAAGACCTCATTTACCTCATTCTAATGAGATAATAAGCTATGTTATAAGCTATGCTTTTGAGGCAAAAAATGAAATTTGTCAGTTTTTTTTAAATTCTTTTTTTGTTAAGTGTCATCTGCTATTGATGGTAAGGGGTCAAAGAACAGGTGCAGTGACTCAGTATTCAGTCAAATAGCAATATCTCTCCACATAACAAGTTTTTTACATAATTGATAAAACTAATTCTGTGAGATGTGTTACAATTTTTGGTCTACCAGTTCCATACACTACAGTCGGCAATGATCCATGAATTAAATGCAAGACAATTTTATGCCAATTTACATAGGAGCCAATTTCCAAATCGTTATTGTTTTGAAAAGCTCTCTTACAAAGTTATTGAAGACATAATATTGAAAAAGGCAATATAACACCAAAGAGTTGATATGGTTGGAACTATGTATTCATTAAGTATTAGATTTAACTGGTAAAGTGCAGGAAGCCCATATATGGGCTTCTTAAAATACCACAGATTTTGACAATAATACAGTGGAGCCCACTTAATTGGATATCTCTTAATTGTATATCCCGGTTAATTGAATATAATTTTCAAACACAAAACTATTTACCACACCTTCAGTACTAATTTGATCTGTTAATTGCATATGGGTTGTAGAGTCAACTCCTGTTAATTGTATATAAATTTTTGTAATATGTCGAAAAAATCATGACATCGACACCGTAGCTGCGACGGGTGGTGCAATCTCAGAAAATTCTAAGTTCATCAAGGGCCATAACTCCAAGAAAAATATTTGGAACAATACATGCATTGAACAGTGGCTAGACATCAATAAGATACACTTACATGCCAAATATACAGTCATTCCATCAAGTATTTCAAAAGTTATTGAGTTTTGAAACTCGTTGGTCACAGACAGACAGACCGACAGACCGACCGACCGACCGACAGACAGACAGACCGACCGACAGACAAACCGACAGACCGACATTGCCACTTATAGAGCTGCTAGTCAAAGCTAAAAATTACTGTGAGACGCACCAAATTCCCCTTATTTATCAACCTTTTTGACCCCACTACATCCAATACAGGCATTTATTCTATTATATCTTGTTTGACAGAGCTCTTTGAGCTCTGTCAAACAAGATATAATAGAATAAATGCTCAGTTTACCTCCAGAATGCAGGAAACTGACACAATCCCTGTTAGTTGAATACTCCTGTTAATTGAATAATTTTCATTGGCAAAGTGTCTATTCAATTAACAGGGTTCCACTGTACCTACACTCTGTAACAGGAGATTTCAAACTGACCCTGGAAAGTAGATTTTGTCAATGACACATAGCTCAGTCGCATTTGATTGGATTAAATGTAACAAGAGCAATACATGATGAAATGAAATCTGTGGTTGAGAAAAATGTAGCGATGTACCCGTTAACTGCCTCTATGTTAGAATTCTGTAACTATCAAAGTTTTACAATAAAACATCATCTCAGTCACTATTATGGTTTCAAAGATCTTACATCTGTTAATATTTAACCCATTTCATCTGGAATACGATTCCAGTCGTAGCATAACAACTATCCGGAATATGGTTACAGATGTTGCTTACACCTCCCATGTTTACAGCCGAAACCTCTGGGTTTTCCCCCAAATTATTTTTGTTGCTTCCCCTTTTGGTTTCAGAGCGAGGCTTGCACCTCAGTTTCAATCAACAAGCATGGCTGACAAAATACAAACAACTTCGTTTTGAGCATTGAAAATTCAAATTTCTTGAATGAACTTTTGAAAACTGTGAATCTGCATCATGGCGGAGAGTGAAAGAAGTGATATTGAATATTACTGATTGTGATACCGCACCAGACAGTGATTTGGATGATTTTAATCACTCTGAATCTGATGTTGAATCAAGTAGTGACGTGAATGATATCAGTGACAGGGAAAAAGCCTGGTTGAATTACCTGTTCGCTGATGATGAGTCAGGTGAATGAGTTACCTGGATTTCAAGTGGTGTGGACTGACATTTGACAATTTCTTTGAAAATCAGCCTCCTGAATTTCTCGACGACGGTGGTATTTTGGCTTTGCACCCCTGAATCGAGGGCAGTTGATTATTTTTCTATACTGTGGGGCTCTGATATATGGGAAAGACTGGTTATGTAAACAAACAGATATGCGAAACAAGAAAGGACAAAACGCCCTCACCATCATATGCACCAAAATGGACAGAAACTGACTTGAATTCCATGCAAAATTTTATTGGGCTCATTCTTGCCATGGGCGTTTTACATCTTCGACACAGGCATGACTACTGGAGAAAGTCCAAGATATTATTTGCTACCAATTTCAATGATGTTATTTCAAGAGACAGATTTGATGTGGAGGCACCTACATATGCAGGACAACACCCAATCCTCCCATCTCCAGACCCATTATGGAAGATACAGTGGTTCGTCGATTATTTATCAGAAAAATTTTGTGACTCATACACTTCCTATTGTAACATTGCAATAGATGAATCCATGATAAAATTCAAGGGATGCCTAAAATTTTGTCAGTATTTTCCAAAGAAACCTATCAAATGGGCTGTGAGAACATGGGTACATGCCAATTCTTCTAATAGATACATCTTGTACTTCAAAATATAGACAGAAAAGAAAATAATATTGACAAAGAGAGACTAGCGGACAGGATTGTTCTTGATTTACTAAGCAGTCAGTGTTTGGGAAAACATTACAGACTATTTACCCATAACTTCTACTCAAGTCTTGAGCTGTTTCTGGCACTTTCGTTGTGTGGTGTGTTTGCCTGCAGTACAGTTCGTCGTAATCGCAAATGTCTCCCAGAGGAATTCAAACCAAAAAATTCCCCACGGATGTCAAAGGGGGAAAACAAAGTGGCACAAAAAGACGATCTACTGGCAGTGTTATGGCAAGATACTAAGCCTGCAAATTTCCACAAACCTTCTGATATAAGGTTTGTATCCCGAAAGGATCACTGCAGTACTAAGCAAAATGTGTGTGTGCCAAAAGTAGTTTCTGACTACCAATATAAAATGAAAGGTGTTGACTTAGCTGATCAAATGATTTGTTACTATCTCATCAATCACTGATCCAATCAATGGTGAAGAAGAATATTTCATTACTTGATTCAAGCAACAGCTCATAATGCATATATTTTGGCTAAGGATTCTTGTCCAGAAGTTTCCGCAAAAAAATGGCCTAACTTTCAAGACTTTTTGGAAGACATTGAATCTGAACATATTGATGTTTCCCATGTGTGATGCACCGATTGGTAATGCAAGGATGTGTCCGAGTGGAAGTAAACATGAACTAATACTTATGTATAAAACTCATAAGGCCTGTCGTGAGTGTGCACTCTCGGCTTCAAAAGGGGAGTGTCATGATACAACAAAACATGGCTGCAAACAATGCCAGATTCCACTCCACCAAAAGTGTTTCATTGTGCACATGAATAGAAAAGCTTTGTAACATGGAAATGGGAATAAACAACAATAAAAATGAATTTATTCAAGTAATCTTTATTGCATACAATGAAAACAAAACAATTTATGGTTGGTTTCACATGAAAATTACACAAGAAAAACTCAAGATGGAATACTGACAATTTTATGATGCAGATTATTTTTAAGTGCTAATAAATGCAGTTCATTATGAAATAAAATGCATTAATTTGCATTCATAAATATTTGCAGTAATTATCATGACTTGTTTACATACAATTTAGATACAGAAAATAATTTAGAATGCAGTCAGACGTTTGTCTAATATTCATAAAATATTTGTTGTTGATTTTGGGAAAATATATGGCCGGCTACAAAATATTCTTTCTCAGGATAGGATTGCACCCCAGAGCTCAAATTGGTATCATTTTAAAGCTTATTAAATTCTCTATCTTTTAAACCCCACATTCTCACATAAATTTTTTCACCCCCCCACCCCCCTCCCCCTGATAATTTTTCCGCTGAAGTTTTCCATGACTAAAATTTGGAATTTTCCTGTGTGATGGTGTTGTGTGTACAACCCCAACCCACCAAAATATCCCAGATTAACTTCATTCTTTTCACACCAAGTGATAAAAAATTTAATTTCCTTCAATATGCTATATATTATGTCGATACTATCATTACAATAATGAACTAGAAAGTGTTTTAGCACACTAAAACATATGTCTCCCCTTCCTTTCTATTTTATGCACTACAAATGATCTGGTCTGGACAATTACTCCCTATTTAAAGTACCTAAATTTGACCTTGAGGTCAAGGTCACATGAAGGTCATGATGACATGTGGTCTCATTGTGATACATCCACATGTCAATCATCTAAATCCTAGGTCAAAAAACAAAAAAGTTCTGATCTGGACAATTATTCCCTATTTGAAGTACATAAATTTGACCTTGAGGTTAGAGGCCAAGGTCACATGCAGTTCATCAAGGTAGCGGACATGCGGTTTCATGGTGACACATCCACATGTCCAAAAAAAAAAAAAAATCTGGTCTGGACAATTACTCCCAATTTAAAGTACATAAATTTGACCTTGAGGTCAAGGTCACATGAAGGTCATGATTACATGTGACATGCGGTCTAATTGCGATACATCCACATGTCAAATATCTAAGTCCTAGGTCAAAAAACAAAAAAGTTCTGGTCTGGATAATTATTCCCTATTTGAAGTACATAAATTTGACCTTAAGGTCAGAGGTCAAGGTCACATGAAGGTCATCGGGTAGATGACATGCGGTTTCATGGTGACACATTCACATGCCAAATAACCAAGTCCTAGGTCAAAAAAAAAACAAATTCTGGTCTGGACAATTACTCCCTATTTGAAGTACATAAATTTGACCTTGAGGTCAAGGTCACATGAAGGTCACAATAGTATGCGACACACCAGCTCATGGTGATACATCCACGTGCCAAATCAAAAAAAAAAATTCTGATCTGGACAATTACTCCCTATTTAAAGTACCTACATTTGACCTTGAGGTCAAGGTCACATGAAGGTCATGATGACATGTGGTCTCATTGTGATACATCCACATATCAATCATCTAAGTCCTAGGTCAAAAAACAAAAAAAGTTCTGATCTGGACAATTATTCCCTATTTGAAGTACATAAATTTGACCTTGAGGTCAAGGTCACATGAAGGTCATGATTACATGTGACATGCGATCCAATTGCGATACATCCACATGTCAAATATCTAAGTCCTAGGTCAAAAAACAAAAAAGTTCTGGTCTGGATAATTATTCCCTATTTGAAGTACATAAATTTGACCTTAAGGTCAGAGGTCAAGGTCACATGAAGGTCATCGGGGTAGACGACATGCAGTTTCATGGTGACACATCCATATGTCAAATAACCAAGTCCTAGGTCAAAAAACAAACAAATTCTGGTCTGGACAATTACTCCCTATTTGAAGTACATAAATTTGACCTTGAGGTCAAGGTCACATGAAGGTCACAATGGTATGCGACACACCGGCTCATGGTAATACATCCACGTGCCAAATATCTAAGGCCTAGCTCAAAAGACAAACAAGTTTTGTCCGGACAAAGTTTCCTTGAAAAAATCACAAATCTGACCTTCAGCTCAAGTGTCAAGGTCACATGAAGGTCACAATGGTACGCTACATACTGGCTCATGGTGATACATCCACATGCCAAATATCTAAAGCCTGACTCGAAATACAAAAAAGTTCTGGTCCAGACAGTTTTCCTTAAAAAAAGTGCATAAATCTGACCTTCAGGTCAAAGGTCAAGGCCACATAAAGGTCACTATGGTACACTGCACACCGGTTCATGATGATACATCCACATGCCAAGTATCTACAGTGTAGGTCAAAAGACAAAAAAGTTATGGCCCGGACAAAGTTTGTGTGATGTTTCCCTTAAAAAAACACATAAATCTGAACTTCAGGTCAAAGGTCAAGGTCACATGAAGATCACTATGGGTCACTGCACACCGGCTCATGGTGATACATCCACATGCCAAGTATCTAAGGTGTAGGTCAAAAGACAAAAAAGTTATGGCCCGGACAAAGTTTGTATGAGAAGAAGAAGAAGAAGAAGAAGAAGAAGAAGAAGAAGAATATGCACTAAAAAACAATATGTCTCCCTTCTGGGAAGGGGAGACATAATTAGGGACGCATTAATCCACATTGCCCCAAATCCTGAATTTGAGAGAGAGAATTTTCTCTCTAGTTTCCAGGAATATGTGGAATACCGTATTTACTCTATGTATTGGGACACTCTATGATTTGGAACACACATTTTTTCCAGAAAACTATATTTTTTTTATGCTCCAAAGTTTGGGACATTCAGGAGATTTGTTTCCAGTTGGCCTGTCACTAGTAGCAGATGACACTCATAAAAAAATTCTTGGGTAACTAAAAATTTTCATTTTTTGCTTCCAAAACATAGCTTATAATCCCTCATTGGAACGAGCGCAATACGCTCGTTCCAATGAGGGATCATAAGCTATGTTTTGGAAGCGAAAAATGAAAATATAAAAATAAATTGGACGCGATTTTCGTATTTTGTGATGGAAAATACATCAAGCATCAAATCAAGACCAGGCTGTGTTCTTTCCCCATTCTCTAAGAATTGGGACACCTGTGAAAATAATTATTTTTAGCTGTCCCAATACATAGAGTAAATACGGTATTTCCCAATAGGTTTACAGGATAAAATAGGTTAATGAACAGGGAATGAAGTTTTCTTGAAACACTTAGATGTGAGTCTTCCATGGAAGATGTGTGTCGCCTGCACTATATTTTAATATTTCAGACAGAATTCTAAGTGGAAAAGGGGCATAACTCTGGAAAAAATACAGCGGATCAAAAAATAAAATAGGAGGTGCACAATGCCATTATGTGATAAAGAATCACTGAAAGTTTCATCAAAATCCATTCATAGGTTAAAGAGGAGTGGCAGATAAGAGAAAGTGTGACGCGGATGACGTGGACGACGAGGCAGACGACGCGGACGACGCAAGTAATCCCTATATGTCACTCCTTCGTGGGGCGGCGACACGACGCGGACGACAACGCAGATGACGCGGACGATGCAAGATGACAAAAGTAATCCCTATATGTCGCTCCCCACTTCATGGGGCGGCGACACAAAAACTGTTTTATTCCAGTGTATTCAGGCCTTTATGTTACCCCAAATTCAAGCTGGTAAAGGGTGTCCCCAAATTAGGAGATGACTACCAACAGCCTGTTGTAACATTCTAAAATGAAGATATTTGTTAAGAAATACTTTTGCACCATGCAAAATAGGTGTTAGAAAGCCCTTATTATATTCTATTTGTATGTAAATTGACTAATCATGTAATTTCTCACATTTTGGGGACATTTTTTACTTGAATCCAGTATCCACAAATTAGACCAATTTAAAGCCCAGATGTATTGGGAAGTACCACTGTAACACTGTTTGATCAGAGCTTGAACAGAGTTAGAATGTTGAGGAGATGACAGCTGCTCGTCGATGCTCGGTGGTTCTCTCCGGGTACTCTGGCTCCCTCCACCCGTAAAACTGTCACGGTCACAACTAGCCATTGTGCATAAGTATGTGACCTTAAACCCCAATAAATAAATATAACTGTTTGACTGTCTCACATCGGAATTTATTCATTGGGGTGTGTCTCTACTTTATGAGTATTATTTTGCTATTGCCCACCCCCCTACAGCAAGTCCCAAAACTTTACTGGACACGTTCCTGTTTATATAAAAACCTTACGTGCGTTTACATGTCATAACTATTAAATGAAGCACAAAATATGACCTGTAGTCTGTGCAAAAGGTTTTTGGGTTTTGCCATCACAGCTGAATGATCATGACCAAAAGGGGACGTTCTCATCTAGACATTATCTGGAGTCATCCTACCAAGTTACAATGAAATCCCTTCATAAATATGATCTGTAGATTGTGCTAAAGGTTTTTGGGCTTCGGGCCTCTGTAGCCGTCACAGTTGACCAATTGCGAGCAAAAGGGCACCTTCTCATCTAGACATTCATTGGAGTCATCCTACCAAGTTAAAATGAAATCCCTACATAAATACAACCTGTAGGCTCTGCTAAAGGTTTTCAGATTTTGGGCTCGGGCAGCCGTCACGGTTAACAGATTGCAGCCAAATGGGGAAGTTCTCATCTGGACATCATACAGAGTCATCTTACTAAGTAACAATGAAATCCCTCCATATTAAATACGACCTGTAGACTATGCTAAAAGTTTTGGGGTTTCAGGCATGGGCAGCCATCACAGTAGATAGACCATGACAAAATGGGACGTTCTCATCTAGACATTATACAGAGTCATCCTACCAAGTTACAATGAAATCCCTTCATAAATACGTTCTGTTGACTGTGCTAATGGTTTTCGGATTTTGGGCTCGGGCAGCCATCATGGTTGACCGATCGCGACCAAAAGGGGAGTTCTCATCTAGACATGACCTCAAACCAGCATATGAAATTTTGTGATGATTGGACAAAAACTACAGGGTGTAGCCTATGCGAAAGGAAAATGTGAACAGACTAACAGACTTCCACACGCGTGATGGCAATAGCTTATATAGAGTTTGTCAAGTTAAGCTAAAAATTCAAGTACAGTGGAACCCACTTAATTGGATATCTCAGAACAGACCAGAACTTTATTCGAAGAATACTTTTATGTACAAGTATAATGAATACAATAGGATGCAGATAGTTATTAGCATCCTCAGGAGGCAACATGGCTTATTGGGCCATAATTATAGAGTCTAGCTCTCTAACTGAATAACCCTGTTAACTGAATAAAAATTCCCAACACAAAACCATTTACCATACCTTCAGTACAAATTTGACCTGTTAATTAAATATAGGTTATAGAGTAAACTCCTGTTAACTGAATAAAAAAATCTTGCAACCTGTCGAGAAGTTACCATGACTCTCCCAAGTTTTCACGGAGCTTTGTCAAATAAGATATAATAGAATAAATACTAAGATTATCTCCAGAATACAGGAAAGTGACACAATCCCTGTCAATTGAATACTCCTGTTAATTAAATAATTTTCTTTGGCAAAGTGGCTATTCAATTAACAGGATTCCACTGTACTGTTCAAGAGCCATATCGTTAATCTTCCAGCACCAAACCTGGCAAAAGTTGCTCATCATTTACTATCCATCTTGGTGTCCATTACAAATAAGCTGGGAGCATGGTGACTCAGTAGGTAGAGGTGCAGGCTGCAAGCCGAGGGGTCACTGGTTCAAATCCCACCTGTGGCAACTGCATTGGGCAAGACACTTCACCCCCATTGCCCACGTAGGGACACAATGGCATTGTGTACTTAGGTGTACTGCACGTCGATGGTGCACTTGTCTTCAATCAATGCTAACCATGCTTGTGTGGAGTTAGTCTAATGGGGAGCCTGATAGTTGCTCGCCTTTGCTTGGTGGTTCTCTCTGGGTACTCTGGCTTCCTCCACCTGTAAAACAGTCTGACACAAGGTGATCCTGGCTGTCAAAAGTGTCATTAAACCCCAATAAATAAATAAATTACAAATAAGCTTTCCCAAACTCACTAATTCATTGAGCCACATGTTTAACCCTCATCTATTTTGATGATATCATTATTACATTGTTTGATAAAGGTAGGATATTAAATATTTTGAGTGATAGTGTTTTTGTTTTCCATAGTACTTTCCAGTCATGACTTACTGATAAATGTGATGCTGAAAGACTTCACACAAAGTCTGCACCTTGCACTGTGACCATTCAAATTTTTCAGGTAATATTCTCAGGGTTTGCATTTTAGAATCACGACCAGGCTGTTCGATAGACCTGGTGAAGTGCTCATCCAGGCTGATTTTTGTTCATTAAGGCTGATTTATTTTTTTACACTTGCATGTGCATATTATATTGATATTGCATGTGCATTGTGTTATTTGATGATTTGTTATGAATAAAGAAGATTAATAATTCCAACCTAATTGACTTTTATTAATTTGCTATGGGCTATTAACTAGGCAATATTAATACTGTGCTGATCCATGTCTGGGCACATTATTATTTATTAGTGTTTAAGGCAGGCCTTAAAATAAGCAGTCGGACATTTGCAGAATGAGGTCCCCAGAGGGAGAATTTGATTATGCTATCCCATACAGTGGGCCAATTTATCCTCTGGGTACCTCTTTCTGTTTTAGTTTTGAGACCTTGATTCAGATTGGGGTTCACAGAGGGTAAATTTAGCGATGCAACCCTGCTATGCAGGGTAGCATCACTATATTCACCCTCTGGGGACCTCATTTTGCAGATGACAGTCTGTTTATTTTCTGGCTTGGTTTAAGGTAACATACTTCTGCACAATGGCTAATCGTGGCCACAACATGGATATAAAGTCAACTGTTTATGCTGCATGTTGCCTATTTTAGAGGACTTGCACCCCAAGCAGCCCCACCTTTCTGCATGTTGAAAACAAGGTGCCCTCTTCGTGTTCAAGCCTACATCCTCAGTGCGCAGGTGAATTTGAAATGAAATTAGGTGAGTAGCAATGTGTTGTCATTACCAGGAAGACGGTGCAGATTTGCTTTTTCATCTCACGTTCAAGAAAAAAGTTGCCTGCCTTGATATATCAAGAGGAGGTAAGTCAGTTTATTTCAATACAATAAAATTCATTCCAAAGCTAAAACAGTGTTGTTTTTATTTTCACAAATTCACTTTGCTGAAGATCAACAAACTGGACATCATGCACTCTCACTTGCCAATTAGTCCCTAAACACACCCATAACACAAATCACTCACGACTAATTAAAACATGAACCAGTACGTGTTTAGTGTATATTTTTCCAAATGAATTGTAATTGCTTTGTTTTGGGATGGGAGATTTTTTAAGACAGCTTGGAGGGTGAGGGAGGGGTATCCACATAAGATGCAGAAATTACAAATTCTTGTGTAAACATTTCAGAATAAATGCTCGATCAGTCAGAGGTTATGTTTATTTTCTTTATTATAATAGATGCATGTGGTTCTGTTGACAACACAGTGATAGACAAAATAATTTATTTTTAAAGTCTGCCGATGATTTTCGTAATGGCTTTTCCCACCATATGTATAAAACTTGTACCAGGCAGTGACTGAATCAAACAGTCATCGCATTGGAATGTGGCAATAAATCAGGTATTCGAACCTGTTACACTATATACGCTTTATAAGGGCAGTATCAACCCGTTTGTGTTTGTCTTCCCCATACCCCCCACGTTTTTTATGCTCATCTTTTAGTATGTCCCCAGAGGAAGTGCACAAATAAACCCGGAATCACCTGATCGATTAGTCTCATTGCTGGAAGTTACTTTTTTTACGAAATTGAGCGTCACTTGATTCGCTGAGAGTGATAAAATCGATAGATTGATGATGGGGCCTGGTCCAAATGCAAGCTCTGTATATTCAGTCCAAATGTTGTGTCATTTCCAGACACATCAACTTGACATGTTCTTTTCCAGTATTTGTAACAATTTCACATAACAAAGTTTCTAACAAAGGAACAGTACATAACTTGAAACTGGAAATGCGTGACTAATTCATGACTATTATCAAATCAGAATGACTGTTGTACTGTCTATTTGGTTTCATGTATATCTACATTTTGTTGCACACCACTTATATTGCATACCACTTATTTCTTGTGCCAAAAGTGTATAATTAATCTATTTTTATCAGCTATAAACTATTTATTTTTTTTATTTGACCATTACTGTATTGAGCACAATTAAGATATACAAAACAAAAGACTGCTGAATCATATTGACAAAATTTAAGAACATTTCAAGTACAAAATACTCAGGTTTTCAAGGCCTTGAAAAATGAGATGAATGAAAGTGTCAATGACACTGTAGCTCAACTTGTTTAAGACATGTACATGTACAGTATATGACACAGCAATGACAAAAATCTAGGTAATGACCTGATAACAAAGGTACATGTAAAGTATTTTAACAGTCTGTACATAAATGCTGACCGTAGCCTGTAACAAATATATAAGTAAAGTATTGTAAAGGTGGGGTGACAGTTAGATGCTAAACCAGAAAAGAAATCTCTGAATCCCAGAGTGGGTCTGACTGAACACAAAAATAATTGTTCTCATAGCACAGTGATAACAAAGGCACCCAAAAACACTCGTTCCTGTCACAAGGTGATAACAAAGGTACCCCAAGAAGTTTCGTGAAGATCTGTTCATAAATACAGACTCTAGCCCAAGCTGTATTGACATGGTCACTTACTGTGTATAAGTAGCACTGAACAAATCAACATTCATCTAATTTGCATAATTTCTGCATAAGAAAAAACCCTGTATTATATGTAATGTATTCCATGTTACTAAACACTCCTTCGAAAATTTATTCAAATCAGAACTTTCATACAGAAGTTCTGTACAAAAAACTGATAGCAATAATTTTGCTACAAAATGGCTGCTGGCGGCCATCTTGAATTTTGAGCCGCACCCAAAAACACTCGTTCTCGTCCCACAGTGATAACAAAGGTACCCAAGAAGTTTTTTAAAAATCTGTTCATAAATACGGCCTCTAACTTGAGCCGTATAGAAGTTGTGTACAAAAAACTGATTGGACCTAATTTCGGTACAAAATGGCCACTGGCAGCCATCTCAAATTTTGGACCACACCCAGAAACACTCGTTCTCGTCCCAAGGTGCCCAAAACAAAAAGATTTGTGAAGATCGGTTCATAAATACAGCCTCTAGCCCAAGCCGTATTGACAAGTGCACTTACTGTGTATAAGTAGCACTGAATAAATCAAAGTTCATCTAATTTGCATAATTTTTGCATGAGAAAAAAACCCATATTATATGTGATGTATTCCCTGTTACTAAACATTCATACAAAATTTATTCAAATCACAACTTTCATACAGAAGTTCTGTACAAAAAACTGATAGCACTAACTAAAGTACAAAATGGCTGTTGGTGGCCAGCTTGAATTTCGAACTGCATCCAAAACCACTCATTCTCGCCCCATGGTGATAACAAAGGTACCCAAGAAGTTTTGTAAAGATCGGTTCATAAATACGGCCTCTAACCGTATTGGCATTTGCAGTTACAGTGCTGAAAGTAACATTAAATAGATCAAAGTTAGTCTAATTGGCATATTTTATGCACGAGAAAAAAACCTGTATTGTATGTGATGTATCCCATGGTACTAAACATTCACACAAAAAATTATTCAAATCAGTGCTTTCATATGGAACTTCTGTGAAAAAATCTGATTGCACCTAATTTTGTACAAAATGGCTGCCAGCGGGCATCTTGAATTTCAGACCGGACCCCAAAACACTCGTTCTCATCCCACGGTGATAACAAAGGTACCCAAGAAGTTTTGTAAATTATCTAGCCCGAGCCATATTGGCATTTGCAGTTACAGTGCTGAAAGTAACACTAAATAATCAAAGTTAGTCTAATTTGCATGAGAAAAAACCCTGTATTATATGTGATGTATCCCATGGTACTAAACATTCATACAAAAAATTATTCAAATCAGAGCTTTCATATGGAAGTTCTGCGCAAAAAATCTGATTGCACCTAATTTTGTACAAAATGGCTGCCAGCGGCTGTCTTGAATTTCGGACCGGACCCAAAACATTCGTTCTCGTCTCATGGTGATAACAAAGGTACCCAAGAAGTTTCGTAAAGAAGCCAGAGTACCCCGCAGTTATAGGTAAACTGAATTTAAATACTTTTCAATGGAGGTGATGGAAAATTAAGTACTTTTCAAGGATAGAAACAAATTTAAGCACTTTTCAAGGAAGTATCCAAAATTCAAGGCCTTTTCATTTGAGTGGGAACCCTGAATTCAACACATTCTGATAGGGATGGTTATCTTTACTATATACATTTTATATTTCGACATGACTTAAACTTTGAACTTGAAATGTTAAAAGATTTGCATAACTCTTATTTCTATGCTCCAAGAGATGCTCAGATATTTGTGTGATGATTGTGTATTGTTTACTTGTGAGGTGATGAGATACATGTTGGTATTTATATTCAACTGTGTATGTGCCAGTGTGGCACCCACTGCAGAATTGGTGCCTGTGGGAATTAAAAACCAAAGTTGTGAAAGGGCAGTTATGGATACTTGCAGCACAAGCACAGCAGTACAGAATCAATATTTGATGATTTTAGGCATTTCAATAGTGTCATGAGATACCACTGGAGCTGTACTAGTCATACTGATGAAAAAAATCAGTGTTTTATGTTTTGTCAGTGCCATACCAATGACAGACTTTTTTCTTTCCAAAAATTGCAAAATATTCATCAAATGCTATGTGAAATGTTTTCAGAAGCCAAAACGCGATTTAAAAACTATCACAAATGGGAAATTCAATATCACAAAAGGTTCATTTTGTGTCAACATCAATTAATTTATGAATTATATCATAGTTTTTGATGAAAAAGGACAAATACTCAGGGCTGTATTTAACAACATCAGTAGGTAGAAGAAAACTGTTAAAATGTTACTGTCCATTCATATTGGTGAATTATTTCGCTGCAACCCCAATTTTTTAAACAAAATTGACATTCATATTGTTTTGTGCGGGGTGGAACACTATTTCTCTTGCCATATGGTTAAATAAGACAGATTTTTCAAAAAGTATTGTGTGCTGATGCAGATTTTAGTATTTGGGATTGGCGTAGTTTTCATAGAAAGCTGTGAATTCTTATCCCTCCCAGCTTAGTCATCAGGAAACAGAGTAGAAAATCTATTGGAGGCAATATCACTTTAAATTTAAACCCATTTGACACTGTTTGGACACATTTCTTTAAAACAACAAATTTCCCATGTTTTTGACTCGGCAGAAGCCAAAAGTTGAATTCTAATGCAGAAATGAATCTTTTGTCACATGAAAGAGGTAAAACGTATCTTTGATAGGTTTGGGGTTGATTATAGGTATCATTGTAGTAAATATTTGAATTAGAGTTACCCGCCTTGAAAAGTTTCACTTGGAAATGATGCAATCTACAAAACTAAGCAGCATTGGGAAAATATATTGTTTCTGGGAAAATATATTGTTTCAATAAACATTTGAAGCATTCTACTGACATCTTGCATCATTGTTGAATATTCCAGATAAATAAAGAGGGTGATATGATGACTTTTTGTACCTAAAAAATACAGTTGACTATTGGTGTGTTTTTCTGGGGAATTCTCTGAACAATATGTGCATGTGACCGGTACTGACCCTTCCTGTCAGTTCTCTCTTATTTGTTGCATGACCCCCTGTTTACGGGTCAGAAAAAGTTGTCTGAAGATATTTGAATGCCAAAATTAGAATGATGCAATCATATATTTTTTCACCTGAACATTATAATGTTCGCCTATGGGAAAATATTTAGTACTGTGATACCATTGAGAAAAGGGAATGTTTTGATGGCACACGTGAATTCCACTACAGTAAAACCTGTCTTGAGAGACCACTGTCTTGAGAGACCACCTGTCTTGAGAGACCACATCTGCCAGGCACCGATTGGTTTTACTCTATAATGGACCTGCTGTGGGAGACCACCTGTCTTGAGAGACCACCTGTCTTGAGAGACCACTGTGACCTGGTACCAACTTGTATTTTTATGCGATAATGGACCTGTCTTGAAAGACCGCCCCTTTGAAGACTGAAACCATGACAAAAACTTTTTACCTGTTATGGAATTGGAAAATCCATTGTGGTTATACTAACATAATTAAAAGTATTAAAAGCTCTTAATTGGGTTTCAATTGCTATTCAGTTACGTAACTCATTAAAGATTGAGATGTTTTAATAAGACCCCTGTGAATAGATTAGGATTGTTGCTGAATAAATAATTTCATACATACCTGAAATGTGACAGATAGGAATAAAAATAAATTTGTGTTGAAAATCTTTTTGTAACAAATTGAAATGGACTGTTATAAAAATAAATTAGTGTTGAAAATCTTCAATGAAGATTTTCAACACTAATTTATTTTTATAATTTTTATAACAGTCCATTTCAATTTGTTACAAAAACTTCATAAAAAGAGCAACTGCAAAGTAATTACAAAAATCCATTCTTCCCCATTTCTGAATTTTGTGGTTGGTTATTCACTGACTTGAGAAAACCTGAAACCTGTTATGAGAGACCACCTGTCTTGAGAGACCACTTTTGTGTGGCCCAAAGGGCGGTCTCTCAAGACAGGTTCTACTGTAATATAAACTGGTTTTTGGGTCAAGTAGAGATCAAGTTCTTTGTTTTATTGTCATTACTTGCCATAACTGATCATTCTGCTATTCTGGCTCTGCTAGTAATACAATTATATGTAGTGTTGAGGAACGTTGATCACCACCAATATAGACAAGAAGGTTGTTTTTTTTAAATAATCACTGAAGTAAACTGTACTTCACAATGAAAGAATCAATAACCAGAAGCTGTCAAAAGATTTACCTGGTAGAGAATTAGGCCTCCTGACGACTGTCCTCATCATAGCCTTATTTCCCATTCACACAGATTTCACACAGCAAAATTTTAAGAAAACGAAATATAAAACAACATTGTATGAACACAAACAAATAAGGAAATCAAGGTTTCAAGAACAAAGGGAATTACTACAGCAGATAATTACATTGTGGTATCTATAGATCTGTATGGATCACTTTTGATTTACAGAGGAATATTCATGGAAAGAAGAGATCAAGGAGATAATGTTTCTCAATCAAGCAGCAAAACTCCTTTTTATTTAGCCCTTCTGACATCGACAGCAGTTGCGATGGTAACAAATCCCTCTTCACCACCTCACAACTTAATTTGACACTCAAATCAATTTCCACCAAAAAAAAGTATCCACAGTTTTTTTCTTTCAAGACACAGGTGTATGTCTTTTGCTTCTATAATTTAAACATTTACCTAAGGCCCCACAAAGTAGATCTTCTGTTTCTCAGGCCATTTTTTGTAAAATGGCATGTGGGCGGGTGTTTTTTTATTTTATTTTTTATTTTTGTTATTATTTCTTTGGCATCAAAAGTTCATGTTAAACACGGAGGTCCATCAGCTGAAACATTGTGTTTTTTGTCGATATGTACAAAATTTGAAAGTTATAGCTTGGGTGATAATTCCACTCTGCAGGTGATTTAGTTACAACCCACTCTCCACGTACTGTATTTACAGTGAAATGTCCTGTTTCCAGTTAAATTTCACACAACAGCCGTCTCTATGATGGATGAGGATATTTTCTGCAGCTAATATGTGAAATTTCCAAGATCAAGGGCAATAACTATTCAGTAAACAAAAGGATCGGAATGAAATTGAAAATTGATGTGGAGGTACCCATGAGGAAGCTACATACAAATGAAAGTATCAATGACCCTATAACTTAACTTGTCTGTGTACAGTGTTTGATGAAAATGATAATGTTCAATGTTTATGAAAGGAATATGAAATAAGACAAGAATTGTGATAATTAAGAATGTTAATTTCTGTTCCCTATATGCTATGTTTTCAAAGAATAATTTGAGGTGTAGACTGTACTAAAGAATTGAGGCCTGCATTAATGTGGCCCTCACAGTTAATGTATGTCAACCAAAGTTACCAAGTTACAGTAAAATCATTCTAAAATGAGTCATCCTACCAAGTTACAATGAAATCACTTTCAAAAATCTAACTTTTAGACTTTGCTAAAGCAATCTTGGTCACGTGATGGTTCAGCGGTCACAGTAAACGGATCATTACAAAAATAGGAGAGTCTCATCTTGATATCATACCAAGTTATTCTACCAAGTTACAATAAAATCCCATCATAAAAACAACCTGTCGACAGTGCTAAAGGAATCTAGGTCACTTGACAAGGAGGCAGTAATGCCTGACTGTTTGTGACCAAAATAAGACAGTCCCATCTAAACATCATACTGACTTATCCTTTAAATTACAATGAAATCGCTTCATAAATATGAATGCAGACTGTGCTAAAACAAATCTAGGTCACATGCCTCCGCAGCCATCACAGTTGGCTGATCATGACCAAAATAGGACGTTCTCATCTAGACATCATCCGGAGTCATCCTACATATTTGCAATGAAATCTCTTCATAAATGCAAGCTGTAGACTGTGCTAAAGGAATCTAGGTAACATGACCCTCTGGCCATCACGGTTGACTGAACCCGACCAAAATAGGATGTTCTCATCTGGACATTATACAGAGTCACCCTATGAAGTTACAATAAAATCTCTTTATAAATACGATCTGTAGACTGTGCAAAAGATTTTCGGGTTTTGAGACTGCGCAGCTGTCACGGTTGACCGATCGTGACCAAAAGGGGTCATCCTCATCCTCATCTAGACATTATACAGTCATTCTACCCAGCTACAATGAAAATCCTTCATAAATACGACCTGTAGAATTTGCTAAAGGTTTTCGGACTTGCATAGCCATTGCGGTTCACCGATCGTGGCCAAAACGTGAAACAATCTTCCAAAGATGTTATATGTGAAATTTGAAAGCTTTTGGAGCAGTGGTTTGGGAGAAAAGTAGTCTTAAATGTTTTTCCCATTACCCACAGTGTTAAAAAATGCTGACTCAAAGTTCCAAAAAAGTACCCTATGATAAAACCAATAGCAATTTTTTTTTACCATTCGATTCTGTTGGTCCTAAGGAAGCTTCACACCAAATAAGAATTCTCAGTGCCATGTAGTTTTGGAGATATGAGCGTTTTACTTTTTTTCTGTTTTTAGTTCCTGCAGTTCCCATGGGGTGACAGGAAAAAAAATTGGGCATAAATTAAGTACTTATGACCCAATAAGCCCTCATATCAAATTTGGTTCAAATCTGCCTCTCGGTTTGGAAAATAGAAATTTTGGGTGGGGTGAAAATTCTTGGTCCTCCCATAACGAAGGCAAATATACATACTCAAACTTCTCTTGAACAAATCTGAGTCTACACGTCAAAAGGAATCTGCACACCAAATATCAAGTCTCTGCTACTGCTGGTTCATGAGAAGAAGATTTTTTAAGATTTACGCACACTTTTTGGGCGTGGCCCTACCGAGGGGCGAGGCGACTTGATTTGAACAAAATCAAATTGCGATGTCATAACAAACTATTATCTCAAATATCAATTAAATTGGTTCAGCGGTTTGGGAGGAGAAGACGCAAACACCATGTTCACGGACAACGGATGCCGGACGACAGACGGTGAGTGATCACTATAGCTCTCCTGACTGAAAAAAAACAGAAGGTGGGAAGGGGGGGGGGGGGGAGAGGGAGTCCATCTCATCAGCTCACCAACAGTATCCCATACAATATCTCCAGGCTTATTATAAATAGAACACATCGGGTTCACACTCACCAAAACTTTATTGACCAGTGCTTTCCTGCTTTCATGTATAGCAAGACAGATCAGAATTTTTCTTAAGTCTAAACTTAGAAAAAAGATGAACAGTGTATTTGAAGATTCAAGTACCATAACTCTGGAGAGAGAAAACAGAAAACCGTCAAAAACGGAAGGGAGCTTCGTGTGATCAATTTCAATATTGTGTATAAATATTATTGAGAATTGGTCAAAGGAAACATGAGTTATCGTATGATATAGGAATATGCTGATGGACAGATGGATGGAAGGACAGAATGATTACTATAGGGCTTCTGCCGAAAGACGGCGGGGGACCTAATAATTAATGAGTGAGTATATATTGGGAGTTCAACTACAATGTAACACATTTAAACAAAGACTGGTATTATATAATAGAATACCCCTGTTAACAGGATTACAGTAGTCCAGCACTAAACTATTTAACATACATTCAGTCGAAGTTTTACCTGTCAATCTCAGATTGGTTACATAGAGGA
Organism: Pictodentalium vernedei; assembly: GCA_031216915.1. Classification (NCBI taxonomy): domain Eukaryota; kingdom Metazoa; phylum Mollusca; class Scaphopoda; order Dentaliida; family Dentaliidae; genus Pictodentalium; species Pictodentalium vernedei. The sequence continues at coordinate 493,157,576 of CM062294.1, read as the reverse complement.
TCTCCAGAGTCTTATCCACAAAAGTTGAGAAGGGGACTTTTTGGGGTAATGAGTATTCACTGCAGTCACCAAAATCTGTCTGATTCGAGCAATCTGTGCAATAATTCTAGGAACTACACAGGATCAGTGGTATTTATTTATTGGTGTTTTTCAGGTCACATATTTATGCACAATGGCTAATCATGACAGTGACAGTTTTACGGGTGGAGGAAGCCAGAGTACCCGGAGAGAACCACCGAGCAATGGCGAGCAACTGTCAGCTCCCCAACATACTAACTCCACACAAGTAGGGTTAGCATTGGTTGAAGACAGGTGTACCATCGTCATACAGTACACTCTAGTACACAACACCATTGTGCCTCCACGTGGGCAATGGGGATGAAGTGTCTTACCCAAGGACACAACGTGGTTGCCGCAGGTGGAATTCGAACCGAGGACCTCTCGGCTTGCAGCCTGCACCTCTACCTACACTGCGCTCCCCCAAGATCAGTGGTGTCTGGCAATTTGTCAGGACCAACAGGTATGTTGAAGTCTGTGGAATTGTAGTTTTACCTTACCCTTTACCCATATACTCACGATTTCAAAATTTGTTATTTTAGTATTTTTTTCCAAATTTGCTTTTTTCAACTCCTCAATTTGTAAATTACACAGTCAGATGTGACTGGTTCATTAGTAAAGGGTTAACCCTTAAGGGCCAGGAGATTTGTATACATTTTCAGTATACTCTGAAAGTCTACCTTCTATGGCTTTTCAGTTGTTTCTAGTCAAGAATGTCTGCCTACAGAGGCAGACAAGACTTACCTAGAAACAACTGACAAAGTAATTAGAAAACAAGTTTTTGAGTTTACCCAAACAATGCACCTGTTCTTTTGCATTAAAATGTGATCAAATTTGGAATTAGGCCATTATGGGTTAAAGCAGCACTTGCATTTACCATGGATGAAAGCCTGTTATATCATACAGTTAAAAGTAGAAGTCCTGTCACGAACTGTGCACTTATCTAGGCTTAATTGCGCGTATGAATTGCACGCAATTGCCATATCGAATGGCATCCAAAGCACGGCCGGTTCTCCTGGTTACTCATAGCAAACACGGGCAATGTTTCTGCCAATGGACCTCCGGGTTACCCGGAGGTCCATTGTCTGAAACATTGCTTGTGCACAGGCCATAATTACAGAATTTGATAGCCTTACTATGGTCATATCGCGTAGATTAACGCGCATATCGACGTGCTATTTGTGCGCATTTCAGGACAGGACTTTTAGTTTTAACTGTAGTCCATGGGCAGCCTAGCACATAAAAAATAAATTTACAACTTGGATGGGATTACTGGTAGATAAGAGATCAAGGAAACATGTTTCATACTTCCATTCAGGAATTTATCGCCTACTTCCCATTGGGAATGGGGGCAGAATTTCTGTCCTCAAAATGGTTTGAATTAAATCCTGAACTCCAACGGTACCCAGTTTATGATGAAATAGATGAAACCCATTCTGTAAATAAGGTTTGGACTGAGTATTAGGATAGATCCAGACCTGATTTACTGGACGAGTTTTGAAAATTTCACTGTGGATTAATCACTTGATGAATTTCTTTTAATTAAATTCTCCTGTTAATTGAATAATTCTCAATGGAAACATGGCTAGTAAATTGAAAGTATTAGTGTGGTTTTCTGTCAACCCAATGGGCATCCAAGTGCCAAATCTTTATTTACTGTAAACCAATGCCTGATATTATGTAAAATGACTTACCCAGCAAAGAAGCAAATATTGGACCATCTACTGGATCAGCTATCAATGCTTCACTCTCATAGTATTTACTGCAACAGAAAATGAATAAATTATTCATGAAAGAAAAGAATTTTTGTTGCTGAAAAATTTTCAAAACTGAACTTGAAACAAGGCCACTGCCCCTGCCCAGTAGGCATGTTCAAAGTAGTCTTAAAGGTATTGTGGGACAGAAAAATTTTCTACGTTGAAAGAGTGAAAAAGGGCAATACCTCTGGGAAAAATTATTGGATGGAACCCATTCCTTGTGCGTATCTGTTCCCCCATGTGGGTCTATCAGCATACAAAAGGAGAACGAAATCTGACTGATGGTTTTGAAGATATAATGCAAAACGTTTGTATGGACAGACAGCTAACAGGCTTCACTAGATCCCTGAATCCTCCTTCGGTGGTCGGAGGCATAATAACATGGCAGTTTGACTGTTAAATTTCTATAATAACATCTCAATAATTACTTTCTTTCAATTGCAGCTTGTTTATTACATCATAAATGAATTAACCAATGTAATTTATTGTTCAAAGATGATTGATTATCTCCCTGCACACTGATGTCAAAATAGCCAACTTGCAATCTGCAACTTTTCCCATAATGCAACTTAGAGTTTAACTTATTCAATCTTGTTTGACAAAGCTCATTAACCCTTTACCCAACGAATTGCCGCATCCGTCCGCGTAATATGTAAATACAGCAGCTGAAAAAATATTATTTTTCGAAAAATTTCAACAAAAACATACCATGCGATCTCTCTTTGGAACGAGCTCGTCGAGCTCATTTCAAAGAGGGGTCACATGATATGGTTTTGTTAAAGTTTTTGGAAAAAATTTAAAAAATGATATTTAAAATAATAAATTTTGATATTGTCTGCGTTGGGTAAAGGGTTAAGCTATGTTAAACAAAACTGAATTGGTTAATTTCTAAGTTGCATTTAGGAAAATTTTCTCTGTTTAAAATTTCGGTATTTTGACATCAGTGTGTAGCGGGTTAATTATTGTTCAATAATAAATCCAATCATCAAACATTTAAACAAAACTGAACTGGTTAATTTCTAAGTTGCATTTAGGAAAATTTTCTCTATTTAAAGTTTCGGTATTTTGACATCAGTGTACAGGGGGTTAATTATTGTTCTATAATAAATCCAATAATCGAAAATTGAATAGAATTTTTAGTGGAATTTCTCATTGTAAACTCAACAAAATTTGTGTTTAGTTTTGGTCTTGACAATATACAGTTCACAGCTCATGTTGAATGACCTCAACAAAAAAAGCATCAATATTATGCTTAGAATCTAAGAATGACTTTAGCATTTTACAAAAAAAAATGTAAACTTTTGTCAGTGATGTTTTTGAAGCTATTGGTTCTCAGATTTATTTGATTTATGACTGTTAAGTACATTTGTGACCACTGAAACAGGCTGATCTCTCTCTCTCTCTCCCCCTCTCTACCAATTCAATTTGATATGATATCAAGGTGAGGGTTTGATTTGAATCACAAAGACTCAACTTTTTTAGAATGCTTGTGAAAGTTCCAGTTTTCCAAACAACAAAGGCATGGAACAGTTTCCCAATACAGGGCTTATATTTCGACAAGAATCTGAGAATACATTCACGCAAAGATTCGCACAACAAAGCCAGTGAGAATCCATGTAGATTCTCACTGCACCACTACTAAGATCCGTGTGAAAAGAATTGAGTCAATTTAACCCTTTACCTAAGATAGCAGCAGCAAATTAACTAATACAAGGCTAACATGGACTGAAGTATCCTGTATCCTGACACTTTGTCAATTAAATTGTACAAATGTGGTGGTCATTGGAAGTGTATGAATGAGCTGGTTGCAATGGCATCCATATTTGTAAGGTTTTATTGATAAATATTGTTTATTTTTTACAATAATGTTCAAATTCAGTTCATATTATAAAAATTAAAAAGCTGGTTTGGGTAAACAGCAAACATGTCTACTCAGTATACAACAGGAGTTCAACAATCGTGACCTGTTCGGATCCTGGGACACTCATAGCAGGTAAGGATTCATGCAACCATTTTTGTGAGAATCCAAATAGATTCTCCCAAATTTAGATGAAATATATGCCCTGCAATATGGTTAGAAAATCCCTGGCATAATGTTATGGCACTGTCTTTCTCATTAGATCATCCATCTAAAGATTTGTCTATCTTTACGTCCATTTATCAGTTCATGCTACACTTTTCTTCTGTTTCATAATTATAAGAAGACAGAACACAATGAAGATGGAGTATGGGGGACTGGTATCAATAACTCGAGTTGGAGTCATTCTTGTTTATTTATTTATTGGTGTTTAAGGTCACATACTTATGCACAATGGCTAATTGTGACCGTGACAGTTTTACGGGTGGAGGAAGCCGGAGTACCCGGAGAGAACCACCGAGCAATGACGAGCAGCTGTCAGCTCTCCAACATCGTAACTCTGAACTCTGCACTACGGCACAGGCAGGGTTAGATTGGTTGAAGACATGCTCACCATCGACGTGCAGTATGCCTTAGTACACAGCGTCATCGTGCCCCCATGTAGGCAATCGGGGTTAACTGCCTTGCCCAAGGACACAATGCGGGAGCGCGAATCAGTTGCTGAAATGGTCACCCATCCAACTTCTAACTGCGCTCAACGTTGCTCAACTTCGGTGACAAGAACCGGTTACCGCAACGCCACAGGGCCCCCCTAGTCATTCTTGTATTTCCCTTGTGCCAAAAAGGTGAGTGAAATACAGGAAAAACTCCAACAAGCATTGTTGATTCCTACACTCACCAATACTCCCCATCCACGTACTCTAAGCTGATATTTTTATAATAATATTAACTGGGGGAGTGCTAAATTATTTTTTAAAGGCGATTTGAAAATGGATATTTTTTTCAAGGATACCACACTGCATGTAAGAATAGCCTTAGTTTAGCAGTATTTTTGTTCAGAAATAATTTTGTTACAATTTATTGGAGAGTGCCACTAGGCACTCTCCAATAAATTGCAACCAAACAATTATATATAAAAATTTGTTCTTCTTCTGCTGAGTAAGCATCAAGTTAATGCATACAGTGTAAAGCCACAAAAGTGGCTTCCAGTTCTTTTCAATAGAGCCATGATAGTGGCTTCTAGCACCTAACCAGTTACTGTTTGTACTGTAGGCCACTTCATCAAACTTCAATCTTTGCATTCCTATGAACCACAAGAAGTGCAACATATTGTCATATACTTGGGTCAAAATCATGACTTTCTTTTTATTCAATGATGGATTTTTTAAAACATTGTTGATGAAGAAATCACATTTTTTTTCCTTAAATTAAATTTGTTCCTTCCAGTGAAGGTACATTAGCTTTGGTTGAGATTAACAAAATGAAAAAAAAACAAATGTTGGATTGTATTTGCCATGTTGTGTGTTGGTTGCATATGATCAATTTGACAGCTGAGGATCACAGGTGTTGACAAAAGCCTGTTACTTTTGTTGTCCGTTTTCATTTCATGCCTCTAAGGGTTAAATATCCATAAATCAAATCAGTTCGTTAAGAACATGTAGTTTTTATCCAGTCTTTAATTGGATATTGGCTATGTATTGATTTTACCATGCTGTTTTCAAGAGCAATAAACGAAAATTATCGCCAGCCATTAGCAACCAATCTGTTTTGTAATTCTCATTGAGATTGTTATTTATATCATTTTTTATATGTTATTTTCATGACATGTGTTTTTTTCACACACAAATGTTCAATGGGAGAGGAACAGATGGGGACCAGGCCTGAAAATAAGCAGTCTGACATTTGCAAAATGAGGTCCCCAGAGGGTGAATTTGATGATGCTATCCCATACAATGGGCCAATTTATCCTCTGGGTACCTCTTTTTGTTTAGTTATGAGACCCTGATTCAGATTGAGGTTCACAGAGGGTAACTTTAGTGATGCTACCCTGCTATGCAGGGTAGCATCACTAAATTCACCCTCTGGGGACCTAATTTTGCAAATGACAGTCTGCTTATTTTCCGACTTGGATGGGACACAAACAATTGAGTTGAAAACTAAAGGTTCCAGCTGAAGGATCAAGACACAAGATGAGGGATGAGGTGTGTACATTTGTGGATGTTGGGGCCAAGCCTCTCATCCCAGGTCATAATACCACATGCTGATCTCCACTATTCTGACCAGACTCTCCAACATACTAACTCTGCACAAGCAGGGTTAGCACTGGTTGAAGACCAGAGGTGTGACTGTCCCAGATAGGCTTGTCCATACACCCTGCCACCTCCACCACCATGATTATTCTAAGATGAGAAGAGCCACAATTCTGGCAAAAGAAAAGTCCAATCAAAACTATGATTGCAGGTGCACAGGTTCCTATAGCAGTGAACATCCATATTAAGTTTCAAAGGAATCAATCCATAAACATCTGAGAAATTCACAAGACAAAATTTGGGCATTCTTAGACAAAAAGGGGCATAACACTGGGAAAAAAAAAGTCCAATCGAAACTACAATCGCAGGTGCACAGGTTCCCAGGGTTGTGAACATCCATATCAAGTTTCAAAGAAATTGACACATGAATGTCAGAGAAAATCTCAATTCAGGCATTCTAAGATGAAAAGGGGCATAACTCTGGCAAATGACATGGCATGATGAGAGATGACGTGATAGGAATATTTAAAAAAAGAATTATGAGTTCGCAACTAAGCAGTGACAGATGGTATAAATGAAACAAATTTCAAGTCTTTCAAGGGCAATTTTACTCTGATAAAAATACTTCGAATTACACCTACATTGAATGTGGGTGTGAACAATAACATACACTTGCATACTAGTTTTCATCTCATTCCACCAAGTATTGTAAAAGTAATTGAGTTTAAAATTTGTTGGTAACAGATTGACAGACAAACTGACCAACCAACTGACCGACCGACCGACCGACCTTGCCACATATGGAGCTGCTTGTCTCGGGTAATAATCTCCAATCAAGGGTTTAAGTACACATGACATGCAAGGTTTTCAAAGATAACTTGCTTGTACCCTGTTAATACAGTTTTGAGGGAGCTACGTAAAATATCAATATTCAAATTAGCAAATGTGGTTTTATCAGAAGAGCCGATATACTTGTAAACTTTGCAATTTTTGGCGAGAAATTGCTCAGGATATTTGTGTTAGCTTTTTTGACATCTCTCTTCTTTCTGAATCTCCTTTCTTCCTTCTACTTTTTACTATTTCTGTGTTTTCTGTCTTACATTTTTTCAAAGGTGGGTGACAATAAAATAAACAGCTGGCTATCTTGGCAGAAAATAAATGTCTTAATAAATGACTTATCTTGACAGCTATAAACTTGAGGTATACAACCCAAGTACATTATATTTAACCCTTTACCTAACATAAAAATGGCCAGAAAATTAAAAAGAACAAGAGCTGGACTTTCGTCCGGTGCATACCCCCTAGTGTGGGCATACCTATGATCAACAAATATTATTTATGAATATTCTCGTACAGACTGACGGACGGATGCACAGATGGACGGACGCAATTCAGTATACCCCCCCCCCCCCCCCCCCCTTCCATTTTCTTTGAAAGTTTTCAACAATTTCCAAAAATTTCTAAGTCAAAAGGTATGGTAAATTGTTTTTTGGTGTTTGGAAGTTTTATGCAATGAGGCAGAAGCCTTTGTCATAGGCAAACTGCATGCCATATTTCACTGAAATCCGATAACCCTTTTTTTTAAAGCCTATACCATAAGCAGTATTCATGGCAAATTTCATTGCAATAGAACATTCGATACCCGAGATACAGGCTGAACAGACAAAATTTGGATCGGACAGACACAATTTCTAAGTGAACAAGTAATAAAAAAAAAAAAAAATAATAAAAAAAAAAATAACTAGTGTGGGCATACCTATGACCAACAAATATTATAAAAAATAATAATTTACTTAAGTTATGAATATTCTCGGACGGACTCACACACAGATGCACAGACGAACGGACGGACAGATGGACGCACAGACGCATGTAATCCAGTATACCCCCATTTTCTTCGTAAGTGGGGGTATAATAAGTCTATCACAGCCTAAAATATCTCGGAAGTTTCTCAATAAAACCATACAAATATGGATATTATAAGAACCCCGCTCATCGAGCTTGAAAAAGTGTGAAATTTGTCTCTGAAAAATGTGAAATTTAATTTATTTTTAAAAAAATACTGTGTTAGGTAAAAGGTTAACTCACTGCACCCGGATATTCCAACCTGGACAGCAAGGCTTTTCGCACTAGAATCTACATATAATTTGGGAGGGTTATGTAAGTGTGGTATATATTCACAACTCCTCTTGAGATGGTTTACACAGCAAGGGTGGAATTGTCAGGTGTTGTAAAGGATATCTCAACGAATTTTGAGTGCAGCATAATTTTTCATTGAAAAAAAAAATTAGTATGCTTATGCAGTTTAATTTTCAGGTGGTCAAGAAGAGAAGATTTGCCATCATGAAGGTGCGCTCGACTAAACAAACTCACATTTCTCCCAATATAAAACATAGTCACCTATGTCTCTAAGCCTGAAGAGTGGGCAATCTGGCCAAAGGGGAAAATCTTGCCATTTATTAACAAAACATATCCCTGTAAATTGAATCAATCACATCATAAATGGGTTCTCTTTCTTTAAGTTTCAGTTTCAATTTCTAATCAAATTTATAAGAAACTGACGACTAGAGTCCGAGAGGACCTGGTTGTCCGTTATCCCGAAAAAAAACCTACCCAGTTTTGTACCATGTGTACTTCGTCAGAGGCATAAATAGTAAATTGGTCTGGACCCTTTATATAATAAATTCTTGGCGAATGACTTGTCGAGTGACTGAATGGGTGGGTTGGTTAATGACCTGGCAAATGACCCAGCTTGAGGCTGGTTCAGTAACAGTAGAAGATACTAAAAGATACTTCATAATCCGCATCTTACAACACACTGTGGGCATCAAACACGACACGCAAGTAGCGACACATTTTAACTCAACCAATCACACCATTTTGGACCTCAGTTACCGCTTTATACAGGTATTACAACCCAATTCGGACACACCATATGCAACTGAATAGCACCGTCACAATGAGACCAAATGGATCTTGGTACTGAAAATGCTGCAGCCGAACAGGAAGGACTTTTAAGTCAGTTTTTTATTCTAATCAAATTTAGTCATGGCTGCTTTGCATGACTGAATTTTAAAGAAAAAATTCAAGAAATTCGAGAAAATACTCCACAGATTAAGTAATTTTGTTGAATCATTTTGTCATATACCTATAATATTATGTTTTAACAAATAATATTGGTTATTACCATCATGTGGGTTTCTAGGATGGTGTATTGAAGTCGAGACTTTGTGTCTGGGCATATATCGACGAGTCCGTTAGGACTCCCACTTGGTAGTATTAAGAAATTTATCTTGCAATATTCCTTCGCATATATTTTGACAATCATTCAGCATCTATGAATGAAGATCATGACGTCATGGTATTATGTTCTTGAGCTGAGCATGACGTAATCCCCATTCATTATTCCCCTTGTACTATAATAGCCGAAGTTTATAGCAGTGTTTCAGCTGTCTGTTTATTTTTTTTATTTTTCAGGTTTAATGCATGGTAGGCCTATATAAAAATATCATCATGGCAAAAATGATCTAGTCTAATTTAATTCCTGTGTTGGTGATTTATTTATCATTTGATTAGGCCTCACAAAGTAGATCCTCTGTTTCTCAGGCCATTTTTTGTAAAATTGCATGCGTGCGGGTGTTTTTTTATTTTATTTTTTATTTTTGTAATTATTTCTTTGCCATTAAAAAGTTCATGTTCTTGGTTTGTTTTATGCTTTAGGCCCCATAATCTACAGAATAGCATGGGTGGTGGTGTATTATGTCCCTTGAGTGCAAGAAGGCTTTGCAATGCTAAAGCATTGCAAAGCCTTCTTGCACTCAAGGGACAATAACTTGGGTAAATTATCAGACATAATCCATTCGATTTTGATTTTTTTAAGTTTTGGAAAGGTTATAAAAAGAGAGCAAGCGGCAGCCAAAAGGACCTTACGGGAGGGCCTGAGAAACAGATTTTTATATTTTTTAGGCCTTACTTTTATCAAAATGGTGGCCTTGACATATATAATTAGTTTTTGATAAGTACAGGTAAAAAACTTTCTCTTTTTGGATCGTATGATAGTGTACGCAGTTGCTCCCCTCAATACAGATTTGTGTTTTGTCTAGACATGTTTAATTGTATTGGGGAGGAAATACATTCTTGTTGTAAGATTTATTCATTCATTCATTGAATGGATAATATGTCAAGACACTGTCAAGTCAGAAAAAACTGTTGTCAAAGCTAGGGGTTAAACTTAACCCTCTGAACTTGAGAGGTCGCTTTTCCAGCCTCGGGACATGATACGTCATAATTTCATTAAGTAGGATGGCTGCTTAGTGAATGTGGGGTAGACCAATTACAGTAAAACCTGTCTTGAGAGACCACTGTCTTGAGAGACCACCTGTCTTGAGAGACCATATCTGCGGGGCACCGATTGGTTTTACTCTATAATGGACCTGCTATGGGAGACCACCTGTCTTGAGAGACCACCTGTCTTGAGAGACCACATCTGCCAGGCACCGATTGGTTTTACTCTATAATGGACCAGCTATGGGAGACCACCTGTCTTGAGAGACCACCTGTCTTGAGAGACCACTGTGACCTGGTACCAACTTGTATTTTTATGCCATAATGGACCTGTCTTGAGAGACCGCCCCTTTGAAGACTGAAACCGTGACAAAAACTTTTTACCTGTTCTGGAATTGGAAAATCCATTGTGGTTATACTAACATAATCAAAAGTATTAAAAGCTCTTAATTGGGTTTCAATTGCTATTCAGTTACGTAACTCATTAAAGATTGAGATGTTTTTATAAGACCCCTGTGAATAGATTACGATTGTTGCTGAATAAATAATTTCATACATACATGAAATGTGACAGATAGGAATAAAAATAAATTTGTGTTGAAAATCTTTTTGTAACAAACTGAAATGGACTGTTATAAAAGTTATAAAAATAAATTAGTGTTGAAAATCTTCAATGAAGATTTTCAACACTAATTTATTTTTATAATTTTTATAACAGTCCATTTCAATTTGTTACAAAAACTTCATAAAAAGAGCAACTACAAAGTAATTACAAAAATCCATTCTTCTCCATTTCTGAATTTTGTGGTTGGTTATTCACTGACTTGAGAAAACCTGAAACCTGTTATGAGAGACCACCTGTCTTGAGAGACCACTTTTGTGTGGCCCAAAGGGCGGTCTCTCAAGACAGATTCTACTGTAATATTTTCAAAGTGCAGCACCAAGGCTGCATTTTGAAAATTTAATTGGTCTACCCCTAAATAATGAATACGGACTCTTCCGATTGCTGCAATTGAACTGGCATGGAAGATCCCACCAGGGTTCTAAGGGTTAAAGCAAAGGTCACCACAAAGACATCTTGTCATTACATATCAAACAAACAAAACATCAATCACCTTTTATTCCTTGGCAATCTCGATTAATTAGATTGTGATCTATTATTTCTCAATCAATAAGCAGCCTGGCAGAAATAATTTGATTCTTCCTGTCAATTAATCAGACACAAAATTCAAAATTCTGACCAAATTAAGTGGTCTTCTTTCCATAATTAAAATTTATATAATGAGATGACAGTTGTTTTTTATTCCGTGTATCCAATAGTTTATTCAAAAAGCCACAGGTGCAAAACAAAAATTTTTTAACCTTTATGTCCCCATACAGCCACAAACTGCAACTTTTATAGTGCTCTGATGAAGTTGAACCAAGTGTACTCTTCCTTGAGAAGTGTACTTGAAGGCGGCATTTATCTTGACAATGTAGAAACACTGTTAAAACGTCTGCACATGCATATACGGTACTATTTATTGTAAAAATAATTGAAGGATTTTAAGGGTTAACCCTTCAATGAACAAGCCTGGAAATAAGCAATCTGTAATTTACAAAATGAGGTCCCCAGAGGGTGAATTTGCTGATGATATCCCATACAGTGGGCTAGAATCCACCAATTTATCCTCTGGGTACATCTTTTGGTTTAGGCCTGAGACCTTCATTCAGATTGAGGTCCACAGAAGGTAAATTTAGTAATGCTACCTGCTATGCAGAGTAGCATCACAAAATTCAACCTCTGGGGACCCAATTCTGCAGATGACAGTCTGCTTATTTCCAGGCCTGTCAATGAACATGAATAGCAGGTGACATATGCAAAAATAATACTTGAATGACTTGAAATTTTCTGCCTCAAAAGCATAGTTTATGACCCTTATTGCAGATAGCTCAATGATCTCTTTCCAATGAGGGGAGTCATAAGAAATCTGATTCAATGCCATTGAAAAAGAATAATGTTATGTAGGTTGGTTAGTTTAAATAATGTGTATTCAGCAAGACTGATATTATACACACTACAATGTAAGTTCAAACCACAAAATCAAAGTAACTGTACATTATGCCGAATAACAAAGTATGTAATATTACCACGATAAATTTTGATAGGAAGCTAAGAGCTTGCACAAAAAAAACATACTCTTGTTTCCGATTTGTTGGCCAGAAAAATTCAGGTTGGTAGGAAGGGAAATTTTTTTGGAGGGATTTTTCTTGTTTATTTTTTTAAACCAACCAACATGGATCCAGAGTATTTTTGGAGTGCAACATTTGCTTAACCCATTACCCAACAAATCGCCCCATCCACCCAAGTAATATGTAAATTCAGCAGTTAAAAAAATATTATTTTTCAAAAAATTTCAACAAAACCATATCATGTGACCCCTCATTGGAACGAGCTCGTCAAGCTCGTTCCAACGAGTGGTCACATGATATGGCTTTGTTGAAATTTTTTTTTAAATTTTAAAAAATGATATTCAAAATAATAAATTTTGATATCGTCTGCATTGGGTAAAGGGTTAAATGTTGATGAATTAGGGACTCATTTATTATATTAATAGGGGGCGCAGTGACTCAGTAGGTAGAGGTACAGGCTGCAAGCCGAGAGGTTCTCTGTTTGAATCCCATCTGCGGCAACCGTGTTGTGTCCCTGGGCAAGACACTTCACTGCCATTGCCCACGTGGGGGCATGGTGGTGCTGTGTACTAAAGCGTACTGCACGTCGATGGTGCACTAGTCTTCAACCAATGCTAACCCTGCTTGTGTGGAGTTAGTATGTTGGGGAGCTGACAATAGCTCGCCGTTGCTTGGTGGTTCTCGCCGGGTACTCCGGCTTCCTCCACCCATAAAACTGTCATGGTCATGATTAGTTGTTGTGTAGAAATATGTGACCTTAAACACCAATAAATAATAATAATAATAAAAATAAAATAATAAAAAAAAAAAAAATTATATTAATAAAGATCCCCTCAACTGTTTGAAAGGAAAAATAGGATGTATATAAATAAATATGCATGCCATTGGAACTCTTTCATATTTGTATAACTTCCTCATTTATTTTGTTATTAAAAAATAAATAAGAAAACTATGCAAGTGTAGGTTTCTCAATGTTCCAGTATGCAATATATGCACATCTATTTTAAAAAATTGTGCTAAATTTAGGGAACGTTATACAAAATTCTTGATATTTCTCAGGCAATTTTGAGAAAATTTACCAATGTAATGGCCAAAACCGGCCAGTGCTATTCACCAGTTAATTTTCATTATTTTTTCATTTTTTGTCTCAAAAACATAGGTTATCCCCCCTCATTGGAACCAGCTCGTCGAGCTCGTTCCACTGAGGGGTCATAACCTATGTTTTTGAGACAAAAAATGAAAAAAATTAGTTGTTCAAGAATTTATTTTGCAAGTGTCGTCTGCTTTTCATGTTAGGTAAAGGATTAACTGATGTTACGTGGCTCAAAGGGGACTTCAGAAAGTTGGGAATCAGTTCCATTGAATAGAAGTTTTGAACACACTTCGCTCAAATTGCTGCCAAATTTAAGGCTTCAATAGGAGAATTTTACTGCGAAATTGACAAAGCTTTCAGAATGCGAACCCGATTAACAGTTTAGATTCATATTTCCCACCAACCAGGCGACTAATTGGGTTGGTTATGCTATAGATATTTTGTTTAATACGACAATGTTGAATATATATTTTTAATATAAATGACTAAGTCGCATAATTATGTTCTAATAATAGGGCAGCATCCACTTATTGAAAACAAAAATAGCCCTGGCATCATGTTATTCAAAACAATCAGTAAAGCACATGCATTCAACAATTTTGCATGCACAGATGAGCCTTAGAGAGAGGGCAAGAGGTGGATGGAGGAAATGGGTAGCTAAGTCATTCACCCTTGGTCTTCCACCAGTGCCATCGACTATTATGCATGCCTGATATGATGCGATGTCGCAAACAAAACATGTTACATGCCGTTATTATATGGGTGGAGTTCATATACTGAAGTATCATTATCTGGAATGAGTACGAGAACCGGTCCTTTGCGAAAAACACTCAACAGTCACAGAATAACTTGTCCGTAATGCAATGACTCCCATGGTTGCTTCCGGCAGCTCTTTGATGCCTGCCCTCCCCCCACTTCACATAGATCAACAACACTGCGGAATTATTGATAGAATTAAAACTTTATTGCACGATAGTTATTCTCACACACGTGAACACGACGTCTTCGATATTTATTTTTATCTGATAACCATAGAGTATAACAAGTTGTATATACTTGAAGTATATACAACGGGTGTTGTATATAATTATAATTTATGCGAACGACCTCTGACCTCTTTCAATTCCATTTTCATTCATTCATTCATGAAACATCGTTATATCACAGGGCAGGTTTTAATTGTACGCTTATTGCACTTTGTCAAAATCCTCTGATGGTGTCATTTCTTATTTATTTTGCTTCAATAAAGGCAACCTAAAATTTTGCTTCAAAACATTGTAGAAATTACTTGAATGTTAATAGTAATTAGTATGCGGCGACTGCGAACTATTTATAGTCACGGCCTCGATCAAAAGTACTCGCGGAACTGCGCTAATTAAAAGTTCGTCTGCTCTACCTGAAAAAAAAACACTTCGTAAAAATTGTAAACAAATGCAAAATTATTTGTTATATTGGGACTACAGCATAAAACACGGAAGAAAACTGGAACTATGCCAAAAAAAGAATAACTCTACTGAAACACCGTTTTGTTACTGTTAATAAAATAGTTGAAATTTATTTTGTTCCAGCGCAGTTACATGATGCAAGAAGTGCAATCGCACTTTACAATCGCCGTCATCGATTTTGTAATGTAAGGGACACAACTCTATGCATCTTGTCCTATTTCTTTTGTCTCGTAGACTGGTTTTCTTTGGAGGCCCGTGGCAAGCATATATAAGTCGGGTAGACGCACGAGACGGGTGTCTGTTTGTTATCAGATAAAAACAATAAACATATAGTGTGTTTTTATATCTGTGTTATACAACTCGTTGAAATATGGTTTATTTTTTCTCGGCGAAGCCTCTAAAAAATAAACCATATTTCAACTCGTTGTATAACACAGATATAAAAACACACTATATGTTTATTGTCTATATATCACACACCAGGTATCACGAATGCACTTTTCTTATTTTACTCGCTATTTTTGATTACGCGTTTTGCATATTTCGCAATTTGTCATTTTCACATTGAATTTGAATTTTCAGTGCATCGGTTATCACAGGTTTCACCGCCACAAACCCGTGCAGTATGCTTATTGTGATACTGCCTGTCAGTTTGGAAACCTGAAAGCTTCACCGCCACAAGCCTGTGTTGTATGTGGATTCTTCTGCATACCTCCCGCCTGCTTGGAAGCTTTCTCTATAGCTTGGAAGTTTCACCACCACAAGCCTATGCCGTACACGTACTGTGTGCTTCTTGCCTGCTAGGAAACTTCATTTTTGTAGCTCTCAGTCGAAGGTTCATACCACAAGCCCGTGTTATACTCAGTTACTGTGTATCTCCAGCCAGCTTGCAACCTCCTGAGGCGACACATAAGTCACTGAACTTCAGACAGTCTGACAAACAGATTGTAAAACGCAATATAGCTCTCAGTCGAAGGTTCATACCACAAGCCTGTGTTATACACAGTTTACTGTGTATCTCCTGCCAGCTTGCAACCTCCTGAGGCGATATATAAGTCACTGAACTTCAGATAGTCTGACAAACAGAAACAAATATGATAGTTCCCCAATTGGAGCTAACACAGCAATGCCGAAAAGGCACAAACAGTAAAGTGCAAAACATAGACGACAAGTCTAGTACAATATCTGGTCCCCACCCACCAGAATTATAGGTTGTGAAAAACAAATAAGTGAGTGTCAAACCCACACCTCACAAAATTACAACACAAGTTATTATTGGTGCAATGAACCGACAATCATATAGCAATAAAATATCGACACAACAAATAAATCAATATAGTGCTTACCAAAAGTACAGCAGTGTTCAAATAAAGTGTTAGCCTATTTGATAGACAATACATTGAACGGATTAGTGTGAATTGGTCCTCACAAATAGCGACCGATATTCTCTGACACACAATAATAAACCGCCGACCAGGCATAGATGATCTCAGAATTACAAAAATGTGAAGTCTAGAGGTATTTGTTTATTTGATAAAACCGTAAAGATTGAAACTAGTCATACATTGCAGATTAAATTCTGGGCAAGTACCAATGGGCTTCAGGTCAAACTAATTATATACCGAAGCAAATATAAATTTTAATTAGCTCTTTTATTCCGAGCTTCGAGCGCCACGAGCTTAGAAAAGACAAAATGCATTGTGCTGTGGCTCTCACTCCAAGTACATTGCGGATTAAATTCCAGAAAAGTACCAATGGGCTTCAGGTCAAGCTAACTATATATCGAAGCAAATATTATTTCCAATATAGTGGAATGAAATCAGCTCTTGTATTCCGAGCTTGAAGCGCCACAAGCTTAGAATAGACAAAATGCATTGCGCTGTGGTTTTCAGTTCAAAGACCATATTCCTTGATTGTTGACAGTTCTTTACTTAATTAAAATGCGCATTCCCCCAACAATGCGGCATGCACATACCTATAAGCCTTTTAGAATGACCACATATCATGCTAGAAACTGATATGATTCTATATGCTAACCATTATAACGACCTACTAACGTATAAAGGTCGCCGGTAAATTCGAACTCATTTATCGTATCATCAACATTAATCTGAATTAAACTGATATGACTCGATTGGTAAACATTATACCGACCTAATAACAGGGCTGCATCCATTTACTGGAAACATTGACAGCCTGGCGTCATAGTTTGCAAAACAACAAGTGGAGCATATGCATTTGCAATGTAGCATGCATTCACAGATGAGCCTCAGAGCGAGGGCTAGGGTGGATGAAGGAAACGGGGGTAAGTCATTCACCCTTGGTCTTCCACCAGTGCCATCGACTCTTACGCATGCCGGATACTAATACGATGTCACCAATTTCACGTCATATAATATGGGCTAAATCCACTTAGTGAAAACATACGCGCCCATGAAGTAGTTACTCATGATCCACAAATCACATTTCGTGTAGTGGAAAAACGTGTGCTTCTCTTATTCAGTGTAAATCACATACGTGCTCAACGCCTATATCACAGTTAACCGACCACCAATTGTATAAAGGTCGCAGATAAATTCAAACTCATTTATCGTATTACAATGTTAGCCTGTGTTACTGAACTGTCTTCAGGCAAATAAAGCGCCACAAGCTTAGAAAGACAAAATGCATTCCGCTGTGACTCTCCCACCAAATACATTGGAAATTCAATTCTGGAAAAGTACCAATGGGCTTTAACCCATGCACTACAGTACTTTGGAGACACAGTATGCAATACTCAATTTAGGCACATACTGCATTGCCAAGCCATTGTATAGTGCCGTACTGACATGTACAATTATAGTCTTATCATTACGAGCCAGTCAGACTGGATTTGATTCTAGCAATGGATGCAAGTCAGAAACATCTGACTCATCATTGTCTCATCAGCCTCTATCCAAACACTGACTTATCCGTATTGGCTACCTACTTACATATATTGGTCCTCTCCAAACAAACTAAATACACAATGAGGACCACCTACATGACTCCAGTCCTTGACATATAATTGCAGACTGGAATAACATGGGAACTAGTCCTATGTGGATTACACTTACCATGGCCACATACTCCATGGGTTAACAATGCTTCCAGTGACTCTGTGGTGCCTGCCCCCCACCTTTACTCACATTCAAAATCAGGAACCTGGTATATTCTTGATTTGCCCACATCATTAATTACGAAAAAAGTAATCTTGTTCAACTTTGTACACATTGACAAGTCACACTCCAATTGTCCTTACCGGTGATCTCGGATTATGAAGTCGTGTATTGTGTAAACAACACATGCTTTGTTTCTTCAACCAGTAAACAATAGACCAGATTATCAATTGTTTTTAATTGTTGGTGGTACTTTCCCCATTGACGAAAATCAAAGATTAACACAGTAGTAAAATGACAAAGGATTCATTTCACATGTCAATCAGTAACCATGTAGATCATATATGTTTCACAATACTTTATTTTATGTTCCTTTTTATGTTAAATTTGATTTTATAAAAATTTTATGCTTTTGATATTTCTTGAATAAAATATGGGGAAAAAAGTTTTTATACTGTACGGCCCGCCGTGGACTGGTCATAATCCATGCGTGGGCAGTGATGTCTGCGGATGCATTTACCAGGTAATAAAAATCATCAGCAAAATTTCAATTAACAAAGCACCGGGTTATACCCGGTGTTTCATTAATTAAATTTTTGATGATTATTTCTATAATTTGTATTTGAAAACTAATATTATTGCATCTGCGGAAATATTTCCCACCCATGGAAAGCGACCAGTGCAAGGCATGTGTACTGTGATTACTTCACGCTTAACCCTTTACCCAACGAATCACCCGCATCCGCCCGCATAATATGCAAATTCAGCAGCTGAAAAAATATTATTTTTCAAAAAAGTTCAACAGAACCATATCACGCGACCCCTCGTTGGAACAAGCTCGTTCTAACGAAAGGTCACATGATATGGTTTTGTTGAACTTTTTAGAAAAATTTTAAATAATGATATTTAAAATAATAAATTTTGATATTGTCTGCGTTGGGTAAAGAATTAATACATTAAAAATACTGAACAGCTTGGAGTTCACTATGCAAATATAGTAGTAGTCTTCAAGGAAGAATAGTTCATGTGCGAGACCACTATTTGGACCTCCTAGTCATCAACATGCCATGCAATAATTATTATAATGAACAAACCGACAAAGAATCTTGCTACCAATCAGGATTCCAGTCCTAAGTACACTGTCTACTGTCAAAGACCTTTCCCAAGACAAGCATTTTCATTCCTGATTTTAGAAATAACAGAATAGAATTCAGAAAAAAATGTCTTAGCCCTTAATGTCTTCTTTTTAGAACCCTTGATAGGTTAAACTACTGGATAAAGTAAGTACCTCTCAGCCAATAAAATCACGAGAAGTAATGAGATATGATATGTTAATACTTACGTGTTATTCTGCACGAGATAATCCAGAATTTTCGCCAACTTCTTCTCAAAAATCGATAATCGTATCCAAAGGTACTTAGTATTTGAGTTTGTTTGCTTTTTATTTTGATTTCTGTTCACATCAATTGATTTCCTAAAAAAAAATAAACAAAAAATATATTTACACATATGACATCAGTTAAAATATCACAACAATTTCCTCCTTACTTAAAAGATTTCCATAGCTTCCTTTTAAATCCTTTACCTTACTTACCGTCCATATCCAGCAATTGTTATTCACAAAAATCACCATTCAAATTTTTTTTTTAATGTTCAACAAAACATAGCTTATAATCCCTCACTGGAACAAGCTTTTCTCCCACAACTAAGGTACTGAGACATCTATAAAGTCATGCGAAACATCTGGGGGAGATATGCCTCTCTCACCCCACCCATGTGACAGTTATCTCACCCCTTCCACATGACCAACCTATATTGGCTTCTTAGCATATTTAATGAGCGCAGCACTATTCAATCATCGCACACTCTTCTGTAAACAAACAACATGGAGTCATGTTTCAGAAATATCAGCAAACGAGCATTTGTCGAAGAAAATAGAAAAAACAAGAAGAATGTTACTAAGGTAACACATGCCCCCCCCCCCCCCCCCCCAGCGGCGGAAACTATTATATGCGACACACCTTCTGATTGTCCTTAACATTTGTAAAAAGTTTAACAATTGTACTATGATTCGTTTCTGAGTTATGGCTGAGACACGAATATTGACCGATTTTTAGTGTGACCTTGAAATGTGACCTTGACCTTGAAGGTACGAACCCGGCTATAGTGTGTGACACATCCTCCCATGTTCCTTTATAATTGTGTGAAGTTTGATGACTGTGGCCCTAACAGTTTTCGAGTTATCGGCTCGGACACACACACACACACATGGACACACACACACAGATGGACACATGTACACTTCAATCACTATATGCCATCCAACTTAAGTCGGGGGGCATAAAAAATAAGCCAAAACTGGGTCGAGTGTTAACGGTGCAGACCCAGTAGGGGGACGCTCTTCTCCTAGTACAGATCCATGGCTTCCAGTACCAGTGCACAGACGTGTAACCAATGACTCATTCTTTTGAATCCGTGAACATTGGAGTTATGTGATCAGCAGGGAGGAAGTATTTTTACCCAATTAAGAAACAATTGTGGTAGGTATAATAAGCAAGAAAATTTACTATAAAATTTAAATTTCTTATCAACCTACCTTACAATTGTTTACTACAGGCTGAATAGACAATAGGAAGAGGGAATCACATAACCAACCCCCACATAACCCGACTGCACTGGAACTGTGGACAGAAGAAGAGTTCCATAGGCCTATCAAACCATAGCATCACATACATTAGTAAAAGACAATGAGAGACGAGGCATACGGCTTTGCATGACACACAGACAGAAAGGACAGTAAAACAGCACAGGACTGGAACTGACCTTGTAAGAAGCCTAATGGCTAGGGTAGACAACAGCCTGAGCAGAAGAAAGTGGGCCCAAAGAAAAAAGGTCCTCAGACTGCTCCTGCAACTGACGCAGATAGAAGGTGGAGAAAGTAGAAGCATTTCTCTAGTAGGCTGCTTGCATAACATCCGTCAACTTGAGAAAGTTAGCATAAGCCCAGGAGGTAAACAAGGCATGCACCTCGTGGGCAGAAATATGATTGGTAATACAATCGTCAGTTGCTAGACTGCACGAATAGCAAGACAAATCCATCAAGAAATGGATTAAGAAGAGATCTTCTGTCAACCAGGAATAAGAGACAGAAAAAATCGTTTTCTGCCTTTCCTAATGAACTGCGTCCGGTTGAGATAAATGCGAGGTGCACAAACCGGACAGCGCAAAAGGGTGATTACCCCCAGCAGATGGAAGAGCCCTGATACAGATAGGAGGTGGAGTTGTTTCTGGTATTTGATTCTTGGCCAGAAAGGAGAAATCAGTGGTAAAAGTAACACTGTTGGCGGATTCCTGAAAAAGGCCAGATCAACCAAGAGGGCGTGAAGCTCACTAACCCGTCTGGCTGAGGCAAAAGCCATCAGAAAAGCCATCTTGTATGTGAGAAAATGCATATCCACCTGGGATAAAGGTTCAAATGGTGCCCCCCACCACACACCCCTCCCCCCCAAGCAAAGCAGCACCCAAGAAAGCCCCCATCTTGGGGTAAGCTGCAAAATCCTAGGCCTTTTCAAAGACAAGAGGCCCCAAGGGGCCTGGGGGCGTTCACCTGACATGGTAGCCTAAATTTATATCAACCCAGAGAATTGATTTCAACAAGTTACATCTGCTCCTCCTAAGAAAAGCTTATACCAAATATCCAAAGATTCTGACCAGTGAATCTAAAAAAAAAAAGATTTTTAAAGAATATTCCTCATATTGAACTAAGTTATAATTCAGGCTCCCACAGGGAGCCCATATAAGAACCCAGGGACTTGGTTTTAACAAACTTGAATCTCACCCCCCTAAGGATGCTGCACACTAAATATCAAAACATTCCGACTGCTGGATCTGAAGAAGAAGATTTTTAAAGAAAAGTCCTCATTTTGAACTAAGTTACAATTCGAGCTCCCACAGTGAGTCCAAATATGGACCTAGGAACATGGCTGAAGAAGAAGATTTTTAAAGAAAAGTCCTCATTTTGAACTAAGTTACAATTCGAGCTCCCAGAGTGAGTCCAAATATGGACCTAGGGACATGGCTTGAACAAACTTGAATCTCACCCTCTAAGGATGTTGCATACCAAATATCAAAACATTCCGACTGCTGGATCTGAAGAAGATTTTTAAAGAAAATTCCTCATTTTGAACTAAGTTATAATTCGGGCTACCACAGTGAGCCCAAATATGAACCCAGGGACTTGGCTTGAACAAACTTGAATCTCACCCCCCTAAGCATGGTGCATACCCAATATCAGAAGATTCTGCCTGCTGGATCTTGAGAAGAAGATTTTCAAAGAAATTTGCCTGAAATGCACTAGGTTCAAATTTGGGCTCCTATACAGAGCCCAAATATAAACCCAGGGGGCCGATTTGAACAAACATGAATCAGATCCACCCCACAATGTTGCATACCAAATATCAAAAGATTCTGCCTGCTGGATCTGGAGAAGAAGATATTTTAAGAAATATGCCTGAAATGCACTAAGTTAAAATTTGGGCTCCTATACGGAGCCCAAATATAAACCCAGGGGGCCGATTTGAACAAACTTGAATCAGATCCACCCCACAATGTTGCTTACCAAATATGAAAAGATTCTGAAGCTGGATCTGGAGAAGAAGATTTTTTAAGAAATTTGCCTGAAATGCACTAAGTTCAAATTCGAGCTTCTATAGTAAGCCCAAATATGAATCTAGGGAGCCGATTTGAACAAACTTGAATCAGATCCACCCCACAATGTTGCATACCAAATATCAAAAGATTCTGCCTGCTGGATCTGGAGAAGAAAATTTTTTAAGAAATTTGCCTGAAATGCACTAAGTTCAAAATCGGGCTCCTATACTGAGCCCAAATATGAACCCAGGGGGCCGATTTGAACAAACTTGAATCAGATCCACCCTACAATGTTGCATACCAAATATCAAAAGATTCTGCCTGCTGGATCTGGAGAAGAAGATTTTTTAATGTTTTTCCCATTGCCTACAGTGTTAAAAAGTGCTGACTCAGCACTTTTTCAAAGTCCCGAAACTGTACCCTATGATAAAACCGATGGCGATTTTTTTTTTACCAATCCTTTCTGTTGGTCCTAAGGAAGCTGCACACCATATAAAAATTCTCAGTGCCATGCAGTTTTGGAGATATGGGTGTTTTAAATTTTTTCTATTTTTAGCTCCTGCGGTTCCCACGGGGCTGCGGGAAATTTTTTTTTTGCATAAATCCTCATGACCCAATAAGCCCTAACATAAAATTTGGTTCAAATCAGCCTCTCGGTTTGGAAAATAGAAATTTTGGGCAGGGCAAAAAATTTTGCCCCCCCCCCCCATAACGACGCCAAGTATAGCCCCGCAAAGTTCTCTTGAACAAATCTGAGTCTACACCTCAAAAGGAAGCTGCACACCAAAGTCTCTGCTACTGCAGGTTCATGAGAAGAAGATTTACAAAGATTTTGGTGCCCCATGGGGGCGTGGCACCACCCAGGAAGGGGCAACTTCATTTGAACAAATCTGAATTGGCATTAGGTAATAAACATTTAGCCAACATTTGAATAAAATTGGGCTAGTGGTTTAGGAGGAGAAGTCGATAATGTAAAGTTAACGCCGGACGGACGACGACGGACGACGGACAGAAAGTGATTAGTAAAGCTCCCCTTGAGCTTCGTTCAGGTGAGCTAAAAAGCGCTGAATAACCTTGGAGAGATATGGATTAGTGCCGATACGACACTTTCCCACATACGAAAAGGGCTCCGAAAGCATGGACCTGTACCCTTTATGATAACAGGCTGGAGACCCAGAGAATCAAACAGATATACCAGAAACTCCACAATCTGTGTTATCGAAGGATTGGCATAATCAACAGAGAGATCAGCACACCATCGACAGAAGACCTTCCACTTAGCCACATAGGTTAAACCAATGGAGTGCCACCTTGAAGAAGAAATGCACTCCATTGCTCATCTCGAAAAACCTCTATGGAGGAGACAGGACCTGACGAAAGATAAGCGTGAAGGCACAATGAAGTCAGGTCGACATGAAACCTCCTCGAGTGACCTTGGCAAAGAAGGTCGTGACGTAGAAGGAGACATGCTGGAACCGCCGCCAACAGAGAGCAGAGCTGATTGATCCACACCCATTGAGGCGACAACGGAGCGATCAGAATGATTCGATAACTGCAGGTTTGTATCTTGGCTAGAACCTGCGGCAGAATCAGAACTGACTATACCGTTCCAATCGAGTGACAGAGTGTCCACGGCGAAAGCCAGAGGATCTGGACACGGCGACACAAAAGTGTCCACCTGATGGTTCCAACAGGTCGCAAAAAGATCGATGTGGGGACGACCCCCAGAGATCGCAAAGCGACCACTGTCAAATTGTCGGACAACAGAATGACCTGACGATCCGAAAGGTGGGGATCCACTGCCGGAAACTCCGAAGAAGAGCAAGAAGCTCCTTATAGATGATGTGAAAAGCTGCTTGATCCTGATCCCATACCCCATGAAGGAAAAGACCTAGAGGATCCAACGTCGCACCCCATCTAAGATCACTGGCGTCTGCCATCAGAACACGATCATACGTGGACAAGTCCAATGGAACTCCCTGCATAATCCACTGAACATCCGTCCAGGGGAGAAGGTGACGAGGAAGAGAGTCTGGTAACTGAAGCACCAGATCCAGAGGACTGACATTCAGACTCTAACGATTGAGCAGAATGTGTTGGAGAGGTCAGACATGCAGCCGACATCTGACATCAGCATTGGAGTGCCTCTGGAGAAAATCGTCCAGATACGCCGAAGTATTACCCTGGACTGTGTGCGATGGAAGGCTATCACATGCGACATCAGTCGGGTGAAGGCCCAAGAAGCCACATTGAGGCCGACTGGTAAACTTGCTCCAGAAAAGCAAACCTGAGACATTTTCGCAATGTCCGATTGATCGGAATGTGAAAGTAAGCATCTCGCAGGTCGAAGCAAAATCTCCCTGGTGAATGGAGTGGCGAACCAACCTGAAAGTCTCCATGCTGAACTTGGGAGCAATGAGAGACTGACTCAGGATACTCAGACCGATAACCAGTCGGAGGCGCCCATCCTTCTTCGGCACAAAGAACTGGCGGGAATAAAATCACACTGAATGAATGTTCTTAACGATCTCAATCTCCCCCTTTGACAGGAGAATGTCTATCTCTGTGATCAAAAGATCCTGACATGAAACATCTGAAGGAACTTGTGTTGGAAGAGGCACTCTCAGCAGAGTCCGGGTGTCTCCGTATTCACAAGGATCGGATATGATTGTGGCCCAATGGTTTGCGAACTCTGATATCCTTCCTCCAACCTGGGACGTATCGAGGTGAGGACCTGCATTTTCAAGCCCTGGCGAGGCCCGTGAGAGAAGAAACCACCTCCTCTACTAGATGAAGGATCCCGAGTCCTCCCTCTGGTGTGCCAATGCTTACCCTTACCACGTGAGTAAGAAGTAGAAGTGACGGCAGGAGAATCAGCCCTTGGCTTCGCAGAGGAAGCAGAAGGGCATTTGTTAGGCTTAGAACAGCCCCGGCCTCCAACAGAAGGCTGATCAAGCTGGCGGGCATAGCAGCAGCTGATCTTTGGAATGACGCAGGACGTCATCCTGACCGTCGCCACAGAACAATGGAATGATTGCAGACCCACCAAAGAAGCAGATCGAAGAGCAGCACGCTGCCCCTCAGGAAGGGAACAGCTTGTGTCCAACACAGCGTCCCGGTGAACTAATTCCAAGTTAGCCGTGTTACAGGCATGTGTGTGAGTAAGATGCATGAGCGCCGTGGAAATCACATGCAAAAGGAGCCTTTACGTCATCAAATTTATCTGGAGGCAGATAAGCAGCCAAAGTAGAGAAGAGACAGCATGCCCAGCATCTCTTTCGATTCGCCCAACAGGGACTCCACAGTCGCCATATGGAATAATGGCTGAATTGGGCTTGGAAAGCCCGAGGGAGAGGATCCTGATTCAAGACCGTCAAAGTCTGGCAGACTGATGGAATGGCTGAATTGTAGGAAAGATAACGCACTGGAGGCAAAAAGGACTGGCACGGTTGAATGTGCCAAGAAACGGGTAGCTCCACAGGTGCACGACCAATGATCGCGGCCTGGCTGACACTGTCATATGGTCTGACAGTTTGAGATCTGGAAGGAACTCAAACACAAAGTCAAGAGCTGCCCCAAGTCAGAAGACTGGAGGAGGGAGGGGGGGGGGGGGGGGGGGGGAAGGAGCCTGGAAACTACTAGTAGCCTCACTGGAGGCAATGGGAAGGCTCGTGGAAAGAACTTGCTTGAACAAGACAGGGCCTCCCTAAGCTCACGGCACGAGTCAGCCAGTTCGACCTGGGAACGACCCGGCAAATTGGCTTCACTCCTGACCCTTTTAACCAGCAAAGGGTCACAATCCTCTAGTACAACCGTCGAGGAGCGATGGGTGGCAGCCAAAACATCTAAATGCAGATGCTTATAGGGGTATGAAATACCCCGAGGATCTGAAGTGCGGGAGCTCATGAGAGTCGCCACGTACCTCTGAGGGACAGAAGGTCCAGGCTGCACAAATTGTGTCGGTCCTGCAAAACTGGCAGTAGGACCAGAGTGGCTGGACGGAAAAGCAACAGAGTCCATGGTGACCCCACCATGAACATCTGAATCCAATGAAAAAGCTGCTGGGCTCGACAGCTGAGAGACCACAGCAGAGGGTTTGGCCAGCAGCCCCTTCTGACTTCACCGAGTTGAAGTCATGGAAGGCTGAGGCTGATATCCTGCGTCCACACTACCAGACATCTCTGCAGACTCCTGCAGGGATAAGCCGAGGCTGGTTGAAAAGGTGACTGAAGACATCGCAAGTGGAACAGCAGTAGCAGCAGATACATCAGGAGCTGTTGAAACCGGTGGAAAGGTGGAGAGAGCAACTGAGCTCAGCTCCAAAGGAGGAGTCACAACCCTAGTGACAGCCTCAGATGTCAACTGGAGAGAGACCAGTCCCAGAAACAGATATCTCTTCACCGGACAACTCAACTATTTATTTATTTATTTATTTATTTATTTATTTATTGTTGTTTAAGGTCACATACTTCTGCACAATGGCTAATCATGACCACAACAGGGAGATAAAGTCAAGGTCAGTCAATCGTTTATACCCCCTGTTGCCTATTTTAGAGGACTTGCACCCCAAGCATTGGTGACTGGGTCCTATTTTACCAGTGAAACAGACCTTGTTTACCACAGTAAACAAGTACTGCTTCACTTCCCGGGGTTCCCACAGGGGCCAGACAAC
This sequence comes from Pictodentalium vernedei, assembly GCA_031216915.1. Lineage (NCBI taxonomy): Eukaryota > Metazoa > Mollusca > Scaphopoda > Dentaliida > Dentaliidae > Pictodentalium > Pictodentalium vernedei. Next base: position 493,130,202 of record CM062294.1, on the reverse strand, counting down.
TCAACAGCTCCCACAGTATCCACAACAGGAAAAGACGGCACATCCCTCACGGAGGGGGTATTACTCTCACCAGACGTGGTCATGTCGGAGGCCTCAAATGACAGCGTTCCCCTTTCCCGCATGTGCGGGAGGAATGACCATGAGAATGCCCCACACGGTTCACAGAAGCCCAAAAGGTGGATGACCAAGACCCACAGAGCCCACAGGGTCGATCTGAAGAACATCCATTACAAGTGAAACAATTAATAAGAAGCATGGGAATCGTCCACATGCTTGGGCAAATGCCCATTAGGAACAGTCCTGGGTATAACAGAGGTGAGGGTAGTAGAAGAAAATGTGAACTCAACAGATCAAGAAAGAAGTAGAACACCCCCAACTATGACCATAAAAACAGAAATTCTACCCTCAACGGAGAGGAGAAATCCTGTCCATACAGCCCCCCCCACTGACACCTAACTCCAATAATAATAATATCCAAAAGGATAACATAAATTTATCAACCGAACAATAATGCCCGAACTGCACGGTATGCGAAAGTCGCACGCGAGCACGGAGAATATAAATGAAAGTGTCAATGAGAGACAATGTAATACATGTACATGTATAGTATGTGACACAGCAATGACAAACATCTAGGTAATGACCTGATAACAAAGGTACATATAACGTATTGTAACGGTCTGTACATAAATGCTGACCTTAGCCTGTAACAAATGTATAGGTAAAGTATTGCAAAGGTGGGTGACAGTTAGATGCTAAACTAGAAAAGAAATCTTTTGAGTCCCAGAGTGGGTCTGACTGAACCCAAAAATATTTGTTCTCATAGCACAGTGATAACAAAGGCACCCAAAAACACTTGTTCCTGTTCCAAGGTGATAACAAAGGTACCCAAGAAGTTTTGTGAAGATCAGTTCATAAATACAGCCTCTAGCCCGAGCTGTATTGACATGTGCATTTACTTTGTATAAGTAGCACTGAATAAATCAAAGTTCATCTAATTTGCATAATTTCTACACGAGAAAAAAAACCTGTATTATATGTGATGTATTCCATGTTACCAAACATTCATTCAAAAATTTATTCAAATCAGAACCTTCATATAAAAGTTCTGTACCAAAAACTGATTGTACCTAATTTTGGTACAAAATGGCCACTCGTTCTCGTCCCAAGGTGATAACAAAGGTACCCAAGAAGTTTCATAAAGATGGGTTCATAAATACAGCCCCTAGCCTGAGCCGTATTGACATGTGTACTTACTGTGTATAAGTAGCACTGAATAAATCAAAGTCCATCTAATTTGCATAATGTCTGAAGCCCTGTATTATATGTGATGTATTCGATGTTAGTAAAGATTCATACAAAAATTTATAAAAAAAATCAGAACTTTCATACAGAAGTTCTGTAAAAAAAACTGATTGCATTAATTTTGGTACAAAATGACTGCAGGTGGCCATCTTGAATTTCAGAACGCACCCAAAACACTTGTTCTCGTCCCACAGTGATAACAAAGGTACTCAAGAAGTTTTGTAAAGATTGGTTCATAAATATGGCCTCTAGCCCGAGCTGTATTGAATTGCTGACGGATGGACAGACGGACAATGGACGACGGGCCATGGCATAACCTCAAATTTGGCTTAAGTCAAAGTTGAGCTAAAAAATACAATTAAAATCTGGTTGAATTTAATAACGAGAATATATAAAACACAGTCCTGTTATTATACGATCAACAGATCCATAATTCTAGTCACAGGTAACCATTATCAACGAGTTGAATTACCAGTGTTCCTTAATGCAAATGAATGCACATCTTCCCAAGATGGCAGAAGAAAAAAGAATGAGTCATTGGTTACAAGTCTGCGCTCTGGTACCGGAAGCCGTGGATCTGTACTAGGAGAAGAGCATCCCCTACTGGGTGTGCACCAGTAGCACTCAACCCAGTTTTGGCTTATTTTTTCTTGGTGCTTTTGCACCACTTTTCTTTCTAAAATCGCTTGGGAAAAATCAAAATAGAAAGTATATTTTCCGAGTTAAGGACTTCCACTGTAGTGCAAGCCTGTAGTAAACAATTGTCAGGTAGGTTGATAAGAAAGAATAGTCTATTGACAAATAAAAACACAATGATGAAAATATGAAGTATTTTAATGACACTAACTTCACATATCTGTCACTAATGTTTTTGATGGAAAAATGTTCTCTTGACAAGTATGGTGATGGAACGGTCCATGATGAAACAATGCCGGTAATTACTTACAAAAAAATGTAATTTGTGATCTCCTGAACACAATAGCAGTGTCTGATGTCCATAGCGAGTGCATCCACCACGTGCCCGGATGACAGCCTGAACTCTCCTCCTAATGCAACCAGTGAGCCTTCTGATACGGTCCAGAGGCAACTGCTGCCACTCCTCATGCAATGCAGCTTTCAAATCGGCCAAATTCTGTTCAGGCGGATCCCTTGGTTGCACATGACGTCCAAGAAAGTCCCAGATGTGTTCTAAGGGATTCAAATCCGGGCTCATTGCAGACCAAGGAAGTGCTGTAATATCGTTGTTCGTAAGGAATGCTCTCACAGCATGGGAACGATGTGGACTTGCATTGTCGTCCATGAATACAGGGCGAGTAGCCAACAGATGGTTGCCAAAATGAGGCACGACAACCAGATTGAGAATGTCCTGGAAGTACTAATGACCACTGAGATTCCCACAAACAGTCACCATATCAAGTTTACAATCATGAGAGAACCATCTCCACATCATTACTGATCCTCCACCATAAGGAACAGTAGATCTGATGTTCCTGGGCATGTAAGCAGTATTTCTATGCCTCCACACTCTCATGTGACCATCTATGACATGAAGCAGGAACCTACTCTCGTCTGACCAATGGACTCTCTTCCATGTCCTGAGATTCCAATGTTGTTGTGCCATACACCACTCCAAAGGACATCTTTGATGCTGATCAGACAGAGCTGGATACTTGATGACTCTTCTGGACTTCATCCCCAGTGCTTTGAGATAGTTTCGGACAGTTCTGTTGCACAAATGCCTTTTGGGGAGCCAAAGGCATTTTAAAACCCCAAATGAAGCAAAGGGTTCATGTCAAACATGGTGCGCCAGACTCTGACCTTCCCCAGGAAAGGTCTTTCGGGGTTGTCCAGGCCATAGTCGGTCTTTAACATCGCTGGTTTGTTGATTTTTTCAGACAAGTCTGCTGATGCAGAATGACTATAGCCAAGTTGCCTTCCAATAGCTTTGAATGACATGCCTGTTGTATGCATGCCAAACGATTTGCCATCTTAGTGCCTCTGACAGTCTCCTCCTTGTCATGTCAACATTTGTTGATAAGAGAAGTGACATATTTTCTTGTTTTATACCCAGATATTTATTGCATGTGGATGAAAGTGTTTTTTGTGACATTTGTGGGTAGCATGCTTCACATGGACGGGGGGATGTGTTTGGGGTACGTTATCAACCAGAAACATCATGTTTTACGAGATGAAATGTACTGCAAGACATAGCAATCATTAAAACATAATAATCAGTAACAACAACTTCACAATCATGAAACATTTCTGGGGGTGCTTAATTAAGTTCCAGGTGTATAGTTCCATAATCAGGTATGCAAATTTGTCCCGTGGGGTATATGAGATAGTAGTCACATGGGCTATATGAGATGGGGCAATCTTCCATGACTCTCTTACATAGGCAGCATGTACAAAATGTAGCAGGGGGTGGGAGAAAAGAATATTCAGGACTTCCAATGACCTTTCTTGGGAACTTTAACCCTTTACCCAACGAAGACGATTTCAAAATATATTATTTTAAATATCATTTTTTAAATTTTTTCAAAAAAATTCAACAAAACCATATCATGTGACCCCTCTTGGGAACGAGCTCGATGAGCTCGTTCCAAAGAGGGCTCACATGATATGATTTTGTTGAAATTTTTCGAAAAATAATGTTTTTCAGCTGCAGAATTTGCATATTACGTGGGCGGATGCGAGCGATTCGTTGGGTAAAGGGTTAAGCACTTTCCATGACCTTCACCTAGTACTGCTTCAGTCATCAGTCATCTCAGACTTTGTACATGTACATATAATATACCAGTGATCTCCATACAACTAGATTGCTGACATGTCAGTAAATAAAAAATCTGTCCCCACCTTGCCCCCCACCCCCAAGACAGCTTCAAATCAATCATTGCAGTAACACCTCCCATTGCTAATGTGTGATGCAGTGCAAGCTGTTAAGCATTAGAGATGCACCAGAACCTAATCTGAATTCCAGTCGGAACCAGGACCAGAAAATCATTTTATACTATTCCGCTGGATAATTATCCAGCTGGAACCAGATAGTTTAATTAAACCACATAAGTGCAGGTTCATCAGTATTGCCCAGTGTAACAACCAGTCCTGGAAATGAGACATGTGCGAGTGCAATTGCACCCATCTGCACCCGTGATTTCTATTTTACGGGAGATAAAAAATGAACTCATTGACAAATATTGTGGAGCACTAATATACTGGGAGGGCATATAAATGTGTGTTATTTTGAGAAAGCAGCACACTGTGGCCAGTGGCAAGTTCCTGTCACAATTCAGCAATTCCTTATACATTTAACCCTTTGAACACTAGTGGTATCTGCCATGCCAGTTCAATGGCAGCAATTAGAAGAGTCCATATTCATTATTTGGGGTTGACCAATCAATATTTTCAATGTGCAGCCTCGGTGCTGAGCGTTGAAAATACTGATTAGTCTACCCTACATGTTTACTGAACAGCCATCTCATTCCCTCAAAAATTCATATACAGTGGAACCCTGTTAATTGAATAGTCACTTTGCCAATGAAAATTATTCAATTAACAGGAGTATTCAATTAACAGGGATTGTGTCACTTTCCTGTATTCTAGAGATAAACTTGAGCTCTGTCAAACAAGATATAATAGATTAAATGCCTGTACTGGATGTACTGAGACCAAATAGGTCTATGAACAAAGGAAAACTGGGGAGAGTCAGGGTAATTTCTTGACAGGTTACAAGATTTTTGATTCAATTAACAGGAGTTTACTCTATAACCTATAATCAATTAACAGGTCAAATTTGTACTGGAGGTATGGTAAATGGTTTTGTGTTGGTTTTGCATTGGGAAATTATATTCAATTAACAGGGTTATTCAGTTAAGAGATATACAATTAAATGGGCTCCACTGTACTAACATTTTACGGGTGCGATTTACTCTCGTCTCTGATTTCGCAGGAGCTTAAAACTGCACCGTCAATTTAGTTCATTTTCAGTGCTGAACAACATGTACCGGTACTTGTAACAGTAAGTTAGTAACCTCATGCAACTATATCAAACTAGAAAACATGGCCTTTGCATAAATGTATGCATGCTAGTCTCATCTTGACTTATACTTCAGGTTTTTGTAATTTGTGAACAAAAATAAAAAGAAATGAATATAATTTATTTGTTGTCATCCCATTCAGTTGTTCACTTTTTAGCCAGCCCTTACTATATGTGGAAGCCTCATGTGCTTTGATCCATTTTTCACAACTAAATGCAAAAGAGAAATCTGTTCATTAAGTATACCTGGATTACATGCATGCCTTGGGAAACTGAAAATGAAAGAGACGGTCTGCATTCCAGTAGAATCATGCATGGTTCATCTTCTACCCAAGTTAATGTTTTTGAGTGAGTATGCATTCTCCAATTGTGAATTTTATCAATGCCTTAGACAACAAGTTGTGAGGATCTTTTTTCAGTCGATGATTTTAATGATGTGAAGCCATCTGATCAGTGTGAATGGTCAGCAGATAGAGTAAAAGGTTTGATTTGAATGGGAATTGTATGTAGTTGTTCATTCGGAGCATTAATTCTGGGATATTGCAGGCAGTGTTCTTGTCTTTTTGTTGCCTCTACATTGTCTCTCATCATTTATCGGCATTTAGTACAACATTTGTTATTTCAAAGACAACCATATTTCTTAAATCGTTCCATCATTCAGAGCTCAATTTGCTACTTTCTGATTTACTGAGCTTGACTGTATGTAATTTCAAAAGATCATCGCCATCTGGCATAGAAACATAATCACAACATGACATGTAATACAATGAAAAATACAATCTGTTGGGGATTGATATTATATAAACATTAGCTCATGACAGAATTTGAGGTATGTCTTTTATCCTGGCAGGAACATATTTCAACAAGAGGCCCCATGGGGCCTGAAGCTCTCACCTTGAACAGAGCCCAATATAAATCAAGACCAACAAGAAAGAATCTACATTAACCCTTTACCCATCGTAATGGCCAAAACCGGCCAGCGCTATTCTCAAAAATCACCAATTACTTGTCATTATTTTTTCATTTTTTGTCTCAAAAACATAGGTTATGACCCCTCATTGGAACGAAATGAAAAAAATAGTTATTCAAGAAATTTTTTTGCAAGTTGTGTCTGCTTTTCTGTTTAGGTAAAGGGTTAAGCAATCGATCTCTATAAAATCCATTGTCAATCGTTGAGCCCCTCAGGAGTCCACACATCATGCCTTTAATGACCTCATGAGGGTGAACATCTGTATGAAATTTCATCGAAATCTGAGCAGTAATGTTGAAGTTATATGCAAACAGAATCTGAGTGTGGATGGACGGACATACTGACAGATGCACGGACAGGCGCAAACCAGTATACCCCAACCCCACTTTTTGAAAAATAGTGGGGGTATAACTAGGAATTTAACCACTTTGTCTTGTCTGACAGACCTCTGTCAACAAGATGGAATTGGTTAAATTCTTAGTTGCATTATGGGAAAAATTTGCTGCTTGAATTTTCAGTCATTTTACATCAGTGTCTAGGTTAACCCTTTTCCTGACCTGAAAAGCAGACGACACTTGCAAACAAAATTTTTGAATAACTATTTTTTTCATTTTTTGTCTCAAAAACATAGGTTATGGCCCCTCATTGGAACGAGCTCAACGAGCTCGTTCCAAAGAGGGGTCATAACCTATGTTTTTGTAACAAAAATGAAAATATAATGAACATTAATTGGCGATTTTTGAGAATAACACTGGCCGGTTTTGGCTGTTACGTTGGGTAAAGGGTTAATGAATGGATGGCTAGATGGATGAAAAATAAAATCTCAAATTTAACTCAAATAACACTACCTATAGGAGCTGGGGCATAAAAATTATAAAATAGTGAGTCACTATAACTGTGCAAAATCACCTACCTGGAGTCACTGTTTGATTGTTGTGGCTGTTCATTTTGGAGAACAAATATATCATTTGCTGGTTCAAAGTTTTTTGAGATCTTCTGAAGTAATGCATTGGTTGTGCCATGTTTGAATAAGCCCAGGGACCTCTTCTTGAGTTTGTGCAACAAACAAGCATCCACTGCCCCTGTAAAATAAATGCATAGAATGTGAATTTACTTGCATTATTTCACACATGTGTGGGTGGAAGCCACACCTGTCTTCCAGAATGGGATGATAAATAAATGTTAACCATTTTGCTGTATTGATCGATTGCAGCATCAATCCATATCTAGTTTATGTTAGGGAAATAATGTCTATGAAGGTGGAAGAACCTCTCAAACCTGTTTGCATCTTGCTATATATGACATTTTGCTCAAAAAATGCAATATCTTTAGATAAATGGATGCAGAAATGGAATTAGGAACAGAACAGTTAAACTTGACAAAGCTGTAGAAAGCAACAGGTTGATAAAATGACAGAATATATGTGTATTATCTCTTCAATGAATCTACTGAAACATGTGCTGCTATCACAGTACAATATAACCTAAAAAATCATTGCAAGAAAATTAAGCCATAGGGCCACATGTCCGCTGATGCAGGGACCAGCCAAGGGGGGAATTTTAGGGAGACTTCAAGTCTCCCTCCAGAAAAAATAGGGAGACTGCAGAGTCATGTAGAGAGACTTCATAGGCAAGTGGGGAAAATTAAGAATATTCATGTACCACCCCCGCCGCCCCTTCATATTTTCAATTTGTGGTCCTCCATTAACGTCTAAATAATCCAGGTCCAGTTGTCTATGATGCATCTATGCCAGGTTAAAAAATCACAAAGTAATTATTTACTGAAAATCCCCCACTGCTACACTCTCCTTCATGACCCCTCCCCTCTTCTTCATGCCAATCCCCCAGCACCCTCCAGTGGTTGCCTTTCACCAAAGTCTACTAAGCTAATAATTTCCTAAGTCTGAAAGTGTGAACAGGCCCAGATGTAAGAAGGTTGCTTGAGAGGTACTTTGTTAGTTAATAAACAAAATACATTCTGGGGTCGAGTATTTTGTAAAAGAAATGTCATTCCGCATCATTTTTATGGCATTCTGGTGTTATTCCGCGTCATTTCGTGTCACTCCAGTGTTTAGGAGGACCCTTTTTCAAGATCGTCCACATGCACACTTGTGTCCTGTACAAAGCTTTTCTTATCATCACTAAAGCTTTTCTTCATGTCTTTCAATTCCATTCGTGTTTTTCTGGGAATAGACAGCCCAACAGTTAACAGTCGTCAGCAAAACGAAATGAAAATACTGTGTTATAAAATACGTCCGTTGTGTATACATTTTCGGCATCCTAAGTGACGTAACCTACTTTCAAACTGTGTTATTTTGTTGAGTCGCATAAGTCACCTATTTTCGTTTCGACACTTGAAGCTCCGACTGAAACGCAACAAAATAGAAATAAAAAAATCCGCCAAAAGCGACAATGGACAATTGATTGTCGAGTGATTTCAAATAAATGGACGTTTATTTGACGAATTAAAATGCCCATTTATCACACTCGAGCACATTCGATTTTTGAAAATAATCGTTTTCATGTAAACCTCGCATCACTCAGTTCAGCCTTTCCTCATATTATTGGCCAATTTTTAGAAGGCGACTTGTAATCGCCCCGACTATTTTTCTAGGTGACTTTGGGCTTAGAAGGGCGACATAATCGCCCTAGTCGCCCTCACGGCTGGTCCCTGCGCTGATGCTGTAAAATATTATATAAGTATTTCTACAAGAGCGGCCAGGTTGGCTATGCCATTCACCTGATCTTCATCTTTTCAATTCATACCAAGCTTTTATGTAACTAACATTAACTTGAAGAAGTAACTTAAGCATATGTTGTTAATCTACCCGAAATTGATTTCACTAATAACACAACAAAATTTCAAAATGAAAGTGTAAGACTTGATTACACAACATGGGATGGATTCTTATTGAACAATAACTTCAGTAAAGGTCAAATGTTGTAAAGCTCAATTCAAGGATTTTACATATTCCTACTCGACTTAATGATTTGTCCCTGTATCCTGATAAATTCGGTCTTTTGATTGGTCAGAATACCTTGGACAAATAGCCATGGCAAAGGGTAAATGGGCACGCTAATATGGGGGCTATATGGTTAAAAGGAAAGCCTTTTGCTTCCGCTTGTCTCGATGTAAAAATCGAACAAAAAAATCTGAAAATAGTCACAAATATCATCAGATTTCCGACAATTCGATCATTAGAGCTGTAGATTTTTAAATTTCTTGTTCGGTTTCGGTTTTGGTTTTTCAGGTGGAGTAAAACCTCGGTTCAGTTCAGTTTTCGGTTTGTTCATGAGGCCAAGTAAAATTCAATAAAACTCATTCTTATGTCCGGAGTCATAACTGAATGGTAGTGAAATTGAATGAAACTCAATGAATGCCCGAAATAAGCTATAATACATGTAAATAAAGAATCAGGAAGGCCAATATAATAATTACCTAAATATACAGAACTTTTATTGTGCTTGGTCATTTTTCAAGGTCTGACACCTACACGCAACTTGAAGAAAGCTGCAAACACAACTAAGCTGAAATGTCGGAAATCCACAGAATGTAGCCTTCACAGGGTAGTGAGAGTACCCAGACACTGCCATTGGCAGCGTTTGGGTACTCCCACTACTCTGGAATGGCTACATTCTGTGAATTTCTGCAGCAAGAGAGTATTTAATAAAAAACGAAAAACCTTAGATTACGGAATGTCGACGGTTTTGGTTTCGGTTTTTTAAAAAAACTAAAAACCTCAGTTCGGTTTTGGTTAACCTACAGCTCTATCGATCATATTTTGCTGTTATAAATTAAATAGACGAATAATTAAATGAAACAACTTGAGCAAAATAAAATAAGATCAAATATCATCCCCTCAGTTTCAATGTGTTCTATGTGACAACAGTTACATAGAACACATTGGAACTCTGGGGACGATATGGCAACAAAATACTGTTCACTCATTTCCTTAATGACCCAAGGGATGTAACTCTATCTGTTGTCTTCTGCATTTGTAAAAACAAAATTTGTAAAAACAAAACAATTATTCATGAATCTGGTCCAACTGATTGCAGAGCGTGAGAAACGCGTCCACAAATTTGTCTCCACTATGTTTCTATTGTGTTTCAAATGGGACAAAAACGTTATCTCCGTCAACATGTATGGTATATGGAGATTTAATTATTTATTTATTTATTGGTGTTCAAGATCACATATTTTTTAACAATGGCTAATCATTACAACATGAGTGTCAACTCAAGACCAGGGGTGAGCGTTAATAAGCCATGTTGCCCATTTTAGAGACCAGGGGTGAGCATTAATAGCCATGTTGCCCATTTTAGAGAGGGTTTGCACCTCCCAAGCATTGGTGATTAGGTCCTATTTTACCAGTAAAACAGAGCCTGTTTACCGCAGTGAACAGGCACTGCTTCAGTTCCCGCGGGGAGGAGATTAAATACCTGGATGCCTCGTATAAAAACCTGCCTGCGGATCGGTGTTTAAAAACTGACATCCAGATATTAAATCTCCACATACTATACATGTTGACAAAGATAACTTATAATGACCACAATGATGAAGAACCCAGCTTCATCAAGTCGATCAAGGGAGTCCCTCAAAAAACAAAATTGAAGAATCCCATCTCTAGGCATGCCACACATTAACAGCCTGTTGGCAATAATTCTGTAAGGCTTGTAATATCTAACTGAAATGTGTATGAGCAGTTTGTTTCACCCTTAGAGTACCCTCCTTGATAAAAATGCTAAATTTTCCAAGTTGATCAAGGGCAGTAACTCCAAAATAAAATGAAGATTCCCATCATCTATATGTGTGATGCATGTCAGCAATACATTTGTAAGGTTTCCCTGCTGCTCTAAACTGAATGAGTTAGGGAGGAGTGTTATAGCCCCCATATTATGATATCAGAAATGATATGTCCTTAGTTAAGAATTATACATAATTAATATTTTTCTAAAAGTATTTTTTTTATTTAGAATAAGCAGACTCTAGCTTGGGTGAACACTCATTTGCACTGAGTGCCCTTCGAATGTACCTATCAACATGTTTACAACTACTGTTACACAGAATCTATTTTAAGATCACTGTACATATAGCTGTCTGATTGTTTAATTGTTTAAGTGTTTACTTGAAATTGGAATCATCTACAAGCCTAATGGGGTGACTTTAATCAACCAATCAAAATTGATGGAAAATAGAATATTGCAGAAATTTCTTATTCTGGAATTTTCTATCTGAAAACTATATAAATAACCCCTGGCAACAGAATTCAGGCATCCTTTTCATATAGACATTCTATTTATCTCACTGGGCATTCTTTTTGTATAGACAGACAGCAGTGAGAAGTCCTTTTTTATGCATCCAGCATTCATTGAACATTATTAGTTATCCTTGTGTTTTTCTGGGTGTATGGAAATTTATGCCGGTTTGGGAACTCATGCAACCTGAGGCAAAGCCGAAGGGTGCAGGAGTTCCCAAAACCAGAGTAAATTTCCATACTCCCTGGAAAACACAAGGATAATGGATTTATTTCCAAGAATTTTGGTGTACTTAATACTTTAACCTAAATTGTGGCAAAAACCTGACAGAAAATTTGTATTTCGTAAAATTCTTAATAAAACCAGACAAATATGGATGTCATTGGAACTAGCTCAAATTGTCAGTTCCAATGGCATCCATATCTGTAATATGTTATTACACATAAATATTAAATTTCCTGTATTTTTATTTTTGTTCTAACATAACCGAGCGAATTAATAATTAAAAATTGGTACTTTTTTAGTCATATAGCCTGCTATTGTGTATTCTTGTTTTTACACCATGGTTAACGATGGTGTAATAAAGGCTACTGTGGATTGCAAGCTACACCGTACCTATCAGCCAATCAAAATGCAGGATTTTGTTCCATTTAGAAATAATGGAGATTATTGTTACAGGACAGTGCATTATAATAGTCAGCAGTTAATAATTTATTGTATATTCTTTGAAATATTTTGGAGATCTGTATTTCTTTGTGAATTGGAAAAGTGTTTCCAAAAGAGAATTTTAAAGAGAATTTATTCTTCTTGTAAAAGAGAATTTACTTTTGAGAAAAGACGGGATCCTACTGGATTATTTTAAAACTACAGTACGTTTAGAGTGTATTATCACCAAATCACCTGTAGAGTGGAGATTCCACTCAAGCAATAATTGCAAATTTGTTGCAAAGCTTAACAAGTACAAGAAATGTTCCAGCCAATGGACCTCCGGGTTGAACCAGGAGGTCCATTGGCTGAAACATTTCTTGTGTTTTTTGTCTGTATGGACAGAATTTGAAAGCTATAGTTTGGGTGATAACTCCACTCTGTGGGTGATTTTGTTACAATCCACTCTCCACGTACTGTACCTGTGGCACCAATACTTATTGAATATTAATTCCATTTGAATTTTGCAGAGTGTTTTATTGGAATTTATTTGAGACTGCTGAAATTTTAGAGTGAATATTCCATTACAATTTATTGGATACTGTTTCTGCAGACACATTCTTGGACATTACAATACCAACTGGAAAGTTTTCTTCATCACTGGACAACTTGATTTTATTGAACTTTATTTTGGACTAATTGATTGGACTAATTGATAAGTATTACTGTTTTCATTTTCTGTAAAAGATTTTGTATCATTTTCGTCTTAAAATATTTTGTTTTTAAATTTTAGAATACTTAAAATTAAGTCATTGTTGCTGATTCTCAGATTTCTTTCTGTTACTATTATTGTTATTTTCACATGGTACAAGCAAAAAATAAGCAGACTGTCACCTGCAAAATAAGGTCTCCAGAGGGCGAATTTAGTTATGCTACCCTGCTCTGCAGGGTAGCATCACTAAATTTACCCTTTGTGAACCTTAATTTGAATCAGGGTCTCAAAACTAAACAGAAAGAGGAACCCGGAGGATAAATTGACCCACTGTATGGGATAGCATTATCAAATTCACACTCTGGGGACCTCATTCTGCAAATGTCAAACTGCTTATTTTCAGGCCTGACACTGTAACAAGGATTTGATTACACCATAAGAGCACCCTCCTTTGTTTATTTATTTATTGATGTTTAAGGTCACTTTCAGCATCTTTTCTTAATTAATGACAACAACATAGAGATAAAGTAAAGTTTAGACAATCGTTTATACCTATGTTGTCCACTTCAGGGGATGCCATGCCAGGCATTGGTTCCTCGTCCTTTTTACCAATATAGCAGAACTTGTTTAAAACAGTAAACAAGCACTGATCCACATTGTCATAAAAATGCTGAATTTTCTAAGATGATTAATGGCAGTAATTCAAATGAGGAATGATCGTTTATTTCTGTCTATTTCTTGAGTTATGAACCCCAAAAAACAAAGGCCAAACTGTATAAATGGGCATAGCCCATTTACACTATGTTTGGCCTTCGTTTTTTGGGGTTCATAACTCAAGAAATAGACAGAAACAAACAATCATTCCTTATAATTAAACTTGAGGGGGAATAAATTTAAACACTCTCTACTTTGTGGAGTTAAAATAATAAAAATCGCATCAGCATCATGCTACCTAGTGATAACTGAATAAAAAAGGCATGGTTTTCTAAAGTTCTGTTTGAAATAACAATACATTTCACTGAAACATGTTCTTGTGTCATTAAAACTTTATTGACCAATGAAGTTAAAAGGAACATCATAGAGCACACCCACACAAAACTTCAATCTCCTTTTCTACTTGACGGAAGGGTGCTGTCATTCAAAGCAACAATGAGTTAACTTTCATTCTGATTTTGACCATTTCCTGAGAAACTGAAAGCACATTTTGTAAATGTGGAGTTCGATATAAACCCAGATGACATGAAGTTGGTTGAACTTTATCTCAGAAAGAGTTTGTTCAGGCTATTTGGAAATTGGAAAGTTTTTGTTCGCTTGAGTTTCGTTTGTGGATTATTAAAACCGACCATTGTTTACGTTTGATTTGGGTAAAACGATGAACGCAGACGATCACCTATTGCCTGTAAACAAATTGAACACGGAATAAAAAGCATGATATGGATTTCATTGTTTATTAAATTTTATTTTGAAAGTCTTTTTAATATGATGAGATAAATATTAATTATTTTTCACGTTCAAACAATATTCACACAGTGCAACGTAATTTTTAAGACAGACATTGGGGGTGTGGTTTAGGGCCGGCCTAAATGCGTTTTTTTGGTTCATTGTGTTATGAAAAAAAAAAAGAAGAAATACTTTATCGAATCATTTTGCCTGAAAATGCATGATCAGCAAAAAGGTTTAATTATAAAAAATTGAAGAATCTTATTATCTATATACATAGTGTACATAATCAATTCGTTGGCAATAATTCTGGAAGGTTTTACCACTTCAGACTGAAAGATGTAGAATCCGATTTCCATACGTGTACCCTTTCCCACCAAAATACACCATTTTTAAAAATTTATTAAAGGCAGAACAGTGGAACCCTGTTAACTGAACAGTCATTTCGCCAATGAAAATTATTCAATTAACAGGAGTATTCAATTAACAGTGATTATGTCACTTTCCTGTATTCTGGAGATAAACTTAGCATTTATTCTATTATATCTTGTTTGACAGAGCTCCATGAGCTCTGTCAAACAAGATATAATAGATTAAATGCCTGTATTGGATGTACTGAAGCCAAATAGGTCTATAAGCAAAGGAAAACTGAGGAGAGTCAGGGTAATTTCTCGACATGTTACAAGATTTTTTATTCAATTAACAGGAGTTTACTCTATAACCTATGATTAATTAACAGGTCAAATTTGTACTGGAGGTTTGGTAAATAGTTTTGTGTTGAGAAATTATAGTTAGTTAACAGGGATATACAATTAAGAGATATCCAATTAAGTGGGGTCCACTGTACTTCTCAGAGAATATTTTCTTGATGTGATGTTGCCCAGTGCACCATGATGAAATGGTCAAAAAGAATGTTCCAAAGTTTCAAACTTGCAACCCTAATAGATGAAGAGGTATGAGTACAAATGCATGGGCAGATAGACAGATGAAGTTAATTTCTATAGCCATCCAATTTTGTGTCGGGGACTAAACTAAGCACTTGCAGAAAACATAGACTCAAGACTCACACATACAACATCCGTATCAATGAAGTGTCAATGACATTACAGCTCAACTTGACAAAGAAGAGACTGAACTAAATTGAAAGTTCCAATAATGCCAAGTCATTTGCTAAAGTTTCTACAGAAAAGACATCACACCACAGCTAAATATGAAATCAGAAAAAAGATTGGGTGAGGGATGCGGCCAGGTGCACTGTGTGCTAATGCAACTGTAGATAATTCATATGCCATAACCAAGATGGCCAATGGTGGCCATGTTTTTCTATGAATTGAGAAAAATTTGATAGCTCCTATCTAGACATCACACTAAAACTACATATAAAATTTGAAAAAGACCAGGTAAGAGGTGTGGCCTTTAGAGTGTACTAATGGAATTGTTGACAATTTATTTGTCAAATCCAAGATGGCCACACAAGGCCATATTTTTCAACGAAATGTAGAGAAATTTTTATAGCTTCCATCTAGACATCACACCAAAGCTACAAACGAAACCTGAAAAAGATCGGGTGAGAGATCGGTGTGAAGGGTGTACTAATGGAAATTTGACAATTTATATGCCAAGTCCAAGATGGCCATAGGCGGCCAAGTTTCTCAAGGCAATTCAAAAAAATTTAATAGCGCCCAAGACATCACACCAAAGCTACATATAAAATTTGAAAAAGATCGCGAGAGAGGTGCGGCCTGTCGAGTGTGCTAATGGAATTGTTGACAATTTATATGCCAAATACAAGATGGCCACTGGTGGCCATGTTTATCAATGATAGAGCTGTAGGTTTTTAAATTTCTTGTTCGGTCTCGGTTTCGGTTTTTCAGGTGGAGTAAAACCTCGGTTCGGTTCGGTTTTCGGTTTGTTCATGAGGCCAAGTAAAATTCAATAAAACTCATTCTTATGTCCGGAATCATAACTGAATGGTAGTGAAATTGAATGAAACTCAATGAATGCCCGAAATAAGCTATAATACATGAAGAATCAGGAAGGCCAAAAAAATAATTACCTAAATATACAGAACTTTTATTGTGCTTGGCCATTTTTCGAGGTCTGACACTTACACGCAACTTGAGGAAAGCTGCAAACACAACTAAACTGAAATGTCGGAAATTCACAGAATGTACCCTTCCCAGAGTAGTGAGAGTACCCAGACACTGCCATTGGCAGTGTCTTGGTACTCTCACTACTCTGGGATGGCTACATTCTGTGAATTTCTGCAGCAAGAGAGTATTTAATAAAAACCGAAAAACCTTAGATTATGGGATGTCGACGGTTTCGGTTTCGGTTTTTTAAAAAACTAAAAACCTCGGTTCGGTTTCGGTTAACCTACAGCTCTAATCAATGAAGTTCGAAAAAATTTGATAGCTTCCATCTGGACATCACACCAAAGCCACATGTGATATCTGAAACTGATCATGTGGACTGTAGGGTGCGCTAAGGAAATTTTTGACAATTTATATGGTAAATCTAAGATGGCCACCAGCAGCCATGTTTTTCAATGAAACTCTGCAAAATTCAATAGATCCCATCTAGACATCACATCAAAAATATGAAACTTGAAAAAGATCGGGTGAGAGATGCAGCCTAAATTTAGGGTGTGCTAATAGAATTGTTGACAATTTATACACCAAATCCAAGATGGCTGCAGGTGGCCATGTTTTTCAAACAAAATTCGGAAAAATTTCACATCAAAATATGAAATTTGAAAAACATCGGGTGATATAGCTCCCATCTTCACATTACCACAAAGCCATGAAATTTAAAACTACTCAGGTGAGAGATGCAGACTGTACAGTTAAAACTAGAAGTCCTGTCACGAATAGTGCGCTTATCTAGACTTAATTGCGCGTTTCAATTGCGCGCAATTGCCATATCGAATGGCATCCAAAGCACGGCAGGTTCTCTTGGTTACTCATAGCAAACACATGCAATGTTTCTGCCAATGGACCTCTGGGTTACCTGGAGGTCCATTGGCTGAAACATTGCTTGTGCACAGGCCATATGTACAGAATTTGATAGCTTTACTTGGGCCATAACGCGTACATTAACGCGCATATCAGCGTGCTATTTGTGTGCATTTCATGACAGGACTTCTAGTTTTAACTGTAGGGTGTGCTAAAGGAATTGTGGACAAACAAAGGGACATACAGGTTGATCGATCGACATATATATAGATGGATGGAAGGACATACAGATGGACGATGGATTGCAACCCATCCCAATAGCTCATTCTTGATGTTGTCAAGTTGAGCTAAAAATGAAAATACGTCAAGTAGCCAATATCTCCTCAAACACTAGCGCATAATAATTGGACAGAACCCATATTCAACCTTGGCCTGTACTACTAGCTGGGTAATACACATACCAACTTTGATTGAGTTCAAATAATCCAAACTGAAGTCATCAGTCGGAAACCAAAAATGTTAATAGACGGTCAAATTCTAAGTCGAAAAAGGTGCCATAACTCATGTAAAAATAATTGGACAGAACCCATAATCGAACATTGCCTGTATTACAAGCTAGGTAATACAGATACAAACTTTGGTTGAGATCAAATAATCCAAACTCAAGTTATCAGCTGGAAACTAGTTGATTATGGACAGACAGACGGCCAGATAGATGGATGGACGGACAGACAGACCATTTACATAATATGATCGTTTTTACACACAGGCATATAAAAACCAGTGAAATTTTATATTTTTTTTTTATTTTTCATGTCAAAAACATTGCTTAGTACCGCTTAACAGAAAACAAGAGGCCCCACGGGGCCTGAGGGCGCTCACCTGATACTGGCCGAGTCATATCACCAAAATAGCAAGGGATTCTGCCTTGTGGTTATTATCAGTTTTTCAACATAAAAGTGTTTTCTCTACTTAGTAACCCAGAGTGTTCATATGTTAGATCCCCATATTGGGTACTCAATAATTTATCTATTTATTTATTGGAATTTAAGGTCACTTTCTAAGGCTACATCATTACAGAGGCATAATTATAATATCAGGTTTGGTCAATCGTTTATGCCTATTACTGCCCACTTTACAGGGCTTTCAACGCAGGAATTGGTTACTGGGCCCAATTTTATCAATAAACCAGAACTTGAACAAATTTCAATTTGCCGCTTCTAAGAAAACTAAAAATCAAATATCAAAAGATTCTGAGAGGAGTATCAGAAAAAAAAGATTTTTTAAGAATATTTCTCATACTGAATTAAGTTATACATTGGGCTCCCATAGGGAACCCAAAAACAAAAGCTTCTGAAGCAGTGGTTTGGGAGAAGAAGATTATTCAACGTTATTCCCATTACCTACAGTGTTAAAAAATGATGACTCGGCACTTTTAGTCCTGGAAAAGTACTTATGATAAAACCAATGGCATTTTTTTCACCATTCCTTTCTCCCGGCCCTAAGGAAGCTTCACATTGTATAAAAATTCTCAGTGCCATGTAGTTCTGGAAATATGGGCATTCAAAAAAAAAAAATTTTTTCAGCTCCTGTAGTTGCCGTGGGGGACAGGAAAACAATTTATGGCATAAATTAGGTATTTGTGACCCAATAAGCCCTCATATCAAATTTGGTTCAAATCGACCTCTTGGTTTGCGAAGAAGAAGATTTTAAAAGAATATACCTCGTATTGCACTAAGTTACAATTTGGGTTCCCAAAGGGAGTCCAAATATGAACTCAGGGACTTGGCTTGAACAAACATCAATCTCACCCCCCTAAGGATGATGCATAGCAAATATCAAAAGATTCTGATTTGTGGATCCGAAGAAGAAGATTTTTAAAATATATCCCTCATATTGCACTAATTTGAACATTTGGGTTCCCATAGGGAACCCAAATATGGACCGAGGAATTTGATTTTTACAAATATGTGAATCAATGTTCCAAAGATGTTATATGTAAAATATGAAAGCTTTTAGAGCAGTGGTTTGGAAGAAAACAATTCTTTATTTTTTTCCCACTGCCTACTGTGTTAAAAAATACTGACTCAGCACTTTTTCAGAGTCCCGAAAAAGTACCCTATGATAAAACCGATAGCAATTTTTTTTTACCAATCCTTTCTGTTGGTCCCAAGAAAGCTTCACACCAAATAAAAATTCTCACTGCCGTGCAGTTTTTGAGATATAGGCGTTTTAATTTTTTTCTATTTTTAGCTCCTGTGGTTCCCACGGGGCTACAGGAAAAAAAATTTCTGCATAAATTAGGTACTTATGACCCAATAAGCCCTCACATAAAATTTGGTTCAAATTGGCCTCTCGGTTTAAAAAATAGAAATTTGGGGTGGGGCCAAAATTTTTGCTCCTCCCATAACATCGCCAAGTATAGACCTACAAACTTCTCTTGAACAAACTTGAGTCTACACCTCAAAAGGAAGCTGCATACCAAATATCAAGTCTCTGCTATTGCTGGTTCTTGAGAAGAAGATTTTTTAAGAATTGGAGCATTTTTGCCCCACCCCTCTGCTCAATATGAGCCGAAACCTAATTTGCCCAAAAATCAAAATGCCGCTATATAACCCCTACTCACATGAAATTTCATTAACATGCGGCCAGTGGTTTGGAAGAAAAAGACCCAAACACCACCTTCACGCCGGACGCCGGACGACGGACGCCGGACGACGGACGACGGACGAAAAGTGATCAGAAAAGCTCACCCTGACTTTCAGTCAGGTGAGCTAAAAACAAGAAAATGTTACTAAGGTAACACATGACCCCCCCCCCCCCCCCCTCACCTTGTGACCTTCACCTTGAAGATGCAGTGGAAACTGTTATATGCGACACACCTTCTGACTGTCCTTAACATTTGTAAAAAGTTTAACAATTGGACTAGGATTCATTTCTTAGTTATGGCTGAGACACAAATATTGACCGATATTTAGTGTGACATTGAAATGTGACCTTGACCTTGAAGGTACGAACCCGACTATGGTGTGTGACACATCCTCCAATGGTCCTTTGTAATTGTGTGAAGTTTGATGACTGTGGCCCTAACCGTGTTCAGTGTGACCTTGAAATGTGACCTTGACCTTACGGACCTGGCTGTGGTGTGTGACACATCCACCTGTTGTCCTTTATAATTGAGCGATGTTAAATGATTGTAGCCCTAATAGTTTTGGAGTTATGCTTTAGACATGATTTGTGATCCTGAACATATGAAGGTCAATTGTGACCTCCACCTTGCAGATGCGTCAGAAACTATTATACGTGACACACCTTCTGACTGTCCTTAACATTTGTAAAAAGTTTAACAATTGTACCATGATTCGTTTCTGAGTTATGGCTGAGACACGAATATTGACCAATTTTTAGTATGACCTTGAAATGTGACCTTGACCTTGAAGGTACGAACCCGGCTATGGTGTGTGACACATCCTCCCATGTTCCTTTATAATTGTGTGAAGTTTGATGACTGTGGCCCTAACCGTTTTTGAGTTATTGACTCGGACACACAAACACACATGGACGAATGGACACACGCACACTTCGATCACTATATGCCACCTGACTTAAGTCGGGGGGGCATAAAAACTGTTGAGCTCATCAAATGAGGGGGTCATAAGGTACATTTTTAAGGCAAAAAATGAAATTTTTTAGTTGTTCCAAATTTTTGTTTTGGAGTCATCTGTTATTCGAGTTAACCCTTTACCTGATGAGTGGGATGCATTCTACCACATCATTTACAAAATTCAGCAGCTGAAAAAAATATCTTTCAAAAACTTTCAATAAAAGCATATGATATGATTCCTCATTGGAACAAGCTTGTTCTAATAAGGGGTCACATGATAAAGTTTGGTAAAATTTTGTTGAAATTGTTTTTTAAATGATTAAAATAATAAATTCTGATATCGTGCACATTGGGTAAAGGGTTAAAAAATATTGGAATACTATTTCTTGATCCTATGTTACAACTTACCAAAGATTGCTGTGTTTTAGAGCTGTAGGTTAACCGAAACCGAACCGAGGTTTATAGTTTTTTTTAAAAAACTGAAACCGAAACCGTCGACATCCCATAATCTAAGGTTTTTCGTTTTTTATTAAATACTCTCTTGCTGCAGAAATTCACAGAATGTAGCCATTCCAGAGTAGTGGGAGTACCCAGACACTGCCAATGGCAGTGTCTGGGTACTCTCACTACTCTGGGAAGGCTACATTCTGTGGATTTCTGACATTTCAGCTTAGTTGTGTTTGCAGCTTTCCTCAAGTTGCGTGTAGGTGTCAGACCTCGAAAAATGACCAAGCACAATAAAAGTTCTGTATATTTAGGTAATTATTATATTGGCCTTCCTGATTCTTCATGTACATGTATTATAGCTTATTTCGGGCATTCATTAAGTTTCATTCAATTTCACTACCATTCAGTTATGACTCCGGACATAAGAATGAGTTTTATTGAATTTTACTTGGCCTCATGAACAAACCGAACTGAACCGAGGTTTTACTCCACCTGAAAAACCAAATCCGAAACCGAACAAGAAATTTAAAAACCTACAGCTTTACTGTGTTTGCTCTGACAACCAAGGCACCTTCTTTTTTTGCACTGCCAATTTGCTTTCTGTTTCAGAATACAGTTAAGTGTCATGCTGTTTAGTCTGCAAGTCCAAATAATATGCATGAAGGTTCTTCAATGTGCTTGTAGTGTGTTTGACAGCCCATCTCTCAATCTGTCAAGTTAACAGACAAATTAATTTTCAGTAGTCCAGAGACAAGAGTTAGATAAATTTGCTATACACTTAGGATTTCAAATTGATATACAAATATTGGGAACTGCATTTAGCACAAATCAATAGAAAGCTGCCACAACCTCCTGCTTCTGCAGTTTCCTGGACTAAAAGTTTTAACTCATTTCGATCAGCGAGATTCTACAAAAATAACCTGATAAAACTCTCAAACTGTCCCTTTTATTTATTTATTCAACACTTTCAACAACCTCATGTCATACAGTGCTGCAGATGGAGGAAGCCATAGTATCTGGCCTCATGTCGTACAGTGCTGCAGATGGAAGAAGCCATAGTATCTGGAGAGAACCATCAAGCAGTGATGAATTTATATTTATTTATTTATTGGTGTTTAAGGTCACATATTTATGCACAATGGCTAATTTTGACCATAAGCAGTGATGAACATCTGTCAAGACTTTTCAATGCACTAATACTGGACATGTAGGGTTAGCATTGGTTAACCCTTTACCCAATGAATCGCCCGCATCTGCCCACATAATATGCAAATTCAGCAGCTCAAAAAATATTATTTTCCAAAAAATTTCAACAAGACCAGGGGTCACATGATATGATTTTGTTGAAACTTTTTGAAAAAATTTTAAAAATTATATTTAAAATAATAAATTTTGAAATTGTCTGCATTGTAGTGCTCAAACGACTAGTGAATTCCAAAGTCAACTAGTCAATACCCAAAAGTCAAGTCGACTTTGACTAGTCGTTGGTGATAACTTGTCTCCTTGTAACAGTGCTGGTGTTCCGGTAGAGTGCTGAAGGTCCAAATTTGGCTTCACTTGGGCATTCATATACAGCAACTTACTGGAACATTTATTCTGCTAATGTGCTTCTAATTATGCTAAGAGTGAAATTATATAGTCTTATTTAATTTGCCTTGTTGCGATTTATGGGAGAGTGCCTATAGGCACTCTCCCATAAATTGCAACAAGGCAAATTAATAACATATCCTGATAGCCCAAAATAATTCAGCACTCTACTAGTACCAGTTAAAACAAACTACTGTCACTTCTATTAGATGGCAATAGATGTATACATTGATTGCCCAATATTGCTGTTCAAACTGTCTGACAGTGGCACAAAAGGGATACTATTTACCTAAAAGCTTGAACTCCTCCAACTAGTCGACTGCACAATTGAGAGTCGACTACTGGTTTGCTCAGAGTCGACATCGACAAGTCGACTAATCGTTTGAGTACTACTGCATTGGGTAAAGGGTTAAAGGCAAGTTCACCATCGACATGCAGTACAAATTAGTACACAGCACCATAATGCCACCACATAGGCAATCAGGATTAAGAGAGTTGCCCAAGAACACAACACAGTTTATGCTGGTCAGGGTGGAACCGTCGACCTTTAGGTTTGCAGTTCTATACGATAACCACTGAGCCAGCATACACCCTAACTGTCTCTTTGAAGATCTTCCAAGAATTATAACAATTTTAATTTCTGTGCAAGAAAGATAAACTTTAATAATTTTTTTTTAAATGGACTAAAAGCATATATATACAGTTCATCTAGAGTGTATTATCACTAAATCACCCACAGAGTGGAGATTCCACCCAAGCATTAATTGCAAATTTGTTGCAAAGCATCACAAGCACAAACAAAGTTTCAGCCAATGGACCTCCGGGTTAAACCCAGAGGACCATTTGCTGAAACATTTCATGAATTTTTGGCCAAATGTACAGAATTTGAAAGTGATACTTTGGGTGAAAACTCCACTCCACAGGTGATTTTATTACAATCCACTCTCCATGTACTCTATGTTACCAGAGATGGGTAAAATTTACAAATATCGTTACCTCTTTATTTTAACACAGTGGAAGGAGACTGACCGAAAACAATTTTGAATAACTAAAAGTTCTCATTTTTATGTTTCCAAAACATAGCCAATGACTCTTTTTGAAATGAGCTGCTCAAAGTTCGAATGACTGGTCATAAACTCTATTGGGCGAAAAAAAAATATGAAATGAAAGTGTCAATGACACTGTAGCTCAACTTGACAAACTTGAACTTGGTAAGTTATAAATGAAATGGCAAAATTGAAGATCATTTGTACCAATGTTATTTGATGAAATTTTAACATAACAGCATTATGTGTGCACGACGTCAGAGTAATCCATGCATTTTTAAATGTAAACTGTAAAACTGGCTAAAGGAAGAATGTTGATACACAAATGCAGTATGTTCAAAGGTTATTGTAAATGGCAACTTTTTTCACAGAAATGAATGCTAATCAATAGCTCTCATCTAAAGGTCTTGTCTGATGAGCGCACCAAGTTCAAAAACAATCCTATGATAAATGTGGCCTGTAGGCCATGTCAAAGAATGTTGATGCACAAAGGCAATAAATTCAAAGATTGTTGCTAACAGCAACAGTTTTTGATGGAAATGAAAAGAAAATCAATAGCTCCTATCTTTGTCACCCTGCATAAGCATACAAAATTTCAAAACAACCTGATAATGTATGTGCCCCCTGAGGAATGCCAAAGGAAGATGTTAATGCACAAATGCACTAAGTAGAAGGTCATTGCTTGTGGCAATGTTTTTGTTTTTTTTTTGGGGGGGGGGGGGGGGGGGGGGGGGGGAGGTTTATGGAAATTCAGAAATATACCCTGCAGAGAGTGCAAAAGGGATAAGTTGATGCACAAATGCAGTAAGTTCAAAGACTGGTGAAAATGACAATAAATTTGTATGGAAATGAAAAAAAGCAATAGCTCACATCTAGAGGTCAGCCCAAACACACATACCAAGTTTCAAAGTGATCCGATCATAAATGTGCCCTGAAGGGTGTGTTAAAGGGAAATATTGAGGTCTGACTAAACTAAGTTCAAAGGTCAGCGGCAATATTTTTTAACAGAAATGGAAGACAGCTCCCATATAGATGTCACCCCACACAAGTACACCAAGTTTGCAACCGATCCAATCATAAATGTGCCCTGCAGGGTGTGTCAAAGGGAAATATTGATGCTTAACTGCACTAAGTTTTTACTAAGTTCATCAAAGGTCATTGCCAGTGGCAACATTTTTTGACGGAAATCTAAGAAAATCGATAGCTAAACCATCTAGAGGTAACCCCAAACAAGCATACAAAGTTTCAAAGCAATCCAATCATAAATGTGCCCTGCAGGGTGTGCCAAAGGGAAATATTGAGGTCTGACTAAACTAAGTTCAAAGAACGTTGGACAAGGCAACATTTTTTCACGGAAATGGAAGAAAATCAATAGCTCCCATCTAGAGGTCACCCCAAGTTACAAACATGCCAGGTTTCAAAGCAATCCAATCATAAATGTGCCCTGTAGGGTGTGCCAAAGGGAAATATTGAGGTCTTCTGACTAAACTAAGTTCTAAGAATGTTGGCCGCGGCAACATGTTTTGACGGAAATAGATAAAAACTGATAGCTCCCATCTAGAGGTCACCCCAAATAAGTATACCAGGTTTCAAAGCAATCCAATCATAAATGTTCCCTGTAGGGTGTGCCAAATGGAAATATTGTGGTCTGACTAAACTAAGTTCTAAGAACGTTGGCCGCGGCAACATTTTTTGATGGAAATTGAAGAAAGTCGATAGCTCCCATCTGGAGGTCACCCCAAACAAGCATACCAGGTTTCAAAGCAATCCAATCATAAATATGCTATGTAGGGTGTGCCAAAGGGAAATATTGTGGTCTGACTAAACTAAGTTCTAAGAACATTTGCCGCAGCAACATTTTTTGATGGAAATTGAAGAAAGTCGATAGCTCCCATCTAGAGCTCACTCCAAACAAGCATGCCACGTTTCAAAGCAATCCAATCATAAATGTGCCCTGTAGGGTGTGCCAAAGGGAAATATTGAGGTCTGACTAAACTAAGTTCTAAGAACATTGGCCGTGGTAATATTTTTTGACAGAAATTGAAGAAAATCGATAGCTCCCATGTGGAGGTCACCCTAAACAAGCATACCAAGTTTCCTCCAATCCCTTTGCTTTCTTGTTTGCAAATAAAATATGTTTAATCTAATCTACCAAGTTTCAAAGTGATCTGATCATAAATGCGATCTGTGAGGTGTGCCAAAGGAAATTGCAGACGTACGTACATACTAACATATGTACGCCGACGGACGAGAAGTGATGGCAATAGCTCAGCTTGACTTTGTCAAGTTGAGCTAAAAATAATAAAATTTGAATGGCGTTTTCTGTGCAAGTTCTGGCTGCATTTGTATTATGTTGTTACGTGAGGTAACTGGTAGAGTGCTGGAAGCCCATTTTTGGGTTCCAGTCTGAAGAGCAAATACCACAAAAACTTCATATTCTGTAGATGATCTTTTTCTCCAACCATGCAGGCCATATCCATATTTGCTGTTGTGCCCAAATTAGACTGATCTAAAGGTCTGAGAAAAATTTGTTCTCATGTTTTCGCCTTGTCACAATTTGTGGGAGAGTGCAGGCACTCTCCCATAAATTGCAACAAGGCAAATCCTTACAGACCAAATACTTTCACTTCAAAGATAATATGAAGCACATCCACAGGATATGACGCCCTTTAACTTGTGGTACTCACACTTCTGATTATTTATTTATTTATTGGTGATGTTTAAGGTCACATACTTATGCACAATGGCTAATCTTGACTGTGACAGTTTTATGGGTGGAGGAAGCCGCAGAACCACCGAGCATCGACGAGCAACTCTCAGCTCCTCAACATTCTGACTCTTCTCTTTGCTCAAACAGGGTAACAGAGGTTGAAGATATATGCACCATCGACGTGCCGTACGCCTAAGTACAAGTGTCAGCATGCCCCCGTGTTGGCAACCAGGATAAACCAGCAATAAAACAAATTTTGAATACAAATTCAGACCACCAAAAATAATCAAGCCCTAAACCAGTTAACCCTTTACCCAATGCAGACGATATCAAATTTATTATCTTAAATATCATTTTTTTTAATTTTTCAAAAAAATTCTACAAAACCATATCATGTGACCCCTCTTTGGAATGAGCTCGATGAGCTCGTTCCAAAGAGGGGTCACATGATATGGTTTGGTAGAATTTTTTTTAAAAATAGTATTTTTTCAGCTTCTGAATTTGCATATTACGCGGGCGGATGTGGCCGATTCGTTGGGTAAAGGGTTAATCATAGAGGGGTCTGAAAATTATTGAAAGTGGATTTTTTTTAAAAGCTCTTGTGAACACTTGTATAACGTGGAGTAAAAGGTTAAAAGTAATGATAGGTGTCTCTGGGAAAGTGAACTCTTGTTATCGACGTCAGAGAACTGTCATTGTGTTAACATGCCAGGACAGATACAGTAGCAAATTGGCACAGGATCTGTGTAAACATTGTTTCTAGTGGAATAGATCATAAATTACATGTACTGCGGACAATCAAACAGATTAAAAATAACTGCCTGAGAACAATCAATATTGGTGCCAGAATTCAACAGTGATAGAAAATTTGTCCATGAAATTCAGGAAGGAATATTTTTATATTGGCATATTTGGTTGATTCAACTGAGATTTAAGAAGCTACTTGATCCTCCTTTCATCATCTCAACTAGAAGGAAAAGAACAATTAAGATTTTCTCTAAAATCATAGGAAGATAAGATACAAAACTGCCATTGTGTTTTGACTATTATTGCTACTTGACAGTAAAAATTTAAAAATGTGCCTAGTGAGGCCCCACAAAGTAGATCTGCTGTTTCTCAGGCCATCATTTGTAAAACTGCATGTGGGCGAGCGTTTTTTTATTTTATTCTTTATTTCTGGAATTATTTCTTTGCCATCAAAAGTTAATGTTCTTGGTTTTTGTTTTAGGCCTCATAATCTACAGAATAGCACGGGTGGAGGTGTATTTCATCCCTTGAGAGCAAGATGGCTTTGCAATGCTAAAGCATTGCAACGCCATCTTGCACACAAGGGACAAATGTATCAATTTTTTTAACTTTGGTAAAATATCAGACATAAACCATTTAATTTTTATTTTTTGGAAGTTTACATTGGTTATAAAAAGAGAGCATGCGGCAGCCAAAAGGACCATGTGGGAGGGACTGAGAACAGATTTTAAATTTTTTTAGACCTAAGTTACCTGACATATTTTGGGTTAACATGAAGTATTTGAGGAGTTTTGTATCAAAGAGCCATTAACTGGCTGAGTGCTAGAAACCGCTATTATGGCTCTATTGAAAAGTGCTGAAAGCCACTGTAGTGGCTTCACTCTATTCATTGTCTTGATCATTGCTCAGCAGTAGAACAAAAAAATGTTCATATAAAATTGTTTTGTTAAAATTTCTTGGAGAGTGCCAACAAGGTACAGGCACTCGACAATAAATTATAACAAATCAATTACTTATGAACAAAATCATGATAGAATTAGGCTCCCCTTGCTACCCAATAAAAAAAATATTTGTGTTATAAATCACCTTTGAAAAATAATTTTGCACTAAAAGATGAAACAGGAAGTTATAAAAAAATACTTTGCAGTGATATTTTTTTGTAAACTAAGAAAATGAGGCTGGAAAGACATTTCACTGAAATATTCAGGGCAAATAGTCATGCAGATTCCAGGAATTGACAGAATCTATTTTTATGGATCTCACAATAAGTTTCATCCCATGAGTGCAGCAAAGTGTCATCTGCAATGTTAAGCAATGCATATTGTACCCTGTTGC
The DNA here is from genome assembly GCA_031216915.1 of Pictodentalium vernedei. Lineage (NCBI taxonomy): Eukaryota > Metazoa > Mollusca > Scaphopoda > Dentaliida > Dentaliidae > Pictodentalium > Pictodentalium vernedei. The sequence continues at coordinate 493,101,406 of CM062294.1, read as the reverse complement.
ACTCAAGGGACACACTATATTGATATCTTTCATTTTTTAAATATAATGCTCCAGTTCACATATCTTTTTGATTTTAGACCTGCAGAATTTTAATTTTTATTTTACTTTTTATTTCTTCACATGCTTTTTATCAAAGATGAGAGGTGCGAAAAGCATATGAAGAAATAAAAAATGCTGATAAAATCACTGATCCAATGTCGAGTTGTCATAGCACAAAAGTGGATTTAATCATTATCAACTTATAATTGTTTACAATTTACTATGTGAAGGGTCACTGTGACCTTGACCTTTGACCTAGTGATTTTGCTCCTTCTTGCACCAATGCCAACCTACCTTTGAAGTTTCATGAACGTAGGTGGAACCACTGTCAAATTATCATCTGGAAACCAATTGTTTATGATTTATTATGCTCAAGATCACTGTGACCTCGGCCTTTGACCAAGTGAGTCCAAAATAAAAAGGGGTCTTCCACTCACCTAGGCCAACTTACCTATGAAGTTTCATTGAATGTGGGTCAAACCATTATCAAGTTATTGTCCGGAAACCAATTGTTTACGATTTACTAAGTTGAAGGTCACTGTGACCCTGACCTTTCACCTAGCAAGTCCAAAATAAATAAGGTTCTTCCTCTCACTGATGCCAACCTACCTATGAAGTTTCATGAACGTGGGTCAAAACATTATTGTTTACAATTTACTATGTTCAAGGTCACTGTGACCTTGACCTTTGACCAAGCAAGTCCAATATTAATAGGATTCTTCCTCTCACCGATACCAACCTACCTATGAAGTTTCATGAACATATGTTTAACCATTATCAAGTTATCATCCGGAAACCAATTGTTTACGACTGCCCGCCTGCCTGCCCACCTGCGCCCGCCCGCCCGCCATTCATCAAACTATAAGTCGAGTTTGACTTCACCACAACTCAACTAAAAATAAAATAAGGCAGAGACAAGACAACAATGTAGGTCTATGAGCAGTCAAGTTGCCATCTGACAAAACATTTTGTGTTATGGATTTTTTACTTTAACAAGAGCTGGACTGTTGTCCGGTGCATACCCCCATGTGCTGTACCGCCTAGTGTGTGCATACCTATGACCAACAAATATTAAAGAAAATAATAATTTACTTAAGTTATGAAAGATGAATATCCTTGGATGGACTTACACTTGGACGGAAGCAAGGACACACGGACACACAGACGGACGGACGCATGTAATCCATTATACCCCCATTTTCTTTGAAGCAAAAAAAATTATCTGACAACACCGAAATTCATTCTAGTCTTGGGAAATGTTACAATTTAATTGCATACTAAGTTTCATTTAATTCCAAAATGATTTACTTAAGTTATGAATATTTTCGTACGGACAGATGGACGGATGCACAGACAGATGGACGCAATCCAGTTTTTCCCCACCCTCCCCCCACCCCCCATTTTCTTCAAATATTTTCAACAATTTCCAAGTCAAAAGATATGGTAAATTGTTTGGTGTTTGGAAGTTTTATGCAATGAGGCAGAAGCCTTTGCCATAGCCAAACTGCATGCCATATTTCACTTAAATCCGATAACCCCAATCCAGTATACCACCCCAACCACCCCCCATTTTCTTCGAAAGTTTTCAACAATTTCTAAGTCAAAAGGTATGGTAAATTGTTCGGTGTTTGGAAGTTTTATGCAATGAGGCAGAAGCCTTTGTCATAGGCAAATTGCATGCCATATTTCACTAATATCCGATAACCCATACATGAGATACAGGCTGAACAGACAAATAATGTCCATTTCCTAAAATTTCTAAGTCAAAAAAGGGGGATAACTCTAAAAAGGAGAATGTGAGAAATATTGTTGAATCCTTTTTTTAAAGCCTATACCATAAGCAGTGTTCACGGCAAATTTCATTGCAATAGAACATTGAATACCCGAGATACAGGCTGAACAGACAAAATTTCTAAGTGAACAAGTAATAAAAAAAAAAAAAATGCCGCTCAGGATCACAGATCCAATGTCGAGTTGTGACCTTGACCTTTGACCTGGCGAGTCCAAGGTCAATAGGGTTCTTCCTTGCACCAAGGCCAACACACCTATGAAGTTTCATGACTCTAGGTTGAACCACTATCAAGTTCTCATCCGGAAACCAATTGTTGCGATATACTATGTTCAAGGTCACTGTGACCTTGACCTTTGACCTGGTGAGTCCAACATCAATAGGGTTCTTCCTCGCACCAAGGCCAACACGCCTGTAAAGTTTCATGGCTCTAGGTTGAACCACTATCAAGTTATCATCCGGAAACCAATTGTTGCGATATACTATGTTCAAGGTCACTGTGACCTTGACCTTTGACCTGGTGAGTCCAAGATCAATAGGGTTCTTCCTCGCACCAAGGCCAACATACCTATGAAATTTCATGACTCTAGGTTGAACCACTATCAAGTTATCATCCGGAAACCAATTGTTGCGATATACTATGTTCAAGGTCACTGTGACCTTGACCTGGTGAGGCCAAGATCAATAGGGTTCTTCCTCGCACCAAGGCCAACACACCTATAAAGTTTCATGACTCTAGGTTGAACCACTATCAAGTTATCATCCGGAAACCAATTGTTGCGATATACTATGTTCAAGGTCACTGTGACCTTGACCTTTGACCTGGTGAGTCCAAGATCAATACGGTTCTTCCTCGCACCAAGGCCAACACACCTATGAAGTTTCATGACTCTAGGTTGAACCACTATCAAGTTATCATCCGGAAACCAATTGTTGCGATATACTATGTTAAAGGTCACTGTGACCTTGACCTTTGACGTAGCGAGTCCAAAATCAATAGGGTTCTTCCCCTCACCAAGGCCAATCTACCTATGAAGTTTCATGAATGTGAGTTGAACCATTATCAAGTTATCATCCGGAAACCAATTGTTTAAGATTTACTATGTTCAAGGTCACTGTGACCTTGACCTTCGACGTAGCATGTCCAAAATCAATAGGGTTCTTCCTCCCACCAAGACCAACCTATGTATGAAGTTTAATGAATGTGAGTTGAACCACTATCAAGTTATCATCCGGAAACCAATTGTTTACGCCCGCCCGCCCGGCCGCCCGCCCGCCCGCCCACCCGCCCGCCCGCCATTCACCAAACTATAAGTCGAGTTTGACTTCGTCACAACTCGACTAAAAATAACTAGTGTGGGCATACCTATGACCAACAAATATTATAGAAAATAATAATTTACTTAAGTTATGAAAGTTATGAATATTCTCGGATGGACTATGAAAGTTATGAATATTCTCAGATGGACTCACACACGGACGGACGGACGGACGGACGGATGGACATTCTTACACATTCTTACTTGTGGGTTTTTTCCCATGTTAAACCCTAACCCCCACAAGGTCAAAAAATTAACCCCACAGTGCGAAAAATAACCCCACAAGTGGCCACTGTACTAACCCAACCCAACAACTACCACTGACCCTAAATTGTAAACACAACAATGTACCTCTGCTAAGCCTGGACGGACAGACGGACGAACGGACAGATGCACAGATGCACAGACACATGTAATCCAGTATACCCCCATTTTCTTCGAAAGTGGGGGTATAAAAATTATATACTTTCAATGTTTCCTCTGAATTCCCCTTTGATCCTTCCCAAAACCATTGGTTGAGAAAATTTTCTATTCTTATACAGTGTTATACGTGCATGTGTTTGTTTGTGTATGTACACGTGCACATGCACACATATGTATCTATGAAGACAGTCTGTTACCAGCTACCAGTTACCTGAACATTTTCATAATCATTCTATAATTCATCTGAAATTCATCTTATTCCACCTACGATACTCTGATCACTTAATTACTTAATTATCTTCTGAATCTGTCCACCAATCTGTAAACAAACCACCGGGAATGGCAGGAAGACAGGCAATCTGGCTATGTCATTCCCCACAGCACATGTAATTAATTTTATATTGGTAGATATATTGCTATTTATTGTTCTCTGTGAAACTATTATACATTCAATGTATTTGCATATAAATGTATGCTTGTGCTGCAAATAAAGTTACCGTATTTACTCTATGTATTGGGACACTCTATGATTTGGGACACACATTTTTTCCAGAAAACTACATTTTTTTATGCTGCAAAGTTTGGGACATTCAGGAGATTTGTTTCCAGTTGGCCCATTGCTAGTAGCAGACGACACTCATAAAAAAAATTCTTGAGTAACTAAAAATTTTCATTTTTTGCTTCCAAAACATAGCTTATGATCCCTCATTGGAACGAGTGCAATGCGCACGTTCCAATGAGGGATCATAAGCTATGTTTTGGAAGCAAAAAATGAAAATATAAAAAAAAATTGGACGGCGATTTTCGAATATAGTGATGGAAAACGAATCACTCACAACTTTATTCAGCATCAAACCAATACCAGGCTGTGTTCTTTCCCCATTTTCTAAGAATTGGGACACCTGTGAAAATAATTATTTTTAGCTGTCCCAATACATAGAGTAAATACGGTATATAATAAAAAAAAAACACAAAAGAAAACAGTGTTCCAGTTTTGCTTTTATAACTGCCTATTTACCCAAGACAAGTTTTGTTAAACGTTCCCTTAATTTTTGTTCTGTTTAATTCCGACCTAAATAAAAAAAAAAAAAAAAACACTTGACAAGTTCCATGTCAGAAGGTGTCATCTGAAAATTCCCACACTTTTCAAAACATTTTATAGGAAACAGTATCATGTCTTCACATTGAAATTGTTCTTTTGGATGCTAAAAAGGAATATAATTGTGTGCAGAAAGAACCTGAGGCTGTTCAAAACATGCTAACATTTGACAATTGACTGATGTTCTGAAATCAAGTAAACTGTTCTGATTGGATAACTGTTTCATCATGGATGAATAATTCATATTGAAGAAAAGATACTCTCTGTTTTGACATTCCCTTCAAGAAATCACAGTTAAACAAATATGCGGGAATGCAATTTCAGTTTATGTGCTTTTGCAGTGACGAAACCCACATGGAATCAGAACAAACGATACCATGATATCAGCAGGCTTAACTCCTTGCATGCTGCTGTCATATATTCCTGCCCAGGAAAGGATTTCTCTTGCAACTGCAATAAGTATAGTTTGCACACATTTAATCCCAATTTCTTTGTTGTAAATTGAACTATTTTTTTATCAATGATTTCTTGGGTTAAATTTAGATGAATTTTTCATCACATCCAGTCATGGCTGCAGGCATAGCAGCTATGACTAGATGGGATGAAGAATGTCTTGAAAAAACTCAGCGGGTTAAGGGTTAAACAAAAATATTGATCTGATGTACAATGCGCGAACCAATGAACCAACATACTGCCTTCTGAAGCCAATCAATTCGAGGCTCTAGGTCACATGGTAGCTGAACCTTAGCCTGGAAACTGCGTGGTGATAAATATATACACTCCATTGCATGAACAAACAATCATGCAAACACACACAAAGTCTAACACCATTAACTCCCCCATGTGGGGGCATGGTGGTGTCGTGGTAACCAGTTCTCGTCAGATCACCGAAGTTAAGCAACGTTGAGCACGGTTAGTAGTTGGATGGGTGACCATTTAAGCAACTGATCTGTGCTCAGGCGTCGTGTCCTTGAGCAAAGCACTTAACCCCAATTGCCTACATGGGTGCACGATGACGCTGTGTACTGAGGTGTACTGCACGTCGATGGTGCGCATGTCTTCAGCCAATCTAACCCTGCCTGTGCTTCGGTCCAGAGTTGCGATGTTGAAGAACTGATAGCTGCTCGTCATTGCTCGGTGGTTCTCTCCGGCGACTTCGGCTTCCTCCACCCATAAAACTGTCATGATCATGATTAGCCATTGTGTATAAGTATGTGACCTTAAACACCAATAAATAAATAAATAACTCCCCCATGTAAACTAATTCCACATGGACTTTAAACCAAAGGGTCCAAGGTTCAATCACCACCGGAGGTAACTATTGAAAGGGTTGACTGTTTGTAAGGAAAATGTCCTGTTCTACAGTATAGATGCCGTGGACTGGTCGTTATTATTTATTATTTATTGGTGTTTAAGGTCATATATTTCTGCACAATGGCTAATCATGACCATGACAGTTTTACAGGTGGAGGAAGCCGGAGTATAGAGATGGGTGGTTAACCAAAAATTTGGTTCGGTTTCGGTTTGTTATCAAAACCGAAACAATTACAGAAAACCCGTCGTCACAGTTTTCAACTTCAATGTTGAACAAGCCAAGACCAATACCAGGTCTGGACCTGCGTCGCTGCATGCAATTGATTACAGAGATGAACAGACTTCAAAGTATCAGCAAACAGGAAGTGGCTGCATGGCAGATCTGAAAATTAGACACACGATACAACTCATCATTATGAAGCAGCAGACGAAATATAAAATCATTTCCTTTCATAGAAGCCAAGAAAACTTTGACGGAAGAAGTGCTTCGGACGGACTGGCAGACTGACGAAGTCGAGCGGTTACTAGACCTGCTCTGCCGCTGGCGATGCAGGTAAAAACTCTTATCAGGTCTTCACTTCTCAGAATAAAGAGAGAAACAACCTGAAGTTAACCTTGTTTTCAAACTTCGGAGTCACAATACCCCTTTTTCAGAACAGCGGCTCTAATTGGTATTGCATTCGAGGATGGCATTTACCGCGAAAATAGGTGACAAAATTACATCTTACGAAAACCCGACTGAATGAAACCGAAACCGGAATCCATATGAAATTTGAAAACCACACATCTCTACCAGAGTACCTGTAGAGAATCACCAAGCAACGGCGAGCAACTGTCAGCTCCCCAACATACTAACTTCGCACAAGTAGGGTTAGCAATGGTTGAAGACAGGTGCACTATCGACATGCAGTACGCCGTAGTAGACAACACCACTGTGCCTCCACGTGGACAATGGGGATGAAGTGTCTTGCCCAAGGACACAACACAGTTGCCGCAGGTGGGATTCGAACTGAGGACCTCTTGGCTTGCAGCCTGCACCTTTACCTACTGAGCCACATTGCCCCGGAATGGTCGTAATCCACACGTGGGAAGTAATGTCCACGTATGTGTTTTCCATGTAATAAAAATCATCATCAACAAAATTTTAATTAATGAAGCACCGGGTTGTACCCGGTGCTTCATTAATTAAATTTTTGTTGATTATTCCTACAATTAGTGATTGGAATCTAACATGATGTAACATCCGTGGAAATATTGCCCACCCGTGGAAAGTGACTAGTCCACGGCAACTGTACTGAAAGTACAAAAGTTTGCAGAAACAAGGAAACAAACATGTTAAGCCCCAGTCACACCGAGCGTTCGCATGCCTCTCGTTCGAAAAATGGGGAAACGAAGTTACTTGCGAGCAGAACGTGTAAGAAACGCAGTTAAACGCACTTGAACGTAGTTGAACGAACACCTAAAAATCGTGCGAGTTGAAACTTCAAACTGTTTCAAAGTATTGCTCGTTCTGGAAAAAAAATCCATACGAGCAAAACGTAAAAGTAACGTATCATGAAAGAGTCTTAAACGAGATATAAACGAGGGCAACATGCAGAGCGAGAGAACAGCGAGTTAGAAACGCAACGAACGTACAGAACGAGTGACACGAGAAACGAACGTATCACGAGCGAGACAAGAAACGAGTATAAACGTAACAAACGAGACAAACGTAACAAAAACGTGATTAAAACGTGACACAAACGTAATAAAACGAGAAAAACGAAATACATACGAGATACGACCGAAATACAAACGAGCCAAACGTATCTACCAAAACGAGACTGAAACTTACTATAAACGTAATAACAACCAGACGAACGTAATTCGTAAGTCATACAAACGTAATTACACGTGACAGAAACGTGAAAGCGGACAAAATTGCTACATTTCACCCGAAACGAGCCAAAACGTGCATTTCTGGAAATTTTCACAAACGAGTGCCAACGAGCAAAACGTACTTTTTGTGTGACTGGGGCTTTAGAGAGTGCAAAAGTTAGCACTGGGAAAGAAACAAACAATCATTGTCTTGTAGAAGATAAATACAGATACACACATGTGTATGTATGTACAAATAAGCTTGTGTTTTACTGCCCTCTGTGACATTGTGGCACTTGACATACACAAATCTCAGAAAAGATTCAATATCTGCTCAGTAGGTTGTCCGAGAAATGGTGGCAATGAAACAAAAAAATCAATTTTTCCATCACCAAACAACAAAGATGTTGTCCGATAATAGATACACATATAATTTGAACCACAATATGTGAAGTTGGAAAAAAATGCATTTAGTCAATACTAGTAATTCCCAATATCATAACCACTCACGTTCTCAGAATTTCTCTCTATACACTAAATGAAATTTTATGGATATTATAAAAAATGTTTAACTATTTAACTACCATAGTTTTCTAACAAGTTGGTATATTTATACCATGGTTACATATACGTATATACCGGTATACGAAAAGCCTTTGACATAAATTTTAGCTTTACACACCAATTAAGGTGAACACGCCAGCAATGGAATTTCAATAGTTAAAATTTACACCTACAGTGGACTACATCCAAGTTGACCTTTGGTGAAGTCAACCTGAATGCAAACTTGTCAAATTGTATCGCACGTCGCCTCACGAAGAGTGAAATGAAAGTAGCAATTATTTATTACGTTTTTAAATGAGTTTACCCCATACGACACCAAAAATTAACAAACATGCATTGTCTCATGTTCATAAAGCATCCATAACTTGAAACAGTATGTTATTAAAATGAAAAAGGCCCTGTTTCTTTTTTTAATTTCGTTTCGGCGATAAAATTGACAGCGGTAGTACTGCCCACCAATGCTCATGTAAACAAAAACAGATTTGCACACATGTACGCCAGCTGCTCAGTAAAATTGAGAAAAAATAATAGCGACTCTTAATAATCTGACGATCATGGTATAAATAAAATATACCCAAAGTAGCTTGTGTACCAAATGTTCACCACTCGTGGTGAAGAGGTGTTAACCGCTCGCCAAAGGCTCATGGTTAAAACAACTTCACCACTCATGGTGAACATTTGGTACACCAAGCTACTGTGGGTATATTCTATATTTGCATGGAGAGTGGTGGTGGAAATCCATTCTCACTGTACTGTAAATGACTTTTAACACTCTACTTTTCATTTCAAAACTCTATTCATGGTCATTCAATGAAATGGGGTTATTGGTTCCGAACCAATGAGGTGTAATATAATACCCTAGGGAAGTGTCAATTATTTAATTTAAATTGCCAGAGACATATCAGACGGCTTTAGAGGTGGAGGAAGCCAGAGTACCTCGAGAGAACCACCAAGAAGCAGAGATTAACTGTTTGTTTATTGGGATTTAAAATACTTTCATCAGCAAGGGTCTGATTGTGTCAGACAGTTTTATAGGTGATGGAAGTTGGAGTACAATGCCAGAGAGAACCAGGACATATTTCGACAAGAATCCGAAAATCTATTCATGCAAAGATTTGTGCAACAAAACCAGCAAGAATTCATATAGATCCTTGCTGCACCTCTTATAGAATTCGCGTGACAAGAATTGAGTCAATTAACCCTTTACCCAACATAGTAGCAGCAGCAAATTAACCAATATGCGGCTAACATGACCTGAAATATCCTGCCACTTTGTCAGTAAAATGAAAGTGTCAATGACACTGTAGCTCAACTTGTGTAAGACATGTACATGTATAGTATGTGACACAGCAATGACACACATCTTGGTAATGACCTGATGACAAAGGTACATGTAAAGTATTGTAAAGGTTTGTACATAAATACTGACCGTAGCCTGTAACAAATGTACAGGTAAAGTATTGTAAAGATGGGTGACAGTTAGATGCCTCTAGCCAGAGCTGTATTGAAATGTGCCCTTACAGTGTATAAGTAGCACTGAAAAAATCAAAGTTTGTCTAAATGGCTACTGGTGGCCATCTTGAAATTTTGGACCGCAAACCAACCGTGAAGATCGGTTCATAAATACAGCCTCTAGCCCGAGCCGTATTGACATGTGTACTTAGTGTGTATAAGTTGCACTGAATAAATCAAAGTTCATCAAATTTGCATAATTTCTGCACGAGAAAAAAACCTGTATTATATGTGATGTATTCCATGTTACTAAACATTCATACAAAAAATTTTTCAAATCAGAACTTTCATACAGAAGTTCTGTGTTGGGTAAAGGGTTAACATGTGTTATCAGTACACAACAGGGGTTCAACCATGGTGGCCTCATGGGGTCCTGGAACAGTTTTTCAATTTTGTAAATTATGTAGGTGGATGCAGCTGATTCGTTAGGTAAAGGGTTAAACTGCTTAATTTATAGTTTAATTACTAGTGTTGCTGGTCACGATTTGCTCAAACAGATTTGTTTCGTGAGATTTTATAGCTGACAGGACAGATTTATTTATTTATTTATTTATTTATTTATTTATTTATTTATTTATTTATTTATTTATTTATTTATTTATTTTTAATGTCACATATTTCTGCACAATGGCTAATCATGACCATAACATGGAGATAAAGTCAAGATTAGTAAATAGTTTATACCCGTTACCCATTTTAGAGGACTTCCACCCCAAATATTGGTGACTGGGTCCTATTTCACCAGTGAAACAGGGGCTTCTAAGACAAAATGGAACACTCCCACAATATGAAGCCTTTTGGTCTTGGTACTTGCACTTTTCAGCTGCAGAACACAAGGACTCGAACAACCAGCCTGGGATGATTACTTTGAAAATGTAATGATTATGATTACAATTACTTTGAAAAATTAATCAATTACATTGCTGATTACTTTCTGCCTTTTACTTCAGTGGGATATTACACTAGCCCTCGCTGGAATCATGGGAAGAAGCAGTGCTTGCTTACTACGGTAAACATGTTCTGTTTTACTTATCACTCAACCAGTTAACCATTTGCCAAACATAATGGCTAGCAGTAGTCACAAAAATTACCAATCAAATTTCTATTTATATAGCTTATGACCTCTTATTTGAATGTGATCCATGAGCTCAATTTAATGAAGAGGTTGTTTTGGAGGAGAAAAATAATAATATATAGAGAGTAATCGCTTGACTGGACTGGTTACGTGAAATAATTCACGAGAGGTGAGGGACGATGTGCAAACATGAGTACTCGAATGCACACGAGAGTGTTTTACAATAGAGTCCCTCGCCTCAAATGAATTATTTCACGTAACCAGTCCAGTCAAGCGATTATTCTGTTTATTACTTTTCATTATTAACGATAATTATATTATTTAACCCTTTACCTTATGTAACAGCCAAAACCGGCCAGCACTATTCTCAAAAATCGCCAATTAATTTTCATTATTTTTTCATTTTTTGTCTCAAAAACATAGGTTATGACCCCTCATTGGAACGAGCTCGTTCCAATCAGGGGTCATAACCTATGTTTGTGAGACAAAAAATGAAAATAATAGTTATTCAAGAATTTTTTGGCAAGTGTCGTCTGCTTTTCATGTTAGGTAAAGGGTTAAAAAAAAGCAAAAAAAACAAACAAACAATGAAGTCCCCATTACACCTACAGCAAAGCATCTTCGTTTGCGAGAAAGGATACATGACCCAATTGTTGATTGCATAATTCACTTGTAAAGTTATCTTTTATAATCAAACACAGAAATCCCGGTAAATCACACTTTAGAAAGTAATAAATTTAGTTATTCAAGAATTATTTTTTTGGCAAGTGTTGTCCTACAGTTGAAACAAAAAGTCCTGTCACTGTATTGTGCATCATTCTGAAGTAATGGCGTGCTGAGTAAGTGCACTTTTGTCCCTATCAAACTCAAACTGCCTGATTAGCATAATGCAATTCTTATAACAATAACATGTTCTTTTGAGGGCATTATGGTTCATTAACGGCCCTAGAAAAATGATTAACAGCCCGAGGGCAACTTAAAGGCCCGAGACGAAGTCAATGGCCGTTAATGGTCCCGAGGGCTGTTAATCGTTTTTCGAGGGCCGTTAATGTACCATGATGCCCAAAAGGGAATATGTTATTACTATTATTATCACTTACCACAGAACGCCATTTCAAGCCACTGTAGACATTTTTGATTTTGAAATAGAAGAACGCCATTTCAAGCCACTGAGACATTTTTGATTTAGAAATAGAAGAATCGGATTGTCGTCTGTTTATTCACAAACAAAGGACAAAGTTCAAAGTTGAGTACAATTTATTTGGATGACTCGAAAATAGGATTGCTGGAATTTGGCTGAAGCTCTTTAACTACAAACTCACGCCGTTATTTACAAAATTAGATTATTTATTGTATCAATACTCACCACCACTTTTAAATCCTAAATGAAGTTAATAATCCGAAATAAATCATTGTTTAATCCGTTTTGTTGGAATAAATGGACAACAAAATTTTGAGCACAGTAGTGTCATTTTTCCGGAACATAAATTACCCAAGATTCTGGGCTAGCGGGCCGTTTTCATTATTAACGCTATTTTTCCGGGCTGTTATTGAGTCTTATCGTCCACCTCAGATCATTTTAATAACCCAAGGAGTGCCCTATAAAGTGGTAATAATATATAATAACAGTGTGCCCAACAATTCTATATTAGTAAACAGAGATTATTAACATCATTCCTATCATCTGCTGGGATTACATGTAATTCAATCAGCATATAGTGCAATCAGTGTACAGAACTTCTGTATGAAAGTTCATCATTACGTTAATGATGTAATTAGATATTAAAATTAAACAGCATATACAGAATGAAGAGAGTGGAATACTACTTAATCGCAGTACCATATATTCTCCACACGAAAAGTATTTATAATTGTTTATAACAGCATAAGAAACACTTGCAAACTTTCATCATATGGACCACCGGGTGCAACCCGGTGGTCCATATGATGAAAGTTTGCAAGTGCTTCTTGTGTTTTGTCCTCAGAAATTAATTGTAAATAATTATCAAATGAAACTAGAGGTACTGTGAGCAAACTCACAAAGTGATATCCCCAGCACCTGAAATGTATAAGTTAGATTATCTCCCCTTGGAAATGTCAGAACAGAATTATATTGCTTCATGCACATCTTGATATGGAGTTCTTCCATTGTGTAAAGTTTCATGAAAATGCTTCAAACGGTTTAGGAGGAGTTGCGCTTATAAGGATGGACAGATGGTATAAGTTAGATTATTATCTCCCCTTGGAAATGTTAGAATGGAATTATATTGCTTCATGCACATCTTCACATGGAGTTCTTTTATTGTGTAAAGTTTCATGAAAATTCTTCAAACAGTTTAGGAGGAGTTGCGTTTACAAGGATGGACAGACGGATGGACGGACAGATGGACGGCTAATAGCACATTATATTTTGCATTGCACAGTGCAAAAGTTCTTCATTATTTTGGACTACTCCATTCTACTGCCTTTCTCATAGCCTTTTCAAAGCCTCTTCTCTCAATCGGGAACAATCTCGTCATCTGGGATAAAACAAATTCACGAGCACAATCTCGATGCGAAAAGGTCACGTGACACGACACTTGACAAAAGTTGGTCGAGGGGGATAACTCTGTCAATCAGTCCATTTTATGGACCATCAATGCAAGTCCATGTCTTAGGAGGTGAATTGGCAAATTTTTTTTCAGCTCACAAGGAGGAACTGGGCCAAATATTGGGGGTCGGATTATGAGCTTAGCTCATAATTCAATTTTAGCCCACAATCATTGGACGGACCAAGTTTTTGCCCCATAACTCCCAAATTATTGCACGGACGGGCAGATGGATGGACAGGGTGATTCCTAAATACCCCCCCCCCCCCAAACTTTGTTTGTGGGGGTATAAAAAAGTCTATCCCAAGGCGATTTAGTAGTAATCCCCCTCCACAGACTGTATAGTCTCAATATTTTATTTCTACTACCGACCTGGCTAATAGTGCATTATATTTTGCATTGCACAGTGCAAAAGTTCTTGATTATTTTGGACTACTCTATTCTACTGCAGTAAGTAGCGCATTAACTAACAAGCATTTTCGGTGCTAATTGTGACAGGACTTCTAGTTTCTTATTTATTTATTTATTTATTTATTTATTTATTAGGGTTTAAGGTCACATATTTTTGCACAATGGCTAATCATGACCATGACAGTTTTATGGGTGGAGGAAGCCGCAGTACCCAGAGAGAACCACCGAGCAACGGCGAGCAACTGTCAGCTTCCCAACATACTAACTCCACACAAGTAGGGTTAGCATTGGTTGAAGACAAGTGCACCATCGACATGCAGTACGTCTTAGCACACGATGTCACCATGCCCCCACATGGGCAATGGGGGTGAAGTGTCTTGCCCAAGGACACAACACGATTGCCGCATGTGGGATTCGAACCGAGGACCTCTCGGCTTGCAGCCTGCACCTCTCCCTACTGAGCCACCATGCCCCCACTTCTAGTTTCAACTGTATGTTCATGTCAGGTGAAGCGTTAACTCATCATGTAACAAATCGGCTGCACCCACCCACATAATTTGCAAAAGTGAGCAGTTGAAAAGAAAAAATTCTCAAAACACTTCAAGAAAACCATACAAAGCGACCCCTTCATTGGAATGAGCTCATCAAGCTCATTCCAATGAGGGGTCACATGATATTGCTTTCTTGAAAATTTTTTAAAAAATTTTAAAATAATTAAAATAATAAATTTTGTTACTGTGCCTATTGGGTAAAGACCTGAGTTATGGCTCTTGAAAACACTTCACAATTCAAGAATATTCAGTTTTCAGAGTCCCAGAGGAAAACTGTAAATTACTCCATTATTTTCTACACATCTGTCCAATATTAAGATTAGAATAAGTCACAACATTCTGAGTACAAATACATAACATGTTGATCTCAACTAAATCAAACTGTGAACCCAAGAGTATTGCACACATAATACTCCTTGTCACACTCTACAGAAGTGCTTTGTCAATTATTCATATGCAACAGGAGTACACAGGTCTTTTCGTGGATTATTCTGCTGAATACGGTGTTTCAGAAACATTTCCAATTTAACCAGGACTCAAGTCAGTCTCAAAGGAGTTGATATGACAAATGAAATAACAGACTTTTCTCTGAATGACTCGCTGATGTGACAGATATATACGCTTCTGCTCAGTCTTTTTTAAAACACATTTTTCAGAGAAGAGATCAACATCTCTCACAAAACCACTGTGATGACTCTCTTAAAAGTTTAATATTTATTTACAATTTTCATAGAATACAACCTACAACAATCAGAAATGTGTGGATTCACAAGTAAGGTTGTAGCTATGTGAAGTCATTTCCATCCCTATTTTAATTAAATATGGCATTCAAGATGACAGCTATACAACTAGTGTTACCCACAACATTGACTGGACTGCAGTATTTATATAAAACATTCTTTTATTCAGTAAATTTTCAGCTAAATGTAAAAACATAATAATTACAACAAAAACAAGCCAAGACCAATACCGGGTCTGGACCTGCGTCGCTGCATGCAATTGAATCAGCAAACAGGAAGTGGCTGCATGGCAGATCTGAAAATTGCATACACAATACAACTGATCATTATCAGGCTCCAGATGAAATATAAAATCAATCCCTTGCATAGAAGCCGAGAAAAGTTTGACAAAAAATTTCAATGTTCAGTGAGTACAGTAAAATTTCAAAGTATCGGCAAACAGGAAGTGGCTGCACAGCAGATCTGAAAATTGCTTACACGATACAACTCATCATTATGAAGCAGCAGACCAAATATAAAATCATTCTATTGCATAGAAGCCGAGAAAACCTTGATGAAAAATTTCAATGTTCAGTGGGTACAGTAAAATTTCAAAGTATCGGCAAACAGGAAGTGGCTGCACGGCAGATCTGAAAATTGCTTACACGATACAACTAATCATTATGAAGCAGCAGACCAAATATAAAATCATTCCCTTTCATAGAAGTCAAGAAAACTTTGACGGAAGAAGTGTTTCAGACAGACTGACGGATGGACAGACCAAAAATAGGCCGATGAAATCATCAGATGTGTACCCATACGCACAACTAGTAGAAAGTTGTATGACGGAGGGCCACCACGGATGCCAACATTATGTACACCATACAAGGTATGGGTACATATAGAAATGGATTGGAGTAGTGTCTAATTTGATGGATAAAGGGTTAATATCTCCGGATCAAATTATCAGATTAACACCAAAAACTATACAGCTCAGCAAATCAGTAACCTGAACACAATTATAAAGTAACTTGACAATCCAAGCAATATTTTTCAAGTTATCAAATGCCAAAGGGATTGGAGGAATTTTCAATTTGAGGATAAAGGGTTAATATCTCAGGATCAAATTATCAGATTTACACCAAAAACTATACAGCTCAGCACATCAGTAACCTGAACACAATTATAAAGTAACTTGACAATCCAAGCAATATTTTTCAAGTTATCAAATGCCAAAGGGATTGGAGGAATTTTCAATTTGAGGATAAAGGGTTAATATCTCAGGATCAAATTATCAGATTTACACCAAAAACTATACAGCTCAGCAAATCAATAACCTGAACACAAATATAAAGTAACTTGACAATCCAAGCAATATTTTTCAAGTTATCGAATGCCAAAGGGATTGGAAGAATTTTCAATTTGAAGGATAAAGGGTTAATATCTCAGGATCAAATTATCCGATTTACACCAAAAACTATACAGCTCGGCACATCAGTGACCTGAACACAAATATAAAGTAACTTGACAATCCAAGTAATATTTTTCAAGTTATCGAATGCCAAAGGGATTGGAGAAATTTTCAATTGGAAAGATAAAGGGTTAATATCTCAGTATCAAATTATCAGATTTACACCAAAAACTATACAGCTCGGCAAATCAGTAACCTTAACACAAATATAAAGTAACTAGACAATCCAAGCAATAATTTTCAAGTTATTGAATGCCAAAGGGATTGGAGGAATTCTCAATTTGAAGGATAAAGGGTTAATATCTCAGGATCAAATTATCCGATTTACACCAAAAACTATACAGCTTGGCACATCAGTAACCTGAACACAAATGTAAAGTAACTTGACAGTCTAAGCAATATTTTTCAAGTTATCGAATGCCAAAGAAATGGATACGGATGCCGGAAGGACAGACGGACGGACAGATGGACGGATGGACGGACAGACGGATGGACAAAGGATGGACAAACGATGGATGGTCACCCTGGATGCCGGCATTATGTGTACCATACATAGTATGGGTACACATAAAAAGCACCTGTCTAGATGTACCTTTATAAAAAATGGCCTGAGAAACAGAATATCCTCTTTGCATGGCCTAAAGGAAGGTATACTAATTGGCTACAATTCAAATGAAGCCTCATCATTTTCCTAGAACTAAAGCTGGGCCTAAAATATAATCCTGCCTTGATGCGAATCTAGATTTGGGCTGCACAGTATATCAATAAAGTAAAAAATACTGGTATGGCCACACAAAGTAGATCTGTTTCTCAGGCCATTATTTGTGAAATTGCATGCGGGCGAGCAGTTTTTTATTTTATTTTTTATTTCAGTAATTACTTCTTTGCCATTAAAAGTTCATGTTCTTGGTTTAAGTTTTAGGCCTCATAATCTACAGAATAGCATGGGTGGTGGTGTATTTCATCCCTTGAGTGCAAGAAGGCTTTGCAATGCTAAAGCATTGCAAAGCCTTCTTGCACTCAAGGGACAAATTCATCAATTTTTTTAACTTGGGTATAATATCAGACATAAACCATTTAATTTTTATTTTTTTTAAGTTTAAATTGGTTATAAAAAGAGAGCATGTGGCTGCCAAACGGACCATGCAGGAGGGCCTGAGAAACAGATTTTTTTGATTTTTTTAGGCCTATTCAAACTTGTATCAATTGAACACTGGTGTAAACACAAAAATATTTACCCACATTTCATGATTATTTATTTACCCACAATTTAATTTTCAAGATATGTTGAGTTTATTTAATTGTAATCTCGAATGAATAATATTATCCCTTCACCAAACGAACTGACCAAGTAATATACAAATTATGCAGTTGAAAAAAAATTATTATTCAAAAAAATTCAACAAAACGATATCATGTGACCCCTCATTGGAACAAGCTCATTCTAATGAGGGGTCTCATGATATTGTTTTGCCAATTTTTTTTAAAAAATTTGATAAACTAATATTTAAAATAATAAATTTTGATATTGTCTGCATTGGGTAAAGGGTTATTCGAACTTATTATGTAATTTGCTCCACATTGCAGCTTAGAGGTACAGTTTGTTAATAGTTACGTACTGAAAGTCATTAATTTAATATTGCCTTTTTATGTTTCTGGCACCTCGGAAAAGTTTTGCAGTGATCACCTGTGTCTGACATTTACTCACCAATAACTGTTTGTTTACTGGGGTTTAATGACAATTTGAACAGTCATGGTCATATTGTGTTACAGTTGAAGGAAGCCAGAATAAGTGGAGAGAACCATTGAGCAGCAGAGGGTTAATGTCTATCTCTCCAACTTATTAACCGTTTACCTAACAAATCGCCCGCATCCTCCCGCGTAATAGGCAAATTGAGCAGTTGAAAAAATTACATTTTTCAAAATATTTCAACAAAACCATATCATGTGACCCCTCATTGGAACGAGCTTATTGAGCTCATTCCAATGAGGGGTCACATGACCTGGTTTTGTTGAAATTTTTTGAAAAATTTAAAAAAATTATATTAAAAATAATAAATTTTGATATCGTCTGCATTAGGTAAAGGGTTAAACCAGTGCCAGAACGGTTAGCAAAAGTTGAAGGCAAGTATACTGTCATTGTGCAATGTGCCTCAGTAGACAGTGCTATCATGCTCCCATTTTGGCAATTGCAGGGCTTATATTTCATCAAAATTCGGGAGAATCCATTTGGATTCTCGCGTGAATGGTTCCAAGAATCCATAGCTGCTTTGAGTGTCCCAGGATCCCATTAGGTCACCATGGTTGAACCCCTGTTGTATACCGATAACACATGTTAACCCTCCACCCAACACAGCTTTTCAATTTTTAAAACCTAAACTGAATTCAATAATTTAAAAAAAAATTAAACAATATTTACCAACAAAACCTTACAAATATGGAGGTCACTAGAACCGGCTCACTGAGCCGGTTTCAATGACAGGTTTATATGCACAATTTTACTGACATTGTGTCAGCATATTTCAGGTCATGTTAGCCTTGTTTTGGTTAATTTGCTGCTGCTATGTTAGGTAAAGGGTTAAATTGACTCAATTCTTTTCACAAGAATCCTAGTAGAGGTGCAGCAAGAATCTACATGGATTCTCACAGGCTTCGTTGCACGAATCTTTGCGTGAATCGATTCTCGGATTCTCGTTGAAATAAAAGCCCTGAATGGGAATGAAGTGCCTTGCACAGGGACACAATGCAGATGATGTGCATCAGGATCGAAATGTCAACCTTTCAATCTCAAGTTAAATACTTTAAGCAATGAGCCACTACGCTCCCAACTACTTAACTAAATGAGGTCGGCTCAGCTCTCTACACAGAAATCACCGTTCTAATATTACTTTTCCAAATTTTACTACAAAAGCACAACTTGTGATTACTCATTGGAAGAAGCCTATCAAGCTTCTTCCAATGAGGGGTCATAAGCAAGCCTGAATATAAGCAACCTGTCATTTGCAAAATGGGGTCCCCAGAGAGTGAATTTGCTGATGCTATTCCATACCGTGTGCCAATTTATCCTCTAGGTACAACTTTCTGTTTTGGCTAGAGACTTTGATTCAGACTGAGGCTCACAGAGGGTAACTTTTGTGAAGCTACCCTGCTGTGCATGGTAGCATCACCAAATTCACCCTCTGGGGACCTCATTTTGCAGATGACAGTCTGATTATTTTCAAACTTGGTCATAAGCTAAGTTTTAGAAGCAGAATGTGAGTGTTCACATACATATCAAGGAAAGACTTTTGGAAGTGCCCTTCCGATGTTATATATACAGATTATCATGATAATGTGCATGTCCTGTGATTTGTATCAGATTCGAGGTGGTATTCAGAATGGGATCTCAACAAGCCGGCTTTGCCGGCGAGTTGTGATCCCATTTTTGGACACCAACAAGAACAATGAGTAAGGCTGTCACCGCAATTTTCAAAGTTGTGTTGTCAAATTTTTCACTCTCAGTTGTCACTTCCCATGATGATACGCTTGAATTTACGAGTGTGTAATATTGAATTGTGCAGTTTCTATTTATTGTGTGTGTGTTTGAAGGGGGGGGGGGGGCATTGGCTATTAATAGTTCTGTCGCTTTTGTTTTCTCTTGTAAGCGATCAGCTGAGTCGATCAATGAAATGCAGATAGAATGTATTCATGCACCTGCAATGATAGCCATCGTGTTCCCAGAAAGGAGTCATCTATACGATACCGAATCAGAATGAGTCGTCCATATGATACAGAATTTTATCTTACAATCAACATGTATTTTGTCTGTATTAACTCCACAACTGTCGTGCATCTGACACCCTGATACAGATGTTTGTATCAGGGGGTCAGATACGAGCACATTCCTTTCGCGTGAGTTCCATTTTTTTTCATTTTGTTCATCCGTACGAATAAATAGTTCGTTATATATTTGTCTTCATTCTTGACTTATCCCCAATATATTGTAAGATAAAATGATTATTACCATTATGTTGATGAACAAAATATGTATCCGAGTCTCGCTCCGGGTTCTAAGGGTAGATCACGACTCATCTTCGACTCGTCGTGATTTGCCCTTAGAACCCGGAGCTTGACTTGGATGCATATTTTGTACATCCACATAATGGTAATAATCTCTATGGAACACAATATGTGATACGTACCGTTTCTCATGGTTTTCAAGCCAAAATCTATCTGATTGTCAGATAAAATGTTACAGCTTAATTATTGATCACAAAATAATATGAATATAAAAAGTGTCCAATTTATTCAAGTTTGTCAGAGATTGTTAAGTTACATATTCATTTCATGGACAATCAAAACACCTTCTAAAATTCATGAAGTTTTCTGCATTAACCATGAAGCTTATATACAAAATATGGTCTATCCTCTCAATTCTTTCAAACTAATTAATAGAAAAACTACATTTTCAACAAGGCAAGTCATATCTATGGTAAAGCTGATCAATATTCTATAAAAATCAATTTCCACCTAGATTGACAATCAAAAGATACATACGCATGCAAAACACATTTCCATTCAGTAAAATCCATCTAAAATTATGGAGTGTAAACAGTGCCGTAGCCAAAGTAAGGATTGGGTAGGAAATGGACACTCATCCCCACACACTTTTCCTAATAAATGTCAACCGTATATACATTCATGCCTGAAATACCTAAAACTGGTTGATGTACTCTCAACACAATAGTTCTTAGGTCATTTTGTTGTTGCCATTTCTTTACTTTCTGGGTATTTAAGCCATCAGAAAGTACAGTTGGTACGCCAACTTTTTTTTTTTCTCCAGGAAGACCCCAGACCTTTACCTTTAAGTATACACACTCTGAAACCGACACCAGGTGAAATGAAGTGTTGAAAAAGGTATTTTTCTATTGCCATTGGCAGCAGAAAAATATTTTCACTCCAACTTCATTTAGTTCAATTGCACCCACTTCAAGTGTAAACATAAGCTAGGCATATTTAAAAGTTTAACATGTAACTGGTAGATTGGTGGAAGCCCATATTGGTGCTTTATTCTGAAGCGCAGGTACAGCAACTTTAAAGTTACATATTTTGTGCATGTGCTTCAAATTATCTTTGAAATAAACTTAATTCGTCTGTTGGGATTTGCCATGTTAAAATTTATGGGAGAGTGCCTCTTGGCAAATTTTCTATCCCTCTCCCCACCCCCCACCCCTATCAGTTAACTCTTTACCCAATGCACATGATATCAAAATTTACTATTTTCATTATTGTTTTTTAAAAAGTTTCAAAAAATTTCCACAAAACCATATCATGTGATTCCTCATTGGAACAAGCTCAACAAGCTCGTTGCAATGAGGTGGTTTTGTTGTATTTTTTTTTTAAATACATTTTTTTCGAAAATTACTTAATTCAATTCTACTTAATTCAAAAATTACATGGGTAGATGCAGCCGATTTATTAGGTAAAGGGTTAAGATTGTTCAAGACCCACAGGAACCATGACTGAGTTTGTTGGTGAAAAGTAATCTGCATCGAAACAGTGTTGAATATAACACTGTTAACAGAGATTTCCTTTCACTGGGAAACTACAATATTGTGACCACAAAACATGGACCTATGTGTAGAATGCTGACTGGAACATGTCTGGCCAAAATTCTCTGTCTGCTTTCCTGCCTTCAATACTGTAGAATCGCACCTGTCAAAAAAGGTGTGTGAGAACAATGAATCCGGGATGCTATTTCTCTTTGTTGTTTCCTGATGTGATCTTCATTTTCTGGTATTTTATGAAATCTCGACCCACTAGTGTCAGGCCTGGCATTCTGAAAAATGCAGGGGGGCAAAAAATCGCTCTCCTCAATCAGCTTAGGAGAGCAATTAGCTTAACACAGCATTTTAAGTATCCAGTTAAACAAACTCATTGAAACAGAAACCAACAGACTACATCAGTGATTTTATGAACTTTACTAAGGTAAAGCGAAATCTCTTAGACATCTAGATGTCTCACTCAACAACCGAACACACACTTGACAAGACCTGTGTGTGTACCCAGACCTGTTGTCCAAGAAAGTCATACACCTACCACTACCACCTTCAACCCCCCAAGGGGGGTTGAAGGTGGTAGTGGTAGGCGTATGACTTTCTTGGACAACAGGTCTGCTTGAATCTACAGTCACATCCTGGTGCAAGTGCTTCAAGTGACAGGATAGTAGTAATGGTAGTATATTATAGTGTCAATATTCCTTGAATAATTACTCCTCAAACTGTGATGTCAGTTGTTGAACTTGAAACTGACAGAACAAAAATATTGTTGTGACCCATTTTGCTTCAAATGATTGCAACTGTGTTTGGGTATGGTTGCAGCCATTACCTTTTACCACTAAACCACTTTCAAAATGAAATTACGTGATGTTATGTGACTTCGAAGTTAAATTACATTTTTGCTTTACAACAAAAATTTAATGTGACCATAATACATGTAATCTCAATCATCCCAGACCAAAATATTTAGGAGGAGGGCAATTTTTCGCTCTCCTTAATTCTTTCAGGAGGGCAGAAAGGAGAGCTAAAAAATCGCTCTCCTGAAATTGCCAAGCCTGTAGTGTTAAGTGTGGCATGATCGGATCACAATCTAACTGTGATGGACACCACTTTTGTTATCACAGTATTGTTTTGTGAGCATGGTACCAACAGTTATGATCCAATCTACAGTCCTGGAAATGAGACAGGTGTGAGTGCAATTGCTCCTGTAAGCACCTGGGATTTCTATTTTACGACAGCTAAAAAATGCACTCGTTGAAAAATATTGTGAAGCACTAATATACTGTGAGGGCATATAAATGGGTGTTGTTTTGAGAAAGCAGCACACTATGGCAAGTGGCAAGTTACTGTCATAATTCAGCAATTCCTTATACATTTAACCCTTTGAACACTAGTGGTATCTGCCAGCCCAGTTCAATGGCAGCAATCTGAAGTGTCCATATTCATTATTTGGGGTAGACTCAGGGCTGCACGTTGAAAATACTGATTGGTCTACCCCACACATTTACTGAACAGCCACCCTATTTAATGACTTTGGAAAAGTGGCCGCTCGGGTTCAAAGGGTTAAGGTTTCTGGTGTTTGGTGACTGTATTCCCTCAAAAATTCATATACTAACATTTTACGGGTGCAATTTACTGTCGTCTCTGATTTCGCGGGATCTTAAAACTGCACCCATCAATTTTGTTCATTTCCAGCACTGAATCTATTTACAACTGTGGTGTTGTCAATTCAAGTTGTTGTGTAACTTTTTTTGTTATTGAGGAAAAATAAATTTTCTTGAGCTAGCATGAGAGACCAAGAATAACTGGGAAGTTCCTCAACAAGGGTTAGGGTTACATTTATGCAGAGAAAGTGAATTTATCTAACAATCAACTTAATTTGCACCCCAAAACTCTGAAAAAACATTTGTATCAGCCGTCCGTTCCAATTCCATATCAGACAGATTGAATTTCTGGTAAACACTGCACTTTCACATATGTGCATTGTTATTACTCATTAAAATGTAGTTCCTGAAATTCAAAATTTTGACCAATTTAAACTGAAAAATGGGGTGTGAACAGGCTTTATGTAACAGGATTGTTAGAAAAATGTATTATCATGTCCTGTAATTTGTATTAGGGCTGTCGCGATTATTCGATTAGTCGACTAACCGTCGACTATTGAAGTAGTCGACGTTTTTTATTTTTAATCAATCGTCGTTCATTTTCAAGGTGGTACACGTCCACTACACGTCGGGGCTAAATTGCATTTTTTTGTGAGGTGAATGATCAATGAAGGTGAATAACTTTAAATATCTAACCATAGTTAACATTCATATCCGGAAGACTGTACGACTGTCACTGACTGTGTAAGAAAGAACACTCACAGTTACTCGAGAAGAATAGATTCTTTTGAATTTCTCCAGTCTTGTACACACGAATGCACCCATTGGAAAACCCAAAGCGCGGAAGTGAAAAAATTATGACGAAAGTCAGAACGTCAGATCAAATCTCAAAGTTCGGAACTTCAGACTAAGATCCAATTTTAACAACTGACGAGGGAATGCATAGATCTCAATGTTCAAAATTTCGAGAAACTTATTGCAGAAAGGAAACATATGCAGGAACGTTCTTTGGTAAATTCATTTTAATTCATCGGCTTCAATCTAGTTCAAACTTGGACCCGCAGTCAGTAATATTATTTTAGGGGTTGGTACGTCCTACAGGACGTACCAACCCCAAAAATTATATTACGGACTGTGGGTCCAAGATTGGACTACATATAGCTTCAGTCGGGACCGATTTGTTGTTCCCACAACCCCACTTCGTCTGAACACACTTGTGCCATTGTCATTTTCAGAGTTTTACAAACAGAAGAATGATTTGCTAAAAAATCATGGGAAGCGACTATTAATCGACTAACCGTCGATTACTGGTCACGATTAGTCGATTACAAAAAATGATAGTCGCGACAGCCCTAATTTGTATCAGATTCTCAGTCGTGTTTACAATCGGATCGTAATGAACCCATAAGGATTCGTTGCGATCTGATTGTAAACATACCTTGAATCTGATAAAAAATCACAGGACATCCACATGTTCACGATAATGTATACAGGGACCGATCAGGACTATTTAAAATACGCTCTAGCCTCGGAGCCTATTTTTTCAATTCATGCGCCAGATTTCAATTTACGAAGTCACACTGCTGTTTGTAACACACACTGCAAGTATGTAATAGCTCTCATAATTTTCATTTAGTACACTATAGCAAACATTAATCTTCACTGTGGTTTCTGATCAAGTCTTGGCTGCCTATTTAGGCAGCCAAGACTTGATCAGAAACCACAGTGAAGATTAATGCTTGGTAATTAAGACTTGAAGTATTAACTTAAGCACTCTACAACAATGATAAATGATAATCATATATATAATACATGTAAGAGTGTCTCTCTCGATTATCCATCGAAAGAATATCAAAATATGATCTGAGAAGTTACGCGCCAACTGAGAAGCCTATTTCTGAGATTTAAGAGCCAGGTCCTGATGTTTCAGAACCAAATACGCACTGGCGCATGCCCAGGTCGGTCCCTGGTATATATATCAATGTTTTTCTTTCCCATCGGACCAAACCTAACCACGATCAACATGGTGGATCATTGTTCACCCTTTTGTCCTCAAATTGGACCAATCTCAACGACAAATAACAGGGTTTTACTGTTCAAATTCTCTAAACCAAATCAGTCCACTTGAAATGATATGTTCATTATTTTGGATAATATAATTTCTACAATGTAATATATAAGAAGCATAATTTTGACAAGCTACCTCCTACAGATGCCCTCTTTCCACTTGCAAATAACTGGTATCTTTGTTAGTGACTACTACGTCTATTGAGATTACAAATATTGTAACCATTAACTCTTAACCGGTCGAGTGCTAAATTATTTTCAACCACCAAAAATTGTTAACATGTCTTTGCCTTGTTACAATTTATTGGAGAGTGCCCCCCCCCCCCCCACTCCTGACACACACACAAATGTGAGTGGATGCATATCTAGCCTTTGCCTGTACCAACACCCTCCCCCCCCCCCTGCCCCCCCTCCCCCACAATGCAAGCCCATCTTCAATACATGGAGGCTGAAACAATCTTGGGCCGAAACGTCCCAGTACCAAAACATTCAAGAACCAACACAAGCATTCCTTCTTCACTCATGCCATTTATTCATGTAAATTTTTTGTTCAATCTGTACATTTTTGGTGAGGAAATATTCATTCTTATTATCTTTTGACAGGTTTTATTGTACAATAAAAATTACTGAATGCAAACAATACATATCGTTTTGTTTAAAAAAAAAACACCTGTTGTTGCCGGTACAGTGAAGTTGTGTGTGGTTGTGGTAATTTCGTTTTTGATTTTAGTCAAAAAAAATATTTGAAATGTGTTTTGTATTACTCACATTAGAGAAGGTGCCCTCAGTATTCATAACACCCATTGTGAAAAAAACAAACAAAATAATCCTGTTGGTTCAAAATGAAGACAAAACCGCTTGACATGTTCTCAATTTGTTTGTATATAAGTAAAGGGATGTAACTTATTTCTTGTGATATCTCACAACAGAATTTTTTTCAGTTTTCAACAAACTTTCAATTATATTTTCTTTACACAAAACGGATGAATTTGGTATGAACCATAACAATAGTATATATAATAGGTCAGCTGAAGTTAATTATACTTGAGAGATTGTTTTTATTTAATTTATATTTCGAGTTTATATAATTTTAATTTCACGTAACCATATATGTATGAGAATATATTTGGAATACAATGCATTTGATAAAAACACAAACTATATTTAATTTGACTGCCCTGGAGCACATAATGTGTCCCCATTGTTGTAAACAGTATGACTCTCCCTTGTTTTGTTTTCAAAACAGTCTTTCATGTAGCATGGATCAAACTGGATGTTACAACTCGGGGGTATTAATTCAAATTTATTTTGGAGCGGATATTTTTTCTGGGATCACATCAGGTAATAATAATAATTGGGTCTTATTCCTTGTTCCAAACACCTTGGGACAACATGTCGCAGTCCACCATGACTTTACGAAAATAACAGACTATAATACACTCGTTTTCAAAAAGCTACTTTCGATTTCCATGACTTTTCCATCAACAACATGGGAATTCTCGGAACTCATTGGTAAAACTCAATGTGTATCTTTGATAAATTATCGTTTCCAACTTCTTTAATTTTCAAAATAGAACAGGACAACTATTTTGAAAAGTGTCAAATCGGGAGAAAATAGGATGTGACCGTGAGAGCGTGAGTTGGTGCCTCAAACCGGGAGACTCATGGTGAAACCGGGAGAGTTAACATGTCTGGTGGGCACTCTCCTATAAATTGTAACAAGGCAAATCTTAAAAGACTAAATAATATCATTTCAATGATAATATGAAGCACAGTCGCTGAATTTGAAGCCTTTAAGTTACAGTACCTGCACTTCAGAATAAAGCCCAAATGTGGGCTACCAGCACTCTACCAGTTAACCAAGTATTTTCAAAATATTTTTTATCAAATGTAGTCATGGCTGCTGTGAAGCAGTGTTCACTAGATTTGATGATAAGAAATTTATCCATACTTAACTCAAGAAATCATTGGTCGAAAAGTCAACTCAATTTACAGTGGAGAATTTGATTACTGGGCCCAAATTATACTTATTTCAGTGGCAAGAGAATTGCTGTCCCTGGCAGGAATATCCGTCAGGAGCATATAAGGAGTTAATATATGAAATGAGATGCTTTTTATATGTAACATGTACTTTTGTCTCTAACTTGACTGGTTCTTGTGATATGGATTTTTTCAGGTTAGATCTTCGATCTTCTACCTTCAGATCAACATCAATTTTAGTCTGAAGACAGATGAAAAATCTCTTACGATGTCATCTGAAAAATCGAAACTAAAAGAACCAGTCAGGTGAACCCTTTAATTCACAATTAACTAAATCAATTCAATAAGGTACATGTACATGTATCAAGAAGAAAAAAACAAACTTTTTTTTTTTTCAAATTTTTGTCTTCCTGAACAAAAAAAATCTTGTGACCCCCACAATGGAATGAGCTTATTCCTAAAAGAGTACTTAGCCAACACTTGAAAAACAAAACTTCTTGTACAAGTTGATTACTATAACTCAATTTTTTGTTTCAGTTATCTATGGAACCTCATTATTAACCCTTTATCTAACAAATCAGCTGAATCCATCAACGTAATTTTCAAACAGCAATTGAAAAAAAAATAAATCAATTTCAAATAATTTCTACAAACCTGTATGATGTGACCCCCTCACTGGAACAAGGTCGTTCCAATGAGTGGGGTCACATCACTCACATGATATGATTTTGTTGAAATTTTTTATTTTGGACACATTCAAAAAATAATAAATAAAATAATAAATTCTGATTTATTTATTCGGGTTTAAAGACACATAAATACCCAAGATCATATCGTGTCGGTGACAGTTTTGCAGGTGGAGGAAGCCAGAGTTCCCCAGAGAGAACCACCGAACAACGACAAGCAGCTGCCAGCTCCCCAAAATCGTAACTCAGCGCTGCAACAAAGGCAGGGTTAGATTGGTTGAAGACATGGGCACCATCGAAGTGCAGTACGCCTTAGTACACTGCGTCATCGTGCCCCCATGTGGACAATTGGGGTGAAGTGCCTGGCCCAGGGACACAATGCGGGAGTCCAAATCAATCGCTCAAATGGTCACCCACCCAAGGACTAACCGAGCTCGACATTGCTAAACTTGGGTGATCTGACTAGAACCGGTTGCCACCGTGCCCCCATAAATTCTGATATCATGTGCACTTGGTAAAGAGTTAATCATATCCATGGTTTATGCATTAGGGCTGTAACGATTAATCATGATACGCTTGAACCATGATACATTGCTCATGATTCAATACGTATCATTATGCACTATGTATTATGATACGATAAATAAAAATAATATCAGGTAAAACATTTTCTTAGATCTTGAAAGCGGGTACGATGAAAGCTTGTTCTTTTGCACACCGGCATTGACAGTATGCCATTAACACAGGATTAGTGAGTCCACCAAAAGTTGGTGAATTCCCTCTACTTTGCTAAATATTTATTTGCTAAATCCATTATATCTTGTTTGAGAGCTCACAGTACTCTGTCAAACAAGATATAAGGGATTAGATTGTATGAACATATTTTCTGAGAGGAAAAAAGCACTGGAAAATGGGGCATAAAATCAAAATCTGAAATTAATTATTTATTTATTTATTCATTGGTGTTTCATGTCACATATTTCT
Source organism: Pictodentalium vernedei (assembly GCA_031216915.1). Classification (NCBI taxonomy): domain Eukaryota; kingdom Metazoa; phylum Mollusca; class Scaphopoda; order Dentaliida; family Dentaliidae; genus Pictodentalium; species Pictodentalium vernedei. The sequence goes on along the minus strand of CM062294.1, from coordinate 493,071,817 downwards.
GCACAATGGCTAATCATGACCATGACAGTTTTACAGGTGGAAAAAGCCGGAGTTCCCGGAGAGAACCACCGAGCAACGGCGAGCAACTGTCAGCTCCTCAACATACTAACTCCACACAAGCAGGGTTAGCATTGGTTGAAGACAGGTGCACCATCGACTTGCAGTACGCCTTAGTACACAGCGTCACCGTGCCCCCACATGGCCACATGGACAATGGGGGTGGAGTGTCTTGCCCAAGGACACAATGTGGTTGCCGCAGGTAGGATTCGAACGGAGGACCTCTTGGCTTGCAGCCTGCACCTCTAACTACAGAGCCACTGCGCCCCCTCTGAAATTAATGAATGCCAATGGTTATCACTTTGAGAAGTTACATATTTTTTAAAGAGTGCAATCCAAAATTTGTAATAAAAGAAAGCAAAATAAATACATAGAGTTCAAAGTATTTGATAGTACAGTGGAGCCCACTTAATTGGATATCTCTTAATTGTATATCCCTGTTAATTGAATATAATTTCCAACACAAAACCATTTACCATACCGCCAGTACAAATTTGACCTGTTAATTGAATATAGGTTATAGAGTAAACTCCTATTAATTGAATAAAAAATCTTGTAACCTGTCGAGAAATTACCCTGACTCTCCCCAGTTTTTCTTTGTTTGCAGACCTATTTGGCCTCAGTACATCCAGTACAGGCATTTAATCTATTATATCTTGTTTGACAGAGCTCATAGCGCTCTGTCAAACAAGATAAAATAGAATAAATGCTAAGTTTATCTCTAGAATACAGGAAAGTGATACAAACCCTGTTAATTGAATACTCCTGTTAATTGAATAAATTTCATTGGCAAAGTGGCTATTCAATTAACAGGGTTCCACTGTAGTAGTAGCTGCATGCCATGAGAGATCATGTGAATCATGACACATATCGTGTCGTGCAGATTGAATTGTGATACATATCGTATCGCTGGGGAAGCATATCATTGCAGTCCTATTATGTATCCATACAAACCCTTGGTATCACAATAAATTCAACAGTCAGGGCCAAATCATGTCTGACAGTTTCATGGAAAGTGGGAGTCTGAATAGCAGGTCATAAAATTTCTGTTTTTCAGATAACCAATTTGTTGACCATCCAGTTTTGTTCCAGACTACCGATTTTCAAAAATGGTGATATTTTCCTAAATCATCTGCCATAAAAATGTCCAGAAGTCACACTGGGACAATTTGCTTAAAACCACATGATTCAGATCCAATATTTTAAGTATGCTTTCTATTCCAGTAACAAAGCTTCCTAACTTTTGTTTCATAGCAAATACGCTGAATGTATTAAGAAATATGTTTATCCCATAACAACCATTAAATTTGCAACATGCTGATAAATGTCTGCCATCAAAAGTCCATGTTGATGTGGTAAGATTGCGAATGAGTTGGTTTCCAAAGTAGAACTGAATTTATCTTTCCTTATATTTTATTAACCAATTACCCAATATGAATAGAAGACGATATCACAAACAAAAAAATTCCTCAAAAACTAAAAAGTTTCATTTTTTGACTAAAAACATAGGTTATGACTCACATTGGAAAGATCTCGACAGGCCATGTTTTTAACCCCTTATCAACGCATCAGCCATATCCATCCACGTAAATTTCATGACCATATCATGTGACCTCCTCAATGGAATGAGCTCATCAAACTCATTCTAATGAGGGGTCACATGATATTATTCAGTTGATTTTTTTGTAATTAAAAAAAAAAAAAAAAAAAAAAATAATAGATTCTGACATGTACATTGGGTAACAGGTTAAGAAAATTTTTTTTTTTAAATTTGTGAACAGTAGAGCTGTAGGTTTTTAAATTTCTTGTTCGGTTTTGGTTTTGGTTTTTCAGGTGGAGTAAAACCTCGGTTTTCGGTTTGTTCATGAGGCCAAATAAAATTCAATAAAACTCATTCTTATGTCCGGAATCATAACTGAATGGCAGTGAAATTGAATGAAACTCAATGAATGCCCGAAATAAGCTATAATACATGTACATGAAGAATCAGGAAGGCCAATATAATAATTACCTAAATATACAGAACTTTTATTATGCTTAGCCATTTTTCGAGGTCTGACACCTACACGCAACTTGAGGAAAGCTGCAAACACAACTAAACTGAAATGTGGGAAATTCACAGAATGTTGCCTTCCCAGAGTAGTGAGAGTACCCAGACACTGCCAATGGCAGTGTCTGGGTACTCATACTACTCTCTAATGGCTACATTCTGTGAATTTCTGCAGCAAGAGAGTATTTTAATAAACAAGAGGCCCCACGGGGCCTGAAGCGCTCATCTTGTACAGAACACAATTTAAACAGAGTCCAAGAATGAGTCTACATTAAGCAAGCCATCTCCATAGGCTACACTGTCAATCCTTGAGTCCCTCAGGAGTGACAAAAATAATCTGGGCATCATGCCTTTTCTTCAGTTGATCATAAGTAAAATGTAGAGCTCCCCTATGAAGCCCCTTGATACAACCTATGTGGATTAATCTTAGTACCTCTAGAAGGTACTGAATACAAAATTTTTAATTCTTCAGCAAAATGGCCAATTCCGGCTCCCATAGAGAGCCCAAATATTAACCCAGGCTCTTGATTTGAACACAGTTAAATCTGACTTCCCTAGAGATGTTGTGTACCGAATATGAAAGCATTCTGACTGTTGGATCTGAAGAAGAGAAATTGTAAAGAAATTACTCCGAATTGCACTAAGTTCAAATTTGGGCTACCATAGCGAGCCCAAATATTGACCTATGGATCCGATTTGAACAAACTTGAATCTGACCCCCCTAGAGATGTTGTATACCAAATGTGAAAGCATTCTGACAAGTGAATCTGAAGAAGAAGATTTTTGAAGAAATTCCCTCATATTGTACTAAGTTAAATTTCATGTTCCCATATGGAGCCCAAATATTAACCTAGGCACTCGAATTGAACAACCTGAAATCTGACCCCCCTAGAGATGTTGTATACCAAATATAAAAGTATTCCGACTGGTGGATCTGAAGAAGATTTTTAAAGAAATTTTCTCATATTGCACTAAGTAAAAATTTGGGCTACCATAGTGAACCCAAATATATACCTAGGGATCTGATTTGAACAAACTTGAATCTGACCCCCATAGAGATGTTGCATACCAAATATCAAAGCATTCTGACTGATGGATCTGAAGAAGAAGATTTGTTTAAATTACCCACCATATTGAACAAAGATAAAATTTGGGCTTCCGTAGGAAGCCCAAATATTAACCTAGGGACTTGGTTTGAACAATCTAGAATCTGACCCTCATAACAATGATGTATACCAAATATTAAAAGATTCTGACTGGTGGTTCTGAAGAAGAAGATTTTTAAAGAATATTCCCCATATTACCCTATGTTAAAACTTCGGGCTCCTGTAGAGAGCCCAAATATGAACCAATGAGCTTTATTTCAACAAACTTTTATCTGACCCCCCTATGAATGCTGTATACCAAATATCAAAAGATTCTGATGATTGGTTCTGGAGAAAAGATTTTTTAAAATTTTTGCAAATATGCTGACTCAGCATTTTTTCGATGCCCATTACAGAACACCCTAACATAACCGATGGCAATTTTTTTTTACCATTCAATTCTACTGGTCATAAGGATACTTCATACCAAATAAAAGCTCTCTGTTCCGTGGGGTTTGGGAAATATGGGCGTTTGAAAATATTTCTATTTTTAGCTCCCAGGGATGGGGATGCAGGAATTTTTTTTTTTGCATGGGTCATGTACTTATGACCCAATAATACCACAAACCAAATTTTGTTCATACCGGACCATCGGTTCAGAAAATAGAAATTTTGGGCGGGGCCAAAAATCTTACCCCTCCTATTACAAAGCCAAATATTACTTCACGAACTTCGTTTGAACAAACTTGATTCTACACCTCATATGGAAGCTCCATAGCAAATATCAAGTCATTGTACACACTGGTTCTTGAGAAGAAGATTTTTTAAATATTTGGGTGCATTTTCCCCCACTCCCTCCCTATGGGGCTGGGCATGCTGAGTTGAACAAAAATGAAATGCCTCTTTGGGACCATCACTCACACAAACTTTCACTTGAATTGGCCAAGTGGCTTTGAAGGAGAAGACCAAAACATGGTGTTGACGGACGACGGACGACGGATGGGAAGCGATGAGATTAGCTCAGCCTGACTTTGTCAAGATGAGCTAAAAACGAAAAAAACGTAGATTACGGGATGTTGACAGTTTCGGTTTCGGTTTTAAGAAAAAACAAAAAACCTTGGTTCGGTTTCGGTTAACCTACAGCTCTAGTGAACAGAGTTGACCAGTTTAGTGCACCCTTAGATAGATAAAGGGTTATATTACAAATTATGTGATGAGAAGAATCACCAATTCGTAATAATGTGATGTGAAATTTCTGAATCTTAATTGTTCACTGAAATGGTAAACCTCGGCTCAGGTTGATTTTAGTGAACTCTTTCAAGAGCCTCTATACATGATATGACAGAACAATTCAATAATAACTAGAGTGATGTCACACATGCGGCCCGACTGTCCCAGCAATGGCAATGCTTAGACACAAAATAGTCAGAGCCATTTTTTGTTAACTGTTTACCTAACGAATCTGCCATATCTGCACTCATGATATACAAAATTTGCTATTCAACTTTTATTTTTTCATTTCTGCACTCCAAAACATACCTCATGACCTATTAATGGAACAAGTTTGATGAGCTTGTTCCAATAAGGAGTAATAAGCCATGGTTAGAAGTAAAAAATGAAAAAATCTGATGTTTTGTCTGGGTTTTTAACCACAAACTTTTAGCAAAACTGTAAAGAAAAACAAGAGGCCTGTCACGCCTAGAGAGCTCTGCTGAGGGCCACTGATCGCATGGGCATGTTTTCTAATACTAATATTGTTACAAACTTTAGCCGAAAAATTTTCAGTTGTCACGAAAATTATGGCTTGGATCGATTACACACCGCCTATTGACATTACATGACGTCATAAAGTTTGGTCCAAAAATATTCAGTAGTTTAGAAATTATGGCTCGGACAAACAAAATATTTTTTTCTTGCTCATGTGGCCTGTGACCTTGACCCTGTGGGGTTACAGACTTTATAATGGTTGATGACACACCATCCATTGATAATACATATTGTTATAAAGTTTAGTTGAAAAATATTCAGCGGTTTAGAAATTATGGCTCGGGCAAATAAAATGTTGACGACGGACGGACGGACAGATGGATGGACGACAGACGACGGACGACAGACGACGGACGAATCAGTATAAGAAAAGCTCTGCTGACTTTGTCAGCGGAGCTAAAAAATTGCTTAATTGGCCTGGGGTGGGTGGGGGGGGGGGGGTGGTGGTGGGAGGGGAGGGGAGGGGTTGTCTGGGTTTTTAACCACAAACTTTAAGCAAAACTGTAAAAATACCTTTTTTGACGAAAGGAAAAAAAGTGCCTAATTGGCCCAGGGGGGAGGGGGGGGGGGGGGGGGGGAGGGTTACGTGAGTTTAAAAAAAGTTCTGCATGTAGTTAACTTTTGTTTAAGTTATGGCATGAAAGTTTGGACAGATGGACGGACTGACAGACAGACTGACAGATAGATGGATAGGGCAAGCTCTGTGCTATATCCCTCCCTTATGGGAGGGGATAAAAAGTAACAAAGTATGTGGTAGAAGCCTAATTTGAAAAATTGAAATTTAGAGAAACTAAGTTCGAAAAGCATTGTGAAAAGGGTTAAATTAATGCCAATATTATTTGAAACCACTGTTTACAGCTTCATGTGGCAAAGTCTAATTTCAAATACAAAGAAAGTAAGTCTGAAAACATGTTTAACCCTTTACCCAACGTATCGACCAAAAACGGCCAGCGATATTCTCAAAAATCGCCAATTAATTTTAATTATATTTTCATTTTTTGTCTCAAAAACATAGGTTATGACCCCTCTTTGGAACGAGCTCGTCGAGCTCGTTCCAATGAGGGGTCATAACCTATGTTTTTGAGACAAAAAAATTAAAAAAATAGTTATTCAAGAATTTTGTTTGCAAGTGTCGTCTGCTTTTCATGTTAGGTAAAGGGTTAAAAGGGGTTAAAATCATGCCGATATTAATGAAAATCACTGTAGAAATGTTCAGTCGATAGCAGACATTGTGTCAAATAAGAAACAGTGACATTCCACTAAACTGTTTGAAGAATTAAAGGTGTAAACTGTAACCTGGAAGTTGTAAGTCAAATTGCCATACAAAAAAGGTTTAAATATTTCCCAAAATAACATGAAACATGAAAGAAAAAAACACATAATGAGAATGATATAATCAATAGTAATATTAATTTAAAAGAAAAAAAACTTTAAGGTTGACTAAAAAACTTTAACAACAAACTTTAACCAAAACTCCAAATGTTAACAGACGGACAGACGAAAGTCATGACTAAACATGGAAAAAAAACAGAACACTTGAACCTTCAGTAAAAAACTTTAACCACAAACTTTAACCCAAACTCTAAATGTTAACAGATGGACAGACGGACAGACGGACGAAAGTCATGACTATAGTCCTCACTGCAAACAGTCGGGCTAAAAATGAAGACAGAGAAGCTGTTGTTATTTCAAAAACCAGGCACATATTCCAGGAACCGTGTTTAAATATGTTAAGGGTAATCAAAACCAAAACTAGCCATTATAAAACAGATATTATTATAGTTAGTTTTAAAATTCATACCTACAATGTACACTGAAACTGCTTCATACATATTTATATTCATCAGGGTTCATACGGACTAGTCAATTTGGTTTTCCATAACTTTTTTATACCTCTAACATTAAATTTGCATGATTCCAAAGGCTAAATGCTACTCAATATATAATTCTAGTCCACCACCCCTCCAACCGCTTGACAACTCTTTTAACCCAAAAGGGACCAATTCCAACTTTGATCCCTTTGTACTTCAAAAAATTTGAGTATCGAACATTGAGGCTTTAGGTAATCTTTAAGTTACATTCAAAGTACCTTGGCAGTTGTTTCTAGGCAAGTCTTGGCTGCCTATACAGGCAGCCAAGACTTGCCTAGAAACAACTGCATGACCACCAGATATATTAAAGTGTTGCAAAAATGTATCCAAACCACAAGACCTTTACAGGTTAAGAAGTCCCAAATACCAACTTAGATGTGAGTCTTCCATGGAAGACGTGTGTCGCCTGGCGTTTCAGACAGAATTCTAAGTGAAAAAGGGGCATAACTCTGGAAAAAATACAGCGGATCAAAAAATAAAATAGGAGGTGCACAATGCCATTATGTGATAAAGAATCACTGAAAGTTTCATCAAAATCCATTCATGGGTTAAAGAGGAGTAGCGGATAAGAGAAAGTGTGACGCGGACGACGACGCAAGATGACAAAAGTAATCCCTATATGTCGCTCCCCACAAAATAAAATAGGAGGTGCACAATGCCATTATGTGATAAAGAATCACTGAAAGTTTCATCAAAATCCATTCATAGGTTAAAGAGGAGTGGCAGATAAGAGAAAGTGTGACGCGGACGACGCGGACGGCGCAAGAGAACAAAAGTAATCCCAAAATGTCGCTCCCCACTTCTTGGGGCGGCGACACAATGACTCAAGTAGCGATTATTGGGGAACCCTAAAAATTAGGAGAACAAATATTTTTTGAATGGTCACAGTAGACAGGAGAAATACCCATGTCACACATATCAGTTCATTTTCCTTAACTTTTCCAAAACCCACCCCAATTTTCCATACTTTTTCAGGGCCTGGAAAATCAATTCACTGTTTTCCAAGACTTTCCACACCTTTCTATAACCTGCATGAATCCTGACACATTGATAACAGGCCTAAAAAAAGATCCTATCACATCAATTGCTTTGATGCTAGTGCCGAAATATTGGGCTGTGGTTTTTATGGGACGAACTGCTGACCAGTATGTTCAGATGAACGACTTTTTGTTCATATCAGCTTTGATTTGCATAATCCCCAAACAAAATAATATTTATTTATTTATTGGTGTTTAAGGTCACATATTTTTGCACAATGGCTAATCATGACCACAACATGAGTATCAACTCAAGACCAGGGGTGAGTGTTAATAAGCCATGTTGCCCATTTTAGAGAGGGTTTGCACCTCCCAAGCATTGGAGACTGGGTCCTATTTTACCAGTACAACAGAGCCTGTTTACCGCAGTGAACAGGCACTACTTCACTTCCTGGGGTTCCCGTGGGGAAAACAAAATAATAATTCATGCTATATTTTATGGCCTGGAAAAGTTCAAGAAAACAATGGAGCAAAGGTGCATACTGTTAAACCTTTACAAACGTAACGGCCAAAACCGGCCAATGCTATTCACAAAAATCGCCAATTAATTTTCATTATTTTTTTCATTTTTCGTCTCAAAAACATAGGTTATAACCCCTCTTTGGAATGAGCTCATCGAGCACGATCCAATGAGGGGTCATAACCTATGTTTTTGCGACCAAAAATGAAAAAAAAATAGTTATTTAAGAAGTTTGTTTGCAAGTGTCGTCTGCTTTTCATGTCAGGAAAAGGGTTAAATGAAAAGATATCATTTCCACACATTTTCTTGCAGATATGTGGAAACAATGTTGAATAAAAATGGAAAAATACCAGACTACCCCACAACTCGTGGGTCTCATGCAGTGGCATAGCTATAGGGGTGACTTTAATTTTTGCTGCCCTCCTCCCTAAAACATTGACCCATTGCAAGTTTCACACAACATAGAGACCCAAAATGGCCTCCAATGTAGGGGCTACACACATTACAAAAGTCTCATATTCACTTTTAGAGAACTAAATTTTGCAAAATTTTCTCGGTGGGTAATGGGGATAATTATGTCCGTCTGGCAATTGCCCCCTCCACCCACTTCCCTTCAAGGAAGTGGGAGGAGGAGGCAATGACAGGGGGATCCTAGTTAGGACAAGGAGAGATCCCAGAACCCCACAAAATGCGGATCATCTTGCCCCCCCCCCCCCCCCAAAAAAAAAAACAAAACTGACTAGGGCACCCACTATTATAGAATCCTGGCTACATGACTGAAGAGTTTTAACCCTCTCGCTGGTGTGCAAGTTTTTAATTTCCTGTGCTGAGCCATATATGGGGGAAAAAGGAAAAAATATGATAAAAAATGGAATGAAAGTGTCAATGACACTGTAGCTCAACTTGACAAACTTGAACTTGGTAAGTTATAAATGAAACGGCAAAATTGAAGATCATTAGTACCAATGTTATTTGATGAAATTTCAACATAACAGCATTGTGTGTGCACAACGTCAGAGTAATCTGGAGGTCACCCCAAACACACATACCAAGTTTCAAAGTGATCCGATCATAAATGTGCCCTGAAGGGTGTGTTAAAGGGAAATATTGAGGCCTGACTAAACTAAGTTCAAAGGTAAGCAGCAACATTTTTTGACAGAAATGGAAGAAAATCGACAGCTCCCATATAGATGTCACCCCACACAAGCACACCACGTTTGCAAGCGATCCAATCATAAATATGCCCTGCAGGGTGTGTCAAAGAGAAATATTGATGCTTAACTGCACTAAGTTTTTACTAAGTTCATCGAAGGTCATTGCAACATTTTTTGATGGAAATCGAAGAAAATCGATAGCTCCCATCTAGAGAAAACCCCAAACAAGCATACAAAAATTCAAACCAATCTGATCATAAATGTGCCCTGTAGGGCATGCCAAAGGAATATATTGATACCTGTCTAAACTAAGTTCAAAGATCGTTGCCAGCGGCAACATTTTTTGATGGGCGGAAATGGAAGAAAATCGATAGCTCCCATCTAGAGGTCACCCCAAACAAGCATGCCAGATTTCAAACCAATCCGATCATAAATGTGCCCTGTAGGGTGTGCCAAAGGGAAATATTGAGGTCTGACTAAACTAAGTTCTAAGAACGTTGGCCGCGGAACATTTATTGACGGAAATGGAAGAAAATCATAAATGAAAAAATGATAGTGACAGTTTTTCTATTGGACAACTATTGCCACCAGGTTTCTCCATTTTACATAACTCACGGGGGAGCCGAGGTGGTGGTGTAGCTGTCATCCACAGCAATGCCCTAAAAGTAAAACATCATCCTGACACCTGTAAAACTCAGCCATCTTTTGAAATGCTAGACTGCCTCATGTCGACCAACAGTTCACTTCGATTACTCATAGTTTACCGACCGCCACCATCAAAAAGAAACAAACTTACATCAGCACAATTTTTAAATGAATTCTCAGAATGTCTGTCCTTCTATGCCTTGTATGGAGGAGATATAGCTATTGCCGGCGACTTCAATATCCATGTTGACAATTTAAATGACACTTTTATGAAGCAATTTACTAATCTGTTCGATTCATTCGGCTATTCGCAACTGGTTTTGAAACCTACCCACAACAGAGGACACACCTTGGATCTAATTCTTGTTCGTCAAAGTAACAGCACGTCAGTACAAAACATCTATGTCACAGATCCAGCATTATCTGATCACTATGCAGTCTTGGCTGAATTGACACTAGCAACCTCCAAAATTCCTCCCAAGAAAATTACTTATCGAAAATATAAATGCATCAACATTGATTCCTTGAAAATGGATATAAGTTCATCAACACTGTCTCCAAATTATTTTTGTAGTAGTCATGGATCATCTGAGCAACTGTTATCTTTATTTGAAGAAACTCTTAAGGGCATCATGGCTGAACATGCACCACCAAAGTCAAAAGTTATAACTCATAGGGAAAAAGTGGAGTGGTTTACAGAAGACGTTAGAGCTGCTAAACAACAGCGTCGCAGACTGGAGCGTCGCAGACTGGAGCGTCTATACAACAAAACGAAGCTTGAGATTCACCGGCAGATGTTCTGCCACCAAAGAAATTCAACTAATAAGATCATCAAAAAAGCGAAGAGGGAGTACTACAATTCTCTGATAGAGGGGTCATCAAATATTAGGGTGTTATTCTCAGTAACCAATAGTCTCCTTGGTAAAGAACAAAAAGTCATTCTCCCAGATCATCTAAATACCAATGAAATTCTGGAAAAATTCAGTGATTTTTTCATAACCAAAATTCAATTAATCCTGGATAGTATACCATCACATGAACCACCAGAGTTTGATCAACTTGACATAAAAAGAGATTTTTCCAGTTTTCACACTGTCTTGGAAGAAGATATTCGAAAAATGATTTTGTCATCATCCAATAAATCCAATGATCTAGATGAAATTCCAACATTCCTTCTGAAAGAGACAATTGATGATCTTCTGCCAGCCATATCATCTATTATATCTGCATCCCTTCATGAGGGATTTGTTCCACACCCACTGAAAAAAGCACTTGTTACTCCACTCATCAAGAAGCCATCTCTTGATCCTGACAACCTGAAGAATTATCGACCAGTATCGAACCTCTCCTTCCTGTCTAAATTGTTGGAAAAGGTTGTTGCTTCACAGCTCAAAAAACATCTACATGAAAATGATCTTTTAGAGCCTTTCCAGTCTGCATACAGAGCCAATCACAGTACAGAGACAGCTTTACTGCGAGTCAACAATGACATTGTTAAATCAGTGTCTGAGGGTAAGGCTGTACTGCTTGTTCTCTTGGATTTGTCAGCAGCATTCGACACAGTCGACCATGATATTCTTTTGCAGACATTGACACAGCATGGCATATGTGGAACTGTCTTATCATGGTTTGCATCATATCTAGAAGGACGCAGTCAACAAATATATATCAACAAGACCGGTTCAGAAACCAAGATGTTAAAGTGTGGTGTTCCTCAGGGCTCAGTTCTTGGTCCACTTTTGTTTACTCTGTACACTTCTTCTCTGGGTCTTCTTAAAAGGCATGGCATATCATATCACCTGTATGCTGATGATACCCAACTGTACATTACATTTAATTCATCTCTTCAAAGTGCCTCAATCACTGCAGTCAACAACATGGAAACTTGCATAAATCTGGTGCGGGAATGGATGATAGATTTTAAACTGAAAATGAATGACTCTAAAACAGAATTCTTAGTGATATCCGGGGTTCGCATGCCTACACCCACTGTTACATCAATTCAGGTTGGAAACAACATCACCATGAAAAGTGAATCGGCCAGGAATATTGGACTGATTATGGACTCAAATTTAAAGCTAGACATCCATATCAATAAAATATGTCAAAAATGTTACTGGCAGCTTCGGAATATTGGAAGACTGAGAACTTATCTTAACCAGTCAGCACTTGAAAAACTAGTGCATTCCTTCATCACCTCACAACTAGACTATTGTAATTCAGTGTTAGTGGGGCTGCCGCAGTATTTGATTCAGAAGCTTCAAAAAGTTCAGAATATTGCTGCTAGGATAATTACTGGTACCAAATGCTCTGAACACATAACACCTGTTTTAAGACAATTACATTGGCTTCCAGTTAAACAGAGAATTAATTTCAAAATATTGATCTTAGTATTCAAATGTATCCACAAACTGGCTCCAGTTTACCTGCAAGAGCTCATCACTGTATACACTCCATCACGCAGTCTGAGATCTAAAGATCAAATTCAACTAGTCATATCTTTTAGCAGATCTAATCTAGCTAATGATCGTGTGTTCTCCATCGTGGGTCCAAGATTGTGGAATGCATTGCCTATTAGTGTCAAAAATTCAGAAACTATCAACATCTTCAAGAGAAATCTTAAAACTTTCCTATTTACTGAAGCATTCTCCTGAACCTCCCTAGAGGAAACTGAAACATGTGACTCTTTATTTTCAGAAAAGTGTATTTTATTTCTGTGAAGCGTTTTAGGGCACTCTTCATGGTTTTACTCTTTAACAAAATCAATTATTATTATTATTATTAAAATCGATAGCTCCCATCTAGAGGACACCCCAAACAAGCATACAAAGTTTCAAAGCAATCCAATCATAAATGTGCCCTGTAGGGTGTGCCGAAGGGAAATATTGAGGTCTGACTAAACTAAGTTCTAAGAACGTTGGCCGTGGCAACATTTTTTCATGGAAATGGAAGAAAATCGATAGCTCCCATCTAGAGGTCACCCCAAACAGGCATGCCATGTTTCAAAGCAATCCGATCATAAATTAGCCCTGTAGGGTGTGCCAAAGGGAAATATTGAGGTCTGACTAAACTAAGTTCTAAGAACGTTGGCAGCGACAACATTTTTTGACGGAAATTGAAGAAAATTGATAGCTCCCATCTAGAGGTCACCCCAAACAAGCATACCAAGTTTCAAAGCGATCCAATCATAAATGTGCCCTGTAGGGTGTGCCAAAGGGAAATATTGTGGTCTGACTAAACCAAGTTCTACGAACGTTGGCCACACCTACATTTTTTGACGGAAATTGAAGAAAAGCGATAGCTCCCATCTAGAGGTCACCCCAAACAAGCATACCAAGTTTCAAAGCGATCCAATCATAAATGTGCCAAAGGGAAATATTGAGGTTTGACTAAACTAAGTTTACAAACGTTGGCCATGGCAACATTTTTTGACGGAAATTGAAGAAAATCGATAGACCCCATCCAGAGGTCACCCCAAACAAGCATACCAAGTTTCAAAGCGATCCAATCATAAACGTGCCCTGTAGGGTGTGCCAAAGGGAAATATTGAGGTTTGACTAAACTAAGTTCTAAGAACGTTGGCCACGGCAACATGTTTTGACGGAAATTGAACAAAATCGATAGCTCCCATCTACAGGTCACCCCAAACAAGCATGCCAAGTTTCAAAGCGATCTGATCATAAATGCGAACTGTGAGGTGTGCCAAAAGAAATTGTGGACGTACGTACTAACATACTAACATACTAACGTACGTACGTACGTAGGTACGCCAACAGACGAGAGGTGATGGCAATAGCTCAGCTTGACTTTGTCAAGTTGAGCTAAAAAATCAGAAACGTAAAATAATTCGTAATTTTCATCTGTTAGAACATATTTGAACATGTTTGGAGTCCAATGTTTATTTAGTTCCAATACTTAATTGTGGTGTGGTATAACCCGAAACATGGGTAATAGCATAGTCCAGGCCCGTAATGGTCACATCGGAACTCCCCTCAGATTCATCAGAGACGCTAAAGTCACTTGAACTATCTAAATCACCAGCATAACTTTCATTGTCTGTATACAATTCTGCAACAACTTCTTCGGTTGTGTACAATCTTTTTGACATGTTTGCACTACAAGAACATCAGGAAAAGTAACTCTCATTGGAAATTTCACATGCGGTTCACTCGGGTATTTCCGTAAAAATGACGAAAATTACTCGAAAAAATATCCGACGTCACATAGTCGGTTTCTTACATGTGTCACCAAGTGCGTTATATTGAGAATACCACTGTGCGGCGTATTGATGTTATCTGTGTGGTAACTCCGTACTCTGTACGGACATGTAGCACAAGGAAGGAAATTTTATGTCCGTACCCTTTACCCAACGCTGACGACTTCAAAATTTATTATTTTAAATATAATTTTTAAAAATTTTTTCCAAAAATTTCAACAAAACCATATCATGTGATCCCTCTTTGGAACGAGCTTGATGAATTCGTTCCAAAGAGGGGTCACATGATATGGTTTTGTTGAAATTTGTCAAAACATAATATTTTTTCAGCTGATGAATTTACATATTATGCGGGCGGATGTGGGAGATTCGTTGGGTAAAGGGTTAAAGTGCACTTTCTAACAGTATGTTACATTAGAGCTTTTCAGTTCCAAAGAAAAAAGGGTACATCAGGCACCTGTCATCAACATAAAACTGGTCATAAAAGAACCATACAGACACTAAAAATTTGATTGCTATTTGTGACAAGAGCACTAACAAATTCAAACAATCCTTGATATATAAGTCTAACCCTTCCTATCGATTTTACAAACAAATACATCCCTGTCATTTTCATGTAATCCTATTTCAAGGACAATATTGTAGAAAAACAACAAAGCTTTTCCCACATCAGAGTTTCAATCAATTATAAAGTAAAGAATTTCTATTCAAACACTTTTAGCCCTGAGGATATATCTTTTTTGTATAAAATTCCAACTTACATAATTATAATGTTGTCAAATTGGAAGAGTGATTATTTTTTTTTCAAAGATACCCTGTTTCTAGCAAGGGAAGCCCCAGTTGAGCAAGATATTGTTTGTAAATAATTGATTTGTAAAAATTTGAATCAATTTTATACAAACAACTTTTTCTATTGTGGACTTGGGCTGAAACGACTGGCTCATTTTCACAACCGGCTAACCACGAGCTATAACCGGATAATATCCGGTTATCTGTAGCCATTATTTCACCAAATATAGGAATTGGAAAGCAGTATTCTCAGAAACTATTCCGTAGTGTGTATACAAACAAACGTTGTCGAGTACTCGACAACGTTCATTTGAATACATACTACGGAATAATTTCTGTGGTTACTCAGTACTCAAAGACATTGCAGATCATTAACGAAGTCTTGAATGCCAAGTAGATTATTTATCAATATATACAGCGCTGCTTCGAGGTGTAATCTATCCCAAAGGAGAAGAGGCAGATTTACTATGTTTTAGCCATGGAATGACGATCACTATCGATATTTCAGTTAACCGGTTGACGTTTTTTTCAAATTGGTTAAGTATTTCAGTACAGTGGAGCCCACTTAATTGGATATCTCTTAATTGTATATCCCTGTTAATTGAATATAATTTTCAAACACAAAACCATACCTTCAGCACAAATTTGATCTGTTAAATGCATATGGGTTGTAGAGTAAACTCCTGTTAATTGTATATAAATTTTTGTAAAAGGTAAAAAAAATTACTGTGACACGCACCAAATTCCCCTTGTTTATCAACCTTTTTGGCCTCACTACATCCAATACAGGCATTTATTCTATTATATCTTGTTTGACAGAGCTCTATGAGCTCTGTCAAACAAGATATAATAGAATAAATGCTCAGTTTACCTCCAGAACACAGGAAACTGACCAAATCCCTGTTAATTGTATACTCCTGTTAATTGAATAAATTTCACTGGCAAAATGGATATTCAATTAAGAGGATTCTACTGTACTACTGTGGAGCCAATAAAAAGCAATGTACAGTACGGTCGCTGTGAACTGGTCACTTTCCATGGGTGAGCAATATTTCCACTGACACAATAATATTACAATCCAAACACTAATTATAGGAGTAATCATCAAAAATTTAATTAATGAAGCACCGGTGTTTCATTAATTAAAAGTTTGCTGGTGATAATTTTTATTACCTGGTAAACACATGCATGAACATCACCATCCATGTGTGGATTACAACCAGTCCACGGTGACTGTACTTTAAATTAATACAGTGTAAGGCCACTAAAGTGGCTTTTAGTATTTTTTTATGGAACCATCAAAGTGGTTTCTTGTACGAGAAAAGTTAACCATGCATCAATGACCATTTATCGCAGCAAACAGAACAAAATTATTTATTTATTGGTGTTTAAGGTCACATACTTATGCACAATGGCTAATCATGACCGTGACAGTTTTCGGGTGGAGGAAGCCAGAGTACCCAGAGAGAACCACCGAGCAATGACGAGCAGCTGCCAGCTCCCCAACATCGTAACTCCGCACTGCAGCACAGACATGGTTCGATTGGTTGAAGACATCCATACCATCGACGTGCAGTACACCTTAGTACATGGCGTCATCATTCCCCCATGTGGACAATCGGGGTTAAGTGCCTTGTCCAAGGACACAACGCGGGAGACCGATTCGATCGCTCAGATGGTCACCCATCCGAGGACTAACCGGGCTCGACGTTGCTTAACATCGGTGATCTGACAAGAACCGGTTACCGCAACGCCACTGTGTCCCCAACAGAACAAAAAGGAGTATATAAAAGTGGGGGTCATTAACACTTGACCGACTGACTATTTTCAAAGTGCTTTTCTTCAAATCTGGTCATAGCTGCTTAACCCTTTACCCAACGCAGTCGATTTCAAAATGTATTATTTTAAATATCATTTTTTAAATTTTTTCCAAAAATTTCAACAAAACAATATCATGTAACCCCTCTTTGGATATGGTTTTATTCAAATTTTTCGAAAAATAATATATTTTCAGCTGCTGAATTTGCATATTATGCGGACGGATGCGGGAGATTCGTTGGGTAGAGGGTTAACAGCATCCATAACTATATTTGATGAAAATTTCATCAAAATTTAACTCAAGAAAGCATTGATCAAAAAGTCCATTCCATTTAAAAGGGAGAATCTGGTTAACTCTTTCAACACGAGAGACAGCTTTACCGGTGCAACAACATGATATGTCCTAATTTCATTATGTAGGATGGCTACTAAGTGAAAATGTGTGGCAGAACAATTAATATTTTCAATGTGCAGCCTGAAGGCTGCTCGTTGACAATATTAATTGCTCTACCCCCAAATAATGGATATGGACTCTTTCAATTTCTGCCATTTTACTGGCATGGAAGGTACCACCAGTGTTCAAAGGGTTAAATGTTCTCAAAGGTGATGTAAAATGATATTGGAGCCATAAACAGAAAAAAACTATGCAAGCTTTCATCCAATCAGAGGTTGAGGATTTGTCTTATTGGAACATTACCTTATGTATCAATCAAATCCACCAGCGATACACATGTACACAAAAATCACCATACACACTGTGTTCTTCTACCACTTTTTGCTTTCAAAGCATAGACTGGTACCACAGTGGAATAAGCTCTCTGAGTTTGTTCCAATGAGCAATCCCGAGCAATGCTTTGGAAGCAAAAAATGAAAAGCTTTGGTTATTCAGAAGAAAATGAGTGTAGTCTTCTTGTCATGCTTGATAATAATCTTTCCACCAAATAGGAGTGGATATCTCTGTGAATAGCAGCAGTCACATACATGTAAGGTTATAACATTATTTATTTATTTATGTTTTAACTTATTTGTGTTTAACTCTTAAGGGACTGGAGATTTTTATACATTTTCGCCATACTTTGAAAGTCTACCTCCTGAGGCTTTGCAGTTGTTTCTAGTCAAGTCTTGGTTGCCTACAGAAGCAGCCAAGACTTGCCTAGAAAGAACTGACAAGGCGCTTTGAAAACAAGTTTTGTGTTTACCCAAACAATGCATTTTGAGGCACCTGTTCCTTTGCATTAAAAAGTTAGCGAAGTCGGAATTTGACCCTTAAGGGTTAAGATCGTTTTCAGCATCTATGGCTGTATCATGACAGAAATGGACTCGGCCTTTGGCTGAGTCTAATTCCAAAGGTCACCTACAAAGCTGTACAATTATTTCACCATACACCATGAAAACTGTGGTTTATCTACTTTAAACAACAACATCTTTCTATTAATTAATGTCAACAAAACTTATATTTAACCCTTTACTTAACGAATTGCCAGCAACCGCCCGCGTAATTTGCAAATTCAGCAGTTGAAAGAAAGAAATTTTTCAAAATATTTCAACAAAACTCATCGAGCTCGGTCCAATAAGAGGGTCACATGATAAGGAATTGCTGAATTTTGTTTTTTAAATTTTAAAAAATAGTAAATAAAATAATAAATTTTTATATCTGCGTTGGGTAAAGGGTTAACCCTTTACCCAATGCAGACGATTTCAAAATTTATTATTTTAAATATCATTTTTTAAATTTTTTCAAAACATTTCAACAAAACCATATTATGTGACCCCTCTTTGGAACAAGCTCGACGAGCTCGTTCCAAAGAGGGGTCACATGATATGGTTTTGTTGAAATTCTTCGAAAAATAATATTTTTTCAGCTGCGGCATTTGCATATTACGCGGGCGGATGCGGGCAATTCGTTGGGTAAAGGGTTAAGAAAGTTTTTTCTTAACAATTCTTCAAAATTTTTCTTTACTTTTATCTTGATCTACCTCTAAAAAAGAAGCTGGATATATAACTCATTATTGGTTTCTTCAAAAGTCTATTGAAGTTTTGAAACACACCATGAGGTTATATGTTATGGATCAGTGGCCACAAAGTGAACACGCATCACATAGTTATTTGTGCTCTCTGTGGCAATGCCCTAATAGAAAGGGAGCAGATGTGTTCTATTTGTCATTGTAAGGTCAGCATTAACAGATAAAATTGTTAAAATGTTGAGCTTTAAGACCTTGATAATCATTAAATTTCCCTTGTTAATGGATGTATTTGGCTTCGCTACATCAAATACGGACAGTTACTCTATCTTGTTTGGCAAGTTTCATGAGCTCTGCAAAACAAGATATGATAGAATGAAAGCCTAGTTTATCACCAGAATACAGAAAAATTATAAATTTCATGTTAAATGAATACTCCTGTTAATTGAATAATTTTCACTACCAAAGTGGATACTCAATTAACAGGGTTCCATGTCAGATTAATTTTATGATAATAACCACCATATACAGTACGTGGAGAGTGTATTATCACTAAATCACCCACAGAGTGGAGATTCCACACAAGCAATAATTGCAAATTGGTCGTAAAGCCTAACCAGCACAAGCAAAGTTTCAGCCAATGGACCTCCGGGTTAAACCCGGAGGCCCATTGGCTGAAACATTGCTTGTGTTTTTTGTCGATATGTACAAAATTTGAAAGGTATAACTCGGGTAACTCCACTCCGCGGGTGATTTAGTTACAATCCACTTTCCACGTACTGTATAATTGTACACAGCTGCAGAAGACTTAACAGTGTTTCCACATTACTACATTACTGTAGAAAATACTGTCAAGATATATGGAACCTGCCAGCAGATTTCTTAACCCTTTACCAAACATAATGGCCAAAACCGGCCAGCACTATTTACAAAAATCACCATTCAATTTTCATTATTTTTTTCAGTTTTTGTCTCAAAAACATAGCTTTTGACCCTTCATTGGAACGAGCTCACTCAGCTGGTCCCAATGAGGGATCATAAGCTATGTATTTTGATGCAAAAAGTGAAAAAAATATTACTTATTCCCGAATTTTATTTTCAAGTGTTGTCTTTCTTTTGGGTTAGGTAAAGGGTTAAGGAAGAATACACTTGGGACAACTTGACAGTTTGTGGCAGTATAGGGACTTAAGGGTAAACAATGAAAATTAAATACTAATCCATTTCAAATCTTTTGACATATTCAACACAAGGTGCAATATCACCGGTATCCCCTCGCAAGAAGTGGTTACTAACCAGAAACCATAAAAATTGAAATTTTCTAAGTCCAAAAAGGCCCATGACTCTAGAAAAAATGATTGGACAAAGCCTGTTACTTGTGAATATCCCTTTCTCCATGGTGCTCTATCAGCATACCAAACATCATTTCAATCCAACATCAACTGACTGAGATATGAAGGTCCAAAGTTGTTACAGATGGACAGATAAATGAATGGATGGATGGACAGACGGATGGGCGGACGGACCAACGAATGATAACATGGTGTGGCTAACTAAGTCCATAGCACTCTGTTGCCACCATACATAGCCACACAATGCACCTATATGTTAATTGATAGCCACATAATGTACCTCTCGTGAGAACATGGTATCCATAACTTGCATGTCTATTTCCAGAACATGCACTGAGAGCACATATTTTGCCACATAGAGTCTTTTTAAACATGTTTGCATGTGTGGTTAGCCACACATGCAAATATGACATACAGTGGAACTTTGGGCTGATTGCTAGCCACCACACAATGCATCTCTCATGAGAATGGACGGACAAATGAATGGACAGACTGACCCCACATCTATATCCCCAGCAAACTTCGTTTTGGCGGGGGATAACTGTCATGTATAATTGTACACAGCTGCAGATGACTTAACAGCATTTCTACATTACTACAGAACACACTGTCAAGATAAATGAAACCTACCAGCAGATTTCTTAAGGAAGAATACACTTGGAACAACTTGGGCTGCACAGTATATCGATAAACCGATATATACCGGTATTCAAACCAATATCGATTGAATACCGGTGTAATTACAAAAATATCGGTTTATCGTCATTATTTATTTACCCACAATTCAATTTTCAAGATGTCTTTTGTTTTTTAATTGTAGCCCCGAATGAATAATATTATCCCTTTATCCAAGGAATCGCCTGCTTGAGCCCTCGTAATATACGAATTCAGCAGTTGAAAAAATAATAAAAAATTTCAACAAAACTATATCATGTGACCCCTCACTGGAACGAGCTCGTTGAGCTCGTTCCAATGAGGGGTCACATGATATAGTTTTGTTGAAATCTTTGGGGAAAATTTCATAAACTAATTTTGAAAATAATAAATTTTGATATCATCTGCATTGGGTAAAGGTTTTTTGAACCGCATCATCAAGGCATGCTAATTCATTCCGACTGTGATGCCTTGAGTGTCTGTCGATTGTGGTACTTGTGTTCATATATCTGAACAGTTTTTGATATACTGGTATACCGGTATTCAGTTTTGAATATCGTGCAGCCCTAGGAACAACTTTTTCAAAGCAATATAAATGGGACAGTTTGTGGCAGTATAGGTTCTTAAGGGTTAATAATGAAAATTAAATAGTAATCCATTTCATATCTTTTGACATATGCAACATAAAATAGCAAGATGAATGGGAAGTCATGCAGGTGTGCAGGCCAGGCATGCAGACTGTGGAATATCAAATATTATCTAAAGGCTTGGTGATGAAAAACTGTGTAATGTGTCCTGTATTCAAATTATTCAACTATTTATTCCAGAATTTCACCTCCCACCAAGTGAATGAGTAGATAACCACCATGCGTATATTGATTTAATGTTTCATAAACAATGTGATCAAGGTAAATCATCCAGAAAAGTGAATTAACATTGAAAATCCAATCATGTACTTGTTGACTTCATATTCAATTCTAAAATAAAATTATTGTTAAAGAGCACACTGTAACTGCAAAACTGGATAAAGAATATTTACCCGACAGTGGCATAGAATCTTACTTGTCAAACTGGACTGAAGCATGCCCCTGCACAGCACATGGACACAGGATGTCGAAGAGCAAACTGTGATTTGTTACCAGTACATGAGCTGTGTCTGTAAGACACATATGATGCCCCCCTATGCAAAGTGTAAAATTCTACAAAAAAATTGACCAATTTCAAGAACCTGTAATTTTGCGAAATATTGAAGCAAATCCTGACAACATGCACACCTCTGGTACATGTACAAACATCCTATGAAATAAGAAAAGTCCCAGCTTGAAGACTATGAGATGAGTTAGCTTTACAAACAATGTATTCCAGATGCAAATGGACGGACAGACAGATGGACAGTAGATTGTAGACAAACAGGTGGACAAGGGTAAAACAATATGCCCTGACTATTCATCGTGGGGGCATAAAAAGATATGTGAGAATATTGAATACTATGCGAGACAAGCCAGAAAATAAGCAATCTGTCATTTGCAGAATGAGGTTCTCAGAGGGCAAATTTGCTGATGCTATCCCATGCAATGGGCCAATTTATCCTCTGGGTACCTTTTTCTGTTTAGGTTTGAGACCCTGATTCAGATTGAGGTTCACAGAGGGTAAATTTAGTGATGCTACCCTGCCGTGCAGGGTAGCATCACCAAATTCACCCTCTGGGGACCTCATTTTGCAGATGACAGTCTGCTTAGTTTCTGGCCTGACGTGAGAACATAACGATAGTGGAGTATGAGGGACTGGAATCAATGACCCGAAATGGAATTGTTCCTATACTTCAAACACGTCTTCCAACAAGAGTCATTAATTCCTGTGTGAGTTGCATTCTGGATTTATACCACCTAAGTTAAGTTAATGGAGCTGATATTCTTTAAGAAAAATATCACCTTTGGTGGTTTGATAACTTTCTTGTTTGACATTGTTTTATGTCAAAGCATTTCATTCACATCATGACATCACTAAGATGCATAATGTCCAATCAAATCTGTTCTTACATGGCGCTGTTAAATATAATTCAAACACTTATCCAAACACATTATATCACTCAGATGCATAATGTCCAATCAGATATGTTCTAACATGACATTGTTACACACAGGGCTCAAAATACCTTTTTTCTATGCGTAGCAAAATGCTACACATTTCCGAAGAATGAATAGCATTTTGTTTAAATTGCATAGCAGTTCTTGTATACCGGAGTTATGCCATACTGTTTTGTTTTGAACTCTTCTGAGCAGATAGAATAATGTCCATCCATTCCAGCTATGGTTTTCAACTGAACTGTCTTTAACAGCTGTATGGACTTGGATATTTCCAAATGCATAACATTTCTTAATTTGATAGGCTTAAAGTTATGTTGACTGGGTATTTTATTCAAAATGCAGAAACAATGCAGGATGAATTTAAACCAACAAAATTCACGTATATATGAAGTTGCTAATGCGAGACGGAGAGTTAATCTTATATCAGGAGTAAAGCATCAGTAAACAAGCTTGCAAAGTTTGTTGCAAATTTTCATTTTTACATTTTGCAATACAAGATATTCAACTGCAGCCTATTAGGCTGCAGTTGAATATATTGTATTGCAAAATGCTATACATAATTGAAAATTGTGTAGCCTTTAGCATGTTTTGCATAGCAAATAGCGATGCAAAACCACTTATTTTGAGCCCTGGTTACACATAATCCCGATTCCACACATGGTGTACCTAGACTCTTCCCCAATGTCGGTACTGTAGCTTGTAACATTTAATACACCGAGCAATCGTGGCATAACAGACAATATTTTTTTTCTTATTCAGTCTTGATTTTACACTATTTTATTAAACTTTTACCTAACACGAATGCAGACGACACCTGCAAACAAAATTCTTGAATAATGAAATATTTTCATTTTTTGTCTCAAAAACATAGCTTATGTACTGAGCCCATATATCAAGCAAAGGGCCTTATTTGAACAAACTTGGATCTTACATCCGAAGGATGCTGCTACATACCAAATATTGAAAGATTATGACTGGTGGATTTGAAAAAGATTTTAAAGATTATTCCCCATATTGCACTAAGTTAAAATTTAGGCTCCCACAGAGAGCCCATATATTAACTGAGGGACTTGACTGGAACAAACTTGACTCTAACCCCCAGTAACACTTTTGTATAGCAAGTATTAAAGAGATTCTGACAGGTGGTTCCGGATAACATTCTTTAAAGAATATTTCTCATATAGCACAAAGTTAAAATTAGGGCTCCTGTATGGAGCCCAAATATGAAATAAGAGGCTTAATTTCAACTAGATCGAGTTATTTGTGTGCAAAGCACACAATGGTGTATCCCCGCATTTCCTTAGCAACACCTTCGCATAGTCTTAACGTTTCGAATTAATACCCAAGGAGCCTTTCAATGAAAACTGATTTTCTAATGATAAAAGTGGTTCCACTGGAACCACCTGGGGCAAAATCAAAATTCCAAAACCTTTATGCAGATCTAGAAATGTTACCCGAACACATTAGCATAGTTTAAACGTTTCAAATTAAATACCCTAAGAGCCTTTTGATGAAAACTCATTTTCTAACGATAAAAGTGGTTCCACTGGAACCACCGGGGGCCGAATCAAAATTCCGAAACCTTCATGCACATCTAGAGTTGCTACCTGAACACATTAGCATAGTTTAAGCGTTTCGAATTAAATACCCTAGGAGCCTTTCGATGAAAACTGATTTTCTAACGATAAAAGTGGTTCCACTGGAACCACCAGGGGCAAAATCAGAATTCCGAAACCTTCATGCACATCTAGAGATGTTACCTGAACACATTAGCATAGTATAAGCATTTCGAATTAAATACCCTAGAAGCCTTTTGATGAAAACTGATTTTCTAACGATAAAAGTGGTTCCACTGGAACCAACGGGGGCTAAATCAAAATTCCAAAACCTTCATGCACAACTAGAGATGTTACCTGAACACATTAGCATAGTTTTAACATTTCGAATTGAATACCCTAGGAGCCTTTCGATGAAAACTGTTTTTCTAATGATAAAAGTGGTTCCACTGGAACCACCGGAGGCAAAATCAAAATTTCGAAACCATCATGCACATCTAGAGATGTTACCTGAACACATTAGCATAGTTTAAACATTTCGAATTGAATACCCTAGGAGTCTTTCGATGAAAACTGATTTTCTAACGATAAAAGTGGTTCCACTGGAATCACCAGGGGGCCGAATCAAAATTCCGAAACCTTCATGCACATCTAGAGATGTTACCTGAACACATTAGCATAGTTTAAGCATTTTGAATTAAATACCCTGGAGCCTTTCGATGAAAACTGATTTTCTAACGATAAAAATGGTTCCACTGGAACCACCGGGGGCAAAATCAAAATTCCGAAACCTTCATGCACATCTAGAGATGTTACCTGAACACATTAGCATAGTTTAAATGTTTCGAATTGAATACCCTAGGAGCCTTTTGATGAAAACTGATTTTCTAAAGATAAAAGTGGTTCCACTGGAACCACCAGGGGCAAAATCAAAATTCCGAAACCTTCATGCACATCTAGAGATGTTACCTGAACACATTAGCATAGTTTAAATGTTTCGAATTGAATACCCTAGGAGCCTTTTGATGAAAACTGATTTTCTAACGATAAAAGTGGTTCCACTGGAACCACCGGGGGCTGAATCAAAATTCCGAAACCTTCATGCACATCTAGAGATGTTACCTGAACACATTAGCATAGTTTAAGCATTTCGAATTAAATACCCTAGGAGCCTTTCGATGAAAACTGATTTTCTAACGATAAAAGTGGTTCCACTGGAACCACCGGGGGCAAAATCAAAATTCCGAAACCTTCATGCACATCTAGAGATGTTACCTGAACACATTAGCATAGTTTAAACATTTCAAATTGAATACCCTAGGAGCCTTTCGATGAAAACTGATTTTCTAACGATAAAAGTGGTTCCACTGGAGCCACCGGGAGCCGAATCAAAATTCCGTAACCTTCATGTACATCTAGAGATGTTACCGTGAACACATTAGCATAGTTTAAGCGTTTCATATTAAATACCCTAGGAGCCTTTCGATGAAAACTGATTTTCTAACAATAAATGTGGTTCCACTGGAACCACCGGGGGCAAAATCAAAATTCCGAAACCTTCATGCACATCTAGAGATGTTACCTGAACACATTAGCATAGTTTAAACGTTTCGAATTGAATACCCTAGGAGCCTTTCGATGAAAACTGATTTTCTAACGATAAAAGTGGTTCCACTGGAACCACCGGGGGGGCCAAATCAAAATTCCGAAACCTTCATGCACATCTAGAGATGTTACCTGAACACGTTAGCATAGTTTAAGCATTTCGAATTAAATACCCTAGGAGCCTTTCGATGAAAACTGATTTTCTAACGATAAAAGTGGTTACACTGGAACCACCGGGGGCAAAATCAAAATTCCGAAACCTTCATGCACATCTAGAGATGTTACCTGAACACATTAGCATAGTTTAAATGTTTCAAATTGAATACCCTAGGAGCCTTTCAGGGTGTGACGAACTGACGGACGGATGGACGGACGGACGGACAGACGGACGGACGGACGGACGGATGGACGGACGGACGGACGGATGTACGGACAGAGATCACGACAATATAAACTTGTATTTGACCCCATTATAGATGAGAGAGCCTAATATTAAGCAATGCATTTTATTTGAACAAATTTGAATCTGATCCCTGTAAGGATGCTGTATACCATACAACAAAAGAAGATTTTTAAAGAACATTCCCCTTATTACCATAAGTCAAAATCGAGGCTCCCATAGGGAGCCTAAATATCATCCTTTGGATATGATTTTGACAAACTTGGATCTGACTTCCATAACAAATGTACAAAAAATTTGAATTCATCCACTTTTTCCAAAAAAAATAAAAAATTTTTTTGCTTTTGAAAACTGCCAGCCATATAAGTTACCGACAAGAATAACATGGAATAGATCAGTAATTATAAAGTCGGTGTTGTAAATAAAAGACACCATACTCCATACTCGTAGAAAGCATTATCCCATTTCTTCATCGACGTGTTGAAAATTTTCAGAGGAAAATGAACCACAATGAAACATAGATCATGTTGGGAAGACAAACTTGTTTTGATAACGTGATTCTTGGGCCAAGTTGGGAAATGATTTCATTTCCAAAGATCTGAAATCTGCAAACATTTCATTGCAGTTTTCAAATCTGCAAGGCAATGTAATATACAACAAATGATACCTTTAGAGGAAAATATTCAACTGACAATGTAATAATTGCAAGATAAAGTCCTTAGCTGCAATGTTGAATCGGGAAACTTTAGAAAGTAATGCAAGTTTCATCAAGGGATAAATGCGCCACTGATTCAAACTACTATTATTTGGTTTTTGTCGATGAAACAAACATAAAACTGGAAATTTATGTTTGAAAACGAAATATACTGAGTCAACAAAGAAAGTGTAATAGAAACAAACGTGAAAAAATAGCATAAAGGATGAAATAGAATAGTTCTAATGTTGCATGTTTGTAGACAAGAAGTCGTGCAAAGAGTTTAATGACATGTTGTTGTTGTTTACCCAACTGTATACAATTTTACTACAGATTTCAAAATAGCATGTGCTACCCGAGAATGTCAAATTGAATGGGTGACCGATGATTTTCTTTGTGTTATGTTGTGCTGAAGAGCCTGCGTTATTCAGAAAACAGCTAGTTTTTGTTTTCTGACATTTTAAAAAATGCCAAGATTAAACGAAAATCAGAGGTTGTGTGCCATTGGTATGCATGAGGCTGTGAATCCTCCAGATGAGCTCGCTGCTGAGTTCGAAGTCACTGTGGCCACTATCTACCGTCTCATTGGAAGGTATAGAACCACTAGATCTACTGCTGACCAACCGCATTCAGGTCAACCAAGAGTTACAACCCCTACACAAGACCGACACATCAGGACGGTTCACTTGTGGCATCGCTTCCTTCCAGTGATGAGGACAGCAGCAATTACTCCTGGTAGAACTAACAACAGAATCAGTGCAGAAACTGTCCACAACAGACTCGCTGAACATGGCATCCGAAGTTGGCGTCCATACCACAGACCAATCTTTACCCAACATCATCGTACCGTCAGAATGCAATGGGTATGTCAGCGTGTTCACTGGACTCAGCAGCATTGGAGCACAGTTGTTTTTAGTGATGAATCACGAGTTTGTCTATGGTGCACTGATGGTAGGACAAGAGTGTATCGCCAACAAGGAGAACGGTTTTCTGATGCTAGCATGCGGGAATGCAAGCATTTTGGCGGGGGTAGTGTAATGGTTTGGGCAGGAATTTCCTTGCACCATCGAACACAGTTGATCTTCATCGATGGTAATCTGAACGGACAGCGATATAGGGATTAAATTCTTAACGCTATTGTTGTCCCATTGTTCAACGCTAATGTCAGATTGCAGTTATTCCAGCAAGACAATGCTCGATGTCACTTGGAGCATATCTGTTGTGACTTTCTTGAGGAGCAGAGTTTCGAACTTCTTCCCTGGCCCCCACTTTCGCCAGATTTGTCGCATCTTTGGGATCGATTTGACCGTCGAGTATGACTTCATGATCTTCAGACGTTAACGCGATTTGCGTAATGTTCTAAGGCAGGAGTAGAAGAACGCAATACCACAGAGTGACATCTAGAGACTTGTCAGGTTCTTGTGCGTCAATAGCAAATGGCAGACATACACGCTATTGACTGCCTGTGTGAACTTTTCATTTCACCCCATATCTGAATTGAGACGTCTTGATGTGACGCTGGCAACAGTAAGAACATGAAATTATGCAAATTCATACCGCTAGACTTGAAATATAAATTTACAATAATTTGTTTGGGATTAAAGTGGATAATACTAAAAAAATTGCTCCTCGAAGTTTATTAAACTTTCTTTTTTGACTCATTATATAATTGCATATTATACGCGCCCATATATGTACAAAGTCACACATCATCCAAAATAACTGGAGACGCACAACGGGATAACGCACAAACGTGCTTCATAACCCAATTCTTCTTTGCGACGTTTTAATTTTACAGACGTCATTCCTAAATTATCATGAAACTTTTACTCGTGAATCACGATGCAGGATACATTATGTCCTAAATCATTTGCTCAAATTCAATGTATGTCTGTTAAATTTGTTTATGGTGTGTTAACCCTTTACCGAACGTAACTGAAAAAAACGGCCAGTGCTATTCTCAAAAATCGCCAATTAATTTTCATTATTTTTTCACTTTTTTGTCTCAAAAACATAGGTTATGACCCCTCAACGAGGGGTCATAACCCACGTTTTTGAGACGAAAAATGAAACAAATTAGTTATTCAAGAATTGTTTTTGTAAGTGTCGTCTGCTTTCCTTGTTAAGTAAAGGGTTAAGCGAGTATTGACTACACATCAACACAGCGGTAAAACACGGTATTTTGATGATTGTTTGTATAGTGTCTTGAAAATAAATCTCCAACTTTAGGTCAGGGAAATAGATTGGTTCCAATTTCCAATTTGGACCTAGTTTGACATATATGAGCATTAGTCTACAAATTCGTAGCTGCTCTACAGATAATACTCCATTTTTACTCACTTTCATTGCTTAAATTGTACATTCGTGCCATCAGTATCCATTCAAACATTAATGGGACAGAATCACTTTATCCCGCTTGCTCCTCGAAGTTCATTAAACTTTCTTTTTTGGCTCACTATATATTCACATCAACATACATTGCAGTCCTTACAACTGTATATTTATGAAAAAATAATTTGGTTGTAGCCAAACTATATTTTGGGATGCACAGAAGGCTCAATGAAGTCTGCTGACTGAATAAGAAGGCCAAAGTTTCAGAAAGTTCTTTTTCTGTTCACCAAATCGAGTGAAGTTTAGTACCATCAGAAATTTAAATTTCTTCCTTGCACAACCGCATTGGGTAAAGGGTTAAAGACTTATTATCATTTACTGGAAAGCTCTCTGTAAGAGATATGTCAAGATTATTGCCACATCTAATTTTATTAGAATCAGTCCAGTGCTTTGGAAGTAGAAGACTTAAAAATCACCTTAATGATGGACAATGATAGATGACAATGATGGGCAAAGAGTGATCTATCTCACCTTGACTTTCAGTCAGTTAAGCTAAACAGAGTAACATGAAGCATTCATATGCCCCCACCTACTATAGCACGGATAGCATTAAGCTGTGTAGTGGAGTGGTGGCATTTCTCAAGATACCATAAATGAATGCCATTATAAAGAAACAAACAAACACACAAGCAAATTAACTTGGTTCAACACCCTCTCAATACCTATTCAAAATGGGCAATATAAAACTTATTCAATTTCCTGCTGCCATTTAATAACCATTATTCCCATGGACAAAAAACGATAATGCAAAAAGTTCATATGGATAGTATTTTTAAGTCTAACAAAGGGCATAACTGTGGTAAGTTCCTCCATACTGGTTTATCACAATACCAAAGAGCCTCAAAGCCTGATCACCAATGCTCAAGTTATAATACAAAATGTTCATTTAGGAGCTGTTTTGGAAGTATAACAAGGGATATAACTCTGGTATGTATGCATGGACAAAACCTGCATTGTGTGAATATGTTCTCCCCCATTCTGATCTCTCACCATACCTGAGGATATCAAAATTCATCAACCGATGTTTATTTGAGTTTTAACGAGAGATTTTGTATGGAAATACGGATGGAGCCCTCATCTATATACCCACTGACACTTCCTCTGAAGTAGTGTTCAACCAATTACCAAAAATGGCCGCTGACCGCGGACCGATTATATGGTAATTGAGCTCACAATCGGCCGATTCCGACTGTAATACCGTACACTACTAGACAAGTCGAGCCTTGAAAGAACTACATTAAATTGAACTTATATTACGGGTTTACAGCCCGTTCACTACTAGATAAGTCAAGTCTCGAAAGAACTACATTAAACTGAACATATTTCACAGTGTTAACCCTTTACCCAAGGAATCGCCCGCACCCGCCCACGTAATATGCAAATTCAGCAGTTGGAAAAATATTATTTTTCAAAAAATTTCAACAAAACCATATCATGTGACCCCTCGTTGGAACGAGCTCGTTCCAGCGAGGGGTCACATGATATGGTTTTGCTGAAATTTTTTGAAAAATTTCAAAAATGGTATTTAAAATAATAAATTTTGATATCGTCTGCGTTGGGTAAAGGGTTAAACTCTGTTGACTCATATGTCCGATAAAATTACCAGTCACGCACACTTGGGTGGTAAACGTGGCTCTCAGAGTGGCTCTCAGAGCACGTTTACCACCCAAGTGAGCACAACTGGTAATTGTATGAGAGCCACATTTACGCCCAAGTGTGCGCGACTGGTAATTTTACTGCGACCCGAGTCAATGGAGTCCAACCTTCACTTTTATGGTACATAGTACATAGTATGAACTGGTGATTGCCACAAGTACACTCAATTGTAAGCTTTACATGTGGCTTAACTTGTATATCCTGTAAAGGGGCATCTAGACATCATTTTACATTAACAATTGAATAATTTCAAAAGATAATAAAATGCGGTTTATGAATCATCACAAAATGTTTGGCAACAATCTATTGGACCAATGTTCTAGGAGCCGTTGCCGTTGTCATCCGATTGCCCACAACTGACTGATTGTAGTGGCCGGTTCCGATCATCAGTTGAACACTACTCTGGAGTTTGGGTGCATAAGAAATATGTTTTTTTGCAGGTTTTGAACATCCAATGGTATGGGTGACTAAAGGTCAAAGGTTACAGTTACAGGGATGGTACGGATTAACTCTTTCAACACGAGGGGCCGCTTTTCCGGTCCAGGAACATGATACTTCATAATTTCATTAAGTAGGATTGCAAATAGTGAACGTGTGTGGTAGAACAATTGATATTTTCAAAGTGCAGCCTAAAGGCTGCACGTTGAAAATATTAATTGCTCTACCCCAAATAATGGATATGGGCTCAAGCTTGTCATTTTGATGAAGGTGATTGCCCCGGGCCACAGTTGCGCGCCCGAGTTCAAAATTCCATTGACGGTAAACGTCTGCCTGACCCCGATTTCTGTGGCCCATTAATTCAGTCGAAGGCACCTCAAAATCGACCGCCTCACTCGCAAACGGCAATTTTCGCAGATTGAAGGAGGTACGTGTAACAAAAGAGCAATTTGTGAAGTTTGTAGTGTGTCGTCAATGCAGTCACCCAGAGATAGTAAGTAACTTTCCAAATATAAGCGGGAGGTCTACCAATTCCAAAGTTGTAATTAGTTATTACATTGTACATCAGACTGAAAGAACTCTCATGTCACACGCGATCACAGGATGTATCATCCCCAAGCAAGATCGACCCCTGACGTTTTGCCTGGGACTTTTCGTCCCAAAATTATAGCCGGGACAATTCGTCCCCCAAATCTTATTGATTCGTCCCAAGTTATCGGCATCTGGCGGTGAGCACAGTGCACTGGCTTTTACAGTCATGTAATGTATTGATACAGGCTTCGTTATTTGGATGCAAGATAACGGTATTATATAACAAACACTCTCTGTTGGTGAGTGTCATGGGTAACCTGGTATCTTGCATCCAAATATTCAAGACTGCCAAAATGGCACTCCTGGGGTTATTTGAGGCGACCCACAATGGCCCTCCTGCAGTTTTCAAAATAACAAGCCTTTGGGCTCTTCCAATTTCTGCCATTTAATTGGCATGGAAATACCACCAGTGTTCAAAGGGTTAAGCGATGTGCCTAGTGTGAGTCCCTCATCTCAGAAAAAAATGACAAGAGACATTAACATACATCTTAGTGGGAAATAGCCTCAGACATCACATATTTTGGAAGACCAAAGGCTAAAAAGGTCATAGTCACAGAAAAAGTAAGGATAAAGATGGGTGATCCATCAATGTGGGTGAGCAACTCGACTGTCTGCCAGTTGTCAGCAAGCTGAAGACAAATTTTTCTAAATTTTGTTAGACACATAGTGTTTAGAACCATGTAAAAGTCAGATGATTCCACTGGGGTAAGCTGACTTTTAAAGAGATTAAAATTCTTTACATTTTTTCAAGGACATTTTATTGTGTATTTGAAGCTGAAGTTGCATAAATATCATGGGAACAAGATGCTTATCCCACAGAAAGAGAAGCATTTGCACTGCATGACTTCAATCACAGGTCAAGAGAATTAAAGTTAAAAGTGAAATTTATAGAATTAGAAATTTCCAACTGACACTTACAAATACAGTTAAAACTAGAAGTCCTGGCACAAACTGTGCACTTATCTAGGCTGAATTGCGCGTATGAATTGTGCACAATTGCCACATCGAATGGCATCCAAAGCACGGCAGGTTCTCCTGGTTACTCATGGCAAACAAGGGCAATGTTTCTGTCAATGGACCTCCGGGTTACCCGGAGGTCCATTGGCTGAAACATTGCTTGTGCACAGGCCATATTTACAGAATTTGATAGCCTTACTATGGTCATATCGCATAGATTAGCGTGTATATCGACGTGCTATTTGTGCGCATTTCGGGACAGGACTTTTAGTTTTAACTGTACCCATTAGAAGGAGTGACAGGTAAGAAACTAATGGACAGCATTATCATTGTAAACTGATTAATTTTACTTTAACCCTCTACCCAACATAATCACCCAACTTAGATGTGAGTCTTCCATGGAAGATGTGTGTCGCCTGTTCTAAGTGGAAAAGGGTCATAACTCTGGAAAAAATACAGCGGATCAAAAAATAAAATAGGAGGTGCACAATGCCATTAAGTGATAAAGAATCACTGAAAGTTTCATCAAAATCCATTCATAGGTTAAAGAGGAGTGGCGGATAAGAGAAAGTGTGATGCGGACGACGCAAGATGACAAAAGTAATCCCTATATGTCGCTCCCCACTTCGTGGGGCGGCGACACAAAAGCGACGATTCAGTAAAAAGGCCAATCAAATTTCATTATTTTTTCA
Source organism: Pictodentalium vernedei (assembly GCA_031216915.1). Lineage (NCBI taxonomy): Eukaryota > Metazoa > Mollusca > Scaphopoda > Dentaliida > Dentaliidae > Pictodentalium > Pictodentalium vernedei. The sequence continues at coordinate 493,037,837 of CM062294.1, read as the reverse complement.
ATTTTTGCTTTCAAAACATAGTACTCAATGAGCTCATTCCAAGGAGAGGTCATAAGGTGTTTTTAAGTAGAAAAAATTAAAAAATTTTAGTTGCATGTATTCAAAAATTATTTTGCAAGTGTCATCCTCATGTTGTGTTAGGTTAAGGGTTAATGTTTTCAACTGAATTATATATGTACATATATACAAGGTAAACTTGAGTAAAATTAATAGCACACCATTATATATCCCTAATTTATTTATTTACTAGGGGTTTAACTCTTTCAACATGAGAAGACACTTTTCCGGTCCAGGAACACAATACGTGATAATTTCATTAAGTAGGATGGCTACTCATCATCATCATCATCATCATTCTCGGATGTTAAGCTATTTGCTTTTTCCGGTTAAAGTTTGTGGTGTATTCAAGTCGGTGGATTTGCTGTAATTACTTAATGTTTACTCAATGTTTCCGGATGTGTACATTCTATCCTCGAAGTGTGCGTCTAGTAATGATTTGAAAACACTTTGTTTGTGTGCCTTGTGACCAGGCAAGAACAGCGTCTACGGAAACTGGAGAGCAAATTCTGATCACAGATCATCTATAAACATGTAAACAATTGAAGGAGAAAACTAAAATTTAATAAATGGTATCATTGCTAGTCCTGTTGTTGATTCATCCCATCAAAACCACCAGTCATTGTCCCGATATGATTTCTGGGGGCGAGATGACCCACCTCTAAATGTGGGGCGAAACAACCAGTGGCAAAACGACCTGGGGCGAACGGGAATTGGGGCAAAAACACCCGAAGGGGGCAAATGGGATTTGGGGCGAAACGACCCGGGACCTTGGTAATAGAACTTTCGCTGTGGCTTCTACCTACTTATGGAATGAGCTGCTTGAGTACTTCAAAAGACCACAGAGTACGATTTCCTTTTAAAAATCATCAAAAACATTTTTCTTCAAGGCAGCCCTTGGGTCGGCTACAGATGTATAATAGCGAAATTCCTGTATTCTGAATATAAATGATATTCATGTTACAATGTATATGGCAGTGTCTCTTTGTTCTCTATAATATTTTGTAAAGCTCATGAAAACCTTAGTGGATATGCAGTTTTCAACAACATTATTATTATTATTAAGGTTTGAATCAAAATCAAAATCTGGAAAGTATTCTGTACATTCTTGGATACAGAATAGTCATATTCCAAAGAATAATTAAACTCTGTACCTCAAGTCATTAGCATAAGCAAGGGAATGAGAGGAACAATGGATCCCTGTTAATTGAATGGCCACTTTGCCAATGAAAATTATTCAATTAACAGTATTCAATTAACAGGGAATGTGTCACTTTCCTGTATTCTGGACACAAACTTAGCGTTTACAGGCCTGTCTTTTTGAAAAGCACAGGAGGGCAGTTGCTGGCACTCCTTGGTCTATATTCAGGCAGGTGCAAGCCCACCCAGGTGGGCTGGTACCTACCAGAATCATAAGAATCAGGCTATTGAGGAGGGCAATTACTTGCTCTCCTCAACAAAATTTCAGGTGTGCTGTAAGGATCTGGAGCAATTGCCCTCCTCAGAATGACAGGCCTGCATTTATTCTGTTATATCCTGCTTGACAGAGCTCCATGAGCTCTGTCAAACAAGATATAATATATTAAATGCATTTATTGGATGTACTGAGGCCAACTTGGTCTATAAACAAAGGAAAACTGGGGAGAGTCAGGGTAATTTCTGACAGGTTTCAAGATTCTTTATTCAATTTAAACAGGAGTTTACTCTATAACCTATATTCAATTAACAGGTCAAATTTGTGCTGGAAGTATGGTAAATGGCTTTATATTGGGAAATTATATTCAATTAACAGGGTTATTCAGTTACGATATATCCAATTAAGTGGGTTCCACTCTACTAGATATATTAGGCTACTCTCTACATGCTTCAATGGCCTTGAAGCCTACAATTTTTTACACAGCTTGAAGTCCAAACATGATAGCCTCTCACTTTTTATTTTGTTCTTACACAACTGATAAAAGCAAATGTTGTATCAAAATAATGAACAAGAGCACCGCCAGGTGTGGCTAAATACGCCCGTTAGCCATTTTGAGTTGTACCAACTGTGGTTTAGATCAAATGATCCAACTGGAGTTATCGGTCTGAAACAAAAATTGTTAATCGACGGTCAAATTCTAAGTCGAAAAATGGCTGTAACTCATGTAAAAACACTTGGACGGAACCCATATTCGAACTTGGCCTGTATTTCTAGCTGGGTAATACACATACCAACGTTGGTTGAGATCAAATAATCCAAACTGGAGTTATCAGTCGGAAATCAAAAATGTTAATGGACCGACAGACAGACAATGGACAGACAAACGGATGGACAGACTGATTACATAATACAACTGTTTTTCAAATGGGCATATAAAAACACTGTGAATGCTACCAATTAGGGTTTGCACATCAGTTTAGCATTTGGAGGGATAACTAATGTAAGACTCTTCTAGCTGGTAATGGGTTCAAATATTTGTTTACAGCACTCCCAGTCATAAAGGTTTCAGTTCACTGAACAATAATTCACAATTTCCAATATGTCATGGCGCTCTCTACAGTGAATTGATTACAGTGGTTACTTCAAATCAACTTCCGAGTAAGGTTACAGATTAGAGACTGAAAAGCTGATGTTTAATACCACTTGACGCATTCACTTAGAATAATTTCTACTCTCATCCGGATCTTATGAATTTTCCTGTTACTTAATCTTTCTTTCTAAAGACAGCGAATAACAAATTTAACATGTAGAAAGAGACCTTACCACTTCAGACATTAGCTACCACTCACAGTATTAACTCTTAACCCGCTGAGTATTTTATAGATATTTTTCATCAAATATAGTCATGGCTGCTTTAAAGCAGCCATGACTAGATTTGATGAAAAATAAATCTAAATGTAACACAAGAACTCCTTGGTGAAAAAATCCATTCTATTTACAGGGAGACAATATAATTGAATATGCACAAATTATACTAATTTCAGAGACAAGAGAAACTCTGTGCTGGGCAGGAATATCCGCCAGCAGCACGCAAAGAGTTAACCCTCTACACTCATGTCAAAATTTCAAGCAGCAAATTTTCCCAAAGTGCAACTAGGAATTTAACCAATTCAATCTTGTTTTTGACAGAGCTCGGTTAAAATATTTTGAACTGTGTGCAAAGGGTTAACTGAATTAACACAGCAGACATTAAATTTATTACACGCTTGTTCTATGAAATCCCCATCAAAAGCAACACTAAACCATGCGAAAAATAATGAAAGTGTCCATGACACTGTAGCTTAACTTGTCTGTGTGTTGTGTTTGATGAAAAGGATAATGTTCAATGTTTATGAAAGGATTGTGAAATAAGACAAGAATTGTGATCATTAGGAATATGTTAATTTCTGTTCCCTGTATGCTATGTTTGTAATAAAAAATAATATGAGGTGTAGACTGTACTAAAGAACTGAGGGGTGGATTAATGTGGCCCTCACAGTTAATGTATGTGGCCCCCCACAGCTAACATATGTAAATGCAAGTTTCCAAGTTACAGTGAAATTATTCCAAAACGAGTCATCCTATCAAGTTAAATGGAAATCCCTTCACAAATATGACCTGTAGACTGTGCTAAAGGTTTTCGGGCTTCAGGCCTGTGTAGCCATCACAGTTGACCGATTGCAACAAAAAGGGGACGTCGTCATCTCGACATTATACTGAGTCATTCTACCAAGTTACAATGAAATCCCTTCACAAATATGACCTGTAGACTGTGCTCAAGGTTTTCGGGCTTCGGGCCCCTGTAGCCGTTACAGTTGACCAATCACGACCAAAAGGGGATGTCATCATCTAGGCATTATATGGAGTCAACCTAACAAGTTACAATGAAATCCTTCCATAAATATGACCTATAGACTGTGCTAAAGGTTTTGGGGTTTTGGGCTCAGGCAGCCATCAAGGCTGAATGATCGTGACCAAAAGGGGACGCTCTCATCTAGATATTATTTGGAGTCATCCTACCAAGTTACAATGAAATCCCTTCATAAATATGACCTGTAGACTGTGCTAAAGGTTTTTGGGCTTTGGGCCCCTGTAGCAGTCGCAGTTGCCCAATCATGTCCAAAAGGGGACACTCTCATCTAGACATTATATGAAGTCAACCTACCAAGTTACAATGAAATCTCTCCATAAATATGACCTGTAGACTGTGCTAAAGGTTTTCGAGTTTCGGGTTTTGGGCGCGGGCAGTCGTGGCGGTTGACAGATCATGACCAAATGGGGAAGTTTTCATCTAGACATCATACGGAGTCATCTTACCAAGTTACAATGAAATCCCTCCATATTAAATATGACCTGCTGACTGTGCTAAACGTTTTTGGATTTCGGGCTTGGGCAGCCATCACGGTTGACAGATCATGACCAAAAGGGGACGATCTCATCTGGACATTATACAGAGGCATCCTACCAGGTTACAATGAAATCCCTTCATAAATACAACCTGTAGACTGTGCTAATGGTTTTTGGGTTTTGGGCTTGGGCAGCCATACTGGTTGACCGATCGCGACCAAAAGGGAACGTTCTCATCTAAACATGCCCCCAAACCTGCACATGAAATTTCGTGACAATCAGACAAGAACTACGGGGTGTAGCCTGTGCTAAAGGAAAATGTGAATACTCTAACAGACTTCCACTCACATGATGGCAATAGCTTATCTTGACTTTGTCAAGTTAAGCTAAAAATCTGTTCTGCACATAAGTGCGGAACGGAAATCACTGATGTACTATTTTTATAAAGAAGCAAAATTTTACTGGACTTTTCTACAAATCACGGCAATTACAATTTGAATCTCTAATGATAGTTGAAAATTGTCCCCTGAGTTCCAATGTGTTCTATGTGCCATAGAACACATTGGAAATCTGGGATTGAAATAGTTACACAGGTTCTCCTCTCAAATTTGGTTGGCAATAAAATCTGTTCTTTTTGTTGATAGTAACTGTTGTCAAATGAATTGCTGAGTGTTTTTCTAATAATTGTTTTTATAGCTGTGTAGGCAAGTAATAAGCACAGAACGACACACGTGTGTGAATGGGTTAATCAATATGACACTTGTGCCATTGCAGAAGGATGAAGCTTGAGGCCTGTGGCCTATCGATTTATCCTTCCGTGCTGACACTCATGCCATGTTGATTAACCCATTCACAAATGCGTGCCGTTCTGTGTATTTACAGAATGGTATATGCTGCATATGAACGTGATATGGATTGTAAGAGACCAATTAACCCACTATCCACCCATCTAATGCAGAAATACACTTGATTTCTTATCTGGGACTGAAGGGTGATCAGGTCAGTACTGATGTTTGTCCATTATATAGTCCGTCTGACCATCCACCACTCTGTGATCAGATGCCTATTCAGGATCAAATGTTTAGTGTTCAGCTCTCTCTCAGAAAAGTGATTAACCCTTTACCCAACGAATCGCCCGCATCCGCCCGCGTAATATGCAAATTCAACAGTTGAAAAAAATATTATTTTTCAAAAAATTTCAACAAAACCATATCATGTGACCCCTCGTTGGAACGAGCTCACTGAGCTCGTTCCGAGGGGTCACATGATATGGTTTTGTTGACATTTTTTGAAAAATTTGAAAAAATTAAATTTAAAATAATAAATTTTGATATCGTCTGCATTGGGTAAAGGGTTAATAAATGGTTAATAAAAGATTGCTCTTATTTCTGTCAAAATGCCCCAGTGATGAGCAAATTAGAAGAATGTCCCATCAGACAATAAGGTTTGAATACACAATTGGCGGATTGTCAGTGCCAGTGTCAGATGTAGGGCTGTCGCGATTTTTGAATTTAGGAATCGATTAATCGTCACAAATAATTGATTATAATCGATTAATCGTACATAGATGACCCCGCCCCCACATTTCCCTCTCTTTGAATTCGTTAAAAATGAAGTTCAAGTCAGTTGACCTTCCTCAAGTAAACAACGAAGACGATCCTCTTTTAGGTACATTCCAAGGTTTGATGTTCTGAACTTTTGAACCGTCAGTGTAATAATCAAGACCAGTCGTCAGTTGACAAGGTTCCAATTCCACATGTCAATCAATTACTACATAGACCGTGAAGGTGCGAATTTCTATTGTCTGGAACCTCTACTGACCAGCTATATGTAAGACTATATATGTTTCATGATATTTTATTATTTTATGGTCCGTTTTATGTTATATTTGGTTTTATGTAATTTTATGCTTTTGATCTTTCTTCAATATAATATAAACAAAAAGGTTTTTATAATTCTCCCACATAAAATACCCATGGAACAAAAAAAAATCTCATTTGGCACAAAAAATTCTCATATGGCACAAAAAATATTCAGCTTTGGTACATTAAAATATTGAGCCAGCATGAACACTGTACAGAATTGCTCGTGTTTTTGTTCATATGTACAGAATTTGAAAGTGATATTTTGGGTGATATCTCCACTCCATGGGTGATTTAGTTACAATTCACTCTTCATGTTCTGTATATCGTCAGGGCTCAATTTAATTTGAAAATTGTGAATAGCAATCTACTATTTGGAGGGGGGGGGGGCAGGAGGGAGGGAGGGAGGGAAATTAACTAGCTGTTGATGAAAATTACCTTTAATTGGACTGATATTTATTGAATTGCAAAATTCAGAAATTAACTCACGAAATGCTATCAAATCCAGTTAAATCGAGCCCTGTATATAGTCCTGTTAATCCTCCACACAAAGATGTTGAAATATAATTCCAAACCACAATTTATTCCTTAATGCAACAGGAATTTAACCAGTTGAATCTTGTTTGACAGATCTCTTGAAGATCTGTCAAACAAGATTAAAACAGTTCTATTTCTATTTGCATTATGGGAAATATTTGCTGCTTGAAATTTTGATTCATGTACAGTACGTGGAAAGTGGATTGTTACTAATTCACTTGTGGAGTGAAGTTTCCACCCAGACAATAACAGTCAATTCCTGTGGTAATGTATGAAAAGGACAAGCACAGTTTTAGCTGAGGGACCTCTGGGTTCTACCCGGAGGTCCCTTGGCTGAATCTTTGCACGTCATTTTAATGCATTTTCCCAGACAAGGAATTTTTGTCTGAGTGGAAACTTCACCCCAAGAGTGATTTAGTAACAAACCACTTTGATAGAGGCTGAGGCAGTGAGCAGAGGGTTAATTAGTTTTGTATATCCAAGTAGTCATTCAGTTATGTGAGGGCTGTAAAACTGCAATTTACTGAGCCACCAAAAACAGCATCTTGTACTGAGACAACTACATTAAGTGTTAATGAAATATTCAAGCAGAAAAACAGATTTGATAGACCATTAATGAAAAACTGTGCCTGGTCACAGAAACCTACATCATCAAATGATTATTGATTGAGAATTGATTTACATAGCCTACAAGGCAATCTACTTTAGCATGGTAAATCTTCAACAGTGATCAGACATTAATTTACTTCATCAAGTCGCCATATCTTTCATAGATGATAAATACTTTCTTACATGCTCCTGCAAAGGAAATTGTTTAAGTCACATTGTTGAGGAGACCATAAATAAATTACACAAACAAGAGAACCACATAAACCAACTGATAAGTATTTAGAAAGCAGAATCACAGCCCAGGTCAGACGGATTGACTAATTTTGGTTTGAATTCATTTTCAGAATGAGTTGCTCCAGTGCTAAGGAACCCAAAATCAAGTCGAATTGACGTGGATTTTGTACATGTATAGCAGATGCTTTGACAATGGTGCCGAAACAAATTTTGGAATATTTTGTTGGATGGAGGGGGATGGGAGTGGGGGTGGAGATGGGGGTGGGGGTGAGAAGGGGCAAAGACAAGGAGGCATGATATTAACCATGATAGCTCATCGACATTCACTACCAGAGGCATGGATCATGTGTACAGCTGCAGATCATGTGGGGGTCTTCTGGTGTATGGGCCGTTATAAACTAATTTCCATTTTCAAAATTGAAATGAATTTATTTCAAGCTGCAATAATATTTTGGTGTGCAAAAAATCTACTGGAGAGCAACACTGACCTTCTATTTTCAAACATTTTCTACAGGGAGATCTCTGAGGTCTCTGAACTCGGCTCACCCCAACTCGCAGTTATGCAGGTCAGATGATGCTTCACATTATGCCCCATGAAAGAAAATGTGCCCCCCTCCCATTCACTCAATCCTACCTCCAGTATCAATCGCTGAAGGAAATATTCAACTCAAACTTCAAATTTGCATCATGCCCCAACACTGAAAATGTAGGGTGGTATGGTATTAAAAATTGAATTTGAATACTGGCATCGGTACTCAAAACCAAAGGCTCAAGTAAGTAGTACAGAAATGGTTAACTGGATAATCTGTTTGAAACCAGTTAGCTGCCTAACCGATTAGAAAAACCATCATCTGGTTATCCGAAATATCGATAGTGATCGTCATTCCATGTTTAAAACATAGTAAATCTGCCGCTTCTCATTTGTGATAGATTACACATCGAAGCCGCGTAGTATATATTGAGAAATAATCAACTTTGGCGTTCAAAACTTTGTTAATGATCGGCAGTTTCTGTGAGTAATGGAAATCGCAGAAACTATTCTGTAGTGTGAATACAAATGAACGTTGTCGAGTATTCGATTGAAATAAAATTTGTTTTCTTACCAAATATCAAAACAATTTGTCTGGTGGATCTGAAGAAGAAGATCTTTGAGGAATATTCTTCATATTGCACTAAGTTAAAAGTTGGACTCCATAGGGAGACAAAATATCAATCTTTGAACTTGCTTTGAACATACTTAAATCTGCCCCCACAAGAATGGTATATACCAAATATGAAACGTTTCTGCTAAATTCATCTGAAACAGAAGATTTTTAAAGCATTTTTTTATATTAAACCAAGTTAATATACCAGTTCCTATAAGGAGTCCATATACAAACCCAGGGACTTGGTAAGAATAAACTTAAATCTGACCGCATAATGATGCTGTATACCAAATATGAGAAGTTTCTGACTAGGGGATATGAAGAAGTTTTAAAGAACTTTCCTCATATTGCACTAAGATGAAATTCAGGCTCTCATAAGGAGCCCTAATTTGAACCTAGGGACTGAATTTGAACAAACTTGGATTTGACCCCCTTGAGGATGCTGTATATCAAAAATTAAAAAGTTAAAAGTTAAAATTTGAGCTTTAATAAATAAGAAGTCAGGTACAGTACAGTCGCCCTGGACTGGTCACTTTCCACGCATGGGCAATATTTCCACGAACGCAATAATATTAGATTCCAAACACCAATTACATGAATAATCATCAAAAATTCAATTAATGAAGCACCGGGGTACAACCTAGTGCTCAAACGACTAGTGAATTCCAAAGTCGACTAGTCAATACCCAAAAGTCAAGTCGACTTCGACTAGTCATTGGTGATAACTTGTCTCTTTATAACAGTGTTGGTGTTCCAGTAGAGTGCTGAAGGTCCAAATTTGGCTTCACTTGGGCATTCATATACAGCAACTCACTGGAACATTATTCTGTTAATGTGCTTCTAATTATGCTAAGAGTGAAATTATATAGTCTTATTTAATTTGCCTTGTTGCGATTTGTGGGAGAGTGCCTATAGGCACTCTCCCATAAATTGCAACAAAGCAAATTAATAACATATCCTGATAGCCCAAAATAATTCAGCACTCTACTAGTACCAGTTAAAACAAACTACTGTCACTACTATTAGATGGCAATAGATGTATACATTGATTGCCCAATATTGCTGTTCAAACTGTCTGACAGTGGCAGAGAAGGGATACTATTTACCTAAAAGCTTGAACTCTTCCGACTAGTCGACTGCACAATTGAGAGTCGACTACTGGTTTGCCCAGAGTCGACATCGACTAGTCGACTAATCGTTTGAGTACTAGTACAACCCAGTGCTTCATTAATTCAAATTTTGCTACTGATGATTTTTACTAGCTGGTAAACAGATGCGTGGACATAACTGCCCATGTGTGGATTACAACCACGGCGACTGTACTGTACTTGATTTGCACAAACTTGAATTAATATTTATTTTTTGGTGTTTAAGGTCACATATTTTTGCACAATGGCTAAACATGACCACAACATGAGTATCAACTCAAGACCAGGGGTGAGCATTAATAAGCCATGTTGCCCATTTTAGAGAGGGTTTGCACCTCCCAAGCATTCAGGTGACCTGGTCCTATTTTACCAGTAAAACACAGCCTGTTTACCGCATTGAACAGGCACCGTTTCACTTTCCAGGGTTCCCACAGAGACAAACTTGAATTAGATGCCCCTAAGGATGTTGTACATATATACTGAAAAAATCTGATTAGTAGTTGAGAAAATATTTTTTCTTCATTTTTGAAAAGTGATGACTAAGTATTATTCCAGTATCCCAAATAGCACCCCACAATGCAACCGATTGAGATTTTTTGGCCGTCTTGATTATACTGGTCCTAACGATGCTGTATACCAAATAACAATTCTTCATTCTGTGCACTTTGGGAAATATGGGCATTTTAATTTATTCTATTTTTAGCTCCTGGGGTTTCCACAGGGTCGCAAAAAGTTTGTCCATGCATAAATAATCCTAATACTATTGCATACTAACTTTGGTCCAAATTGACCCCCAGGTTCAAAAAACTCTCCACACAATCCAGCCCACCCCTTCTCGCACAATTAAAACAACAGTTAAATTGGTTTCCTTGTACAAATACAAATACAAATGTTACATTGATGCAAGTGTTTGAAGCATGTGTATCTTACACACAACATACTTTGAAAACATTATTGCACACACACCTTCAATTAGTGCCTTGAGGCATATTTGTCATACAACTGGGTCCTGGAATAGGCATTAACTGGTAGAGTGATGGAAGCCAGCCAATATTTGGGCTTTATTGTGAAGTGCAGGTGCCACAACTTAACGCTTTCTGTTCTGCGGACTGGCTTCCTTGAATTTTTTAAGTGAAACTAGTTCATTTGTGTGCATTTGCTTTCTTACAATTCAAGGGAGAGTGCCTAAAGCACTCTCCCATGAATTATAACAAAGCAAAGACACATGAACAAATGCTGACGACCCAAAATAATTCAGCACTCTACCAGTTAATGAGAATTTTCCTACGACTTCAATGCTAAGTGTTTTTTCACAATGGTTGGGTCAATGGTGGAAGGGTGTGATTAACCCTTTATATGATGTAATGGCAAAATCCAACCAGGGTTATTCACAAAAATCACCATTCAAATTTTATTATTTTTTCTCCATTTTTCACCAAATTTTGCCTCAAAAACATTGCTTATGACCCCTCGTTGCATCACATTCATTAAGCTCATTCCAATGAGGGTCATAAGCTATGTTTTTTAGGCAACTATTGAACATTTTTAGTTATACAAGAACATTTTTTTACTTTGTAAGGATCACCTTCTTGTGCTAGGTAAAGGGTTCAATCACATGATCAGATGATGCCATGGTGACCATGTTGAATACGCCTGAATGCTGGTTATCAAAGGGAATCTTCCTTTCGTCAACAGCAATCTACCAGAAAAAGACTGGATCCATTGTTCATTTCTTTTTCAAGTTATTGTGTTGCCAACCAAAAATCACAAAAATCCATCAATCCGGCATAAAAAATAGGATCTGTTGGACATGTAATAAGCAAAAATGGATGGATGGATGGATGGATGGATGGATGGATGGATGGATGGATGGATGGATGGATGGATGGAAACATGTACATGTAGCGAATTAAACCTAACTGGTATGAGTACAATCAGCTCAACAATGATGACCCCCCCCCCTTCAATGGAATGCACTCAATGAAATTCAGTTAAGAGTTATGCATATTTGTCGTTTTGGTAAGAGTTTAACTACACTGAAGGTCATTTGTAAATAACTTTGAAAATGCACATTTTGTTTCCAAACATAGCATGCCCCAATGGATAGAACAACATTGACTTTGTTACAATGATAAAAGGATTTTGAAATGATACATTACGGTTCATAAACAAATAAAATTACCATTATCGTGATTTAGTTTGGTGTATAAGAACCCAAAAGAAAAAGTGATGTTCAACTTCAGTTGTAATGAAAAGATTTATCATTATCCGAGCATAATAGTGAATGCAAATTTATGAATAATGTATGTCACGTCTGTAATGATACAATTCTACAATACTTCAATGCACTTCATATAATATGATAATTTGCTTATTTTGGTATGGTAAAGTTCTTCAGTTACCATCACCTTAGATCAGCCTCAGTTACACGAAAAATTTGACCCTCAGCACAGTGATGTCAAAATTCTGAAATTTCTAGTTACAATTATTTCCTGTAATACAACAAGGAATTTAACCAATTCAATTTTGTTTGACAGAGCTCAATGAATTGGTTACATTCTTACATGCAGTTGTATTTTGGGAAAAATGTACAGATTGAAATTTATTCCATTATATCTTGTTTGAAAAAGCTCACCTCTATGAGTCTTTATTCTGTTTGAGATGTGGTGGACTTTAGACGAATGAAAAAGCTTGACATCACTTTACAAAGGCTTGGAAATAACCCTTGGTTGATGTTTAAAGTCACATACTTATGCACAATGGCTAATCATGACAGTGACAGTTTTATGGGTGGAGGAAACCGGAAGAGAACCACTGAGCATCGAGGAGCAACTGTCAGCTCCTCAACATTCTAACCCTGTTCAAGCTCTGCTCAAGCAGGGTTACAGTGCTTGAAGACATGTGCACCATCGACGTGCAGTAATGTATGCCTTAGTACACAGCATCATGTAGGCAACCAGGATAAAGTGCCTTGCACAAGGACACAACGCAGGTCGTCTCGGACAGGGATCGAACTTGGGACCTCTTGCATAGAAGTTCAACAGTCTACCACTGAGCCACCACACTCCCAATCGTTTAGGTTACATGGGCATGTATTTCTACAGAGACAGTCACCACCGGTCATTTTATGTAACAAAAAGGCTGAGAGAAAATACCACTGAGCCACCACACTCCCAATCGTTTAGGTTACATGGGCATGTATTTCTACAGAGACAGTCACCACTGGTCATTTTATGTAACAAAAAGGCTGAGAGAAAATACCACTGAGCCACCACACTCCCAATCGTTTAGGTTACATGGGCATGTATTTCTACAGAGACAGTCACCACCGGTCATTTATGTAACAAAAAGGTTGAGAGAAAATACCCCGTGGGTATTTTCTCTCAGCTTTTTTGTTACATCAGATGACCGATGGTGAATGCCTATGTTGGTAACAGCTTGACACTTCTTCGGCAGCTTAGTCTGCTATAAAAAGGGTAAACTATAGCTAGGCCATATACCAACACTGAATACCGTACCGATACCGAGGTAAATCATCCGAAACTTGAAATTTCAATATTGCTCAACTCTACATATAAAGTGGTGGCAATCTGAAGGACAAAAAGTGCTGTGATGCTTTTCTGCCTTCTCTATTTTTACATCATCAGCCATGCTGGTAACGTTTTGACAGAATTTCTGCCAAAATTAACAGCAACAACTAAGGCCTAAAAATGTTAAAAATCTGTTTCTCATTGTCCTCCCACATAGTCCTTTTGGCTGCCACATGCTCTTTTTTATAACTAATGCAAACTTAAAATGAAAGTGTCAATGACACTGTAGCTCAACTTGTCAAGACAAAGACATGTACATGTATAGTATGTGACACAGCAGTGACAAACATCTAGGTAATGACCTGATAACAAAGGTACATATAAAGTATTGTAACGGTCTGTACATAAATACTGACCGTTGCCTGTAATAAATGTATAGGTAAAGTATTGTAAAGGTGGGTGACAGTCAGATGCTAAACTAGAAAAAAATCTTTGAGTCCCAGAGTCGGTCTGACTGAACCCCAAAATATTTGTTCTCATAGCACAGTGATAACAAAGGCACCCCAAAAAACACTCGTTCCTGTCCCAAGGTGAAAACAAAAGTACCCAAGAAGTTTTGTGAAGATCAGTTCATAAATATGAGCTGTATAGAACTTGTGACAAAAAACTGATTGGACCTAATTTCGGTACAAAATGGCCACTGGCAGCCATCTTGAATTTTGGACCGTACCCAGAAACACTCATTCTCATCCCAAGGTGATAACAAAGGTACCCAAGAAGTTTTGTGAAGATCGGTTCATAAATACAGCCTCTACCCTGAGCCGTATTGACACGTGTGCTTACATTGTGTAAGTAGCACTGAATAAATCAAAGTTCATCTAATTTGCATAATTTCTGCACGAAAAAAAAAACCCTTACAATATGTGATGTATTCCATGTTACTAAACATTCATACAAAAAATTATTTAAATCAGAGCTTTCATATGGAAGTTCTGTACAAAAAACAGATTTCTGCATCGTCGGTACAAAATGGCGGCTGGCAGCCATCTTGAATTTCGGACCACACCCCAAAACACTTGTTCTCGTCCCACGGTCATAACAAAGGTACCCAAGAAGTTTCGTAAAGATCGGTTCATAAATACGGCCTCTAGCCCGAGCCGTATCCAATTGCTGACGTACGGACAGACGGCCAGACGGACGACGGGCCATGACAAAAGCTCAAATTTGGCTTTGCCAAAGTTGAGCTAAAAATAAAAATTAAATGGTTTATGTCAGATATTTTCCCCAAGTTAACAAAATTGATAAATTTGTCACTTGAGTGCAACAAGGCTTTGCAATGCTTTAGCATTGCAAAGCCTTGTTGCACTCAAGGGCCGAAATACATTATACAAAATTTATGTCAAGAAGAACCCATTATTTATTATTTATTATATAAATTATTTCCAGGCCTGTTTACGTATTAGTTTCCCAACAGCAAGTTAGTTTCTCTTACTGTTTCAAGTCAGAACATGTACATCTTAATAGAAAGCACTGCACCAATTCTCAGAGTGCCTACAAACTCATTAGGACCAGTGATTTGTACATACAAAACTTTTTAGTATTTCCCTCACTGCCCACAATGTTGAGGTATGAGCCACAGCATCCCTCCATATAACCCAATGGATTTGATTTGAAAAACTTGTAATTAACCCTTAAGTCCTCAGATTAATTTTAAAGTACTTATGGCCTTTTTCTGCTTACATAGTTATTGATGACTTGGCAATGGTTCTACATCACTGCTGGCTGCCTATACAGGCAGCCAGCAGTGATGTAGAACCACTGCCAGGGAAAATTCAGTCTTCATACAAGAGTAATAAAAAAGATTACACAAGGGAGCACCTGCTTCAATGCAATATAAAAGTGGCGGTTTGGGGCTATATGCGGGCTTAAGGGTTAACCATGATAAAGATGTTGTCTGCCAAAGACTTAATTATTTACACCAGTAGTGTATGGGGAAGATTTATTTATGCCACCAGGGCAAGACATAACAACTCTGATTGATGATAAGGGCTACACTTTTTATTCTTTTTTTTCGATTTGCAAAATTATTCTGACAAAGTGTAGGCAAAAAAGATAAAAAATATTCACACAAAATTTGTTCATGCAAAAAGCACTCAAATAAGAGATCATGTCCTTTATGGACTGATTTCAAAAAACAACTTCTCACATATCAGCATCGAGCTGATGGAAGAGATCATGTCCTTTATGGACTGATCCTCAATGCAAATCACTCCTGCATATCAGCACCGAGCTGATGGGCGGCCAAATCACACCAAAGATGGTGTTTTTCATGCACTTAAACCAGTCAATGACTGCCCAAATGTTCGGAAAAGAACATCCTGCCAAACATGCGAGGGGAAGTGATAACAATGATGGAGAGTCCACACATGCAACACTTCTCACAAGGACGAAACAAACGATACTGATTGCTGAAAACATGCTGACTCCTCCTGGACAGTGATGAGTCAATCACAGCTCATGTTGATACTCATTTATACACCATGGTGAAATATATATCTTTCTGTTTAGTTTTGAGACCCTGATTCAGATTGAAGTTCACAGAGGGTAAATTTAGTGATGCTACACTGCTATGCAGAGTTGCATACTAAATTCATCCTCTGGGGGCCTCATTTTGCAGATGACAGTCTGCTTATTTTCTGGCTTGTGCACAACCCTGCCATCAAAAGTTATCAATGAGCCATTTTGTCTCTCATTTGGAAGCATGGATCATTTTGGGTGTCTACAGGGTCCGAATATGGGACCATTTGCCAATGGCATTTTGGCATGATTTTTCCCAATTCAATATTTTTACTACTGCAACAAAATACGTGCCTCAATAGGCAGTTTTTAGATACATTTGCAAGTTACATCCCAAGAACTTTGTCAGTTGTTTCTAGGCAAGTCTTGGCTGCCTCTATAGACAGTCAAGACTTGCCTAGACACACAACTGCTGAGCCACAGAATGTAGACTGTCCAAGTGTAGCAACTACAATAATTTATAATAGTAATTACAAAGACTGATCATTATTTCATGTGATTGTTTGTTATAAAACTTACTACTGGTACATGTACTGTACATGTACATGTAGTAGCTTCTGTATTAATGTTCTCAGCTCAATATGAAGGTAACAATTCTTATTCTTTGTGTGTTTTTTCTTCCAAACAAATTCCCAATTGGAGCCTTCGTGACAGGAGTTTTCCCAATTGCATAGACCCTGGACCCTTCCTAAAGAGGGTAGAAGAACCACTGGGAAGTTGGCCTTTTACCTTACAAATCTATGAAAAAAATTTCTGAGCATATTGAACAAAATTATCCACTAAACTTTGCTATTTTTCAAATTTTTATTTTCAAAACATTCCTTATCAATTGCTTTCTGCAAGTTATATCAGCATCTTTTTTCTATTGCTAGTTGGTCAAAACAATCGACAGTTGGCATAAAATGTTTACTTCACAACATTGGAAGCATTGCAATATTTTTTTTTTTATTTATTTTTTTTTTTATTACAGTTTTACGACACATTAACAGCCAGGGTCACATCATGTCGGTGACAGTTTTACTAGTGGAGGAAGCCGGAGTACCTAGAGAGAAAACCACCGAGCAACGATGAGCAGCTGTTAGCCCTCCAACATCGTAACTCTGAACTCTGCACCGCGGCACAGGCAGGGTTAGATTGGTTGAAGACATGCGCACCATCGACGTGCAGTACGCCTTAGTACACGGCGTCATCGTGCCCCCATGTAGGCAATCGGGGTAAAGTGCCTTGCCCAAGGACACAACGCGGGGCGCGCGAACCAGTCGCTGAAATGGTCACCCATTTTTACTGTGAAGCCACAGCACCCCCAAGCATTGCAATATAAAGTTTTTGTGGAAGTGAAATTAGTGAGGCAACAGCAGTGATCTCAACACAACTGGACTGCTCGAATGCTCATTGGTCACAAGCAGAAAACTGTCTCATCTGTCGCCTGTGTTCAAACTGGCCTGAAACTGTTTGGTGCCACATTTTTATCCATTCTGGATATTTTAGTGTCTAACAAATTGTATTGGTGCCAAAACACTAATAGGAGGGTTTATTATATGCCAACTACAAAATAGCCCCTCAATACCACTGTAGTTTGCCCATCAAATCCAACTACAATCAGTAAACAAGAGTGTCAAGTTTTCCAGATCATTATCATGCCTGTTGACAATTCATCAGGTAGAACAACCAGACATTCTAGATCATAGCGTCACTTTGCCATTATCTTTGTTTCAAACACTGTGTACATATTAGTGTTCAACCAATTACCAAAAATGGTTGCTGACCGATTACAGGTTATTTGAGCTCACAATCGGCAGATTCTGATGCCGATTCCGATTGTAATACCGTGCACTACTCGACAAGTCGAGGCTCGAAAGAACTGCATTAAACTGTACATTTTCGCAGTGTTAATCTTCCTTCACTGGGGTAGCAGTAAAATTACCAGTCGCGCACACTTGGGCGGTAAACGTGGCTCTCAGAGCCACGTTTACCGCCCAAGTGCGTGCGACTGGTAATTTTACTGCGACCTGAGTCAATTTAGTGCAGCCTTCACCTTTCTGTGAGGAACTGGCGATTGTCGCAAGTACGCCCAATTGTAAGCTTTACATGTCGTGTAACTTGCATATCCCGTAAAGGGCATCTGGAGAGATTAAGAATACACATTGTAGTTGTTTCTCAACTTTATTGAATGGTATCATTGACATTGTTTTACAATAACAATTGAACAATTGCATAAGTTAATAAAATGCAGTTAATGAATCATCACAAAATGCTTGGCAACAATCGACAGAACCGATGTTAAAGGAGCCGTTTCCGTTGTCATCCGATTGCCCATAATCGGCCGATTGTGGTGGCCGATTCCGATCATCGGTTGAACACTAGTACATATCATAATTTTATCGGACCATTGTTTCTCTCCCTCCCACCCATTTCATTGGTAGGTCCAGCTCTCAAAGTTAGCTTGTTTGTCAAATTTTGCTTTCATTGCAGAAGAGTTATTATTGTTGTTCTATTCTCTTACTCTGGTGAATACCTGCACCTAAGTCACAACGATTGCCTTCTACAGATAACAGGTTCCCGCCATGAGTGGTTTTTCCTGGGATGTGATGTGGTGCATTCTTTTCAAGAGGTCACATGCTTTAAACTGTTTTGTTTCATTATGTTCTTTGAAATACCATGCTTTTATACCTACATTTTGTATTTGTTCTTCTTGTCTTAAGCCGCACTAGTATTTCATTCATCCTGTAGTGTACATGCCCACACAGATCACTACAAGGTTTTATGGTAGCTTTGGACCGGCATTGCACAGGTGGCGACCCTCTTTTGCTGCGAGAATACATGCCAACACAGATCGCTCTTATGCACTCTGTTGGACTTTTAGGTAATCTTTACCTGTAGCGTACAAGCATACACAGATCGCTACAGGGCACTATGTATAGTCGCAGTTCAATTTAACCTGCTGTTGGGTATGATTTTCAGGGCAAATGTTATAAATGTTAATGTTATTATAAATACCTTGTGAACGATATTTTGGACCAACTTGGTAGGGGTGGCTACCCTCTTTTGCTTGGAGCGTACACGCAAACACAGATCACTCTTAGCATATGCTTGACTTTTCAGTAATCTTTACCTGTAGTGTACACGCTTACACAGATCACTGCAGGGCATTATGTATGGTTGGCGGTTACACCCACTGTCGTGTTTAAAATTTTCAAGTGGGGCCTGTCATAAATGTTATAAATGTTTAATTGTAAATAACTTGCGAAACCATGTGACCATTATCAGATAATTTGGCTGCATAAAGCAGTTTTATACATATTAAATGGCAACACCACATGGTGTCGTCGGATCGGAATGACCTTTTCCAACTTTTTAGTAGTAGTTATCTATATTAAGGATTGGCTTGCATAAATTGATTAGTGAGTTTTAAAAAATGAACTGGCTATTATTTTAAGAGTGAACAGACAACTGACATCACAGAACAAAATCCCGACAGAACTCAAAAGTTGTGATGATATCATTGTTATAAAAAAAACCTGTTATATTTATATGCCTGTGATTCAATTAATGGTCAGACTGATTGATGTTGGTATGTATAACTGTTGTTGAGCTTATACTTTGTGGAGAGTGTATTATCACTAAATCATGCACAGGGTGGAGATTCCACCCATGCAATAATTGCAAATTGGTTGCAAAGCAAAATAAACACAAGCAAAGTTCCAGCCAATGGACCTCCGGGTTAAACCTGTAGATGATAATAGATTAATAGACTAATTACTGCTTATGCACTGGACTTAGCAAGCTGTGAGGCATTACAAAAGCCTGCTTTTAATTAGAATATTTATTTATTTATTTATTTATTTATTTATTTATTTATTTATTTATTGGTGTTTAAGGTCACATACTTATACGAAATGGCTAATCATGACCGTGACAGTTTTATGGGTGGAGGAAGCCGGAATAATTAGATAAATACTTCATAGCATCGCAAGTCACTCTTGACAGTATGAAGTAGTTATCAAATTAAATGCAGCTGGAGCGCAGATGCTCGGTAGGTAGAGATGCAGGTTGCAAGCCAAGAGGTCCTCGGTTCGAATCCCACCTGCTGCAACCGTGTTGTGTCATTGGGCAAGACACTTAATCCCAATTGCCCATGTGGAGGTACGGTGACAGTGTGTACTAACGCATACTGCACATCGATGACACACTTGTCTTCAACCATTGCTAACCCTGCTTGTGTGGAGTTAGTACGTTGGGGAGACTTGACAGTTGCTCGCCATTACTCGGTGGTTCTCTCCGGGTACTCCAGCATCCTCCACCCGTAAAACTGTCCCACACAGGGTGATCCTGGCTGTGAAGTGTCATTAAACAACTATAAATAAATAAATTAAATGCTGCCTTTTGAAAAGTTGATAACCTACCATCTTTTACTGAAGAAAAAACAATGCCTCAATGCCACTCACTGACAATCAGGCCAGAAAATAAGCAGTCTGACATTTGCAGAATGAAGTCCCCAAAGGGTGAATTTGATGATGCTATCCCATACAGTGGGCCAATTTATCCTGTGGGTACCTCTTTCTGTTTAGTTTTGAGACCCTGATTCAGATGGAGATTCACAGAGGGTAAATTTAGTGATGCTACCCTGCATAGATGCTACCCTGCTATGCAGGGTAGTATCACTAAATTCACCCTATGGGGACCTCATTTTTCAGATGTCAGTCTGCTTATTTTCTGGCTTGCTGACAATTAACATTGAAAGTTGTCCAAACACTTTTTCTATTGAACACCTTATTGACAAGAGCCCACTTAATTGGATATCTATTAAATGAATAACCCTGTAAATTGAATATAATTTCCCAACACAAAACCATTTGCCATACCTCCAGTACAAATTTGACCTATTAATTGAATATAGGTTATAGAGTAAACTCCTGTTAATTGAATAAAAAATCTTGTAACCCATCGAAAAATTAGCCTGACTCTCCCCAGTTTTCCTTTGTTTATAGACCTATTTGACCTCAGTACATTCAATACAGGTTTTTAATCTATTATATCTTGTTTGACAGAGCTCCGTAACAAGATATAAAAGAATAAATGCTAAGTTTATCTCCAGAATACAGGAAAGTGACACAATCCCTGTTAATTGAATACTCCTGTTAATTGAATAATTTTCATTGGCAAAGTGGCTATTCAATTAACAGGGTTCCACTATGGTAAAACATTTTTTTTTAGTTTCATCTTTGACAGCGCTCTTCACTGCCACACATAGACTTTTCTTTTTCAGTAAAAGAATTTTTTTTTGTTCCAAAATTTTAGCCAACAAAGATTTTTGGGTGCCAAATCAAAATTTTTAGTGCAATTGGCTTAATTGGCATTTGACAGCATGAACACAGTCTGTCGCCATCTTAGGTTGCTGTACGTAGATGATGCTCAACAAATACTCTTTTCTCAATATTTTTTCAATAACTTGCAATCACTGATTGCTGTTTAATAAAGAATAAACTTTGATGTCTGCAAAAAATGAATGTGTTGATGATGTGCTCATTATTCAGGGCAATCTGTAATGTAAATTGACTATTTACAAATTTTTTAGTCATTACTGACAAAAAAAAAAAAAAAAAAAAAAAAAAAGGGGGCGTGGTGGCTCAGTAGGTAGAGGTGCAGGCTGCAAGCCGAGAGGTCCTCGGTTCGAATCCCACCTGCGGCAACCACGTTGTGTCCTTGGGCAAGACACTTCACCCCCATTTCCCATGTGGGGGCATGGTGACGTCGTGTACTAAGGAGTACTGCACGTCGATGGTGCACTTGTCTTCAACCAATGCTAACCCTGCTTGTGTGGAGTTAGTATGTTGGGGAGCTGATAGTTGCTCGCCGTTGCTGGGTGGTTCTCTCCGGGTACTCCGGCTTCCTCCACCCGTAAAACTGTCATGGTCATGGTTAGCCATTGTGCAGAAATATGTGACCTTAAACCCCAATAAATAAATAATAAATGGAAATATTGACAAAAAACAAGTACAGATATTTAAAAGTTGATACTTGTTCCATTTCACTAGTTTTCAAGCCAAGCTCTTGTTTTTTTTTGTTTGTTTTTTTTATTAGGGTTTAACGACACATTAACAGTCAGGGTCATATCATGTCAGTGACAGTTTTACAGGTGGAGGAAGCTGGAGTACCCGGAGAGAACCACAGAGCAATGACGAGCAGCTGTCAGCTCTCCAACATCGTAACACTGAACTCTGCACCGTAGCACAGGCAGGGTTAGATTGGTTGAAGACATGCGCACCTTCGACGTGCAGTACGCCTTAGTACACAGCGTCATCGTGAAGCTCTTGTTTGATACATGATAATGTGAAAGCTGTTGCACTGCGACTGTAGTCACAGCGTAACAGCTTTCATATAATCATGTCATGCGACCTATAAGATGAGTTAACACACATTGATTTATTTATTATTTATTGGTGTTTAAGGTTACATACTTATGCACAATGGCTAATCATGACCCTGACAGTTTTACGGTGGAGGAAGCTGGAGTACCCGGAGAGAACCACCGAGCAACGACAAGCTCCAGCTCCACACACGTTGATTGACCCACTGTCATCTGGGTGGGGGTGGGTGTGGGGGGGGGGGGGGGGGTACAGATTGGGTAGTGATGTTTTTCAATCACTATAGGTAGTGTTAAAGCTGCAGGTAAAATTACTAGATTGTTAGCCTAAAATGAGAAGAAACAAAAATGTTATCTCAGGCTTATTTTCCATATTTAACACATCTATTTATGGGATAAAAAAAGAGTTAAAAAGTCATCAAATATAATGTATATCTTGAATAATGTTTGACAAGTCAAAAAAGTATTTAAAAAAAACCTTTATTATCGATATGGCAACTAATTATGTGTTGCTATACATTAATATATGATGATAAATCGATTCATTCATATGAAAATCTATACTCTTGACTTTGTTTTCTTTGCAGGTATTGACAGGTGGACCATTTAGTCACACTGCAATGATTTTTAAAAGCTTTCTACTTAGAAACCTATGTCTGTTGATGATTAGAAGAAAAAAAAAATAAAAGCATTATGTCTATGTCTGCCAGTGGCTTAATTGAGTATTTTTAAAGACTTCAACAGAAATTCTGTGAAGGGCTTCATAAAACAAATACATTTTTCTTGAAAATTTGTCAGTTGGCTTGGAAAATGAGTATCCAATCAAGCCATTGCTGCTGAGAATTGACAACAATGAAATTATTTCAAGGGAAGTCTTTCACTTCACCCCTCTTGCCCATGTGGGGCACGATGACGCCGTGTACTAAGGCGTACTGCACGTCGATGGTACGCATGTCTTCAACCAATCTAACCCTGCCTGTGCTGCAGTGCGGAGTTACGATGTTGGGGAGCTGGCAGCTGCTCATCGTTGCTCGTTGGTTTTCTCCAGGTACTCCGGCTTCCTCCACCCGTAAAACTGTCACGGTCATGATTAGCCATTGTGCATAAATATGTGACCTTAAACATCAATAAATAAATAAATAAATAAATAAATAAATAAATAAATAAATAAATAAATAAATAAATAAATAAATAAGGGAAGTCATTGATGAAAGGATTATAAAACCTTACTTAATAAAACAGAAAACTCCACTTAGCACAACACACATAAATTATTATTCAAATTTTGAATTTTTTCTCCAAAACTATAATTTATCCTCCAATGCTGGAATGGGTTTGTCACACTCATTCTAATGAAGGGTCATAAACTACATGTATTTCTTGAAGAAAACATGAATTATTTATTTTTTTATTCAAACATGATTTATTTATTTCTGTTTAACCCTTTACCCAACATAATAGTAAAAACCGGCCAATGCTATTCACAAAAATCACCATTTAATTTTTATTATTTTTTCCATTTTTTGTCTCAAAAACCTAGCTTATGACCAATCACTGGAATGAGCTCATTGAGCTTGTTCCAATGAGGAGTCATAAGCTATGTTTTGGACGCAAAAAATGAAAAACAATAGTTATTCAATAATTTGTTTGCAAGTGTCGTCTGCTTTCATGTTACATGTAGGTAAAGGGTTAAGGACACATATTTTTGCACAATGGCTAGTCGTGACTGCAACATGCAACTAAAGTCAAATCCAAAAAAATTGATTATACCCATGTTGTATTACTGTGATCACAATGAAAGTGTCAATGACACTGTAGCTCAACTTGTCAAGACATGTACATGTATAGTATGTGACACAGCAATGACAAACATCTAGGTAATGACCTGATAACAAAGGTACATATAAAGTATTGTAACGGTCTGTATATAAATACTGGCTGTAGCCTGCAACAAATGTATAGGTAAAGTATTGTAAAGGTGGGTGACAGTCAGATGCTAAACTAGAAAAGAAATCTTTGAGTTCCAGAGTGGGTCTGACTGAACCCCAAAATATTTGTTCTCATAGCACAGTGATAACAAAGGCACCCCAAAACACACTCATTCCTGTCCCAAGGTAAAAACAAAGGTACCCAAAAGGTTTCGTGAAGATCAGTTCATAAATACGAGCTGTATAGAAGTTGTGACAAAAAACTGATTGGACCTAATTTTGGTACAAAATGGCCACTGGCAGCTATCTTGAATTTTGGACCGCACTCAGAAACACTCGTTCTCGTCCCAAGGTGATAACAAAAGTACCCAAGAAGTTTCGTGAAGATCGGTTGATAAATACAGCCTCCAGCCCGAGCCATATTGACATGGGCACTTACAGTGTATAAGTAGCACTAAATAAATCAAAATTCATCTAATTTGCATAATTTCTGCACGAGAAAAAAACCTGTACTGTATGTGATGTATTCCATTTTACGAAACATTCATACAAAAATTTATTCAAATCAGAACTTTCATACAGAAGTTCTGTACAAAAGACTGATTGCACTAATTTTGGTACAAAATGGCTGCTGGTGGCCATCTTGAATTTTGGACCACACACAAAAACACTCGTTCTCATCCCATGGTGATAAGAAAGGTACCCAAGAAGTTTCGTAAAGATCGGTTCATAAATACAGCCTCTAGCCTGAGCCGTATAGAAGTTGTGTACAAAAAACTGATTAGACCTAATTTTGGTACAAAATGGACACTGGCAGCCATCTTGAATTTTAGACCGCACCCAGAAACATCTCGTTCTCGTCCCAAGGTGATAACAAAGGTACCCAAGATGTTTCGTGAAGATCGGTTCATAAATACAGACTCTAGCCAGAGCCCTATTGACATGTATACTTACTGTGTGTAAGTAGCACTGAAAAAATCAAAGTTCATCTAATTTGCATAATTTCTGCACAAGAAAAAAACCTGTATTATATGTGATGTATCCCATGGTACTAAACATTCACACAAAAAATTATTCAAATCAGCACTTTCATATGGAAGTTCTGCGCAAAAATCTGATTGCACCTAATTTTGTACAAAATGGCTGCCATCGGCCATCTTGAATTTCGGACCGGACCCCAAAACACTCATTCTCGTCCCATGGTGATACCAAGGGTACCCAAGAAGTTTCATAAAGATCGGTTCATAAATACGGCCTCCAGCCCGAGCCGTATTGGCATTTGCACTTATAGTGCTGAAAGTAACACCAAAAAACATCAAAGTTAGTCTAATTTGCATAATTTACGCACGAGAAAAAAGCCCATATTATATGTGATGTATGCCATGGTACTAAACATTCATACAAAAAATTATTCAAATTCCGAGCTTTCATATGGAAGTTCTGTACAAAAAACAGATTTCTGCATCGTCGGTACAAAATGGTTGCTGGCAGCCATCTTGAATTTCGGACCGCACCCAAAAACACTCGTTCTCGTCACACAGTCATAGCAAAGGTACCCAAGAAGTTTCGTTAAGATCGGTTCATAAATACGGCCTCTAGCCCGAGCCGTATCCAATTGTTGACATATGGACAGACGGACGACGGGCCATGACAAAAGCTCAAATTTGGCTTCGCCAAAGTTGAGCTAAAAATGATCTTTTTCATGATTAGATCACAATCAAATAGCAACACATTTCCACCAGAGGGTTGAGCTTTTGTAAAGAAAAGACTGTGAAATCAAGACCATATCCATAAAAACCAATGCAAAGAACATCTCAGGTTCAGTGTCCACATATTTTTTTTTTTTTAACCCTTTACCCAACGTAACGGCCAAAACATACCAGCGCTATTCACAAAAATCGCCAATTAATTTTCATTATTTTTTAATTTTTTGTCTCAAAAACGTAGGTTATGACCCCTCTTTGGAACAAGCTTGTTCCAATGAAGGGTCATAATCTATGTTTTTGAGACAAAAAAAATGAAAAAAATTAGTTATTCAAGAATTTTCTTTGCAAGTGTCATCTGTTTTTCATGTTAGGTAAAGGGTTAACAGATGTGATTCAACACAGTTGTGATGAGGAAAGCACACAGAGAATTTTGACTGGATCATGATCCAGTAGCGATCCTGTCAAAATTCTCTGTCCACTTTTGTGATCATAGTGGTAAAGGTATTTCAGAGAAAATATAGTAAACTGTCTCGTCAACTATGTTGATACATTTAACCCCTGAAGGCCAATTTTCAACTTTTATGACCTCAGAACGGCAGCCCTTAACATTTCATTATGAGCAGGTCCTGCTGACAATAGACTAATTACATAGGCAGTGGTTTCTAGTCAAGTCTTGGCTGCCTGTTATGGCAGCCAAGACTTGACTAGAAATCACTGTTAAGGCACTGGGCATGTACAGGCTGCGGTCAAGTGTCAATTCAGGGCAATTGTCCTGGCTCTTAAGGGTTAACTCTTAACAGAGCACTTAAATTACAACACAAATCCTAGATCTCCTTACAATTTTACGAGGGAGGCTAGGGAAAGGTGGGGGGGGGGGGGTTTTGTTGATTTTTTTGTAAACAGATAAAACAGTACTGAAAATACTTTCTGAAATGGTTTTAAAACCGGATAACTGGTTTGAAACCAGTTACCTAACCAACCAATTAGTAAAACTGTCAACCGTTTATCAAAAATATCGGTAGTGATCACCATTCACAGATAAAATGCAGTAAACCTGCCACTTCTCCTTTGGGATAGATTACACCTCGAAACCGTGTTGTATATATTGAGAAATAATCAACTTTGGGATTCAAGATTCATTAACGATCAGCAATTTCCATGAGCACTGAGCAATCGCAGAAACTATTTCGTAGTATGTATACAAATGAATGGTGTCGAGTACTAGACAACATTCGTTTGTATACACATTGCGGAATAGTTTCTGCAAATACTGCTTTCCAATCCCTATAGTTTGGATCCCATATTCGGTGAAATAATGGCCATGGATAACCAGATACTATCCGGTAAAAGCTCCAGGTTAATTGGTTGTGGAAATGAGCCAACCATTTCACCCCTAGAAAATACTTTGAATTGTCTCAGAAATTTAACATTTTCAGTATTCAGGAAATCAATAAGTTCATTCGACAGCTGTTTTATCATGTCAAAGTCTCTGTATCATATTTATTACTCATTAAACTTTAGAAAGAATTACTATTTGTCAGTTTACATGTACAAGTACTACATATATCAGCTCAAGTCAAAAAAAAAAAAGATCAACAGGTTAAAAACAGACCAGGTAAAAAAAATATATGAGGCAGAATTCTAACTTTAGGAGAGCAACTATAGCTCTCCTCAACTAGTAGAGTATTAGATTATTGTTGGTTATCAAAATTTGTACACCTGTCTTTGCCTTGTTACATGTTATGGGAGTGTCTGAAGGCACACTCTCATTAACATATAACTAGACAAATCAATACAGACAAAACTAGAGGTACTGTGAGCAAGCTCACAAAGTGATACCCCCCGTGCCTCAGTTGTTGCGCTTACGAGGACACAACCATATGATGTAGCAACTGAAATGTATAAGTTAGATTATCTCCCCTTGGAAATGTCAGAACAGAATTATATTGCTTCATGCACATCTTCATATGGAGTTCTTCCATTGTGTAAAGTTTCATGAAAATTCTTCAAACGGTTTAGGAGTTGCACTTATAAGGATGGACAGATGGACAGACGGATGGATAGATGGATGGATAGACAGGGTGATTCCTATATACTCCCCCCCCAAACTTTGTTTGCAGGGGGTATAATAAATTATCTTTAAAGAGTAGATGAAGCACATCCACAAAATGTGAAGCTTTTAAGTTATGGTACTTGCACCTCAGATTAACTCTTTACACAGGAGCGTGGTGGTTCAGTGGTACACTGTTGGACTTCTATGCTAGAGGTCCTGAGTTCAATCCCCGTCCGGGACGACCCACGAGGTGGCCTTGGGCAAGGCACTTTATCCCAGTTGCTACATGGGGGCATGATGACGCTGTGTACTAAGGCGTACTGCACGTTGATGGTGCACATGTCTTCAACCGCTGTAACCCTGCTTGTGCGGAGCTTAAGCAGAGTTAGAATGTTGAGGAGCTGACAGTTACTCGCTGATGCCCGGTGGTTTTCTCCAGGCACTCCAGCTTCCTCCACCCATAAAACTGTCACGGTCACGATTAGCCATTGTGCATAAGTATTTGACCTTAAACACCAATATATAAATAAATAAATAACCCTTTATACGATGAGTAATTTTTAAAATTCATGAAAATTTGATACAAGAAATCATTGATGAACTTGACTGAAGCATGCCCCCCCCCTTCCCCCACACTGCACATGAACACAGGAGCAAACTATGATTTGTTACTCTGAACTTGACTGAAGCATGCCCCCCCCCCCCTCCCCCACACAGCACATGAACACAGGAGCAAACTATGATTTGTTACTCATACATGAGCTGTGTCTGTAAGACATATGATGCCCTCCGCAAAGTCTACCACACACAAACCATATACCATACAGGTGAAATTCTACAAAACAGTAACAAAGTTCAACAACCTGTAATTTTGTGAAATACTGAAACAAATCAAAACCCTAACAATGTACACACCTCTGATATATGTACAAACATCCTGTGAAATATAAAGTCCAAGCTTGAAAACTGTGAGAAGAGTTAGCCGGACAAACAATGTACCCAGACATCAAACAGACATGGGTAAAACAATATGCCCCCAGACTATTTGCCTCGGGGGCATAAAAAGTCTACACAACTTACAGGTGATAATTTGGTTAAATATCCTTAAATTTGACTTATTTTGATAGGAAGAGAGTTCATGTCCTGGGCAGGAATCAGGGACCGATCAGGACTATTTAAAATACGCTCTAGCCTCGGAGCCTATTTTTTTCAATTCATGCGCCAGATTTCAATTTACGGAGTCACACTGCTGTTTGTAACACACACTGCAAGTATGTAATAGCTTTCATCATTTTCATTTAGTACACTATAGCAAACATTAATCTTCACTGTGGTGTGGTTTCTGATCAAGTCTTGGCTGCCTATTTAGGCAGCCAAGACTTAATCAAAAACCACAGTGAAGATTAATGCTTGGTAACTAAGACTTGAAGTATTAACTTGAGCACTCTACAACAATGATAAATGATAATCATATATATAATACATGTAAGAGTGTCTCTCTCGATTATCCATCGAAAGAATATCAAAATATGACCTGAGAAGTTACGCGCCAACTGAGAAGCCTATTTCTGAGATTTAAGAGCCAGGTCCTGATGTTTCAGAACCAAATACGCACTGGCGCATGCCCAGGTCGGTCCCTAGCAGGAATATGCGCCAGCAATGTGCAAGGAGTTAAAAGCCCAAATATGGGTTTCTAGCATTCTACCAGTTACATTTTTGTAATTTAGTTTTGCAGAGGTTTTTGGGAGCACTAGCGAATTACACAATTACTAAAATAATCGGGCCTGTTTTTTTGTGATCACAGTTCTGTAAATGTCAGATGGAAAATCTGGATAGCAAACCAGTTCTCTGTCTGAGAAGAATAATTGATACATGCAATTAAAACTACAGTCCTTCTCAGGAGACGAGAGTGAGTGCAGTTGTCTCCGGAAGCATTCACAAATATCAATTAATAAATATAAAATATTACACCTGCAAAAGAAACTGGTATTTATATCTCTTAACTCATTGTGCTTAATTCTGAAGTGCAGGTATCGTAATTAAAAGTCTTAATATTCTACAGATATAATTGATATTTGTTAACTGGTAGAGTGCTAAATTATTTTTGGTCATCAAAATTTGTTCACATGTCTTTGCCTTGTTACAATTTATGGGAGAGTGCCTGTAGGCACTCTCCCATAAATTGTAACAAGACAAGTCCTTACAGACTAAATAATATCACTTCAAAGATAATACGAAGCACATCCACTGAGTATGAAGCCTTCAAGTTGCAGTACCTTCACCTCAGAGTAAAGCCTAAATATGGGCTTCCAGCACTCGATCAGTTAAGAAGAGAAATTATTTAGCCTGCATTACAACAAGGCAAATTTTCATTACCAATAGAATACACTGGTGCTGGGCCACTGGTTGATTCTAATGATCTTCTGTGATACAGTACAGTCGATGTGGACTGGCCACTTTTCACAGGTGGGCAACACTTCCACGAACGCAATGATATTAGATTCAAAACACTTATTATAGGAATAAACATAAAAAATTTAACTTAATTAAAATTTTTCTGGTCATGATTTTTATTACCTGGTACTAGTAAATGCATGCATGGACATCATTGCCCATGTGTGGAATATGACCATTCCACGGCGACTGTACTGATAGGTCTATGGGTACAATAAAGAGATATACTCTCCATATTTCCAGATTGCAAACCATAATGCCTACATGTACATATGTATTATTGGTGAAGCTGAAAATAGGGGACACTGCAGTTTATCAGGGATAATTCTACCTTCTTTGGGAAATTTAAATTTTATAGTAAATTTCCTTTCTTATTATACCTACCACAATTGTTTACTGCAGGCTTGCACTACAGCAGAAGTCCCTAACTCGGAAAATATACTCTCTATTTTGATCTTTCCCAAGGCATTTGGGAAAGAAAAGTGGTGCAAAAGCACCAAAAAAAATAAGCCAAAACTGAGTCGAGTGCTACCGATGCACACCTAGTAGGGGACGCTCTTCTCCTAATACAAATCCACGGCTTCCGGAACCAGTGCACAGTCAGTAACTAATGAATCATTTTTTTTTAATCCGCCAACACTGGAGTCATGTGATCAGCGGGGAGGAAGGATTCTTACCCGAATAAGAAGATGGGAGGGCCTCCATGTAAACAATTGTGGTAGGTATAATAAGAAAGGAAATTTACTATAAAATTTAAATCTCTTATCAACCTCCCTTACAATTGTTTACTACACGCTGAATAGACAATAGGATGGACGGAATCACATAACCAACCCCCACATAACCCAATTGCACTGGAACTGTGGACAGAGGAAGAGGTCCCAAAGCCTATCAAACCATAGCATCACAATCATTAGTAAAAGACAATGAGAGATGAGGCGTATGATTCTGCGCGACACACAGACAGAAAGGACAGTAACAGCACAGAGCTGGAACTGACCTTGTAAGAAGCTTAATGGCTAGGGTTGACAACAGCCTGAGCAGAAGAAAGAGGGCCCAAATCAAAAAGGTCCTCCGACTGCTCCTGCAACTGATGCAGATAGAAGGTGGAGAAATTAGAAGCATTTCTCTAGTAGGCTGACTGGATAACATCTGACAACTTGACGGAGTTTGCATAAGCCCAAGAGGTAGACAATGCACGCACCTCCAGTGACGAATGGGCGCAAAATGGAAGCGAGTGGAAAATCGCTCACCTCAAATCAAGTTTGCGAGAGTGAAAAATGTGAGGAGAGTGATTTTGATTCAATGTTTATCTTCATTTTTTTAATACTGTTGAATTGTACATTCAAAGTGTATTTTTTTCTAAATTAAGTTAAGTCAATGTTATTGTTTGCCTGTGGTTCAGAATAAAATTGCAAGCTTAAAATCTAGTGTTTGATTATTAAATGTATTAACAGAATTCCTGAAATGAACTTTTAGATAATCTGAAGTGAACTCTATATTATGGCATGTACAAAAATTTATTTCGTAATTTCCCTTGACAAGCATTCTTTGAAACGAATGTATGAATACAACTGAACACAGATAGAAATTTTAACGGTGAAAATAAATGTAACCCACTACAATGAGTTCTGGATTTTAAATGGCAGATTATTAAAATCGTGGAAAATGGATGTGTAAATTCCAATCAGGCACATTAATTTGTGCTACTGGTGATTTGGAGCGACAGGTGTCACAATGTGTAAATGAAAATACGGAACGGGGCAACATTCCGCATGCCTTTGATAAAAAAAAAAATACGGAAGTATTAAAACGTTTCTTCAATCTCAGAATGACCACTGTTTTTTATATCTGAACATGCGTGTTCGTTTTCTGGCAGAAGTAAGGTCTGGGTGAGTTGTCAATGTACAACCTTCTTAATGTTAGCGTGTTGTGTGTGGATGTATAAGAGAACTACTGTGTGTCATGTTCATAATGACGAAAAGGAAATTGTTTGGAATTGTACTTTGAACACATAAAATTGTGAGTGATTAAAAATTTCACAACATCAAAAATTAATTGAATGTTTCTGTTGACGCAACTCAAATGGATAAAAAACACCCAAGAACAGAGGCAAGCGATTATTCGTGCACCTTGAACAATTTTTACGTGAGCGATGGTGCGTGAGAGCGATTGCGAGCCTTTCCCATGCATCACTGCACCTCGCAGGCAGAAATACGATTGGTAATACAATCGTCAGTCGCTAGACGAACATAAGCGCGCGAATAGCAAGACAAATCCATCAAGAAATGGACTGAGGAGAGATCTTCTGGCGACCAGGAATAAGAGACAGAAAAAATTGTTTCCTGCCTTTCCTAATGAACTGCGCACGATTGAGATAAATGCAAAGTGCACGAACCGGACAGAGCAAAGGGCGATTATCCTCAGCAGAAGGAACAGCCCTGATATAGATAGGAGGTGGAGTCATTTCTGGTATCTGATTCTTGGCCAGAAATGAGCAATCAGCGGTAAACATAACACTGAGATAATGCATATCCACCTGGGATAAAGGTTCAAACGGTGCCCCCCCTCCCCCCCCCCCCTCCCCCCCATCAAGCAAAGCAGCACCCAAGAAAGATTCCATCTTTGGGTAAGCTGCAAAGTCCTAGGCCTTTTCAAAAGAAAAGTGCTAACCATTATTAGTACCGGTACGATGCTGTCCCACATACGAAAAGGTCTCCGAGAGAATGGACCTGTGCCCTTTGAAGTTAACAGGCTGGAGACCCCGAGAATTAAACAGGTGTACCAGAAACTCCGCAATTTGGATATTGAAGGATTGGCATAATCAACCATCGACAGAAGATCTTCCTCTTAGCTGCATAGGCTAAATCAGTGGAATGCCTCCTCGAAGAAGAAATGCACTCCACTGCTCGTCACGGAAAAACCCCTACGGAGGAGACAGGACATGACAAAAGATATGCATGAAGGCACAATGAAGTCTGGTCGAAGTGAAACCTCCTCGGGTGACCTTGGCAAAGAAGGTTGTGGCGTAGAGGGAGACGTGCCGGAACTGCTGCCAACAGAGAGTGGAGCTGATTGATCCACACCCGTTGAGGCGACAACTGCAGGTTCGTATCTTAGCTAGAATCTGAGGCAGAATTGGAACCAGCGGGAAGGCGTAGCTGACAAGACCGTTTCAATCGAGTGACAGAGCATCCATGATGAAATCCAGAGGCTCTGGACACGTAAGTGTCCACCTGATGGTTCCAACGAGTCGCAAAGAGGTCGATGGGGAGGAAGACCCCGGAGATCGCAAAGCAACTGAAACACCGCCCTGTGGAGTATCCACTCAGTGGAAATGACCCTGCCCCATCGGGACAGGGAGTCGGCTAGGACATTCAGATGATCGGGAATGTGACGAACCACCACTCTGGCATTGACATCCTGAGCGAGCAGTAGAAGATCCCAAGCCAATTCATACATGGGAACCGAGTGCGTGACGCCCTGGTTTCAAATGGAAGCAACCACTGTCGAATTGTCGGACAACAGAAGGACCTGGCGATTCAAAAGGTGGGGGATCCACTGTTGGAAACTCAGAAGAAGAGCAAGAAGCTCCTTCTGGTTGATTTGAAGAGCTGCTTGATCCTGGTCCCATGCCCCATGAAGGGAAAGACCTAGAGGATCCAATGTCGCACCCCATCCGAGATTGCTGGCGTCTACCGTCAGAACACGATCGGGCGTGGGTAAGTCCAAAGGAACTCCCTGCATAATCCACTAAACATCCATCCAGGGGAGAAGGTGATGATGAAGAGACTCCGGTAAATGAAGCACCAGATCCAGAGGATCGACATTCAGCCTCCAACGACTGAGCAGAAAGTGTTGGAGAGGTCTGACATGCAGCCGACCTAGAGGAATGGGATCCATCACTGAACCACAGAGACCGAGCAGCCGGAGAATACTCTGAGCTGCCACGGACGTGGACTGGGACAGAGTCAGGGCAGAAGCTGAGAGAATCACAGCCCTTACCCGGGGAACCGCCACCGTAGTCAGCTGAGTACGGAAGTCCATCCCCAGATGACAAAACGACTGAGAAGGGACCAGTTCCAACTTCTCCTCGTTGACTCTGAACCCTAGCGACGTGAGCAGGCTCAACAGTGTGTCTGACCCAAGAAAGGCAGAATTGGAATGCCTCTGGAGGATATCATCTGGATATGCCGAAGTAGTCACCCTGGACTGTGTGTGATGGAAGGCTATCACATGCGACATCAGTCAGGTGAAGGCTCAAGGAGCCAGGTTGAGGCCGAAGGGCATGGCCTTCTAGAAAAGCGAACCTGAGATACTCTCGCGATGTTCAATGAATCGGAACGTGAAAGTAAGCATCTTGCAGATCGATGCTGGAAGCGATATCTCCCTGGTGAATGGAGCAGCGAACCAACCTGAAAGTCTCCATGCTGAACTTGGTTGCAGTGATAGACTGGTTCAGGATACTCAGATCGATAACCAATCGGAGTCGGCCATCCTCCTTTGGCACCAAGAACAGGCGAGAATAAAATCCCACTGAATGAATGTTCTTGATGACAACGATCTCCCCTTTTGACAGGAGATTGTCGATCTCCGTGATCAAAAGTTCCCAACGTGTAATGTCTAAAGGAACTAGTGTTGGAAGAGGCACTATCAACAGAGTGGGGTGCCTCCAGAAGGATAGCTGCAGCCCAGACCAAACAAAATCTAACACCCAAGGATCGGGTGTGATTGTGGCCCAATGGTCTGCGAACTCTGATATCCTTCCTCCAACCTGGGACGAATCAAGGTGAGGACCTTCATTTTGAGCCCCGGCGAAATCCGCGAGAGGAGAAACCTCCTCCTCTACTACATGAAGAATCCTCCTCCCTCTAGCCTGCCGACGCTTACCCTTACCCCGTGAGTAAGAAATAGAAGCAGCGACAGGAGGATCAGCCCTTGGCTTCGCAGAGGAAGCAGAAGGGTGCTTGTTAGGCAATGGATGGCCCCTGCCTCCAACAGAAGGCTGATCAAGCTGACGAAGCAGCAGCTGATCTTTGGACTGACGTAGGACATCATCCTGGACCATCACCATGAAACCATGGAGTAGCCGCGGACCCACCAAAGAAGCAGATCAAAGAGCAGCATGCTGCCCCTCAGGAAGGGAACGGCTTGTGTCCAACACAGCATCCCGGCAAACTAATTCCAAGTTAGCTGTGTTACAGGAATGCATGTGAATAAGATGCATGAGCACCTTGGAAAGCACACGCAAAGGAGCCTTATGTCGTCAAACGTATCTGGAGTCAGATAAGCAGCCAAAGCAGAGACGATATGACATGAGATAAGCCCAACAGGGACTCCAGAATCGACATAGGAAAAACGGCCGACTTGGGCTTGGAAAGCCCGAGGGAGGTGGAGTCCTGATCAAAGACCATCAAAGTCTGGCAGACTGATGGATTGGCAGAATCGTAGGAAAGATAACACACTGGAGGTAAAAAAGTGTCAGCCCTGGTGAAGAACGAAGTCCTCATAGCCTTGGAACTCAGCTTAGAGTCCAAAGCTGTAAACGCTTCAACCGCCTGTACCGACTGGCACGGTCGAAGGTGCCCGTAAGCTGGGGTTGCTCCACAGGCTGTATGCGCTACCAATGATCGCGACCTGGCTGACACTAGGACTGCACGGTATTACGGTATACCGGTTGGTACCGGTATTGAAATCGTCAACGGTTAAAAACCGTCCATCAAAAATGAATACCGGTATACCGTGAGTAACGGTATACAATTTTTGGGTCCGATATTATGATTTGAAATTTGCGTTTTCTTGAAATAAAAATATAAATAATGCACGAAAATAGGGCAAACACATATTAAATGCAAGGGATATCATGAACAAAAAAGATACTTTTGGAGCAATAGATAGAAGTATTACTTACTGCTCTGGGAAAATGAGTGATTTGAATGGAAGAACGACAATAATCCTTGTCTAAAAAGTTATTGAACCTATTGTTTAATACGAAAATAAGCCATAAAATTATCACTGGGTTTACTGGCTTTCATCTGAATCTCGGATATAAGTAAATTTGTCTTTGTCAATTTAATTCCTGTAAAAACATGGTCATCCTCTCTTGACTGATAAGCGTTTAATTACTGAGCCAGTCATTGTGCTAATTGGGTATATGTGGCTTCATGAAAAACAGTGGCAAACAAAGTTTTTTTATCAAAACGTGTGTCCAGTTGATGGAATTCCAAGGGCCTGGTTACACAAACAACCATTAGTAGCTCCTCCCCTTCTCCTATCTTCCTGCAGTAAACTTCCTCAGATGACAATGTCAAATGTCAGCTGTCATATGTCAGGCCAGTCAGTCTGTTGACATTAAGTACGCCTCCAAGACGTGATCACCCTTCAGTCTCATGACAGTCTGCAGGTGTCAATCACAGCCGACAATGTTTTCTCCCAGTTATGCCGTCACACGTCTGTCATATTTGACAAAAATTGTTGCACATTTCGCAACTGTGAATATGTGTGATTTGAAACATTTTTTGTCAGATTGGTGACAAACAACGAATTAATGAACTCCAAAATTCTGTTACATTCAAAGTAAACTCAGCACTTAGAACGTACCGAATTACATGAGTTGTTTTTCACCTGGGACCTTGTAGTTGTACATCACATTTATCAAGCACTTTGATAAAAGTAAGGTACATGTATTTCAGTTTTATTTTGTTTTCAATCTGAACTGTTTCATCGTATACCAGTATACCGCGGTATTGTTTTCAATACCGTCAACGGTACCAAAATCCGAATACCGTGCAGCCCTAGCTGACACCATCGGCTGGTCTGATGGTTTGAGATCTGGAAGGAACTCAAACACAAAGTCAAGAGCTGCCCCCAAGTCAGAAGACTGTTGGCTCTCGACGTCAGGTATGTCTGACCCATCCTCTGAGTCGGAAGACACATAGCCCATCATGGGCAAAAAAGCCGATGCCTCCCATGGTGTAGGCACACCTGAGGGATGCGAAAGCTTCCAATCCCGGCGGTGGCACTGCATGGGGGGAGGGGTGCCTGGAAACCACTAGTAGACTCGCTGGAGGCAACGGGAAGGCTCTTGGAAAGAACCTGAGTGAGTAAGGAGAGGGGCCTCCTTAAGCTCACGGCCTGTGTCGACCGGTACGACGTGGGAACAAACTGGCAAAGTGGCTTCACTCCTGACCCTTTAACCAGCGAAGGTAACGATCCTCAAAAGCACCCGATGCGGGGCGACAGGTGACAGCCAAAACATCTGAAGGCAGATGCGTATAGGGGTACGACATACCCCAAGGATCTACAGTGTGGGAACTGAGGAGAGTCGCCGCGGACCTCTGAGGGACAGAAGGTTCAGGCTGCACAAAAAGTGTCAGTCCCACAAAACTGGCCATGGGACCAGAGTGCGTGGGCGGAAATGCAAGAGAGTCCATGGTGACCCCACCATGAACATCTGAATCCAATGAGAAAACAGCTGGGATCGACGGCTGAGAGACCACAGCAGAAGATTCGGTCGCCAGCCCACTCCGACTTTGCCAAGTTGAAGTCAGGGAAGGCTGAGGCTGAAACCCCACGTCCACACTACCAGATATCTCTGCAGACCCCTGCAGGGATAAGCCGAGGCCGGCTGAAACGGTGACCGATGACGTAGAAGACGGAACAGCAGAAGCAGCAGATATGACGGGAGCTGTTGAAACCAGTGGAAAAGTGGAGAGAGCAACCAAGCTCGGCTCCAAAGGATGACTGCACATCCCCCATGTAGGGGGGTATAATTCTCACCAGACGTGGTCGTGTCGGGAAACCTCGAACGACAGTGTTACACCTCCCCGCGGTTGTGGAAGGAACGGCCACAAGAACGCACCACATGCTTGGGCAAAAGGCATTGCCCTAAAGGAACAGTCCTGGGCATAACAGAGGTGAGAGCAGTAGAAGAAAAAGGTGAACTCAACAGATGTAGAAAGTAGAAGAACACCCCCAACTACGAGAGAAAGGTGGCAGAAAATAAAGGACCAGTGGGAACACAACAGAACCCAGATGGCCGACAGGGACCCAAAAAACAGAAATTCTGCCCTTAACCCTTTACCCAACGCAACGGCCAAAACCGGCCAGCGCTATTTTCAAAAATCGCCAATTAATTTTCAAAATATTTTCATTTTTTGTCTCAAAAACATAGGTTATGACCCCTCGTTGGAACGAGCTCATCGAGCTCGTTCCAACGAGGGGTCATAACCTATGTTTTTGAGACAAAAAATGAAAAAATTTAGTTATTCAAGAATTTTTTTGGCAAGTGTCGTCTGCTTTTCACGTTAGGTAAAGGGTTAACAGAGAGGAGAAATCCTGTCCATACAGCCCCAAATTGACACCTAACTTCAATAATAATAATAAGATCCAAAAGGATAACATAAATTTATCAACCAAAAAATTTTCTGTCTGAACCGCTCGGTACGCGAAAATCGTGCGCGAACACATAGAATATATAAAATACAATGAAAATGTGGTTGAAAATAATAACGAGAATATATAAAACACAGTCCTGTTATTATACGATCCTCAGATTCATAAGTACAGTCACATGTAACCATTATCAACGAGCTGAATTGTCACTGTTTCATAATGCAAATATGGACGTCTCGCCATGCGGGCGGACAAAAAAAAATGATTCATTAGTTATTGATTGCACACTGGTTCCAGAAGCCGTGGGTTTGTATTAGGAGAAGAGTGTCCCCTACTGGGTGTGTGCCGGTAGAACTCGACCCAGTTTTGGCTTTTTTTTTCTTGGTGCTTTTGCACCACTTTTCTTTCCCAATTCCCTTGGGAACGATCAAAATAGAGAGTATATTTTCCGAGTTAGGGACTTCCACTGTAGTGCAAGCCTGTAGTAAATAATTGTAAGGTAGGTTGAAAAGAAAGGGTCCAGGTCCCATGCCATTAAGAATATTTGCATCATTGGGGGCGCCAATTGGGAATTTGTTTTAGTTGGGAAAAAACATACAAAGACTAAGAAATTTTACATTCAACTTGAGCAGAGAACATTAGGGCTTCACGGTATTCAATTTTCAATACCGATTTTCGGTATTTTAAAAATACTGCGGTATGACTGAATACCGAATATCGCCGGAACAAATATTTGACCATTTTTCTTTAAAAAAAACTTTGTGGTGTCTGAAACAAGGTGCCCTCTCCATGTTCAAACAGAAATTAGGCGAGTAGCGATGTGTTGTCATTACTCGGAAGATGCTGACGATTTTCTTTTCCATCTAACGCTCAAGAAATGGATTGTTGCATGTCTTGATATGTCAAAAGGAGGTAAGTGGTTTTATTTTATTAAAATAAAAGTCATTCCGAAGCAAAAATGGAGTTGTTTTTATTTTATCACACATTCACTTTGCTGAAGATCAACAAACTTGACAACATTCACTCTCACTTGTCAATTATTCCCTAAACACGCCCATAATAAAAATCACTCATGAATAATGTATGCGTGAACCAGTAGGTGTTAATTTTATACTTAATATACATGTATACCATTAGTCGGTGTATAAAAATATAACAACACAAAGAAATAATATGTTTTGTTTTTATTTATTTTTCAAGTTGTCTTGATAGCAGCTGTCAAAACAATACCAACTCGCATGGCTTTTTTTGTCAGTAAGTGTTAAACACACACACCACCCTGGTGACTATTCATTGTGGAGGTCCTCCTTTGATCCATTATTTATTTATTGGTGTTTTAAGGTCACATATTTCTGCATAATGGCTAATCATGACTGTGACAGTTTTACGGGTGGAGGAAGCCGAAGTACCTGGAGAGAACCACCGAGCAATGGCAAGCAACTGTCAGCTTAAATTTAATGTACAGTTGGTGTCCAGAATTGAGTAGTCATAAAGCCTGAGAAATGACTACCCAATTCAGGGCATCAGTTGTGCATTAAAGTTGTGTTTGAGTGGGAAGTGAGATTGGGAAATTTGGGGTTAAGAATTGGGAAAATTCATACCCAAATATCACTGGGAAAGGGTCCCATAATGAGCTCTTGTACATTTTTCACTACTGACTATCATATTTTAACCCTTTACCCAACGAATCGGCCGCATCTGCCTGCATAATATGAAAATTCAGCAGTTGAAAAAATATTATTTTTCAAAAAATTTCAACAAAACCATATCATGTGACCCCTCGTTGGAACGAGCTCGTCGAGTTAGTTCCAACGAGGGGTCACATGATATGGTTTTGTTGAAATTTTTTGAAAAATATGAAAAAATGATATTTAAAATAATAAATTTTGATATCGGTTGCGTTGGGTAAAGGGTTAAATGAATTTAGTGAAAATATTGGGATTTAACCTTTTTGTGTCACTTTTACATGCCGATTTTGGGGGTTGTATGATATTGGTACACACTTTCCTCCTGTCCATGTTCTGCCTGCATTATATAGTTTCACTTGCTGCTAGAAAAAAATGTTAAAACATGGGCGAAATCATCAGTATATTAAGGGTAAGAGTTAGCAGGCCACTCCAAACCCCAACCCTAAGTATAATGACTCAACACCATTATGGATGTCTCCACTTTTAGCCAACTTCAAGGTGGAGATTCTGTTTCTCAGTGTTAGCTTTACAGGAAAGGGTTGAAAATTACTATTAAATATGATATTGTTGGACCTGAAACAGTTATTTTTTGGGAACATGCAAGCCAGCAAATAAGCAGCCTGTCATGGTCACTGACAGGCACAATTTGCATGTTTGACAGGCACCAATTCAATTATGCCTGTCATAATGACCAGTACAATTTATTAGAACTACCGGTAAGTGGAAGTCGGGTTCAATTTGTGGAGAACTTAACAGAACCAAATTCTTGATTTATTATCATTTATTGGAAAGCTCTCTTTCCAATAAATGATAATA
Organism: Pictodentalium vernedei; assembly: GCA_031216915.1. Classification (NCBI taxonomy): domain Eukaryota; kingdom Metazoa; phylum Mollusca; class Scaphopoda; order Dentaliida; family Dentaliidae; genus Pictodentalium; species Pictodentalium vernedei. Next base: position 492,996,432 of record CM062294.1, on the reverse strand, counting down.
AGCCAAGATTATTGTCAGATCTGTATATACAACACACACAAGGCCCAAATTGCTGGGACTGATAGCCAACTTAGGGTTATCTCATATATTTGAGTTATCCGAGTTCGTGTTATCTAGTGCCGACTGTGTTTAAACATTATGACAGGTACAAAGTCTTCGATGACTGGCACAAAACTGTTGGTACCTGTCACAATGACAGGCACCAAATAAATTAGGATTTGCAGGCCTGGGACATGATATGAAATGAAAATAAAGATTCAAATAAGACCCAGTATTTTTCAAATAAATTGCAGAGTCCCCTATTCTTCAACTTTTCCCCTCCTCTGACAAATTTGTGATATCCTCGAATCTTATTGGCTAAGAATGTCACTTGCATACAGGTGTATAAATCCCATAAATAGTGGGTGTCACTTTAATACATGGTGAGTAGCCAGCATTACTATTTTGATGCATTTCTACTCGCTTCAGATTTTCAAAATTTGAATTATAACAATTTTTGATAAAAACTGTTTGTAGTTCCAGATGAACAACTTTTGGTTATCTGTTTTTTTCATTTAGATAACCACCACAGGAACGATAAAATCATTCCTCTCAAATTTTATGGCCTGGAACTCAACGATGACCCCCCCCCCCCCCCCCCCCCCCCAATGCATGCTGGTTTGAATCCAGACTCTTCCGAGTAATTGTAGACACTAGACAGGAAATAACTCAGTAATGCTGTAGGCTGTGTAGGAAGCATTAACTGTTAACAGGCACAGAAAATCAGAAAGTAGTCAGTGGTTCATGATTAACCACTGATTACTTCCAGATTTCCAGTGCCTGTTTTTTCATTAAGTTAATCAGTTGCAAACATAGATTTATCCCGTATTGATATCTGTTGCATTTCGACCACAAAAACATTGAAGAAAACATTGAAGATATTCTATAGATATTTGGCATTGATTGTCGAACCGAATTCAAATCGAATATTCAGATCAAATCCTTTTTAATACCAAAAATGCCGATAGGATCACTGATCCAATGTCGAGTTGTGACAGCACAAAAGTGGGTTTAATCAGTATCAACTTATCACCGGGAAACCAATTGGTTACGATTTACTATGTTCAGGGTCACTGTGACCTTGACCATTGACCTAGTGCATTCAATAAAGGTAGGGTTCTTCCTCTCACCAAGACCAACCTACCTATGAGGTTTCATGAATGTGGGTCAAACCATTATCAAGTTATTGTCCAGAAACCAATTGTTTTGCTTACTACATGTATGTTCCGGGTCACTGTGAGCGTGACCTTTCACCTAGCAAGTCCAAAATAAATAGTGTTCTTTCGCTCACCAAGGCCAACCTACATATGAAGTTTCATGAATGAAGGGTTCAACCATAGTCAAGTTATCATCCGGAAACCAATTGTTTATGATTTAGTATGTCAAGGTCACTGCGATCGTGATCATTGACCTAGCGAGTCCAAAATACATAGGGTTCTTCCTCTCAGCAAGGCCAACCTACCTATGAAGTTTCATGAACTTGGGTTGAACCATTATCAAGTTATCATCCGGAAACCAATTGTTTAGGCATGCACGTCCACCCGCCTGCCAGCCAGCCATTCATCAAACTATAAGCCGAGCTTGACTTTGTCACAACTCGACTAAAAATTCCCATGGGCAACATCACAAGTAGTAAGAAATGTAATATATCAAAAACTTACCACACAGAGACGTTATACTGCTGCTTTCTTCATGAATGAATTTCCTGGTCACAGCTTCTTCCATAATCTGCTTGACCTATCATTAAAAGATCATTACAAAATAGAATGCAGTACTAATTTCCTGCTGACGCTGGTAAGAGAACATAATAAGGAAAAAAATACTTGAGCATTGTGAATTGCACCTTAATATTTAAAGACCTATTTCAGGCTTTTGCAATCATATGCCCTGACCATACATGATGACAATAGACAAAACACCTGGGCAGTGAGTTCTAGTCAGGTCTTGGCTGTCTTTACAAGCAGCCAAGACTTGACTAGAAATCACTGCTAAGCTGCTAAGCTATTGGACATGTGCGGGTTGTAGTCTAGTGGGAATTCAGGACAGTTGCCCAGTCCACTGAGTGTTAACAAAACTGAAAAGAAAATAAGTCACTTCTTTCATGACAATGAACCTTTCAACTGTTATCAAGCCTCAACAGGGACTTATATACCGAATGTAGGAAAATTTGAAAATTCAGATGGTATAGGTATTCATTGATTGGTTCGGTTCGGTTTTTTGTTATCCCCATGATATCGGTAATGGTTCGGTTTTTCGGTATATTGCCCATCTCTAGCTCATTGCTATATTAATAATTAGAATTAATGGGCAGTGTTTGAACACACACCTTTCTGACACTTATAGCCTGTTTGCCTGCCCCAATTTTCCCGAAAAGTCTTAAACCGACTTCCATGCAAACCAACATATCTGGAGTATCCCCAACCAACTAGAGCTGTAGGTTAACTGAAACCGAACCGTGTTTTTATGGGTTTTTTTTAAAAACTGAAACCGAAACCGTCGACATCCGGTAATCTATGGTTTTTCGTTTTTTATAAAAATATTCTCTTGCTGCAGAAATTCACAGAATGTTGTAGCCATCCCAGAGTAGTGAGAGTACCCAGACACTGCCAATGGCAGTGTCTGGGTACTCGCACTACCCTGGGAAGGCTACATTCTGTGGATTTCCGACATTTCAGCTTAGTTGTGTTTGCAGCTTTCCTCAAGTTGCGTGTAGGTGTCAGACCTCGAAAAATGGCCAAGCACAATAAAAGTTCTGCATATTTAGGTAATTATTATATTGGCCTTCCTGATTCTTCATGTACATGTATTATAGCTTATTTCGGGCATTCATTGAGTTTCATTCAATTTCACTGCCATTCAGTTATGATTCCAGACATAAGAATGAGTTTTATTGAATTTTATTTGGCCTCATGAACAAACCGAAAACCGAACCGAACCGAGGTTTTACTCCACCTGAAAAACCAAAACCGAAACCGAGCAAGAAATTTAAAAACCTACAGCTCTACAACCAACACATCCCATTTGATACCTTTGCTCTTGATGATCTGTATCAATGATTGCAGATGCATATTACCTATGATATCTGCATTAAGGTTTTGAAAATTTCTTTATACTAGGGCTGTCACGATTTTTTAATTTAGGAATTGATTAATCGTCGCAAATAATCGATAATAATCGATTAATCGTACCCAGATGACCCCCCCTATCCCTCTCTCTGAAGTCGATAAAAAATAAAGTTCAAGTCAGTTGACCTACCTCCGGTAAACAACGAAGACGATCCTCTTTTAGGTACATTCAAAGCATTGATGTTCTGAACTTTTGAACCGTCAGTGTAATAATAAAGGCCAGTCGGCAGTTGCGAACTTCGCAACTGCCGATCGGTCTTGATTATTACACTGACGGTTCAAAAGTTCAGAACATCAAAGCTTTGATGAATGTACCTGAATGACAAATGCTTCCAACGGCTTCTTGGAGTTTAACATCGATGTTCTTAACTCTTTACCTTTAGAAACAATAGTTTTTTTCATCAAATTTTCTTTTAATTATTAAATGTCTAAAGCGGGATATAATTTACCGATTATTCGACAACGAAAAATACTAATCGATTTCGCCGTTACCGATCAACAATCGATTAATCATGACAGTCCTACTTTATACATGTAGGTCGTAAGCTTAAAATAGGGTCGGTTGGGTAAACGGAAACTCACAAGTGGTTTTATTTTTGCCTGTGTGGTTCAATAATTTTGCATATGCACTTGAGATTATTATGTATTCTCTGTCAACTGACAAAACAATGTCATTTTCTTTTCATTTACAGGTAAAACTAGAAGTCCTGTCAAGAAATGCGCACAAATAGCACGTCGATCTGCGCGTTAATCTACGCGTTAATACCATAGTAAGGGTATCAAATACTGCACATATGGCCTCTACACAAGGAGGTCCATTGGCAAAAACATTGCCTGTGTTTGCTATGAGCAACCAGCAGAACCTGCCGTGCTTTGAATGCCATTCTATATGGCAATTGCATGCAATTCCTACGCGCAATTAAGCCTAGATAAGTGCACAGTTCGTGACAGGACTTCTAATTTTAACTGTATTTATTGGTCTTTAAGGTCACATATTTCTGCACAATGGCTAACCATGACCATGACAGTTTTACAGGTGGAGGAAGCCGGAGTACCCGGAGAGAACCACCAAGCAATGGCGAGCAACTGTCAGCTCCCCAACATACCAACTCCACACAAGCAGGGTCAGCATTGGTTGAAGACAGGTGCACCATCGACGTGCAGTACGCCTTAGTACACAGCGTCACCGTGCCCCCACTTTCTTTTCATTTAGCATTTGTGATCTAAAATTTGGTGTCACTTCATTCAGTTTGTAGAACTGACAAAGGAGTTGAACATCATGATGGTTAGGTGCACAGAAAAATATGTGTGTAAGGTAAAACTTTAGCCCTCTGAATTTATTTATTTATTGGAGTTTAAGGTCACATACTTATGCACAATGGCTAATTGTGACCAGGACAGTTTTATGGGTGGAGGAAGGCGGAGTACCCAGAGAGAACCACTGAGCATCGACAAGCAATTGTCAGCTCCTCAACATTCTAACTCTGTTCAAGATCCACTCAAGCTCAAACAGTGATACAACGGTTGAAGACATGTCCACAATCGACAGGCAGTACGCCTTAGTACACGGTGTCATCATGCCCCCCATGTGTTTATTTATTTATTTAAAGGTGTTTAAGGTCACATATTTTGCACAATGGCTAATCATGACCACAACATGAGTATCAATCAACTCAAGACCAGGGGTGAGCATTAATAAGCCATGTTGCCCATTTTAGTCTTTAGAGAGGGTCTGCACCTCCCAAGCACTGGTGACTGGGTCCTACTTTACCAGTAAAACAGAGCCTGTTTACCACAGTGAAAAGGCACTGCTTCATTTCCTGGGGGTTCCCACTGGGGCCCCAATGTATGCAACCAGGATAAAGTGCCTTGCCCAAGGACACAACGTAGGTTGTCCCGGACGGGGAACTCAGAACCTCTAGCATAGAAATCCAACAGTCTACCACTGAGCCACCAGGCTCCCTAGCTCTCTTAAGACTTAGGCATGGCACTCTAAGCATGCACCTCAAATTCGAGGAATGCAACTGTAAAAACTTACATTTTATTTGAAAAGAAGTATTGTGAACCCATAAAACACTTTCCTTCTTGTTGTTTCCCTATTGAAGTCACAGAGAATGATTCAAGTCGACTTGGAAAAGTGGAAATTAAAGTTAATTATGTGTGCTGCCCGAGATTAGTCAACTTCTCAATTAATCATGCCAGCCCTACACAGTACAGTAGAACCTTGTTAATTGAAACTGAGCATTTATTCCATTATATCTTTTTTGACAGAGCACATGCAGCTCTGTCAAAACAACATACAGTAGACTTAAATGCCTTGAGTGGATGTACTGAGGTCAAATAGATTTATAAACAGGGAAATTTGGTAACTGTCAGGGTAATTTCTCAACATATTACAAGATATTTTATTCAATTAACAAGTGTTTACTCTATAATCTATATGCAATTAACAGGTATGGTAAATAGTTTTGTATCTGGAAGTTATTTTCAATTAACATGGTTATTCAGTCAAGAGACATCAAGTTAATTGGGCCCCAGTTAATTTGGCCACAGCAAATGTTTCCCACAATGCGATTCTGGAACTGCCCAATTATGTGTAGATCTTGTCTGACAGAGCTAAATGAACTCTGTCAAACATGATAAACAACTGGCAAAATATTTCATCTTCTACAGTACAGTCGCCATGAACTGGTCGTGATCCACGTGTATGCAGTGATGTCCACGCATGCATTTACCAGGTAATAAGAATCATCATCAGCAAAATTTTAATTGATGAAGCACCAGGTTGTACCTGGTACTTCATTAACCCTCTGAACCTTAGCAGCCGCTTTTCTGGCAAGGAACATGATACATCATAATGTCATTAAATAGGATGGCTGTTCAGCAAATGTGTAGGGTGGACCAATCAATATTTTCAATGTGCAGCCCCGAGGCTGCACGTTGAAAATATTGATTGGTCTACCACAAATAATGAATATGGACTCTTCCAATTGATGCCATTGATAGGGACTATGGACTCTTCTAATTGATGCCATTGATAATGAATATGGACTCTTCTAATTCATGCCATTGATAATGAATATGGACTCTTCTAATTGATGCCATTGATAATGAATATGGACTCTTCTAATTGATGCCATTGATAATGAATATGGACTCTTCTAATTGATGCCATTGATAATGAATATGGACTCTTCTAATTGATGCCATTGATAATGAATATGGACTCTTCCAATTGATGCCATTGATAGGGACTATGGACTCTTCTAATTGATGCCATTGATAGGGACTATGGACTCTTCTAATTGATGCCATTGATAATGAATATGGACTCTTCTAATTGATGCCATTGATAATGAATATGGACTCTTCTAATTGATGCCATTGATAATGAATTTGGACTCTTCTAATTGATGCCATTGATAATGAATATGGACTCTTCTAATTGATGCCATTGATAATGAATATGGACTCTTCTAATTGATGCCATTGATAATGAGTTTGGACTCTTCTAATTGATGCCATTGATAATGAATATGGACTCTTCTAACTGATGCCATTGATAATGAATATGGACTCTTCTAATTGATACAATTGATAATGAATATGGACTCTTCTAATTGATGCCATTGATAATGAATATGGACTCTTCTAATTGATGCCATTGATAATGAATTTGGACTCTTCTAATTGATGCCATTGATAATGAATATGGACTCTTCTAATTGATGCCATTGATAATGAATATGGACTCTTCTAATTGATGCCATTGATAATGAATTTGGACTCTTCTAATTGATGCCATTGATAATGAATATGGACTCTTCTAATTGATGCCATTGATAATGAATATGGACTCTTCTAATTGATGCCATTCATAATGAATCTGTGTTAGATTGCAGGTCAACCAGTATGATTAACTACTTATCTATAATTATTGGAGATGTTTCGATTGGTGAATCTGACATAGTGGGAAAAAAAATAGAGGACTTTTGTTATTTATTAAGAAACATTATAAATATTTTAAACCTGGTTGTGTCATGCACCAATCATGTTATGTAACTTGTGAGGTGTTAACACTTCACCCAACCTAACAGCCAAAACCGGCCAGCGCTATTCACAAAAATCGCCAATTAATTTTCATTATATTTTCATTTTTTGCCTCAAAAACATAGGTTATGACCCATCTTTGAAACGAGCTCATCAATTTCATAGATTTTGAAAGGTGGTGAAGTGAACCCTGTTTTTACTTACCAGCATTGACCTTGCTAATTATGCCATCAACACGGCATTATTCAGTTAACCAAAAGTTAGTGAAGTCCCGCCTATTTGATATCCATTATATCTTGTTTGACAGAGCTCACAGAGCTCTGTCAAGCAAGACATAAGGGATTAAATTGTTTGAACATGTTTAGGGCTGTCGTGACTATCATTTTTTGTAATCGACTAATTGTGACCAGTAATCGACGGTTAGTCGATTAATAGTCGCTTCCCATGATTTTTTAGCAAATCATTCTTCTGTTCATAAAACTCTGAAAATGACAATGGCACCAGTGTGTTCAGACGAAGTGGGGTTGTGGGAACAACAAATCGGTCCCGACTGAAGCTACATGTAGTCCAATTGAGATCTATGCATTCCCTCGTCAGCTGTTAAAATTGGATCTTAGTCTGAAGTTCCGAACTTTGAGAAGTGATCTGACGTTCTGACTTTCGTCATAATTTTGTCACTTCCGCGCTTTGGGTTTTCCAATGGGTGCATTCATGTGTACAAGACTGGAGAAATTCAGAAGAATCTATTCTTCTCGAGTAACTGTAAGTGTTCTTTCTTACACAGTCAGTGACAGTCGTACAGTCTTCCGGATATGAATGTTAACTATGGTTAGATACTTAACTGGTTGAGGGCTAAATTATTTTTGTGTTCTGAATTTGTTATTCAAAATTTGTTTTATTACAAATTATTGGAGAGTGCCCACAGGCACTCTCCAATAATTTGTAATAAAACAAATTTCTATAAACAAAATATTATTTGTGTTTGACTGAAAATCAAACACGAGCAAGGTAAATGTATGCTCTTTCTCTGGTACCCTCATTTTTCTGAAAGCCATGATAGTGGCTTCTAGCACTCAACCAGTTAAAGTTATTCACCTTCATTGATCGTTCACCTCACAAAACAATGCAATTTAGCCCTGACGTGTAGTAGACGTGTACCACCTTGAAAATGAACGACGATCGACTAAAAATAGAAAACGTCGACTACTTCAATAGTCGACGGTTAGTCGACTAATCGAATAATCGCGACAGCCCTAAACATGTTTACTGAGAGGAAAAAAACACACCTGGAAAACGGGTCATAAAATAACAACTTCAAATTAATGAATGCCAATCAGTGGTTATTACTTTGAGAAGTTACATATTGTTTGAAGGGTGCATTAAAAAATTTGTAATAAAAGGAAGCTACTAGAAATGAATAAATGTAGTTCAAAGTATTTGATAGTAGTAGTTGCAAGCCATGAGAGGTCAAGTGTATCATGATACATATCGCATCATGCAGATAGAATTGTGATACATATCGTATCATAAGGGAAGCGCATCGTTGCAGCCCTACAGGTCAACCAGTACGATTAACAACTTATCATTTGTTTCGACTGGTGAATCTGACATAGTGGTAGGCCTGGTCTTTTGAGGGGAGCTATAGCTCCCACCCTCCATGGCTCCTGAGTCTTGAAAAATCAATTTAAGGAGAGCCATAACTGTTCACCTTAAGAGCTGTAAAAGCTCTCCTTAAACATTCAATTCCCTTATTAATAACTGACTTAAGTATAGAACAGCCAGGTTACTGCCCTCATGGCAAGGGTTTAGGAGAAACGTAGCACTTCCCCTAGATTTTTTAAAAGTCCAGACCTGTACTTGGTGGAGACAAAAAATAGAGGTCTTTTGTTATTTATTAAGAAACATTATAAATATTGTAAACCTGGTTTCAGCACTTTTCAGTTGAGCTCCGATAGTGGCTTCTAGCACGCAACCAGTTAACCCTTTACCCAACGCAGACGATATCAAAATTTATTATTTTAAATTTAATTTTTTCACATTTTTCAAAAAATGTCAAAAAAACCATATCATGTGACCCCTCGTTGGAACGAGCTCGACGAGCTCGTTCCAAAGAGGGGTCACATGATATGGTTTTGTTGACATTTTTTTAAAAATAATATTTTTTTCAACTTCTGAATTTGCATATTACTCGGGCGATTTGTTGGGTAAAGGGTTAAAGTATTAAGGTGCAAATCAACCAGCCTTACTTTTTTCAGTATTACTTTGAAAGATAGCATTGCACACATCCGCTTTATAACATGGATTGGAAACAAAAATTTTCACTCAATACTAAACAGAATAAGACAATCATATTCACAACCTTCAGCTTTAACACTTTACCCTACCAGAATTGCAGATGAAACTTGCAAAACAATTTCTTGAACCGATATAACTAAAATTTAAAAATGTTTGTTTCCTAAAACATACCTCATGACACCTCGATGGAAGGAGCTTGTTCCAATGAGGGGTCATAAGTTATATTTTTAACACAAAAAATTCTGAAAACAATAAAATTTGAAAGGTGATTCTGTAAATATCACTGGCCATTTGTTGTATTTCAGTTGAAATAACACTGGTGCAGTTTCCAAAGGCAGGGTTGTGGCCAAGCAATTGAAAAAGTAAGTTATTAGCCCAAACAAAAAAATATATTTGTTTCACAGACAATTATTTTTTTAAATCAATGAAGGAGGGAGATTTCTATTTTTATCTTTAAATTTTGTTAGTTTGTTGTATTTATGCATCTTTTTTGAAAAATAAGTACTATAGATATAATATATGAGTTATTTTCAGCAGAACAGAGCAAACTTGATGTTTACAAAACAATTTAATAGACATTGTATTTTAAGCATGCTTACTGTTGCAATCACACGGAAATAAATATATTTCAAACAAATAACATAAATGTGTAAAGTCTCCCGATTTCATAGTAATTCTGAAAGACACTTTCAGCCAATAAAAACATTCAACGATGGGGTTCAATATCAGTGTGGGATTACATGTGAACCAAACCTCTTTTTTCAGCCTTGCATGCAACATAGGTATCCTTTTTTACGGTGCTATGTAAGTAAGGGAAATTTGTTTGCTTTCAAATTCCTACCCCTTTATTCCATAAATTCAAATTAAATATACAAAAAATTACACAACAGAATTAAGGTTGTGATGTATATAGAACACGAAAAATATATGCAATCAACTCAAAGAATTCACAGCAGGCACCAATGGTTCCTGAAAGTCTGCTACCATATGCGTACTAGAACTGAGAACAAAATAATATTTCAGAACATCTTGTAGCCAAAATCGGCAAATGTGCTTCAGATATCCAAGAATAAGACTTGAAAATCAAAATTCTTCTAAACGCAATGACAGAACTGTGTGGGGGTACATTCTCTTGGCTTTGTTTTCATTGTCTGTTTGCTTACATTTTGATCAAGGTCATAGGGGGCCAAAAAAGCATTGATATACAATGTCATCTAACATCAAATATTGAGACAGAGCTCCTTCATAATACACACTATTATTACAGTTCATTGCTTTTGGGCCCCATGCTTTTCAGCCTCGTGCTTTTTGGCCTGACACTTTTTGACCGCGAGGTTTGGTGCTTTTCAGCATCAGGGAGTTTGGTGTTTTATCATGGATCTTTCTTTCCATGTGGATGGGCAAGAACAAAATAAAAACACTTTTAAATACAAGTTTAATTTTATTATATTTTTTTATATGGAATCGACATGAAAAAAAAATTGAACATAACTACATTTTAGAAGATGATATATTTCACTACAAAGAGGTGTGAACATCGTCATGAGCTTATAATATTTTGATAGTGTTATGACAATTTGACAGATTAACTTCCCTGGCAAGATGACGAAGGTGCAATCGTTTTTTAGCAATCTTAAGGATGTATTGCTTTCCAAACAATCTTGACATCCATTACATTTCAAACAAGCAGGGGATTCAAACTGCACTGAACACACAAATTGTTTGATGGTTTGTTTTAGAGTTGTGCTTTTCGGCCCAAAACGAGGTTGAATGGCATACAAAATCTATTGGGGCTGAATCATATGAGTCCGAACAACAACGGAGACTGCATAGTTACCACATCCTGTTGTATTCAACGTCTTCTCTTGCATGTTAACTGCGTCACTTACCACAATCCGGGAAAACCTCTGACTATTGATCCGCCAATTGCAAGTTTGAATTTTACATGCACCTCAAATGAAGCCAGAGTCGGTGATTCTCATCTTCGAATAAATGTCCATTTTAAGCACGATTAATCTCAAATTTGATTATAAAACTTGTTTTAGACATCGTAAAATACGAATGTATTTTTAATACTGCAACAAATTATCTGGAAGAATGTATTATATGAATGGAAGAAAGAAATTTCGTTGAAATCGCCGAGTACACTTTTTAGTGAGTGAAAACTCAATAAAAGTCAATTTAATGAAAATCATAATGTTTTTGTAACATTTATATGATTGTATGTATACTACACATAATTATGTACATTTATGTTGAATTTCAATGTAATTGATCCATTAATAAAAGAGTTATAAAAAGAAATATTTTTGGAGTCTGTAATTTCGGAGTCGGAGTACACTTTTTAGTGACAACCTCTGGAAATATTATTTTATTATCAGTTCTGGTACGAATACGGTAGCAGACTTCCAGGAATCATTGGTGCCTGTCATCAGCTCTGTGAGTTGATTGCACATATTTTTCCTGTTCTATACATGACAACCTTCATTTTGATTATAATTTGTGTATATTTAATTTGAATTTATGGAATATCGGTGACAGTGGTGGGAATTTCAAAGTAAACGAATTTTCTTTACTTATATGGAACCTTAAAGACTAATCATGCACATTCGAGATGGGTGGGCAAAATAGCTCACTGTGAATGTGTTTTGAGGCTGAGGGGAGAATCGGTCGTCTGCAACCTGCGATTTGTTTGAGTTGACCAAAAAAATGACAATTGACTTTCAGATGAAGCGGATAGTGATTTGACATACCTCTTTCTTGACTGCTCTCAGCAGCTTCTGTCGGGTATCTGCATCTGAAAACAAGATGAAAAGAATCATTTATACAAGTACGTGTTTTGTTTGAAGCAACAAAATCAAAATAGAAATACTTGTGTTTCCAAAATAAGGGAAAAAACAAACCTTCGCCTCTCTTTTCCATGTTGTTATCGATTTTCCTGCAGAGACTTGCAGACCACTTCTGACGAGATGATTACGCCATGGAATTAATTATCTGCACATTCTCACTGTTGTGGATAGACTGACAACTGCAATTTATCTATTGTGAAAATCATAAGAGTAAAAGAGATGTTATGCCATGGGGCAGTTTCTGCGCTCTGATGACAAACTCGTTGCACAAAATACAGCAAAATATGTTACGTTTAGCATAATGTATCTGCAAGCGGAAGTAAACAAAATATCGATAGATGCCGGTTAGTTTTATGAGAGTAGTCTCCCCTGATGATCTGGCTCTCGCAACACATTTGACCATGTTAACCACACAGGCACCAATTTTATTGTTACTGACCTGTCAAATATCCCATGTTCTCCGGTCCTCATTGAGACACTTTTTAAAATTTCTACATATCTCATCGATCGATCATTTGTTTTGTTGCATAAAATGGTTTTATTATAGACGTTGAGAATATTTAATATTTTTATGGTGAACAAATTACTTAACTTGGAAGATTCCAAGTTCCAGTGGGAAAGCTCTCCCCGCCGAATAAATTGAAAACCGATATTGAGAACAAAAGACATGTGGGTTTTGGATGACACAAAAGAGTGGATTTGTATGCATATCGGAGAGACTGGGAAGAATGGGGCACGAGATGTTATCGTATTCGAACAGTTCGTTTCCGGGTGTTGAGAGGGCTATTGCGTTTCGGCCTCAAGCGATTCGGCCCCAATAATTTTCGTGTGCTATTCGGCCTCATTCTGGGTCGAAAAAGCGCAGCTTTCGAAGCCGAATGACATCCCAAATAAATTATTTCACTTCAACTTTTTGACAATTATTTGTTTATTTTTTTTGTCATGTTCAGTAATTATTTTCAGTTATTCTTTGGTTTTTATATATGCATTTCAGGAATGTTTAATTTTTCACATCGTCATTCCCCCCCCCCCCCCCCCCCCTGCGCTTTTCCCATTAAACTGTTGTCTGAAGGTGAATGCAAAGTTTCAGCGCTCACAGGGACGATGTGAGATTTAAATCCCCTGCGACTTAAATAACTGTATTTGCTTTATAAATGTATTTGCTTATGAATCCACGAGACTTTAATAATAAATTTACAACATAAAGTCAAAGCTAAGTAATCATTCATAAAGTAGTGCTTTAATAGTAGTAGAATTATTTTCTGCAAAGCACCAATTCGTGTTTTCCAGTGATTGATTGATTTTATTTAGCAGTATACAAGTACAAATGCAAATAGTAGTACAGTAATGTTAATCAAAATAATGTTGGCACGAAAGAAAGATATTTGGCTTCAGTACTACCTTCATGTTCAACATGGCGTGTTAGTAGTATACCGCAGGGAGACAACATAGCCAGATTGGCTGTCTTCCTGTTGTCTCCCACGATTACTTTATGCAGCGTTTTAAACCAGACTGTCAGATAGCATTTCGTTCAATATAGTCTAGGCTAGTATGATGGGGGGGGGGGGGGGGATAAACATGACATGACATGGAAATTGTGACCTGATTCATTGAAGTTGTGACTTGATTCACATGGTTGTGCGTTACGAAACATCTCCCATACTGACACGGACAGCCCGTTGTCTCTTTAACGGAGTTACATTACTGTGGTTCCCCGGAGCCAGGTGGAGTTCACGAGGCGATCAGACCAAGAACACTGCCTGGAGTACGTAGATGATGAAATAATAATACTAATATTGATATACATATCAATATCAATACCACCATCAGCATCAATATCAGTTTAGGGGATTCCTTTCGAGGTTTCCTAGGCGGTGAATGCATTTTAGTCAGACGTGGATTAGCTGGACTGATTTTGTATTTTTATGGCGTAATGAGTACACTGTACACCAATAAATTCAGGGACCACAATCGGAACAATATGGGTTATTGAACATTGAGTATGAAGACCCGTAAAGAATCTAATGATATTCCAGAAACGCTCTGTGCGTATTATAAATAACAAAAGGTATAACACACATACAGACCCCTTTTTTCTTAAAAATAAAATACTAAAAGTAACTGACCTTTTTAAACTTAGCCCTTGCTTATTTGTATTTGATTGGTATCATGAAAACCTGCCCGTTTCATTTAAAAATTACTTTAAGCTAACTGATAATCCTTCTGGAAGGTCGAACAGAAGAAATGGTCTCCTTCATATAAAAAAAAACCCGAACCAAATCATTGGATTATTTACCGACAAATATGTACCCTAAAATCTGGAACGAGTTGGATAGGAATATCAGAAATATAACTGAGAGAAATATGTTCAAAAAACTGTTGAAGTTAAAATTACTGTCTTCATACTCAATGTTCAATAACCCATATTGTTCCGATTGTGGTCCCTGAATTTATTGGTGTACAGTGTACTCTTATTTCTCCTTAATATTTCTCCTTAATCCATACCCATAAATATGTTTATTCCATATGTTAGATGGGTATGGATTAAGGAGAAATATAGGGTTTTCATCGCATCATGTGGGAGAATGGTCTTTACTTTGTCGAGGGCAAAATTGGCACGGGCTATTTTGGTGCAAAGTTGGGATACATGATATTTGTAGGATAGGTTATCATCGATATAATTCCCTAGAAATTTGAGAGATTTTTCTGCATTTTCAGAACCCACTCTTTTTATCTCCTGTCCATTTATAAGAACATTGTGTGAAAGTGTGGCAAATTTCGTCTTATATGAGGGGTTAATTAAAATGTAATTTGTTTTCGTGGCATTTAAAACTAACTGGTTGGCACAGCACCACTCGAAGAGATTTTCGAGTTCTTTATTTAACCACGAAACTATATTGTTTGGGTTTGGGCCAGATGAATATACAGTTGTATCGTCCGCAAACGATAACAGATTTAGGGATGTTGCTTGGCAGATATCATTCGCAAACAGCAGAAATAGCGTGGGCCCGAGTATGGAACCTTGGGGAACTCCATGTGTTATAGGGGCTACATCGGATTTATGGTTGTCATAAACGACATATTGTTTTCTTTCGGTTAAATAACTTGTGAACCAATCTTTCCCCAAGCCTCGTATACCGTATCTTTCTAATTTATCTATTAGAATTGCATGATCTATTGTATCGAATGCTTTAGATGGGTCAAGAAACAAGGCTAGAGTGCAGTTTTTACTTTTTTCTATCATTTTCCTCAGCCACCTTTTTGAGTAACTCCATGACGGGATGCATTGTACTGTGGTTCTTCCTATATCCATACTGATGGGGATGTAGGATTTCAAAACGGTCCAAGAAGTTTAACAATCGTGAAGACATGAGTTTTTCTAAAATTTTAGAAAAAGTTGGCAAGAGACTAATAGGCCTGTAATTACTAAAACTGTGCTTATCACCGGATTTGAATATCGGGATGACTTTAGCGATTTTCATTCTGTCTGGTACAACACCTTTTGCAAATGAGCAATTAAAGATGTGCGTTAATGGGATAAGTATAGGATCAATAGCGTCCTTGACAATTTCCGAGCTAACATTATCACAATCTTGACTACGTTTGGCTTTTAGGGATTTCACAGTGTTTTTAACCAAAGTGGCACAGACTGGATTGATATAAAAATTGTTTGTTGAACTTCTACCCATGTACTCATAGAATGATTTATTTGGCTTGGATATTTTTTCACTTGTGCTTTTACCAATATACGCGTTCAATTCTCCCGCTATGTCCGCTGGATGACTGATTTGGTTATTGTCTTTGAGAAAATAAGTCGGTAAAGAGGCTTCCCGCTTAGAATTTTAGAATGACTTCATTCAGTATTTGCCAGTTTTTTTTAATGTTGAACTTAATGTTGTTGAGAATATTTTTCTAGTAGATTGCCTTGCATTGTTTTATAACTTTATTGAATATTTTGCAGTAGTTTTTATAATTTTTTATGTTTATTTCCGAAGGACTTTTTAATTTTATAATAGAATCTATTTTTATTATTAGAGGAAATAACCAAGCCCTTCGTCATCCAAGGATTTTGATTAATAAATTTATTGTTACTACTGGTACGTTTTATGGGAAACGTCGACTCAAATGTTTCGAGGTAGATACTCATAAACGAGTTATAGGCCGAATTAGGGCAGTTTGTGGCTAAAACTGTCGCGAAATCACACTGAGAAAGGAGTGATTTGAAAAATGCTTTGTTGTCGGCGCTAAATTTGCGTAACCAGACCGAAGTTTCGTTACGATTGTGCTCGGGATGAGTTTCCACATGGTAAACACCGAAATGGTCGGAAACATCAGTTATTATTATCCCCGTCTTAGACGGTGTTTGGAGATTATTTGTTAATACATGATCTATGAGAGTTGCGGAATGGGTCGTCAATCTCGTTGGCTTTGTAATGACGGGTAAGAAGCTTTGACTGAACATGGAGTTGAAATAATTTTCGGTTTTCATATGGTGCGTGGTCTTTAAAAGGTCAATATTAAAGTCTCCCATTATTTGAGAGATCACATTTTCTTGATTTATTTTATCGGTTATTTCATTTAGCATGTTGAGGAACATATCTATATCCGCTTTGGGCGCCGTGTTTGGTCCGTATACTACTCCGACAATTCTACGAATTTTGTTGATATAGATTTCAATGAAAAGTGATTCTATAACGTGAGGGATAAAGATGGATAGATCATTGCGAATATTAAAGTTAATATTTTTCTTTATATAAAATCCCACTCCACCTCTACCATCATCGTCATCTGGTCTGTTTACTTTGATCAATGGGTGGTAGCCATCAAGAGAGTAAGTCATAGTAGGTTGTATGTTAAAGATTTCAGTGAGGCCAATTATGTCAAAGGTATTTTCAGTTCCTTGAAGGTTAAACAAGAGATCATGGAGGGAATCCCAGTGTGCACTTAGGCTTTGACAATTAATGTGGAAAAGCGAGAAAGATTTATCTAGATTACCAAGTGAGTCACGAAATTCTTCTGGTAGGTAATAGTTACAGCTATTTACTTGGGTGTGGAATGGCGAATCTTCCTCCCCTTCGGGTGAAGGATCGTTTGTGCCAAACTGTGCGATTAGGTCGTAATCCAAGCTGGTCCGCACCTCGTCCAGGGTTATATTACCCGCCATCATCATTGTAACGGCCACCAGGTGCGTCATAGATCATCAACAGCAAAGACCCCTCTTTTGGCATAGTTTTATGTATACTAGATATACATTGTGAGGGGTGGGTAAACGATGGTTTCCCATCCTTTCCTGACATAGGTCGAACAGTCTGGCTTAAAAAGCTGGGATACATAAAGATGGAAGAAGACAGAAATAACAACAGGTAGAACAAAATTATTAAAACAAATACAAATGGGATAAACATATTTACAATGGAGGAGTTAAATACTGGGGAAAAGTCTGTGTAGTGGAGGCAGATTCTCTTGTACCGTTAAAACTAAAAGTCCCATCACGAAAGGCGCACAAGTAGCAAATAGATCTGCGCGTTAATCTTCGCGTTATGACCATGGTAAGGTTATCAATTTTTGTACATATGGCCTTTGCACAAGCAATGTTTCAGACAATGGACCTCCGCGTAACCCAGAGGTCCATTGGCAGAAACATTGCCTGTGTTTGCTATGAGCAACCAGGAGAACCTGCCGTGCTTTGGATGCCATTCGATATGGCAATTGCGCGCAATTCAAACGCGCAATTAAGCCTAGATAAGCGCACAGTTCGTGACATGATTTCCAGTTTTAACTGTATGTCTAAGCTTCGTTGTGGACTGTATTACTACAGGATAACGTGCCTATCCTTTGAAGAACGATTTGGACTTAGAATTCCTCAGATAATAGTTTTTTCGAGGGAAAACACAGGTATGGAAATAACTGTTGAATTTGTATTCTACAGCAACACCAATGACCCCTCCGTGGATTACTAGGCTACCTGGAAGGGCACCTCGCATCGCGCTCCATCGACAAAATTACCCATAATGACAAGACGAGCCTATTCAGCCTCAAAATTCCACACTCTTGTCACGAAAAAGTATGATTTGACAAGAGATCAGGATTTGAGAGACCGCGAGGAAAAAAACAAACAAAAAAAAAAAAACACCAAAAAAAAAAAAAAAAACACAAAAAAACCAAAAAACAAAAAATAATGTATATAAGATTTTCAAGTGTAATTCGCCCCTACCGAGCTTCTCTCCTACTAGAAATATTTCGAAAGTGCGCGTAGGAGAAAATATGAGGGCGTTACAGTTGAGGTCGATGGCTTCTGGTTGGAAGATCAAAAGTGTTTGGGAATATGAGGGCGTTACAGTTGAGGTCGATGGCTTCTGGTTGGAAGATCAAAAGTGTTTGGGTGAATCAGTCAATCAACGAATGTAAGATAGCACTGCATCACCCTTTAAGATGAAAATATGAGGGCGTTACAGTTGAGGTTGATGGCCTCTGGTTGGAAGATCAAAAGTGTTTGGGTGAATCAGTCAATCAACGAATGTAAGATAGCACTGCATCACCCTTTAAGAAGGGGATTGGGGTCATTCAATACAGGGATGTGAAATGAACAGAGCATGAAAATGGGGGGGATGGGGGGGGGGGGGGCTACGATGACATCAAGTTACTCAGTAAAAGTAGTGTTGTGTATTTATTGTGGAGTAATATACTTTGAATGGTGGTAACAATTATTTTAAGGGCTTCACTTGACCTACCTTAGGAACTTTAAGAGAGGTTCTAAGTCCAGATCAGATCAGATATCTGCATTCAAGATTGTTCATGTATTTAGATATGATGGATAAACTCCAGACAAAAACAATGTATGAACCCTGTTTGTCAGACAGTATTTAAGCTACAGTCACATTATTTGTCAAACAGAGCTAGAATTATATCACACAGGAACTCATTGAGGGATTTTACTACGACTCGTATCCTCATTTCAGAAAAAAGGGTTTCTCCAGAAGGCATCCCAATTTCGGCACCCCTTTTTGGGGAATCCCATTTGTGGAATCCCTTTTTTCTGAAATGAGGATAAGAGTCGTATTAAAAATCCCTCAATGAGGTCTAATTTACTACGACTCTTATCCTCATATGACAAAAAAAGGATTCCACAAATGGGATTCCTAAAAAAGGGGTGCCGAAATTGGGGTGCCTGGGAATATGGCCATTGGATATAGGCTTTTATTATACACAAGGGAGATAACTCTGCATACAGATTATGGAAAATCAATGGTTAGTTATAATTTATATAAATGATCTAGATAAATGAAACAACAAGAGTACTTGGAATAGGGTCAGAACTACTGCTGTTACGTACCATCTTACCAGTAACAGGATGATACAAAGCATTTGGTAGGTTAATATTATCAACGGTTAGGATGGGACCTACAGGGGAATATACCAACCATACTCTGCTGCCGTTCTGTATTACCCGGCATTGACCCCACCCCAGAATACCGCTCAATAATATGAAGCACCTGGTGGATCAGTAGTACCAAGGGCCAGCAAGAGACCTACAGGGATATGTACAGCCTATGCTATACTACCGTTCTAAACTACCAAGCATTACCCCCACCCCCACAAAATCACTAGGTCTACCATAACGTACTACATATACCAGCCATATAATAAAACAAAGCAATCGGTTGGTTAATAGTACCAAGCACTAACAGGTGCCTATAGGTGTATATACCACCCATACTATAGTACCGTTCTAAACTACCAGGTAGTACCCCTACCCACAATACCCCTATGCCTAGCATTGCATACTACCTATACCAGTCATAGGATAACACGAAGCATCAGGTGGATTAATAGTACTAAGGGCCAGCAAGAGACCTACAGGGATATGTACAGCCGATATAGTATCCTCGGATAATACAATACCAGGCCATAGGTATCCTCAAATACCCGTATGTGCCTATGTGATAGGGCATATTGTGTCACATTGTGCCTTTTCACATAAGCACATATGACAAAAGGGATTCTCTAGTAGGTATCCTCGATAGGTATCCTCAGATAATACAATACCAAGTCATAGGTATCCTCAAATACCAGTATGTGCCTATGTGATAGGGCATATTGTGTCACATTGTGCCTTTTCACATAAGCACATATTGGCACATAAAACATGTGCCTATGTGATAGGGCATATTGTGTCACATTGTGCCTTTTCACACAAGCACATATGACAAAAAGGGATTCCATAACCACAGGTGTTTTAAAAAAAGGGGGTGCCGAAATTGGGGTGCCCGGGGATATTGCCATTGGATATAGATGTGATGAGAGTCGGATACAACTTCGTTGTAATAAGTGGAGATAACTCTATACGATTAAGTACAGGTTATGGGAAATCAAGCAATCTGATTGGTTAGTTATAATCTAGATATATGAAACAACAAGAGTACTTGGAATAGGGTCAGAACTAACAAGAATAGACCAGAAATTGCCAAATATAGCAATAATAAGGTAAACTGTTCCAGTTGATAGGTTCTTCTACGCTACTGGAGTATACTCTAGGATAAAGGAACATGGCCAGATAAACGATAACTATTGCACATATAGATAGAAGCAGAGAATTCTGGAAGAATTCGAAATAATACAAGTTGTCGGGTTGTTTGTGGAAATTATCCAGGGAAGTCGTTCCAGAAAATACTCCGATTCAATCGAACATACCCTCCGAACATACCCCTGTCCCATTGTAGGCCTTAGGTAACATAGCAATCACGTGCTACCATAGAAGCCAAGATGGCGGCCTCCAGTATACAAAATGGACGACGGAAACACGTATCACCCTAACAACACGCGCTGCGCATGCGCACTAACACACGCGTCACTATGGAGATGACGTCACAAGATGGCCGCTCACGCGGGTTACCATGACAACACAACATGGCGCCACTAGGTCACGTGACATGACGTCACTTCCGAGGTCATCCGCCGAGGTCATCTAGAATGGACTTGTAGGGGAACATACACTACTACTGTGGTGTATTCACTGTAGGAATGGCACATCATTGATATTTTATTTACCACTTTGCGATAAAATCTGCATACCCTCACAGGTCATGATGGAGCAACCCCCTTTCAGGGGGTAGTCGTCCCGCCACATCCTGGGTGGGTACGGGAAATAATGCGTTTGTCGACAGGTTTGTGGTGTATTCACTATAGGAGGATATGCGTGGTGACTGGTATTTTCGGGGTTACCTATGATAGATAAAATAAACTCCTGGCAAACAATGTTTGAACCTTGTTTGTCAGACAGTGTGCTACAATCACATTGTTTATCAGACAGTTTTTGAGCTACAATGATATCACTACGTATTAGGACACGTCGGACCACCATGGGTATTGTAAAAGTTGTGTTCATGGGGTACTTTGCAGTGATTCCGTAATTAGACGGATTTGGCGGGGCTATAATATTGGTATAGGTCAAAACAGGGCACATCCTTGATATTTTATTTACCACTTTGCGGTAAAAATTCGCGTACCATCACATGATATGATGGAGCAACCCCATTTAGGGGGAATCGTCCCGCCATATCCAGGGTGGGTACGGGGAAAATATTACATTTAGAGGGAAGTTTGTAGTATATTCACTATGGAGGGATATGCGTGGTGACTGGAATTCGATGACTTAATATTAGGGTTAAGCGTACCTGACATTCTATGGACAATATATATAACACTCTGTGGTAAGGTAAATCAAAACAAGGCACATCATTGAAACTGTATTTACCACTTTACGGTAAAATTCGCGTACCCTCACAGGTTATGATGGAGCAACCTCATTTAAGGGGAGCCGTATACCGCCATATCCAGGGTGGATACAGAGAAAAAAATGCATTTATAGGGAAGTTTGTGGTATAATCACTATAGAGAGACACGCGCGGTGACTGTTATTCGATGACTTGATATTGGGGTTAAGCGTACCCACATTCTATGGATAGTATATATAACACTTTGTGTGGTAAGGTCACCTCAACATCTCTCGGTACGGTGGAATGGCTCCAGTAAATAACTGCAAAATAATTTTATAGTTGCAAGTGCTAAATCTAAATAGTCATAAAGTAGTGCTTTAGCAGCAGAATTATTTTGCAATTATTTACTGTGAAGCACCAAATGGTGTTTTCCAGTAAATGACTGCAAAATAATTTTATAGTATCAAGTATTTCAGTCAGGGTGCTAATGTATATGTAGTAATTGCTTTCCAGTGAATAACTTACAGCGTAAAGTCACAGCTAAGCAATCATAAAGTAGTGCTTTAGTAGTAGAATTATATTTCTGAACAGTCTAATAGATAAATTGTTTTCCAAACAATGAGTAGTATATAACTTGGGGATACGAGGACAGCCCCTTCAGATCCCCGTATTTCGTCTCATAAACGACCCTAGCTGTCTCCAGACTGGCATTCCAGAGGGTCATAGTGCCACAACCCCACTAGACTGAATTTATTCAATTGCCGAGTTCTAGGACAACACCCCAACCATTCACCTTATCCCACTAAAAGGATCAGCCCCAGTCACTTATTTAGAGAAATGAATCCCTTTGGTATAGTAAGCGAGAGCAACAACACAATGTTTCCAATTGATACCGATTTCGACAAAGTGGAGAATAAGCCAGATATTGAATGGGCTGGGCTACCACAGGGTATCTGTAGCATCTAAGGAAAAGGAGAGCTAAAAACCCAGTATGGCGATGCATTTATTTTAACACTAAACGCGACCACTGGTGAAAAAATTGAGGTGTGGGCTATTGACGGGGTGATAAAGCAATTAGCCAACCAACCCAACGCTAAGTATTTGCGCTATAATGGCCTCAGGGTCAAACAGAAAAACAAGGCACATAAGTACCACAGCTTCGACTTACTGTAAAGAATCGCATTATTTAAAAAAGGCCGTTTCGCCCTGCCTTAGGGCTCACCAGACTGTTTGGCATACACATTAGTAGTATAGGATGTACCCGATCGTGCCCGTTTGGGGGATCTCATATGTGATGTCATAGTCACGTGACCTGGTGACGCCATGTTTGGTTGTCATGGTAACCCGCATGGGCCGCCATCTTGTGACGGCTTCCCCATGGTGATACGTGGTGTTAGTGCGCAGCGCGTGTTGTTAGAGTGATACGTGTTCCGTCGGCCATTTTGTATACTGGAGGCCACCATCTTTGTTTCTATGGTAGCACGTGGTTGCTATGTTACCTGAAACCGTCTTATAGGAAAGGGGTATGTTCGGAGGGTGTGTTCGATTGAACACGAGCAATTTTCCGATTCGTAGACTTACCACAAACAACCCGACAATCCCTCCAAATCACTAAAAATCCAGGCCCAACTACCGAAATTGACTTTATTTGATACGGATATCCCCCAGAATCCTATTTAGGACCGCCATACCATGGTACCGAGAGGCCCTAGGTACCTAGAAGAAATGAGGTTAAGAGAGATATCATATTAGACCTCATTGAGGGATTTTCTCATGGCACTCATAGGCTCATACGACAAAAAAAGGATTCTCCAGAAGGTATCCTCGATAGGTATCCTCAAATAATACAATGCCAGGTCATAGGTATCCTTAAATACCGAAATGAGGCTAAGAGTCGTATGTTCGAGTCACCCGTTCGAGTAAATACTCTATGGTTTATTTGCTCGGTGGGATTCGAGTAGTTCGCGCAATGACTTATCAGTAACTACTCTATAGATTCTTGGCATTAGGAATGATATAGGCTTTCATGGAGGTGTCTATCAGTTGGCTATAATCCAAAGGGCCCCTCAGTACTATAGCACTTCGTGCTACTATTATAAGCCATGGTATGGAGGTCCTAAAAAGGATTCTGGGGGAAATCCGAACTAGAAAAACTACTCTAGTTCAATTGCACTTACCCCTGGAGGCCTTCTCAGTACCTAGGGGCCTCTCGGTACCATGTATGGCGGTCCTAAATAGGATTCTGGGGGAAATTCGTATCAAATAAAGTCAATTTCGGTAGTTTGGGGTTTTGATGATTTGGAGGGATTGTCGGGCTTGTGGTAATTCTACGAATCGGGAAAGTGCTCGTGATCAATCAAACATACCCCCCCGAATATACCCCTGTCCTATAAAAAGGTTTTAGGTAACATATCAACCAAGATGGCGGCCTCCAGTATACAAAATGGCCGACGGAAACACGTATCAACCTAACAACAGGCGCTGCGCATGCGCACTAACACCACGCATCACTATGGGGATGACATCACAAGATGGTCGCTCACACGGGTTACCATGACATCCAAACATGGCGCCACCAGGCCACGTGACTATGACGTCACATATGAAATCCCCCAACCGGGTACGATCGAGTACATGCTATACAACTCACAGTGATGACCTATGGTCGCACAGCAAGGTCTAGAATTTAGCTGTGCCCAACCTTTTTCCTCCCCATCGGTTCCCACTGTGATTACTCTCTCCAACTCCAGTATACTCTGAGTTGGAATCAGCTTTTGAGCCTCTCAGATCATTTATCTTCTTCGCTGAGAGTGTCTTGACACTTACACGTTTGGCGGTGGCTGACTGGTGTTTGTCTTTGTAAATTTTACTGCGATTTGCCACCTTTTAACATATTCTGGAGGACATCCTGCACAATTTGGGTTTTTTTGTGCTCCAGTCAACTTGGCGGGTACAACCTTCTTTTGTATTGCTTTTTTCATTTCTTGATATTGCATTTATTCATGAGTGATGCTTGTAAATTCCTCGTCTATTATGTACCCATCCTCGAATACTCTAGCATTCACAGCTATTGCACTAAGCTTTGCTTGTGCCAAGACTCTTATTTCATCATGCTTTTGAATCTTAGCGCTAATCTTCCACTCTGCTACCCTCCCAATCACACCTAATGCCCCTGTAGTAATACCTACACCCTGCAATGGTAAAGCAAGAAGGGCACCCACTCCAGTGGCTAGAAGACCAAGGTTAGCAGCTGCAGAACCCATTCCAGTGGCTAGAAGACCAGGTCTGGGAGCCGTAAAACCCACGCCGAGACCGAGACATCACCATCCACGGCCTGTAAAGCATTCAAACCTCTTTCGTATTTCTTATGCAACCCTTCTATAATGTTTACCTCATTTTTAAGCGGCTGCTCAATCTCGCTAATTCTCTGAAGCCTGTAATTATCTGCACTCAGTGGGGCACTCGGGATTTCGGGATATAACCTTTGTTTTTCTTCCATAATAATAGATACTCTTATACTCTTCAATATATAATAAGACAGACTAAAAAGATAGGTTTGAAACTACACATTCAGTTCTATAACGGCAGACGCAGTGATTAGGCTGAAATCGCTATCACTTCTCTTAAAGAAGTTTATTCTATCACCAGCATTAACTGACAAAGGAGGAAGGAATTGTTTAACTGCTGTTCTGCTACCCTCTAGGATTATTGCTGTATACCGAGAATCGACATTGGAAGTGCCATTAATCGCTATAGAAAAACTGAGACAATTGTGTCTTTTAACAGAATTGCCACTGGTGTCGGTTGAGAATACTGTGAAATATTTAATTCTGCCAGATGCAGGCATCGCTACACCATTTTTACCGTTGTCCGCATTATTTGAAGATGCGTAACAATATGAATTGGCTCCGAAGGAAAAGTTAAATGTCTCAACACTAATTTCTCCAACGGCCTCAGCTGTTATGCATATCATTGGTTTTGGTAGCGACTGTAGTGACTGTTTGAGGTATTCCTTACTGACCACATCCTTAGGCTCCTCTGGAACAACAACATTAGTTATTTTATTGTCGCCCATATCTATGGGGCCTGACATAGCACTACCCGACTTCAAAAGGGCTTCAGCATCTACATAGCTTTTTGGTACCTCATCTCCATCATTAGTAGGCTGTGGGAGGTTTAGTAATTTGTTGTAATTCCTGTTTATAACGCCCTCCATAACGCTACCACCTTCTTTTGCTAGTCTCTCACTAAGCTTTCCGTCTAGTAGGCGTCTACATACTACTTATTTGTCGCGTCTTCACGATCGACAGTCAGAGCTAATCCAGACAGCTTCTTAACCTTCAGATCAACGGAGCCATCAGCCTCTTTTTGCACACAGTTAAGCAGTTCTGTCTTGGGAGCATTGATCCAAATCAAATTTTTCATTAGTTTCCCAACCTTGTGGTATAAATACAAACACGGGCATTGTGTATATGCTATATACATGTATATATATATATGAAACCTAGTAAAATTTGGACAACTCCTCTTTGCAGAATTAACCTCGCACATCTTCCCGATTAGCTTCCAATATTCTGTAAGGTGGTGGGACTGATGGGAGCATGTCACAGTATTACGGGGTTAAATTGATGTTTGAAAGTTTGGAGGAAAATTTATGTTCTTATCAGTGCACAGCCGATAGCCAGTGACCGTCGTCTGAACCCCAGTTCGAACGTAAATCTTGCCACCTTATCAATGCTCTATCCACTTGGGACTCTTAGGATTCCTGAAGGTGCCTGTTGCTTACAACGCCAAAGGGTGATCAACGATAATTCACTGACAAAATTATTTACGAAGAAATAAAATACGAAACAAATTAGTCAATAAGTTTATATTCTTTAGGGCCCTCGACGTCTCCCACAGCTAGCTGTGTCCGCTGGATCAACCTCACTTCATCTTCTCATGGTTTGTGATAAATACAAAGTGTCTATTCACTTCTCGTTGCTTCCTCCTCGCAGGGTTAACTGCACCGTCAGTCGGGTTTAACACATATAATGTCCTGCTTGTGTGACTCTATCAGCGAACTAACAGTTCAATCAGAATTCAATCGGCGTCTACCACTGTTCTCGACCACTTTACGCCTTGTCTGGTTCTTACGGGGTTAAGTTATTCTTCGCCTTCAGATATATACTTAACAAAGCTTACATAATAATATTCTGCAAAGTGTTCTCAACATCACCAATTCTCGCACCGCCTAAAACTATTTTATCTCGCGAGCTATTCATGCGCTTACTCAAGCTCTTAATACGGTTTCTAGACCTCAGAGTTACAGATTTTACTTCTTTGGCTACTATGCCACTACGGTTCGCAACCGTTAACAAACTACTATCGGTTCCTTACAACCCTCACAGGGTTACGACAATACGCGGACTTTCAATCTCGGTGCCTATGACCCTCGACGGCCAAGGCTAAATTCGGACCTTCTCTGAGTGCCCTCAGGCCAACTGCCTTTGTATGTCTTGCCTTCTAAAACAGGTAATGCCGTTTACCTAAATGCATATAGCTCCCTGAGCTCGTACTTCCTTTTCCTGATCCTATTCTCATATATGGCCACCGACTTGGCCCGCGACTGCTCCTATTCTAAATATGAGCTCTGTGGCTCTCCCTACATCACAACGTGCCTTTACTTTCGCACCGATGCGGCACCTTCTCTGACCTATAGCATGGGACTACCCACCTACTCGCAACGACCCAAAGCCTTACACACCTTCCGACTGGAATTGGCTGGAATGAATTTTTCGAGAAATTCCCCGATTTTTATTTAGATAGCCAGAACATTTATTCTCAGTTAATCGCTTCTATTGAACTTGGCCGCTTAGATCTATCTTAATTTAACACTCGCTTTAAAGTTCCTTTGAAAGACTCGCATTTTGGTATCTTTTGACATTTCGGAGACAGGATAGATGCGTAATATGGGTGTGTGTCCAGAACATATGTGACGCACTGTATTCTACAATTAGATTTTAACTGGCTTTAATTACCCAGATAATTATTACAGAAGAGAATATTGTCTCTCTTACTACTGATCTGTTGTCAGAAGCCCATGTGGTGTTCAACAAGTGCGCCATAATGGACATTAAATTTCATGCCTACTGAGCAGAGTTTGACAAAGCTGTTTTCAGGGTCCGTCACATACCTATCTTTACGCTTTACATTTAACCCAGGCAGAAATATTATCGAAAATATCTACACTTTTGTACAACAAAATCGCACCTTTTGGCTATCACCTTGACAACCCCCTACCAAGGAACTCAGTTGTTCCAAAAACACCAAGGGGATAGCATTCACGTGCATCCATTTTCACGCTTCTCTCTTAGAGCTATCTCACCATCTCGCTCTACTATCAATATACTCATGATTTTTATACACACAGTCACACGCATGCGCACACTCACGCGCACCACAAATAACTCCCAGTACTTTGACTGGGTTCCCCACTGGAACGCATGAGTCTATCCTCACCCCATATAAACCCGCGCGCAATAGGAGGTGGTCCGTTGGTACACATGCAGCCAACAGGTCCCCCTATACACTCACACCCTCTCTGTTGCAAAATATAACACTAATCTATCATACCCACTCACGCAACACCTGCGTAAAAAAATACTTGCAAGGGATATCCACCCCGACACAGGCCAGCCGATGGGCCCTGACCCTATTGTCATCTCACTAACTTGCCCCATCCTTGGATAGGATGTCCCGCCCGGCTCATGCCCGTCAGCGGGTTACCTGCCCTATTAGGCACCAACTTTAAATACTCCCATTTATGGTGGGACTCTTACTATTCCCTAGAGAGTCCCTCTGTCCCTTCCACCGGGACCTATTCCTTGGGCGCGTCCTCCACCAAGGACCCTACTCATCTTCACGCCCAACACCCACATGCCCACAGGCGATGCCTGCGTACCAGATCTCGCTGCATCAGATGCAACGCTCTGTAGATTAGCTCCTGCCAATCTCTCCTTGGGTGCCCCACTCCATGTTCCTGGGCCCCTCCTACCTCTACATCTCTGCTGCCATTTTGTGGCTACTCCGGCCACCTCTTGTGGCCTTTCTTGGCCCAATGTACCTCCCCCTCTGTTCGCGTGGGTTCAGTGTCCTTTATATTTTGGCATCTCCGCAAAAACCTTGCGTGGTAAACCACTCCACAGCCATCTATGTCCACTCGATAATGACCGTTGACCATTATTTTTGTTACAGCGTATGGCCCCTTCCACTGTAACCGCGATCTACCTAACCGTGTCGGCCGGAGCACGGTCACCTTTTGACCGACCCAAAAGTTCCTAACCTTTGGTCTACTCACGTGCCGACTCCCATTATGCCCCCTCTCGCCCACATACATTGGCTGCTTCCGTTCAGCCACTCCCTTGATTTCCGTCTTCAAAGGGTTAACCTTAGGGGCCTCCATTGTGCACTCTACCTGTGCCTCCTTACTCAACTCCACTGGTCCCTCCAGTGATTTTACCGGCCGCTTTGCATCTGCGGCTTGGACTCGGGTGACCACCCCCGATGCTCAACTGGGTGCCTTCCTCTCAGACCAGGTCATGTCGGGCTCTGAACATACCCCGGGTATGTTCCCGGGTACGAGGTCATAGATGGGCGCCTCAATACACATTGCCTCTACCTCACCGCTATAGAAAGGGGTATCCACCCTCACCCTCGCAAGGGGGTACCTCCTAATCGTCCCATCTATTAGCATGCACATGTGGTCGCGGCCCAATAGCTGGTCGTCCTTGACTAGTTGCCTACGCACTGCAACGCTACTACATCCCGTATCGCGAAGCATTTGCACTTCATGTTTACCCACATACCCAGGGTACACGGGCATTTTTCCTCCATCGTTTGAGGCTGTGACTTCCTCGCACATTCCATTAATTATAGGGAGGACCTTTCCACCCTCTAACACGAGCTCCCCCTTTTCAATAGCATCCCGGAGTGGGCTACTTTCTGGCTCAACCGTCAGGCAGAACGCGGCTGTCTGCCTTTTGTCCCAGGTCGGACCGCCGCAACTTCCGTTTCTCCAATTCTTTGGTGAAGGGTCTCTCCTTCCATTCCTATGGGGTCCGCCGTTCGGCTTTGTGGGGGGAGATTTCGTCCAACAGTCCCTCGCTAGGTGCCCCTTCCGACCACAAACAAAACAAGACAACTCTTTAGGGCTCTGTGGCCCAGTATTACCCCTGTTACCAGCCGTCTCTGGAGGGTTAATCCTAACTGGTGCCTTTGCATCCTGGTTCCCCCCAAATCCTCCCGACCGGGAGTGGGTTATACTACCTCCGTGGGCTTCCAAGTACTGTTCGGTTACCTTAGTCATTTCATCGACACCGTTTGGCCTCCTCTCCTTAACAAAGAGGGCCAACTCTGCGGCGCAAGTTGAAATAAACTGCTCTCGGATGAGCAGATCTTTGAGGGACGAAAAATCTTCGTTGATTTCCGACAACTCAAACCCAGCGGTCAAAATACCTAGTGGACCGCGCCACAAATTGGAATACACTTTCCCCTCTCTCGGGCTTACATTCCCTGAACTTAGCCCGGAATCCATCTTCGGTGAGCTGGTACCTCTTTAAAATAGCTTTCTTTAGCTTACCATAATCATTTGCCAAATCAGGAGGCATACTTGCATATACTTGCAAGGATTTCCCCGTTAACAACGGTCTTAAGTTTACTCCCCATGAATCCCCAGGCCACTGATGATACGATGCAAACCTTTCAAACCTTTGAAGGTGTGCATCGATATCATCAGAACCCTCTGAGAATGTCGTAGTTTTGGGAATGGGGTCCTACCATGACCACCCCATTCGTTTTCTCTTGCCTCCCGTTGGTTTCCTGAACTTGGGCCCTAGCTTTTATCAATTCGAGCTCTTCTCTCTCGTGTTCTCTTTCGGCCCTTTCCCTTTCAAACTCGGCCTGCCTCTCACCCTTTTCACGCACAATCTCAGCCTGCCTCTCACCCCTTTCACGCTCAATCTCAGCCTGTCGTTCAGCCCTTTCACTCTCCTTTTCACACTCGGCCGCCCTTATTGCGGCCTCCTCGCGTTTCAAAGTCACCTGCCGTTCCAATTCGGCAGCGGCTTCTTCCCGGGCGCTTTCACTTTCAGCAACTGACTCTTTCGCTACTCGCTTTTGTTCGTCCCTGACAAACTTTTGCAGCTCACTCCCAGAAAAACCCAGGCGTTCCCCGCCGAAATTATACTGGTCCAAAGTCATGGGAGCCTCCACTATTTCACTTGTAAATACTTAAAATCTACACAGTTGCGGTAAATAACAATTTCCTCGCGCCTGTCGTCGCGCTTAACCCTTCTACGGGGGATAATTATTTTGCAACCGCGTCATTTACTTTTGAACCCACTTAAATTTAAAAATTGCAAAATTTTAACCCTTTACGGGTCTCCACTATTTCCCCAGAGCATGTTGATAACAATTTGCAAAAAAACTCATATGTAAACTTCAAAAAGCATGCTCCATGAAATAAATTATCTTTGAGTGGATCATTGATCTTTACCTTTAAAAAAAATGTTACCTTTTAGAACATCCTGTGTACGCCTCGCCAGTGTCGCAGTATTATGGGGTTAAATTGATGTTTGAAATGATGGAGGGAAATTTATGTTCTTATCAGTGCTCAGCCGACAGCCAGTGACCGTCGTCTGAACCCCAGTTCGAACGTAAATCTTGCCACCTTATCAATGCCCTATCCGCTTGGGACTCTTAGGATTCCTAAAGGTGCCTGTGGCTTACAACGCCAAAGGGTGATCAACGATAATTCACTGAAAAGATTATTTATTTACATGTACGAAGAAATAATATGAAACAAATTACTCACACAATTATCCAAAAGAATACACTAATTACGCGGATAAAAGTTTATATACACAGCTAGCTGTGTCCGCTGGATCAACCTCACTTCATCTTCTCATGGTTTGTGATAAATACAAAGTGTCTCTTCACTTCTCGTTGCTTCCTCCTCGCAGGGTTAACTTCACCGTCAGTCGGGCTTAACACATATAATGTCCTGCTTGTGTGACTCTATGAGCGTTCTAACAGTTCAATCAGAATTCAATCGGCGTCTACCACAGTTTACGATCACTTTACGCCTTGCCTGGTTTCTACGGGGTAAGTTATTCTTCGCATTCAGATATATACTTAACAAAGCTTACATAATAATATTCTGCAAAGTGTTCTCAACATCACCAATTCTCGCACCGCCTAAAACTATTTTATCTCGCGAGCTATTCATGCGCTTACTCAAGCTCTTAATACGGTTTCTAGACCTCAGAGTTACAGATTTTACTTCTTTGGCTACTATGCCACTACGGTTCGCAACCGTTAACAAACTACTATCGGTTCCTTACAACCCTCACAGGGTTACGACAATACGCGGACTTTCAATCTCGGTGCCTATGACCCTCGACGGCCAAGGCTAAATTCGGACCTTCTCTGAGTGCCCTCAGGCCAATTGCCTATGTATGTCTTGCCTTCTAAAACAGGTAATGCCGTTTACCTAAATGCATATAGCTCCCTGACCTCGTACTTCCTTTTCCTGATCCTATTCTCATATATGGCCACCGACTTGGCCCGCGACTGCTCCTATTCTAAATATGAGCTCTGTGGCTCTCCCTACATCACAACGTGCCTTTACGTTCGCACCGATGCGGCACCTTCTCTGACCTATAGCATGGGACCTCCCCATCTACTCGCAACGACCCACAGCCTTACACACCTTCCGACTGGAATTGGCTGGAATGAATTTTTCGAGAAATTCCCCGATTTTTATTTAGATAGCCAGAACATTTATTCTCAGTTAATCGCTTCTCTTGAACTTGGCCGCTTAGATCTATCTTAATTTAACACTCGCTTTAAAGTTCCTTTGAAAGACTCGCATTTTGGTATCTTTTGACATTTCGGAGACAAGATTGATGCGTAATATGGGTGTGTGTCCAGAACATATTCTGCAATTAGATTTTAACTGGCTTTAATTACCCAGATAATTATTACAGAAGAGAATATTGTCTCTCTTACTATTGATATGTTATCAGAAGCCCATATGGCGTTCAACAAGTGCGCCATAATGGACATTAAATTTCATGCCTAATTAGCAGAGTTTGACAAATCTGTTTTCAGGGTCCGTCACATACCTATCTTTACGCTTTACATTTAACCCAGGCAGAAATATTATCGAAAATATCTACACTTTCAAACAAGAAAATCGCCACTTTTAGCTATCATCTTGACAGAGCACTTGACTGATAGTAAAGACCTCATCCGTATTGTTTGTTGTATAGCCCCTCTTGAACTTGCCTCTCAGTTTGAAGACTCTTCCTTGGTCCACAACTTTCAGCAACCCTCGAGTTATTGGAGGCATATCTCCGTATAGATTTTCCCAAACTGCAGTCTCATTTTTCTTTTTTCTTGTTTCTATAGGTGTAATCTTGATAGATCTGTGGTAGGAGGTGTTGTAGATCTCAATAACTTTGGGTAATACACCAAGCCAGTGCTTAGGCTTGTTAGCAGTGAAATGCTTAAACATTCTGTCCTTCAGAGTTCTATTCAACCTCTCAACAATCTGAGCTTTTGTTTCATTCTCTGTAGCAAACCAATGGATGCCAACCTTTTTGAACAGCTCTTGAGTCTCTTTATTAATAAACTCTGTTCCTTTGTCTGTCTGCAACTTTGTGGGTTTTCGTTGTTTAAATATTTTGTGGAATGCCTGTGAAATCTCTTTCCCAGTCTTCTTTTTGATAGGGGCTCCCCATGCATACTTGCTAAATACGTCTATAACTGTCAGAATGTAGTTGGTGTTCTTGTTAGCGGCTGAGGAACTCCTCATATCAACCAAGTCAGCCTGCCAGTGTGCACCAGTGCCTCTCACCATCACTCTGCTAGTTGGATGCTTGCCTTTTTAAGGCTTGAGTTTGGTATAAGTCTGTTGTTCTTGCAATCAGCTAAGGACATCCCCAGGTTTTATCCCGGTTCTTCGGGAAAGCTCAGCTACTGAAGAAAATCCCTGCGCTGGGTCGTAATAAATCTTTTTCAGCTTGATTCTGTCTGTTCTTTTCAGACACTGCCTCGGTTTAATCTACTTCTCAAAGAATTTATAAACAGCAGCGGCAAGTGGTCTCTGGTAGCCATCTAAACTGGTGTCTTTGGCAATTCTAATAATTCAAATTCATTAATTTGTTATCAGTAAGGCCTAAAAAAATAAAAAATCTGTTTCTCAGGCTCACCCGCATGGTCCTTTTGGCTGCTGCATGCTCTCTTTTTATAATCAATTTAAACTTGAAAAAAATAAAAATTAAATGGTTTATGTCTGATATTTTACCCAAGTTAAAAAAATTGATGAATTTGTCCCTTGAGTGCAAGAAGGCTTTGCAATGCTTTAGCATTGCAAACTCTTCTTGCACTCAAGGGGTGAAATACACCACCACCCATGCTATTCTGTAGATTATGAGGCCTAAAACTTGAACCAAGAACATGAACTTTTGATGGCAAAAAAGTAATTACTGAAATAAAAAATTAAATAAAAAACCGCTCGCCCGCATGCAATTTCACAAATAATGGCCTGAGAAACAGAAGATCTAATTTGTGTGGCCTAATGTGCCTGTTTGCTACATCCTTATATGCACTGTAAGCGGCATCGCGGTAAAAGCAAGCTCTAATTCATTCTTGAATACGTGGCTTGTGTCCCCTGTTTGTAAATACCTTTCAAGGCGAGCTTTATGCTTAGTGCCAGGACCAGCCGCCGAATATGTCCCCACAATAGGGTCCCATAAGTGCCTCCCAAATGGGAGATTATTGACAAACATGTTCCTCCTCCTCGAGCTCGTTCCAATGAGGGGTCATAACCTTTGTTTTTGAGTCAAAAATGAAAAAAATGAGTTATTCAAGAATTTTTTTTTTGCAAGTGTCGTCTGCTTTTCATGTTAGGTAAAGAGTCAAGCAACTCATCAATCACATACACACAGAAGAAGCCACACACAGTTGATTGGGTTGATATCTTGGATTCCATAGGAGTTTCGAACCATTTTCTTCCCAGCCTGTCTCATCCTATCCAGAACATCTTCTGGTGAGTAAACTCAGAAGCTATCAAAGTAAATATAATAGGAACCTACATAGAAGACGATTACCCAATGAGTACCAGGTCCCTCCTGGTCATCTAAATTCACTATGTAAAATAACTCCTCTAGTTCTGGTAGGTTGTCCTTTGCAAACACACCCCGAAGTTTATATCATGTGAACCACTCTGAGAAAACCACACACACATAATTTGTGGATGTACTTTGCACGCTGGCTGGTGCCTAGCTAGCTGCATTCCTAAGTCCCTACAATGTTACTCAGTAATGTGTGTATATTAACATGGCGGCTGAGAGTATCAAACATATTGCCACTTTTTCCGGAGATGGGTTTGAACAAACACTTCACAGGCTTTCTCTGATAAGGATGGGAGAGATTTATTCTCCACAAAACTGAAAGAACTTGCTGTATTACTGGAAAAACCTGCCAAAAAGGCAGGGGTACAATATCGAAAAATCTTGCCATCACCTAAAACAGTGTTTGAACAGAGCATTTTACCGCAGATAAGAACCAAACTGTCAGAATGTGGACAGAAGGAATTTCAAAGGAAGGATATTATTTGGAAAGTGAAATTAAATTGCAGAACTCATTTCAATAAAACGGACACTGGTGAACTTAACCCTCTACCTAACATGGAAAGCAGACGACACTTGCAAACAAAATTCTCGAATAACTAATTTTTTTCATTTTTTTGTCTCAAAAACATAGGTTATGACCCCTCGTTGGAACGAGCTCGTTCCAACGAGGGGTCATAACCTATGTTTTTGAGACAAAAAATGAAAAATAATGAAAATTAATCGGCGATTTTTGACAATAGAGCTGACTGGTTTTGGCCGTTACGTTGGGTGAAGGGTTAAACGTGAACACTCAAAAATCGTGGCACAGGAAAAAATTATTTAGGGTTTGGATTTGGTGGTGAAATACCAGAGGGGAATGTTGTACCTGTCAGCGTACAAAACAGCGGCGACGTGTGGCAATTTCAAAACATATTTCCGTGAGGAGTTGGTGGTGGTGTACCAAACTGCACTCAGATACATGTGTGTATCTTTACCGCTGAAGCGATAACCCCGCCTCATTGTGTGTGGACTCTCATTTTCCCAGTTAGTGAAACAATAACAGAGACTGTATAGAAGGGCTGAGGATTTTGACCGAAAAGTGATGCTGCAGGCATCATTGGGGCACGCGGGGCCGAGGCGGGTGAGTGCTTCCGCAGGCCCGAAGCCAGCCGTATTTAAAAATCCGACATAGTGGAGGGGGTGGACGGAAGGACTTTTTGTGTGTCGGAGGCATACTCGAGGTGCCCGAAACCGAGGTGCGAGAGTGTATGGTAGGGGGTTCCCCCTCCCGTTGGCGGGGATTGGGGTGCCTCCCTAGAAAAATTGTTTTAAGTCTGAGACTCTGAGAACTATTCTAGAGCCTCCGGCTGCTCAGTTGTGACTTGTCCTGTTGCTGATTTTAGTCAATAACTTTAACAAATATACTGTTTGACATTTCAAACTCTGTTTGCTTTCGATTCGCACAAATTCAACAATTATTCTCCGACAGAATGTGAAAGTTTCCGACAGAAATGTTTATAGGCTCCTCCCCCCCCCCCCCCCCCGCACTCCCAACTTAAAACTGTTAGGTCTGTGTATCCAAAGTCATCACCGCATTATCACCCTGGTAAGACTGTAGTCCAAACTAGCACCCAAAGTCGGTAATATAATTTTTTGGTGTAGTATGTCCTGTGAGACGTACCACGCCAAAAAATCAGTGGCGGCGCTACGGGGGGGGGGGGGGGGTCATGCCCCCCAACGAAGGCTTGGCCCCCCCCCCCAGTTGCCCCCCCCCCCCCAACCATCTCGCATGCATTTCCATCCACCCTCACACACAAAAACATTCAGTCACTCTCTCACACACACACACACACACCCCTCTCTTTTTTATTCCCAATAATTTCCCATACACACTTAGCCCAAAACCTCGGGCTAGCTGATGAACACATCCAGGCAGTAGAGATTTAAAGACTCGGATGCAGATACTTATAAGTTATAATTAAGTTATGAGCCAACAAAGGCATGTCTATCCATATCCCATGTCTGAAAAAATTCATGGATTTCGCATTATGACAGACGGGCATTATGAGTCTCTCTCTCTCTCTCTCTCTCTCTCTCTCTCTCTCTCTCTCTCTCTCACGCACAGACCCACCAGACGCGGATCCAGGATTTTTTGAAAGGAGGACCGCCAATTACCATTACATTTAGTCGAAACTTGGACCCAAAGTCCGTAATATAATTTTTTGGTTTGGTACGTCCACAGGACGTACCAAACCAAAAAAGTATATTACGGACTTTGTGTCCAAGTTTGGACTACCTTATAACAAAGTAATGATATGATCCTTTACGTATTTGCCCCCCTTCATGGGAGTCTGCCCCCCTAGTTGCCCCCCACAAAAAAAAATTTCTGGCGCCGCCACTGCAAAAAATATATTACGGACTTTAGTTCCAAGTTTGGTCTTACAGGGCGGTATCCCTTATTTAAAGACACTAGATTGGATGTTTGACACTGCATGTTGGTCAGTGAAGCTTCCCCCTCCCCCTCCAAATTATGAAAACTGCCAGAAAAAATGATTTTCCCCCGACTACCCCCCCCCCCCCCCCCCCCCACCCCCGAAAAGTAGCGAGGAATTGTAATCTGATCCTACTTACCGCTACGGATACTTATTTCGTGGAAACCAAATATTATTTTGTTATTTCGAAATATTATTTCGTTATTTCGAAATATTATTTCGTTATTTCGAAATATTATTTCGTTAAAACGAAATAAAATAACAGTGAAACCTGTCACCTACCGGGCTCCATGCCTTTCAGATGCCCATTTTGATCTTTAGAGGGTTAAATCGTCTTATAACATCTGTCTTGCACTGTTACACTTTGCCAGAAAATGTATCGTCTTATCACTCCCTCCCCAGCCGGGAAAAGGCTGCCCACGACTCTACGCCACTGCGGATAAGGCTTCCTTGTATTGTGAGGGTATCATCATATTCACGTAATTTCATTTGGGATGCCCCGAGCTGCGTTTCTAAAAATAAATTCACGTATCGTTTGATACTTAAAACTGTTCGGAAATGCATATAAACGACATTTGAAGCCGAATTGTCTGGGCAAAAAGCTTTTTCTATGGCGAATCGAGACGTCGTTTTATGCACCCAAAACCAAAGAAGGACATAATGCTACGTGGCTGAGTCTGGAAATGAAACATCCACCATATTTACTTAAGTCATGTGTACGGTGATGTCTGTATTTTGTGTTTTGTAAAGGTTTGAAGTAAAAAAAAAAGCTCGAACAAATTCAACGTGCGAGAAAACTTGCGTCTAAAAATAGAAATGCGTCGCTTCGCGCACCGCCACTTCCGAAAAGGCTCTCGTTCGCTTATCCATTGTCAGCTGACTATCGGTTTATCGAAATGCTCTGTATGTGGACGGCAGTCCACATACAGGGCACTTCAATATACCAGCAGACTCGTCTGCCATTGATCGGCCAGATGCTAGGAAACAGCGTTCTTTCGATTCGAAAAATCAAAATTTTCTTCCATTGGGCCGAACTATGATATGTTCGGGGCCGCCTTTGGTGCAACCATTTTTGCCAAATGAGCGACAAAAAGATGATACAAAAATGCCGTCAAAAATGTCCTCTTTCTAGACTGTCATTGATCCTTTAGATGCAAGGAAGCAGCGTTCTTTGGTTCGAAAAATCAAAATTTTGTCCGGGTCCGGGGCCCCCTTGGTATGTTTCCCGGCAACTTTTTTGGCCCAGTCCGCCCCTGGAAGAAGATATAAATATCGTTTGTGGCTGCCGACATACTAGTTACTATCATACTACCAGAGCGTTTTGGCCCTTTCAGCTGTTGTACGGGGTATTGGCCAATTTGGCCGTATTCTTTCTACTTAGGTTCTACCACGGGGAATTGTGAGAATGTTGTGCCCGTAACATCACACGACGCGCATTTTGCCTTTATTGTGACACTGGGGAATTAGCTCTCGTGCTTGGCTTGTGACTGGGGCATCCATAGTAATAATAATAATAATAATAATATGGTTTAAAGCCGAGTTTCCACTGAACGTGCTCACGGGCTTTACAATAAGTACATGACATCTAATATGAATATGTAACTAACTAGATATTACGGCGGGATAGGCTAATTTAAACAGATGGGTTTTCAGTGACTTTTTGAACGGAACTATGTCCTGGACGACCTTCGGGTGATCGGGCAGTTGGTTCCACAAATAAGGTCCAGCTACACTGAATGCTCGATCACCGGCAGTTACAAGGTATCCAGGGTAGTATACCAGATTGTTGGCTGACTAAGATCTAAGAGCTCTGACAGGTTCGTAACACTTTATAAGAGACTTCAAATAACCAGGTGCAATATCTAAGCGAGATTTAAAAGTTAAAAGAAGAACTTTGAAATTAATTCGCTCCTTTATGGGTAACCAGTGAAGATCTTTCAGTATAGGTGTAATGTGACAAAATTTCTTATTCCTGGTTACCACTCTAGCCGCGCAATTTTGAACATTTTGAAGTTTCTTCAATAGATGTTGTTTGCAGCCATATAATAGAGAATTGCAGTAATCAAGACGGCTAGTTACAAGGGCGTGCACAAGCTGCTTGGTCGTCTCCTCATCGATCACGTTCCGAACTCTGCCGATATTGCGCAGATGATGGAAAGCGGATCTGCAGACTTGCATCACATGCGCATCTGCAGCCAAATTCCCATCCATGCAGTATCCCAGATTGCGGATGCTATCGACGGTGAGATGACACTGTCTTCAATATGTAAGCTGAGTTTAGAAACATTGGAAAGTTGACAGGGTAGTCCTATGTACATTATTTCAGTTTTATCAGCATTAAGTTTTAAGAAATTTTGAGTCATCCAGTTTCTGATATCGGATGCACAGTTCTCGAGAATTTGGGCTGCTTGTCTCTCGTCACGGGGTTTAAAATGAATATATAATTGTGTGTCGTCCGCACAACAGTGAAATGAGAGTCCATGGCTACGTATTATATCACCTAGGGGTAACACATATATGGTATACAGCAGGGGTCCGAGAACAGACCCCTGTGGGACACCACACTTAAGCGTTACATGCTCGGAGAACGTCCCATCCAAGCACACGCGTTGCGTCCGCCCAGATAGATAGGATCGAAACCATTCTAAGCAGTGCACAGTCCTGTGATTCCCAGTCGGTTTTCCATGGTGTTAAAAAGTACAGCGTGATCGATGGTATGAAACGCTGCACTTAGGTCCAGAAGTACAATACATGATACCTGCTGTTGATCCATGGATTGTAGAAGATTCAGATTCAGATTCTTTATTCACGGTACACATACATGTAAAATGGTTACAAATAAACATATTGCACAAATGTAATGAGAAGTATACCGTGGGAAGTGGCATAGCCAGATTGGCTGTCTACCTGCCATCCCCTGGAATAAGATGGGGTGATTGCAAACAGACTGTGACTGAAAGAATGAACTGAGAGCCAATTATGTGACACATGATGGAGAATGACGATCGAATCATTACTTTTCTGATATTAGAGTATTAGTGTTTCATTTTCGCCAGCGGAAAGACGGTGATTCAAGGTAGGCAAGAAGCAACCTGCCTATAGGACTCCCTCCCCTACTTATCATAACACATGAGGGGGGCAACAAGTCCCATCGTGAAGTTCGTATCGTTTAGACTGCGACAAGAAGGTTGGTCATGATGTTTGGGTGTGGTGTCTACGTTAGCTGCATCATCATCGTAGGATGACGAATGTTATTGATTTATTTGTGTAGACTTTTATTTGCAAGTTCTTACTTGTATCCATATAGTATTTTACATAGCACCACTGTGAGGAGGAAGCGCGACAGGTTGCACAAGACGAGGATTCCAGATTTAGACGCGGACCACGACTTTGACAATTTACGAAGTTTACGAAGTGCAATCAGGGCAGTAGGGATTGTTGCAGCTGACATAACTGGAATATGAGGAAATGAATGTGGAAGTTAACTTGTTCTTAAGCATGCTTCTGTCGCTAATATTACGAGTTGTGTCGTCCAGAGCATTCTATAGTTTCGAGAAGGAGTATAAAGGAAATTTATCCAGAGTTTGGGTCCGTGTTTTTTTCTATGTATAGGAGGCCTGACTGTCTAGTTCTCCTACCAGATGGATTGTCAGTAATTTTAAATATATCATTGAAAGACACCGGTAATCTGCCGTTCTGCCAGTCAAACACGAACAGTAGTGCATGTAGCCTAAACAAATCATCAACCTTGAGTATTTGGTTTTCTTTAAACAGGGGATCTGTATGAGAATTGTACTTTTTGTTATTAATTATTCGTATTGAACGTTTTTTGCAGGACAGCTAGTTTTTTGATAGCTCTTGAGTTGCCCCATGCCTGGATTCCGTATACCAAATGGCTATGTATGAGGGCGTAATACAAAGTTTTCAGAGCTCCGTGGGGGAGGATATTTTTAACTTTGTTTAGACTATAGTTTGCGCGTGCTATTTTCGAGCATAATCGGGATATGTGAGCCTTGTAGGATAAATGTTCATCAATGCTAATTCCCAAGAATTTAACAAATTTTTCTGTTTCGGTGGCCCCAACTTTATTAATGTTTTGGTTATTTATTTTTACCTCTTGACAAAGATTATTGTTCCTTCCTTTATTTGGATTAAGTATGATGTACGAGGTTTTCTTAGCATTCAGCATTAACTGGTTCACAGAGCACCATTCGAATAGTTTCTGGAGCTCGTCATTGAAATACGATGTAATGGGATTATTATCGGAGCCCGGGCAGTGTGCAGTGGTGTCATCGGCAAATGATAAAAGATTGAGTGATGTTGAGTTACTAATATCATTTATATATAAAAGAAAAAGAATAGGGCCTAAAATCGAGCCCTGTGGTACACCACAACTCTGTTTGGCTAAGTTCGATTTTTGTTCTCCGTACGTGACATATTGAGACCTGTTGGACAAGTAACTTCTAAACGAATTGTTGGTGACACCTCGGATGCCATATTTTTCCAGTTTACCTAATAGTATTTCGTCATTTATGGTGTCAAAAGCCTTTGACAAATCCAGGAA
Source organism: Pictodentalium vernedei (assembly GCA_031216915.1). Taxonomy (NCBI): domain Eukaryota; kingdom Metazoa; phylum Mollusca; class Scaphopoda; order Dentaliida; family Dentaliidae; genus Pictodentalium; species Pictodentalium vernedei. The sequence continues at coordinate 492,954,145 of CM062294.1, read as the reverse complement.
CAGTGCTAAGGTGCTGTTTTTTTCTTCTTTATTATTTTCTATTGCAATGCTTTTAAGGAGCTGAAGAACTGGATGAATAGTACTATGTCGCTTTCGGAACCCATATTAGTGAGGGTATAAAATATTAAACCTATTGAGGAAACTCTCTAGCCTCACTTCCATGAGTTTTTCCATTACTTTTGAGAATACCGGAAGTATACTGATAGGTCTGTAATTTGTAAAGCTGTGCTCGTCACCCGCTTTAAATATGGGTATCACCTTCGCGATCTTCATCCTGTCTGGTACTTTGCCGTTTAGGAAAGAGTTGTTAATTACATGTGTTAGAGGATCCAATACTTCGGTTATCGTATGCTTAAGAAGTCAGGTTGTGATGTCATCGCAGTCTTTAGATAATTTTGGCTTCATTTTATTTACTACTCGGTTGACTTCTGTGGGATTTGTGGGTATTAAATAGAGATTATTGGAGACATTGTTGTCCATGTAATCTGTGTAGGACTTATTAGTTTTCTGAATCTGTTCGGATGTGTTTTTTCCAATGTTGATAAAGAAATTGTTGAATTCTTCTGCGATGTCATGGGGCTCGCTTAACTCGATGTTGTCCTGGATGAAGAACGAGGGTAATCTGGCTTCAGGTTTTCCTTTATTGATGGCTTCGTTTAAAATCTGCCACGTTCTTCGCATATTGTTTTTGTTTTCGTTTAGGATATCTCTATAATAGGTAGCTTTACATTGTTTTTTTTTACCTTGTTGAAGATTCTACAGTAGTTTTTATAGTTTTCTGAGTTCCTTTCGGTGGGAGCTTGGAGTTTTTTCTTGTAGAATTTTTCTTTGTTGTTGGAGGATATTACAATCCCCCTTGTCATCCATGGCTGTTTTTTAATAAATTTTTTGTTCTGGCTAACACGTTTGAGAGGGAATGCTCTTTCATAGGCTTCCATATAGATGTTTAGAAAGGTTTCATATGACTCATTGGGACAATTCGACTGCATTACAGGATTAAAATCACTTTGCGAGATAAGTGTTTTAAATTCAACTATTCTTTCTGCATTTATTATTCTTTTTAGTGTAAAGTGTGGTGTATCTTTTGGTTTGGGTTTTTCCTCAATATAGAAAACACCAAAATGATCTGACACGTCAGATATGACTATTCCAGGTAATGCTGCTTGTGAAACATTATTAGAGAAGATATGATCTATCAGAGTTGCAGAACGACAGGTTACTCTCGTTGGCTTGGTGATATACGGCAGAAAGCCTTGACTGAACATGAGATTAACAAATTCTTCCGTTTTTGAGTGTGTAGTTGCTTTTAAAAGGTCCAGGTTAAGATCCCCCATAATATAAACTTTTTTATTTTCGGCATTTAAAACATTCGTTATTTCATTTAATTAGCATTACAGGATTAAAATCTCTTTGCGAGATAAGTGTTTTAAATTCAACTATTCTTTCTGCATTTATTATTCTTTTTAGTGTAAAGTGTGGTGTATCTTTTGGTTTGGGTTTTTCCTCAGTATAGAAAACACCAAAATGATCTGACACGTCAGATATGACTATTCCAGGTAATGCTGCTTGTGAAACATTATTAGAGAAGATATGATCTATCAGAGTTGCAGAACGACAGGTTATTCTCGTTGGCTTGGTGATATACGGCAGAAAGCCTTGACTGAACATGAGATTAACAAATCCTTCCGTTTTTGAGTGTGTAGTTGCTTTTAAAAGGTCCAGGTTAAGATCCCCCATAATATAAACTTTTTTATTTTCGGCATTTAAAACATTCGTTATTTCATTTAATTAGAAAAGGTTGATGTCGGCTTTAGGAGGAGTGTTGGGTCTATAAATAACGCCAATAATTCTGGGTTGGTATTTATCTTTAGTTTCAATAAACAGAGATTCGAAGACATGGGGAATAAAGAACGAAATATCATTACGAACTCTGTAGGGTATTCCTTCTTTAATATATAGACCAACCCCTCCTCGACCATCATCATTCTCGTGTCTCATACGTTTAATAATCGGGGCATAGCCATCCAGACTGAACGACATCTCTGGAGGAATTTGGAAAATTTCGGTAAGTCCTATTATGTCGAAGAAGTTCTTTCCTGTTTGTAGGTTATATAGCATGTTTTGAAAGGAATCCCAATGGGCCTTCAGGCTTTGGCAATTGAGATGGTATATTGAGAATCCTGCGTCTATTTTACAAACTATTGACTGAAAGTCTCTAAACGAAACGTAGTTGCAGTCAGTTGCGTGGTTTTTATATGGGGATTCATCATTTTCTGTCAAGGAACATATTTTCTCATTATAGAGCTGTATAAAGTCGTACTCTGCGTCTACCTGCACCTCGTCGAGTGTAATGTTACCCGCCATAATTCACCAACATACTACCATCCTTTCTCGCTGGACAAATATATAAAACATAACTACAATATATTGTTCCAAGATGAAGATAAAAGGAGGTTAAGTCCCAGACATAGTTGAACTGTTGGACGGGTTGAGACGTTATTTCTTTTTCATTTCTAGTCACAGTCTGTTGCGGTAATAGTATGTAATTGGGAGTTTGTTTAGAAACGAAAATTTTCTGTACAAACAGGATAAAAACACTGTAGTTTATATACAAGTACGTCGGGTGCAGCATCACCCTACCTAACATCACATCAAAGTGATATGGTATCTTGGATGAATGATTGAACAAATAAATTTACAATTGAAGGACTTTACAGTAAAACAATGGATTCAATGAGGATAGAGAATGAGTGAGAGAATTTGTAAAAGACGAGGTGGAGTAATATGAATGAATGAATGAATGAATGAATGAATGAATGAATGAATGAATGAACTATCATCATCGAGGGGGTCATAAGCCTTATTTCAGAGACAAAAAAAAAAAAAAAAAAAAATCCCGAAAAACAAACAAAAATGTACAAATCTTGAAAATTGAATAGTTGTCAATGGCGCTGAGAGTTTTGACGTTACACTTGGCAGACGGTCAATGATCAACCGGGTGAGAATTTGGGATTAAAGTTATTTCGCTGGTACTAAGTTGACGAACTAGCGTTGGCTGTATTTCAAGGTATAGTTTCACTAATTAAAAGTTGATTTGTTAATGAATAATATTGCAGAATTACATCATGGAATGTACACTTTAATAACTAACAATTAATAAACATAACAGCCCTTAAAACGACCAACAGACGACATTCATAAGAAATATTATTGAGAGACCGATTTGTCTTCCATTCCTTGCGTCGAGAGCACAGCTCACGACCCCAATGATGCTAAATTGACGATTTAGCGCAAGAGGGCACTACAGGGTATAAATTATCTGATGAATTGTTGAAGTGCTCTTGATCAAAAATAAACAAGGTGGAGGTACTTTAATTTTTTACCCTAAACAGCAAGTCAGTCACACATCCACACGCTCGATCAGTCAAGCACCCACACATCCATCCATCCGATCGACCACCCAGAACGAACGAACGAACGAACGAACGAACGAACGAACGAACGAACGAACGAACGAATGAATGAGAGAACGAATGATTGAACGACTGAATGAATGACACTAGTAACACTATATATGAATGAATGAATGAATGAATGAATGAATGAATGAATGAATGAATGAATGAATGAATAACACTTCATCCGGCATGGATGTTATATGACACTAGGAAATAGTAAACAAGTTCTATGCTACTTGTTCCATCCGTTATGTCGAGATACACCGTCCAAGGCCCCCATAGGAACAGGCTCACTTTGATGAGCACGCAGATTCGGTGGTTATTTGTGAAAAGCGTTGGTCGGTTTTGGACGCTACGCAGAGCAAAGGGTGAATAGCCGAGTGAAAACTATTGTGGGCTAAAGTTATCTTGCTCGAACTAGCTTGACGAACTATAGCGGAAAGCACTGCGTGTGATGATGACGATCATTTGCAGAGCCGACGGTTGGTGAATACCCAAGTAAAAACTATTGTGGGCTAAATGTATCTTGCTCGAACTTACTTAACTAGCTCGTCAACTGTCTCAGTTATTTCACTCGTACTACACTGACGAACTAGCGGTGGCTATACTTCAAGGTATATTTTCACCGATTAAAAGTTGATTTGTAAGTATAGTATTACTTAATTACATCATGGAATGTTCACTTTAATAACTGATAATTAACATACATAGCAGCCCTTATTCGAGCACGAAGAACAGACGACTCTAAAAAGAAAGTTCTTGAGAGACAAATTTGTCTTCCATCCCTTGCGTCAGAAGTACAGCTTATAACCCCCACAGGCACGCGCTCGTTCCAATGAGGGGGCAAAAGCCAAACTTCCGAAGCAAAAGTAAGGAAATCATGAACTGCAAATGGCGGGTTGATAAAAAATAAACGAGGTGGAGGTACTTTAATTTGTTATCCTAAACAGCAAGTCAGTCACATATCCACACACTCGATCAGTCAAGCACCCACACATCAATCCATCCATCCGTCCCGCCACCCAGAACAAATGAATGAATGAATGAATGAATGAATGACCTTCATCCGGCATGGATGTTATATGACACTAGTAAACAGCAAGCAAGTCCTATGCTATTTGTTCTATCCGTTATGTCGAGATACACCGCCCACGGCCCCCACTGGAACGGGCTCACTTTGATGAGTGGTCATAATCCTCATTTTCGAGAAAAAAAAAACAAAAAAAAAAACACCTGCTCGTTCCAATAAGGGGTCATAAGCCACAGCCACATAGTCACACCTGCTCGTTCCAATAAGGGGTCATAAGCCAGAATGTCATTTTGCACGCGTAATAGAGCAGTTTCAGTGCCACACCCGGGCCTGTATGCGGACTGAAATTCTTCAAACAAGCCGGTTTGCGTTAGATGGTCACGAATCTGAGTGTGAGTGCTGATAACACGCTCCAATAACTTGGAAATGAAAGATAAATTTGACACTGGGCAATAGTTTTTCAGAACCTCTTTATCTAGCCCAGGCTTTTTTAGGAGCGGAACTACACGCGCCTCCTTCATGCTTGATGGAAAAACACCGGCGGTCAATGATGTGTTCGCGATCTTAAGTAACCAACCCATGGACTGATGGTTGACCTGGAGAGAGACGAAATACTTCCTATAAATTTTTAATCACATAACTGGAGTATCATTTACAAAACAATATTTACAAACAACAATGATGATTACTAAATATAAGAGCATTATATATATTTTACATTTAGAATAATCTATCTGATACACTGACTTCTCTACAAAGATGAACCTTTAATAATTTTATTATTTTTCGATTGAACTCTAGACATGGTTATGATGTAACACCTACACGCCTGCTGTCGCGATCAACAGACTGTCAATCCTACCGCACGACTGGTGAATGGAATGGTTTAACGCGCTGAAGGCGCGCAGGGACGGTATGGGGAACAAGCCCCTTTCGACCCTCAGTGACTGTAAATGACTCATTTCCACATGTCTACTCGTGTTGAAGGAGGAACAGGTTCCGGTACTCGGCAGGTGTCACCGGTTGTGGCGTGATGGTCTCTTTGACTGATGTCGGTTGAACCCTCGGGTGAAGGTAACGCTGAACGATATATATATTTGGGATAGGTACTTATCCAATCGTCACCAATTTACATAAACGCCTCAGATATAAATGTAACTCTCTCACAATCTACCGTCAAATTAATTTGGACATAAATTACACATTTTGCATTGCATGCTTCGATATTTTACAGCTGTTGGAATAGGCTTAATTAACTCATTCCAACAGCTTGTAAAATAATGAAACATGCAATCATGTTTACGATGCTTTCAAAATATCATAACCTATAGTCTTAATACTGTATTTTCTGAACAGTAATATTTAAATCAAAATGATACTTATTTATTTATTTATTTATTTATTTATTGGTGTTTAAGGCCACATATTTATGCACAATGGCTAATCATGACCGTGACAGTTTTACGGGTGGAGGAAGCCGGAGTACCCGGAGAGAACCACCGAGCAACGACGAGCAGCTGCAAGCTCCCCAACATCGTAACTCCGCACTGCAGCACAGGCAGGGTTAGATTGGTTGAAGACATGCGTACCATCGACGTGTAGTACGCCTTAGTACACGGCGTCATCGTGCCCCCACGCGGGCAATGGAGATGAAGTATCTTGCCCAAGGACACAACGCGGTTGCCGCAGGTGGGATTCGAACCGAGGACCTCTCGGCTAATCAAAATGATACTAATATATAGATTTATTATTTTCCGTACTGGTATTTTACAGTTGCTGGAATGTGCTGACTAGCTCTTTCCAACAACTAGAGCTGTAGGTTAAACGAAACCGAACCGAGATTCTTAGTTTTTTTAAAATAAACCGAAACCAAAACCGTCGACATCCCGTAATCTAAGGTTTTTCGTTTTTTATTAAATACTCTCTTGCTGCAGAAATTCACAGAATGTAGCCATTCCGGAGTAGTGAGAGTACCCAGACACTGCCAATGGCAGTGTCTGGGTACTCTCACTACTCTGGGAAGGCTACATTCTGTGAATTTCCCACATTTCGGTTTAGTTGTGTTTGCAGCTTTCCTCAAGTTGCGTGTAGGTGTCAGACCTCGAAAAATGGCCAAGCACAATAAAAATTCTGTATATTTAGGTAATTATTATATTGGCCTTCCTGATTCTTCATGTATTATAGCTTATTTCGGGCATTCATTGAGTTTCACTCAATTTCACTACCATTCAGTTATGACTCCGGACATGAGAATGAGTTTTATTGAATTTTACTTGGCCTCATGAACAAACCGAAAACCGAACCTAACCGAGGTTTTACTCCACCTGAAAAACCCAAACCGAAACCGAACAAGAAATTTAAAAACCTACAGCTCTACCAACAACATGTAAAATGTCATGAGATGCACGCTGTTATCCACATAACATAACCCCATTAGTAATAACTCGATATGTATTTTAGTCTGATATACTTCTTAGCTCTTGAGTTATTTACAAGAGTTTACCATTACGCGTCATAATAGATACTCAAAATAACGTCGTCATGACATTCCTTTTCATCACGCGGTTCGCAACATTCTACTGTTCCCGGAAAGGCATAATATGCCCTTTCCAAAAAACAACAGCAGAATATTGAGAACACTATAGTGCAGAAATTATGCTTATTTAAATTAGTTATTATTATTTATTTATTTAATGCTCACGCTGAAAAATTAAGTCATATTCCCCTGTCGGTCGGCAAAACGAAATATCAAAATGATATTTAGAAATCGATATTTCATCGTAGGTTCGGATGACGAATCACATGTACTTTAAACGAGTCAGCACATCAGTAATGAATTCCAGAGTCCCAAATACAAACGAATTCGAATAATTGATAGTGACAGTGACTAAATCAATTCATTAAATCAGCGGTTTCAAAGTTTGACTTTCTCATTCACCTTCCAGCGAAAAGCCGAAATCACTTTCAAATTTCTTCAGTTCAACTTCACACGTCTTCAGTGCATTGAGTTCCAAAAAAATAAAATGACGTGTCTTGTTATTGAAAATAAGAAAGTGGTGTTTTTTGTTATTGTTCTATTTCTTCGAAACACATTGCGATTATTTCAATTCGCCAGCCTTGGTAAATCGTAAAGTTAGGGGAGAAATAAGACGGGACTACTTTTTGTGCGGATATTCACACATTCCAATGGTTGGAGTTTGGTTGTTGTAATTTTTGTATGGACGCCGGTTCGGCACATAAATTTTGCGCCTTAATGGCAAATAAAGGCCACAAATTGGAGAGTTTGTAGTCGTAGAGCATTAAATAAAAAGAAAATTCACGAAAATTGCGTCGCGAGTGAAGATCCTCATATTTCTTGTAGCCACGAACGAGATATTTTCGGTATTCATCAAATTTTCGTGAATATCCTCTATTTATTGGAGTTTAAGGTCACATACTTATGCTCAATGGCTAATCGTGATCTCGACAGTTTTACGGATAGAGGAAGCCGGAGTACCCGGAGAGAACCACCGAGCATCGACGTACTTATGCACACTGGCTAATCGTGACCATGACAGTTTTACGGGTAGAGGAAGCCGGAGTACCCGGAGAGAACCACCGAGCATCGACGAGCAACTGTCAGCTCCTCAACATTCTAACTCTGTTCAAGCAGGGTTACAGCGGTTGAAGACATGTGCACCATCGACGTGCAGTACGCCTTAGTACACGGCGTCACCGTGCCCCCCATGTAGGCAACCGGGATAAAGTGCCTTGCTCAGGACACAACGCGGGTAGTCCCGGCCGGGGATCGAACTCGGGATATCTAGCATAGAAGTCCAACAGTCTACCACTGAGCCACCGCGCTCCCATTTAAACTAGTAAAATGCCATTACTAAACACTGAAAATAACTCAAAATATGCACCCACCTGGAGAGAGACGAAATACTTCCTATACATTTTTAATTACATGACTGGAGTGTCGCTTTCTCCGAAAGAATCTGCACGTGCGTCCCATAAGTGGATAGATGTAGGTCTTCTGTTGCTCGCACTCCTACCGCTCGTAGTGGACCGGTGGCTTCTCGGCTGGTCTTCCGGACCAAGGAGTGATCCCCAGACGGGGCGTCGTTTCGCTATGAAAGGTAGTGGACCTCCTTATTGGCCTTCTATATCCTCTTCTGAAAGTGCTTGGGTTGGGTGTCAGGACTGGTAGCGCTGTTGCCGATTTTCTGGGTAAAGCAAACAAATGAGCGTTTTCAGGGCCATCAAACGTACCACCAGGTTCTGAATGAGTTTTCGCAAATGTGCGTTTTCGTGGTAGGATTTTCCATAGCGGTTAACTTTATCGGTTGGGCACCGGGCAACGAGACCGAAGTCGTCCTCGCTACTCGATGTCACTGGTTTATCAGAACATAGCTGGTGGTTTGCGTGGAAACACCACAATAGGGGCAGGTCCTTAGAACGTGCCCTTGTCGCGGCGTTTCCCACAAACCCATACACGATTTCTTACAAACGCACGCACGCACGCACGCACGCACGCACGCTACGCACGCACACAAAGGAAAAAAGGGATTCTGTGGGTACCTGCTTGAATAGAAAATAGGTGGATTAGTATGTAGTCATGTTTACAAATGAGTGGAGATGAGATGACGCCCCCCTCCCTCCCCCTCCCCACACACACCTAGTGGTTCATTTCCTGTTTTTCACCAGAGGTTTATTTCTTGGTGGAGGCAGTCCATTCTGCCAATGGTCACAGCGAACTGTTTTTACTGCCTGTATCCACCACGTTTGAATTTAACGGGTACCTGCTTAGATTTAATTCGATTTCGCCAAGTCGATCTGAGATTTTACATACGCATTACAAGTTTAGCTTTGTGGGGGCAGCCCATTGATGTAAATGGTCACAACGAACTGTTTTCACTGCCTGTATCCACCATGGCACATTTGAATTTAACGGGTACCTGCTTAAATAGATTTAATTCGAATTTGCATAGTCTCACCGAGATCTTACACACGAATTACCAGTTTAGCTTGGTGGAGGCAGTCAATTAATGTAAATGGTCACAACGAACTGTTTTCACTGCCTGTATCCACCATGACACGTTTGAATTAAACGGGTACCTGCTTAGATAGATTTAATTCAATTTTGTACACGAATTATTAGTTTGAGTTTGCGGGTGGACATGAATGAGTCCGCACAGATAGCATGCGACTGTCTGCAAGGCTGCAAACAGTCGCGTGGCATCCGTGCGGTTTCTTATTTTGGTGCCCTGAAAAAATGGCATAGGAATAAATGGCACACTTTTTTGACTTACTAGGAAAAAATGGCACACCAAAAATGCTGTTTTTTTCAGGGGGGTGGAAAAAATGGCGCGGGAAAAAATGGCACACTTCTACAGTTACCTAAGAAAAAATGGCACTGGAAAGAATGGCACACTTTATCATTATTTATTTGTTTTGTTTGTTTTTTTCAAAGAAAAGTGTAATAATAAACTGGGTATGAAAGCAGTATGAGTATTTGTTCCCCAATATTCTTTTAATAATAATAAATATTGTTTTAAAAACACTGCCATATAGTACCTTAAGCTTAGTGTTTTAGTTGGCTTGTATGGAAGCTTAAAGTATTGTGCAACACAATTACTGTTATGTATTAGTAATTGAATATAGGTTTTCGTGTAAACTCCTGTTAATTGAATACAAATCTTGTAACCTGTCGAGAAATTACCCTGACTCTCCCCAGTTTTCCTTTGTTTATAGACCTATTTGGCCTCAGAACATCCAATACAGGCATTCAATCTATTATATCTTGTTTGACAGAGTTCATGGAGCTCTGTCAAACAAGATATAATAGAATAAATGTTAAGTTTATCTACAGAATACAGGAAAGTGACACAATCCCTGTTAACTGAATATGCCTGTTAATTGAATAATTTTCGATGGAAAAGTGCCTATTCAATTAACAGGGTTCCACTGCACCATTTTTTTGTTGGTAATTCCAACTCCTGACATCGTTTCTTGGAAACTACCAAAAACTTGTAAATATGTAAATTTCTGATCTGATGTAAATTAGAAATATGTATTAGTGCTTTGTTTTAAAACCCACAAAAACATGTGCTTTGGTGGTGGATTACATTTGTGCTATTTTGTGCTATTGTTTCACCTCTTTCTTCCAGAAAAAAAGTTGTTAATTTTGTGTTTTTATATTTAAATGGCATGTACCATGTTTTCCTACCAATTGTGCCATTTTTTCCTAGGTGATTAGGAAAGTATGCCATTTTTTCCTGTGGCGTTTTTTTCCTCCCATGCGTGCCATTTTTCCTAGGGTGTCAAAAAGTGTGCCATTTTTTCCTGTGCCATTCTTTCCTACATTCCTTATTTTTAGCGAGTCGCCATTTCGTTCGTTTTCTCTGACAGAATCGAGATTATTTCACCGATTATTTCCATGTCGCCTTGCTCGTGAAGGCTAGTTATGCTAGTGCCCCCACGGGGCTCTGAGAGACGTGCGTAAGGCATAATTTTGAACTCTTTGAAGCCTGGTCATATTAGTTTCGGAAATATTTTCGGTTATAATGACCCCCTTAGTCCATCACTGGGCGTACAAAGGCTTTATAGAGTTACAGTAGGGTCTTGCAATTAACGACCCTGTTAGCGCCGCAGGGTTTCCTTATTAAGGGAATCCTTTTGGTGGATTTGCCTATTGTTTCCGCTAAATGGGTTTTAAATTTTAGATTTTTGTCTATTGTTATGCCTGGGAAATTTGCTACGTTTTGTTTTTTTTATTTCAGTTCCGTCTATTGTTAGTTTGATAATTGGACAGGAGACCCGACTTGAGAAAGTGGCCATTTGTGTTTTTGTGGCATTTAATTTAACTCTCCATTTGGTACACCATGTTTCCAGATCGTCGATAGCTTCTTGCATTTGTTTCCTGACAGTTGCTAGAATGCCATAGGTCCACATACCCATGTCATCATCAAATTGGGACATGTCAATTAATTGGTTATGTCGGATTTCTATGTAGTTCATGTAAATGATATAGAGGAGGGGAGGGGGGGGGGGGGCTAAGTGCCGATCCCTGGGGTACCCGTCTCGAGTTTAACTACAGGTGAAATTTCATTTCTCACTTTAACTTTAATTGTTCGATCCGAGAGGAAAGATGACAGAAGTCTGACAAGTTTAAATGGAAGTTTTAGGTCGTTGTGGAGTTTATATCTTAGACCATTGTGCCACACGGAATCAAACGCTTTCTCCACATCAAGGAAGAGGCTACACCTGTATATTTAGTTTTCAGACATTTTCGCTTGCGCTCACACAGGTTGAACACATGTTCAATGCCCTCTTTGTTTTGGCGGTATCCTTTGTGTCTGTCCGTGAAAATGTTTTCTGGTTCCAGATGATCCCAAAGTCTGGAGATTAACGCAGCTTCAAAGAGTTTTCCGATACAGTTTAATAAACTGATGGGGCGATAGCTTGTCGGGAGGCAACTGTCCTTGCCTTGTTTGGGGATCATGATACCTACTGCCGATTTTCAACACGCGAGGAAGTACACTATTCTAAAGCAACTGTTATAAATAGAAGTGAGTTTGGTGATAATTATATCCGGACAGTTTTTGAGGATTTTGTACGATATGTCATCCTCATCCGGTGATGAGGTTGATTTGCATTTGCGGAGAAGGTGTTTTATTTCCGAATATGGGGAGGGGGGGGGGGGGGGGGGGGGGCTAAATCGTGATCATCGCCCGGTTCGGTTTTGATCTCAAGATCAGGTTTGGCGAATATGTTATCGAGTTTGATGATAAATTCATCAACTTGCTCTTTCCAAACTTTATCGAATTTTGAGTGTCGCTTTCCAGCTATGCGCACAAATTTATAGAAGATTTCGCGACTCCCCATCACCAACGTTTTCCGTTGACAACATGGACTATTTAACCAGCTATTGTTTGGAGCCGGTGGACACATGTCCCAACATATCACTAGTCTTAGAAATAATTCCTCTATATCTAATACGCTATTAATATTAACCATGTCCCGCTATAGAAAGTATACATTTAGACCCAACACTACAAGGTGATTGTGAACAATTAATATAGCTATAATACACTGCGGACATTAAATGGAGATTAACCTATTATTCATAAAACCATACGACTTACAGATTCGCAATAATAAACCATATGCAATTCAATGTGTTGATAAGTCTCTTGTTTTCGTAACATTTCTGTACACCGTAACTCAAAATTAACCATTTACCTAACATGAAAAGAAGACGACACTTAGAAGATAAATTCTTGAATAACTATTTTTTTTCATTTTTTGTCTGAAAAACATAGGTTATTACCTCTCTTTGGAACGAGCTCGTCGAGCTCGTTCCAAAGAGGGGTCATAACCTATGTTTTTCAGACAAAAAATGAAAAAAAATAATGAAAATTAATTGGCAACTTTTGCGAATGGCACTGGCTGGTTTTGTACGTTACGTTGGGTAAAGGGTTTAAAGAAATAAAACACTATATTTTTACATATCATACAACGCGTCACCCCACAACACAGCAGTGAGCCCCTTTTCAAATGCATCATTCTGAAGAATATAATTTCAGAAACGAAGGAAAATCTATTTTGTATTCACAGAGAGGTTCGACAATAATTAAATCTTACAGTTCGATAAAACGGCAGAATTATATTTATTTATTTATTTATTTATTTATTTATTTATTTATTTATTTATTTGTGTTTTAAGGTCACATACTTATGCATAATGGCTAATCGTGACCGCGACAATTTTAATGGTGGAGGAAGCCGGAGTATCCGGAGAGAACCACCGAGCATCGACGAGCAACTGTCAGCTCCTCAACATTCTAACTCTGTTCAAACTCCGTTCAAGCAGGGTTACAGCGGTTGAAGACATGTGCACCAATGACGTGCAGTACGCCCTAGTACACGGCGTCATCGTGCACACTAAAAACTAAAGTGTTAAAACTGACACTTTCAAGGTGTTAAACCCATTCTAACTCTTAGGGTTTGATTTTAACACTCAAAGTGCAATGCTTTAATCACTTGGACATTACAGACGTCTGAAACTTGAATGGATGGCACTTCCCATGTGTCTAGCATTGGTAGTTCTTCCAGAATCGTCCATAATTTGATTTGCGCTTGGTGGGTTCATAATTAAAAGGACACAACACAGATGACGCGGATCAGGCTCGAGAGTTCGAACCTGATCCGCGTCATCTGAGTTGTTTCCTTTTAAGTGTCGCGACATTACACTTGTCAAGTGGTATTATTGTCAACACCTGTCAAGTTCTGGGATATCTACACTTGAACAAAGTGCTAGTTCAGCACTTAGTAAGTGTTAAATACAGCACTTCAAATGTAGTTTTTAACACTTTAGTTTTTAGCGTGTGCCCTCATGTAGGGAGAGGTTCGACAATAATTTAATCTTACAGTTCGAGAAAACGGCAGAATTATATTTATTTATTTATTTATTTATTGGTGTTTAAGGTCACATATTATGCACAATGGCTAATCGTGATCGCGATAGTTTTAATGGTGGAGGAAGCAGGAGTACCCGGAGAGAACCACCGTGCATCGAAGAGCAACTGTCAGCTCCTCAACATTCTAACTCTGATCAAGCTCCGCTCAAGCAGGGTTACAGCGGTTGAAGACTTGTGCACCATCGACGTGCAGTACGCCTTAGTACACGGCGTCATCGTGCCCCCATGTAGGCAATCGGGATAAAGTGTCTTGCCCAAGGACACAACGCGAGTCGTCCCGGACGGGGATCGAACTCGGGACCTCTAGCATAGAAGTCCAACAGTCTATCACTGAGCCACCACGCTCCCAACGGAAGAATGAAATTATTGTTGATACCTGTTAATGATTTGTTGTGTTATCTATCATCTTGTTATCGAATGCTACTTTCTTCTTTTCGCAAAATAATGCATAATGTCTGAAAGGGTAAACATTCACATATAACCAGTCAAGCCTCGCATATCTGTAGTCACAGGCACTCAACGTATTATCAGATTTTATCAATTTTAATAAAATATCTATTATACTATCAATACTACGCACAGGCACTCGACGTATTATTAGATTTTATCAATTTTAATAAAATATATATTATATTATCAATACTACTCGACGTATTATAAGATTTTAAAATATATATTACTAGCAGGGTTACCCGGCTTTACTCGGGCTGAGGAAAGTATTAAAATTACCCCTAGTAGATCCCTTTGAAAACCTATATCGGTGAGAAAAATTTGGGCCATAACTGTTGGTGCCCCTCTACACCCCCACCCCCATCCCACACCGGCACGTCTTTTAAACCTCACCATTAGATTCCTGGTAAAAAAAATTACCCCTAGTAGACCCCTTTGAAGACCTATATCGGTGAGCTAAAAAAGTACTCCATAAAAAAGTACTCCCAGGCACACGACGTATTATCAGATTTTATCAATTTTAATAAAATATATAATACTACGCACAGGCGTTTATATGAAATTATCAATACTAAAAGAACACGTGTTTTTTTTTAGTATTGACAATATATATAATATATATTTTATTAAAATTGTAAAATCTGACAATACGTCGAATGCCTGTGTCTGTAGTAAGTCATACCATTTTGCAAGTTCAACCAAGATCGCGTTCCGATGTATTCTTACTAAAATCACGCGACTGAAAAAATTTATCATACTTTCCGTCAAGTGTAATTTTATTCAGTGGTGGTCGAAGAGGTAGGGCGGGAGGGACCATGAAATCCTGATGTCTATATGAAACCAGCCACCCCCGATACTTATGATGCATTGGGATAGAGCGTCTCCTATAACCCTTTACCCAACGTAATGGCCAAAACCGGCCAGCGCTATTTACAAAAATCACCATACAATTTTCAATATTTTTTCATTTTGTGTCTCAAAAACATATGTTATGATCCCTTTTGGAACCAGCTCGTCGAGCTCGTTCCCACGAGGGGTCATAACCTATGTTTTTGAGACAAAAAATGAAAAAAAAATTAATTTTTAAAGAATTTTTTTGCAAGTGTTTCTGCTTTTCATGTTAGGTAAGGGATAAGGTTGGCTTGTCCGCCACTGACTGTATTTTCTTCAAACAAAATCTTTTTCAAGGCAAGACAGATCACAAATCAGATAACACAAAGATCACTACTTGCCGCACTATTTATTTATTTATTGGTGTTTTAAGGTCACATACTTATGCGCAATGGCTCAACTTGACCATGACAGTTTTACGGGTGGAGAAAGCCGGGGCACCAGGAGAGAACCACCGAGAAACGATGAGCAGCTGCCAGGTCCCCAACATCGTAACTCCGCACTGCAGCACAGGCAGGGTTAGATTGGTTGAAGACATGCGCACCATCGACGTACAGTGCGCCTTAATACACGGCAGTAGTATAGCTCGTATGTTTGAGGGGCAGGTTGGGGGACCTCGGTGGGGGACCTCGAAAGTGACGTCATGTCACGTGACGTAGTGGCGCCATGTTGTGTTGTCATGGTAACCCGCGTGAGCGGCCATGTTGTGACGTCATCTCCATAGTGATACGCGGTGTTAATGCGCATGCGCAGCGCGTGTTGTTAGGGTGATACGAGCTTCCGTCGTCCATTTTGTATACTGGAAGCCGCCATCTTGGGTTCTATGGTAGCACGTGATTGCTATGTTACCTAAGGCCTACAATACGATAGGGGTATGTTCGGTGGGTATGTTCGATTGAATCGGAGTAAATCTGATTACCACAAACAACCCGACAATCCCCCAAATCACCAAAATCCACCCAAAATCACCGAAATTGACTTTATTTCCCCAATTTATCAGCTTAGCACGTAGTGCTATAGTACTAAGGGGTACAAGTGGGTGCATTCGATTGAACAGGAGTAATGTTCTGGATTAGAATTCTCCCAGAATCCCTTTTTGGATCCTTATCCCATGACGTTTTTCCCCTATTAAGAATAGCACGTAGTGCTATAGGACAAATGTATCCAGAATTCTCTGCTTCTATCTATATATGCAATAGTTTACGTCTACCTAGACATGTTCCTTTATTCTAGAGTATACTCCAGTAGCGTAGAAGAGCCTATTAATTGGAACAGCTTTACTTATTATTACTATATTTAGCAATTTCTGGTCTATTCTTGTTAGTTCTGACCCTATTCCGTGTACTCTTGTTGTTTCATATATCTAGATCATTTATATAAATTATAACCAACCAATCAGATTGCTTGATTTCCCATAACCTGTATGCAAAGTTATCTCCCTTCTGTATAATAAAAGCCTATATCCAATGGCCATATCCCATGGAATCCCATTTTTGCAAAACACCTGTGGCTATGGAATCCCTTTTTATCGTATGAGGCCATGAGGGCTATGTAAAAGCCCTAAATGAGTCCTCATTTATTATCCCTCATAGCCTCATTGAATTTTGAGGTTATGAGGACCATTAAAAATCCCTCAATGAGGTATAGTTTACTACGACTCTTATCCTCATTTCAGTATTTAACAGGTATATCCTATGGAATCCCATTTTGGAAAACGCCTGTGACTGTGGAATCCCTTTTTGTCGTATGAGGCCATGAGGGCTATGTAAAAACCCTCAATGAGTCCTCATTTATTATCCCTCATAGCCTCATTGAATTTTGAGGTTATGAGGACCATTAAAAATCCCTCAATGAGGTATAATTTACTACGACTCTTATCCTCATTTCAGTATTTAACAGGTATATCCTATGGAATCCCATTTTGGAAAACGCCTGTGACTGTGGAATCCTTTTTTTTGTCGTATGAGGCCATGAGGGCTATATAAAAGCCCTCAATGAGTCCTCATTTATTATCCCTCATAACCTCATTGAATTTTGAGGTTATGAGGACCATTAAAAATCCCTCAATGAGGGATTTTTAATACGACTCTTATCCTCATTTCAGTATTTGAGGATACCTATGGCCTGGTATTGTATTATTTGAGGATACCTATTGAGGATACCTATCGAGGATACCTTTTGGAGAATCCCTTTTGTGTCGCATTAGGCTATGTAAAAACCCTCAATGGGTCTAATGTAGTCTTATCAACCGCTCCCATCTTGTCGCCAAAGCTCCAATGCCATTACAGGTTTATGGCCTATCTGTCCTATCATTAGCTTCTACAGCAATCTTGTTCCATTGCGGCCTTGTACCAGTACCATTGGCTTCTGTTATTCTGTCCCATATCTCATCCATTACTTCCTAGCTATACCTATCTCAGTCTCGACTATAACATTGATCAAGGTTGAATCAGATTTCCCCTGTATACATATAAGGCATTCCGTTATTGAGATTCCTATCCGATTCCGTAAAATTTGGATTCCGTGTTTTAACATCGACACTCGAGGGTATGGAAAGGGATTGATAACCCCCAATTCAACAAGAACCTGAACAGATACAACCAGCCACTACAAAATAACAAAGGTACAGATCCAACATAACCAATTGTGAACAAAACAAAGTGAAAGAATGTCAAACTAGTCGGATTGATCGAACAAGTTTGACAACATGAACAGATCTGATCAAATACAATCAAGATGGAAGTGAACAAAACAAAATGAACAAAGATCCAACACAACCAAGATCGAAGTGAACATAACAAAGTTTTCACCCGAATGAACCCAAATATAGCCCAATGTTAACCCCTTAAATTGAACAAACCTGAATGAACCCTTTGAACTGAACAAAGTTTTCAACTGAATGAGCTTTTTATATCTAATATAAATAAACACCCTTTGAACTGAATGAATGAACTATAACCTAAATGAATGTATTAACACCCTTGAACTGAATGAATTTTTGAACCATAACCTAAATGAAGGTATTAACACTCCCTTTTGAAATGAACACTGTTTAACTGATTGAATTTTTAAACTTAATGAACTACAACCCATTGAACTGAATTCTTCCAATAGGGAAGGGGAATACCTTCGAGTGTCGATGTTAAAACACGGAATCCAAATTTTACGGAATCGGATAGGAATCTCAATAACGGAATGCCTTATATGTATACAGGGGAAATCTGATTCAACCTTGATCAATGTTATAGTCGAGACTGAGATAGGTATAGCTAGGAAGTAATGGATGAGATATGGGGCAGAATAACAGAAGCCAATAGTACTGGTACAAGGCCGCAATGGAACAAGATTGCTGTAGAAGCTAATGATAGGACAGATAGGCCATAAACCTGTAATGGCATTGGAGCTTTGGCGACAAGATGTGAGCGGTTGATAAGACTACATTAGACCCATTGAGGGTTTTTACATAGCCTAATGCGACACAAAAGGGATTCTCCAAAAGGTATCCTCGATAGGTATCAATAGGTATCCTCAAATAATACAATACCAGGCCATAGGTATCCTCAAATACTGAAATGAGGATAAGAGTCGTCTTAAAAATTCCTCATTGAGGGATTTTTAATGGTCCTCATAACCTCAAAATTCAATGAGGTTATGAGGGATAATAAATGAGGACTCATTGAGGGCTTTTATATAGCCCTCATACGACAAAAAAGGGATTCCACAGTCACAGGCGTTTTCCAAAATGGGATTCCATAGGATATACCTGTTAAATACTGAAATGAGGATAAGAGTCGTAGTAAATTATACCTCATTGAGGGATTTTTAATGGTCCTCATAACCTCAAAATTTAATGAGGCTGTCAGGGATAATAAATGAGGACTCATTGAGGGTTTTTACATAGCCCTCATGGCCTCATACGACAAAAAGGGATTCCACAGTCACAGGCGTTTTCCAAAATGGGATTCCATAGGATATACCTGTTAAATACTGAAATGAGGATAAGAGTCGTAGTAAATTATACCTCATTGAGGAATTTTTAATGGTCCTCATAACCTCAAAATTCAATGAGGCTATGAGGGATAATAAATGAGGACTCATTGAGGGCTTTTACATAGCCCTCATGGCCTCATACGATAAAAAGGGATTCCATAGCCACAGGTATTTTGCAAAAATGGGATTCCATGGGATATGGCCATTGGATATAGGCTTTTATTATACAGAAGGGAGATAACTCTGCATACAGGTTATGGGAAATCAAGCAATCTGATTGGTTGGTTATAATTTATATAAATGATCTAGATATATGAAACAACAAGAGTACACGGAATAGGGTCAGAACTAACAAGAATAGACCAGAAATTGCTAAATATAGTAATAATAAGTAAAGCTGTTCCAATTAATAGGCTCTTCTACGCTACTGGAGTATACTCTAGAATAAAGGAACATGTCTAGGTAGACGTAAACTATTGCATATAGATAGAAGCAGAGAATTCTGGATACATTTGTCCTATAGCACTACGTGCTATTCTTAATAGGGGAAAAACGTCATGGGATAAGGATCCAAAAAGGGATTCTGGGAGAATTCTAATCCAGACCATTACTCCTGTTCAATCGAATGCACCCACTTGTACCCCTTAGTACTATAGCACTACGTGCTAAGCTGATAAATTGGGGAAATAAAGTCAATTTCGGTGATTTTGGGTGGATTTTGGTGATTTGGGGGATTGTCGGGTTGTTTGTGGTAATCAGATTTACTCCGATTCAATCGAACATACCCACCGAACATACCCCTATCGTATTGTAGGCCTTAGGTAACATAGCAATCACGTGCTACCATAGAACCCAAGATGGCGGCTTCCAGTATACAAAATGGACGACGGAAGCTCGTATCACACTAACAACACGCGCTGCGCATGCGCACTCACACCACGTATCACTATGGAGATGACGTCACAACATGGCCGCTCACGCGGGTTACCATGACAACACAACATGGCGCCACTACGTCACGTGACATGACGTCACTTCCGAGGTCCCCCAACCTGCCCCTCAAACATACGAGACATACTACTCACGGCGTCATCGCGTCCCCATGTCGACAATCGGGGTTAAGTGCATTGCCCAAGGACACAAAGTGGGAGTCCGAATCAGACGGTCACCCATCCAAGGACTGACCGGGGTCGACGTTGCTTAACTTCGGTGATCTGTGTCAATCCGAAAAAAAAGTTACTTCCTTCATTTCACTTGGAACGTAGTCAGCGTCTGAAAACGTAGTGCGATATGTGGCTTTGGTGTGAACGCGACAAGGGGAAAGCATTGATATATCCATACTAAACCTTCAGTTTGGTTCGCCTTCTATTTAAAAACCACAAATACGCAGAAAGGAGAAACTGGCATTTGACAAATAGACACACACAAAAAAACTAACAAGGGAGTATGATTGAATCACTCAACCATGTGGTGTTGTAGCATTTATTTATTTTATTTATTGGTGTTTAACCCTTTTACCCAACGCAAACGACATCAAAATTTGTGATTTTAAATATTATTTTTTTTTCAAAATTTTCAAAATATTTCAACAAAACCATATCATGTGACCCCCTCATTGGAACGGGCTCGTCGAGCCCGTTCCAAAGAGGGGTCACATGATATTGTTTTGTTGTCATTTTCTGAAAATTAATATTTTTCCAACTGCAGAATTTGCATATCACGCGGGCGGATGCGGCCGATTCGTTAAGTAAAGGGTTAAGGTCTCTTTCATTATCCATGACTCTCATGACCGTAACATAGGGATGAAGTCAGGTGAATTAAGTCATTTATACCTATGCCGGCCACTCTGGGGGACTACCACCCGGGTGTTGGATCCGGGTCCAATTTTACCAGAAACCAGAATCTGTTTACCACAGTAAAACAAGCACTACTCCACTTCCCAATGTTCCCACGATGATAGCATTGAGTTATCTCTTACTCTCTCACGGGTACAAAGTAGATTAACCCACTTGGTATTTATTATAATGTATACAGCAACCCTGTCCAGGTACAAGAATGGTAAAAGATCGGATTTGAATCACGTAGGGGCACCTGAATATCTGTGCAGAAATTTAAAATCCAGATGAAGATGATATGATATGATTTATTTTCTAACTTATTTCCATTTTCATGGAGTCAAGTTACAAAAGTACGAAGAAAAAACAGTTATATATTGTACAGCACATGTCCGTGACAAAATAGCACGATAAATAATTATTCCATACTCTCTCTTTCTTTCTCTCTCCCCCCCCCCCCCCCATCCCCTCTCTCTCTCTCTCTCTCTCATTTATGTCTCCTGGTTCAGAGCCAGCTTGACTGAGTTTTGGTGATGTCATGACACTCCCCAACATGCACCGCGGAGATACCTGGGGCGAGATTGAATTATACAGCACATACACATACATACACATTACACACACACATCTATATGCACAGGTACAGATACGTGTGTATATATACATACATATGCATATATACCTGCCGATTTTTCCTGCCGCATGAAGACCACAAAACGAATGATGATGAGGGCTTCAGTTCATCACAACGCAATTATGGTGTAAGGGAGATAACTCGTTCTGGGTGTCGATTTTGAGGCAGCCAACTGAACTGAGACTGCGGGAAATTTCAATCTCGGAGAAAATCTACCTGAAGACTGCTAAAGATGCGATAAACCGGCTCATGTCAATGGTTTGTGTGCCCCTAGTTCACAAGGATGACACTAGGACAGATTAGACCCTTTCGACTCATTTAGTTTTGTAATCTATTTTTTTTCTGCTATATTTGAACACAGGCACTCGACGTAAGTTATCGGATTTCATCAACTTTAATAAAATATATATTATCAATCCTAAAAAAAGTTCGCAACTGCCGACCGGTCTTGATTATTACACTGACGGTTCAAAAGTTCAGAACATCAAACCTTTGAATGTACCTAAAAGAGGTTCATCTTCGTTGTTTACTTGAGGAAGGTCAAATGACTTGAACTTCATTTTTAACGACTTAAAGAGAGGGAAATGTGGGGACGGGGTCATCTATGTACGATTAATCGAATATAATCGATTATTTGCGACGATTAATCGATTCCGAAATTCAAAAATCGTGACAACCCCCCCCCCCCCCCCCCCAAAAAAAAAAAATGCCGTAGTCGGTATTACAAATTGGAATACCGTGAAGCCCTACGACCATGGGGTGCCTTCGCTTGTGCATGGGGAGGGGGTTCATTGCGGTTTTCATTTGACGAAAAAATCTGTTATTTCGGTCTGTCGGCTAAATGATGTGTTGAAAGTATGTTATTGTTTCTATCTTTATTAGTATTAAATCGAACACGCATATTTTCTCGTTTCAAACGAAATATTTTGTTTGTTTCTATCGCCTGTTCAGGGGAAGGTAAGCAACGACGAGCGCGGTTAGTAGTTGGATGGGTGACCATTTCGGCGACTGATTCGCACTCCCGCGTTGTGTCCTTAGGCAAGGCACTTAACCCCGATTGCCTACATGGGGGCACGACGACGCTTTGTACTAAGGTGTACTGCACGTCGATGGTGCGCATGTCTTCAGCCAATATAAACCTACCTGTACCGCGGTGCAGAGTTCAGAGTTACGATATTGCCATTATTGGAGAGCTGACAGCTGCTCGTCCTTGCTCTGTGGTTCTCTCCGGGTGCTCCGGCTTCCTCCACCCGTAAAACTGTCACGGTCACGATTAGCCACTGTGCATAAGTATGTGACCTTAAAACACCAATGAATAAATAAAGACCGCCTGTTCAACAGTCTTCACAGACGCTGAAGGAAATATAAACCCGAAGCGACCTCTCACCTTTCATGTCATTAACGTCAAACATGGCGAATCGACAATGGGCTTATTACGATAAGTTGCCAAACATAGTGGGAGCCCATCCACTAGACCACCACCGATGGCCAAAGGTCTCACCCCTCCCATAATCTCCTCCAACTTGGCCTTTGGCGTGAACCCTCCAGAAATCCCCTCCAACTAGACCTTTGGCCAAGGCTTCTTCTCTGGAAAAGATTTCAGTCTTTTAGTTGCCAGACATTCTCATCCTTGAGTTGCATTGTGGGCGACCCCCCCCCCCCCCCCCTAAAATATTGCTGGCTACACTCCCGAGGAAACAGCGTTTAACTTCTTTCAGCTCGAAAATTAAAAATCTCCCATCGTTCCAAACCGTGGTGGGCCCAAACAATAGGTCCGATGCCCACTACCTGGTGCAACTATTTTTCGCCGAATGAGCGACAAAAATGATACCCAAAATAATGCCATCGAAATGCCCTCCGTGTGAACTGTCGTTGATCGCTCAGAAGTGAAATTCAGGAAAACCACCGCTTTTCCAATTTCCCCAAGAGGGTGGGGTGGGGGGGGGGGGGGCAATTGCCCCAGGCCCCTGCTTGAGACTTTTGGTGTTTTAAAAAGCTGAAAGTCGTGGGAAGGCTTTTCGTACGGGCCTCCGGCGTTGGTGGAGGTGGCCAGAATACGTAGTTTCATTACTGACCAGGTTCCATTCATTTAAAACACACAGAAATGCAGATAATAAATTAGCCAAATTGTAAGGAAAAAATTGAGTAGATGTTGTCAAGAAAATGCAGGACAATGCTTCTTCTAGCACTAATTTAAAATAATTGTCTGGGGAAAGACCCCCGCTTATCACTTCGCGCCTTCGGCCGTAATGAACATTCCAGTTCTGCACATTGCCCCTGGGCTCGTCCTCCTCCTCACTCTCGGTGGCCCGCCCACTAGGGGCGGCCCGATCGGCCTCCTCCCCTGTGCAATCATTTTTTGCCAAATGTGAGATGAATATGATACAAAAATGTCATCGAAAGATCGAAATGCCCTCCGGGCACTTTGTGAAATGCCATTATGCATTAACAAAAATTTAAGGAAGGAGCAAGCGTTCTTTCAGTTCGAAAAATGAACTTGAACTTTTATTTCAGCTCCTAATAAACAAAGAATTACATTTTGCTGAGACAATAACAATTGATTGTGATGATAATGCAGGGCTTATATTTCGACGAGAATCTTAGAATCGTTTCACGCAAAGATTCGCGCAACAAAACCACTGAGAATCCATGTAGATTTTCGCTACACCTCTACTTGATTCGCGTGAAAAGAATTCAGTAAATTTAACCCTTTACCTAACATAACGGCAGTAAATTAACCAATACAAGGCTAACATGATCTGAATAAAATTGTATAAATATATGGCTGTCATTTGAACCAGCTCATTGAACTGGTCCCAGTGACATCCATATTTGTAAGGTTTTATTAGTAAATATTGTTATTTTTTTTTTAAACTCAGTTGATATTTTTAAAATTAAAAAAGCTGTGTTAGGTAAAGGGTTGACATGTGTTATCAATATCCAGCAGGGGATCAAGGCATGGAGACCTCAGGAGATCCTGGGACACTCATAGCAGGTATGGATTCTCGCAACCATTTTCGGGAGAATCCAAATGGATTCTCCCAAATTTCGATAAAATATAAGCCCTGATAATGTGAACGGTATGGTGATGATAACTGTGAGAGTTAATGTAATACAGGATTCGTACACCCTTCAGAAATAAAAATTCCAGGACTTTTTCAGGACCTTAGAACTGATAAAATAATGCCGACCCTATTTCATACTTGCATACCTGTTGATAACATAATAATACCTGATGCATGATTAACCATTTACCCAACGTAACGGCCAAAAGCGGTCAGCGCTATTCACAAAAATCGCCAATTAATTTTCATTTTTTTTTTGTCTCAAAAACATAGGTTATGACCCCTCTTTGGAACGTGCTCGTTCCAAAGAGGGGTCATAACCTATGTTTTTGAGACAAAAAATAGTTATTCAAGAATTTTGTTTGCAAGTGTCATCTGCTTTTCGTGTTAGGTGAAGTGTTAAGGTAATAAAAAAACACCGACTTTATGCACTGTCAATCCAGTAATTATGCAAGTTATTTCAGCCTCAGGAATTGTTTTTACACGATAGATTACTGACATTACATATTTTTCAAGCACTTTCCAGGCCTTCACTACTGGAGATATGATTTTCAAGCACTGTCCAGGCCCTGGAATTTCGATTTTTTAATTCAAGCACCAGTCTGATTCAGCTGAACAAAGATATATTTACGAACAGAGCTGATATACGTGGAAACTTTGTCCATAAGACCGTAAATATATGGATGACATTGGAATCAGCTCGTCAACTGATTCAAATGCCATCCATTTTGGGAAAAGCTGTGGTTGGTAACTGGTTAAATTCCAGGCACATTCTTTTAACAATTACATTTTATTGAAATTAAATCTTCAAGATAGATTACTGGAGGCTGGATCGGAAATACAGTAATCGCGTATGCTTTTTACAGTAATACTTGTGATTGGGATGAAGTTCTCACTCTTTCAGAATGTCTGCAAATTCAATTTTTTTTGGATGACTGTGAGTAGTGAGTAGGCGTGTGTGTGTGTGTGTGGGGGGGGGGGGGGGGGTGCTCGAGCACCCACCCTGGATCCGCCCCTGCACCTTCAAGGACCTGCACGAACCCTGGTAATAGGCCTACTAATAATGCCGAATAAGAGACTAAATCAGTAAATGGTATCTCATACTGTCAGTATCAATTATTTATTGGTGTTTAAGGTCACATATATTTCTGCACAATGGCTAACCATGACCGTTTTACGGGTGGAGGAAGCCGGAGAGAACCACCGAGCAACTGTCAGCTCCCCAACATACCAACTCCACACAAGCAGGGTTAGCATTGGTTGAAGACAGGTGCACCATCGACGTGCAGTACGCCTTACTAGTATACTACACAACATCACCGTGCCCTCACGTGGGCAATGGGGGTGATGTGTCTTGCCCAAGGACACACCGCGGTTGGGATTCGAACGGAGGACCTCTCGGCTTGCAGTCTGCACCTCTACGAACTGAGCCACCGCGTCCCTCCCCATCAATATCAAATGTTAGATAAAAAGTCTCATAGTACTGCTAATTATTCTCCAGATAAAGAAAAATTAAAATTTTCCCTGAGCCCCCCTGGTACATTTCCCGGTAATTGTTTTTTTCTTTTTTGGCTCAGGCCGCCTCTGCCTTACCATTTTGAAAAATTAACATTTGATCCGCGCGTTATACAGCTTTTGAAAGTGTGGCGGAATCATTGCTCAACCGATAACTATTTGAAACTCTTAGCAACAATATTTGTGTTATTCTGATAAAGAAGGGTGTTCTCGATTAAGGTTTTAAATTTTCAGAACGAACGCCAGAAACGAAGGATTTGCTCTCCACACTTTCGCTTGGTAATAAAACAGTAACTATTGGCTATAAAAGTCTGATGTGAATTTGAAGCTTCGAGACGCACCTGAACCCCAATGTTCCGGGAGTGCAAAATCAAATACATAGAGGCTGGTGAAATATGAGGCGTGAAAATATGGAATGACAGAAGAAAACACGAGAACGAATTATTGTAAAAAAAATATGGAATACAAAAATAAAATTGAAAATCTAACCATAGAGATGAGTTCCCATGAAGAAAAAATCGATTATGGAGAACAAGTAGAACTCAAATATGGTCTTTATGTGATGTTTTCATCGGTGTTTTTCTTCCAATGTTTGAACTGGCTGGTGGCTTATTGGGGTACGCCCAAACGAGTCAGAGAAGATCCATGGAAGTGGAGAAACTTATTCATTTCATGGCTTCATGCCTTGATCGTTGGTCCTTGGGACTTATTATGGTTAGTTATTCGCTATTGATAATTACTTATTGTACTAGTAGTAGGATCACTCCGAAGACTGAAAAATTTGCAGGATATCTTTCATGTTGACCAGTTTCGAGGGGTCCCCCTTAATACTGAATTCCCCCATGGCTACCAAATTCAACTCGTAAAGTGCAGGATGGAATCATCCGCGGAAACGCGAACAATCGAACTCTGAAATATTTGGTTTGGGTAGAATGTGGACTAGAGCTGAAATGGTTAAGGAGTTTTCTTGATCGATTTATCATGTGGATTAATCTTGGTTAACCAATTAATCACTTGCCCAAATATTTAGATATGTGAATAATTGCCATACCGGTGATGATTTACATCATGAACCCTTTACCCAGTGTAACAAACAAAACTGACTCGGCCTATATTCAAAAATCTCCATTCAAATTTATTATGTTTTCAATTTTTGTCGCAAAAACATAGCTTATAACCCCGCATTGGAACAAGCTGGTTGAGATCGTTCCAATTAGGGGTCATAAGCTATGTTTTTTAAACAAAAATTGAAAATTTTTAGTAATTCATGAATTTATTTTGCAAGTATCGTCTGCTACCCGCAAATGGGTAAAGGGTTAAGAATGACCATTTCCTGCCACTGATATACAGTATGATGATCATGCAAGTAAGAAAGTATGTTAGCAAGTAACTTTCATGCTTTACTCTGTCTCATATAATTGATGTGTGTCAGTGTGACAATGTTTGCCTGTTTTGGCCCAAGTTTGTTCCTTTGTTAACCCATATAATTCAGTAGTTCAAAAGTAATGGTTAATTGATCAATTACTTTTTAGATCGATCAAGATGTTGATCATTGATTAATCGATTAATTGGTTAACTGTTTCAGCTCTAATGTGGACTCTTCACCAGAAGACGGGTTCTCTGAAATGTACAGTTCACCAAGATTTCAAGCAATTAGCTGGAAAATACATTTTGCTGTGAAATTTTTTAAAATAAAGTATAAATGTCATTTTGGATTAAATAACCACAGAAAAATATAAATTGTGTTAAAATTATACTTAAAGTATTGATTATTATTATATTCTCATACATGCCAATAATACAGATACATGTACAGTTAAAACTAGAAGTCCTGTCACGAACAGTGCGCTTATCTTGGCTTAATTGCGCATAGGAGTTGCTCACAATGCCATATCGAATAGCATTTAAAGCACGGCGGTTCTCCTGGTTACTCATAGCAAACACAGGCAGTGTTTCGGCCAATGAACCTCCTGTTTACCTGGAGGTCCATTGGCTGAAACATTGCTTGTGCACAGGTCAAATGTACAGAATTTGATAGCCTTACTATGGTCATAACGCGTAGATTAACGTGCATATCAATGTGCTATTTGTGCGCATTTCATGACAGGACTTCTAGTTT
This sequence comes from Pictodentalium vernedei, assembly GCA_031216915.1. Lineage (NCBI taxonomy): Eukaryota > Metazoa > Mollusca > Scaphopoda > Dentaliida > Dentaliidae > Pictodentalium > Pictodentalium vernedei. Next base: position 492,925,697 of record CM062294.1, on the reverse strand, counting down.
TAACTGTAGATACTGGTAATTGGTGGTTTAGCCAGTGATCCATCCACCAGTCTTTTGGATGGGCAGATTAACTCCTTTGCCCTACAGTACAATACATGGAGAGTGGATTGTAACAAAATCACCCATGGAGTGGAGTTATCACCCAAAGTATCACTTTCAAATTTTGTACATACGGACAAAAAACAAGCATTGTTTCAGCCAATGGACCTCCAGGTTCAACCCGGAGGTCCATTTGCTGGATCTTTGCTTGTGCTTGTTATGCTTTGAAACAAATTTGCAATTATTGCTTGGGTGGAATCTCCACTCTGTGGGTGATTTAGTGATAATGCACTCTCCATGTATTGTAGGTGGACAGATATTGGTCCAAAGAGAACTGTAAGGCCTTAATTCATTTTTTTTTCAGTTTGGTACGTTCTTCAGGATGTACCAAACTGGAAAAAAAAATTATTGTCTTGCTTTCCATGTTTAGACTTTACAGAAATAAATTGAGTGGTTGGGAGGTATCAGTATGAATGAAAAATAATATGTATGGTTGGGGTTTCCTGACCTACCCTATTTTTTCCCCTGCTGCCCAAAATATTTTTTTCCACTGAGTAAAAAAAACAACTTAAATATTCTTGAAATTACTGCGATTTGATTGGTACATGGTTAAATTTGGAAGTATGTGAATTCGGGAGTTGAATACTGTTACGGTGTGAAAATAACAATAATTGTAACAGAATGAAATCTGAGAATCAGCAACATTAACTGGTCACTTTCCACGGGTGGGCAATATTTCCACTGATGCAATAATATTAGATTCCAAACACTAATTATAGGAATAATCATCAAAAATTTAATTAATGAAGCACCGGATACAACAAATGGGTTAACAAATGCTTACTGGAATATTTTATCCATGCAACTGGTAATGTGACACCAACAAAATATCAATGGCCATTTTCTCTTGAAAACTTAAAAGATATTTGTAAAGAATTCAGGGAAAACATGAATTTTTTAAGCTTTTGATGGGTATTGCTATTAACAACCCCAAAAGCGGTTAACGCTTGGTTTTTTGAATACCCTTATTTACTTACAAAAATGGTCCTCGGTGCATTCCGCTTCTAACAAAGGCGATTATATTTATCTCTCGGGTGTACATTGGGTGCTGTGCATGTCCGAAAACAGCCCATTTCAACAAAATTACGATGCTTGGCAGCCTCTAGAGGGTTAATAAACTTGCACTGGAATATTTTGTCCATGCAGCTTGTAATGTCATACAAAGACCTGCAAATATTCAATTTTTCATGAAAATCTACACAATGTTTATAGAGAAATCCACAGAAAATGGGAATTTTAAGCTTTTAGGGGGTATTTCTATTTAGCCTCCCCAAAATGGGTTAAAACTTTGACTTTGGAATACCCTTACTACTTAAAAAATGTTTCCGTATGAATTGTGCACTTGATAAAAGAAAGCACTTTTCTTTGGGGAGTACCCATTGGGTGCTGTTGGTGTCCAAAAACAGCCCATTTTATCAGAAGTTTGACTTTTAGCAGCCTGTGGAGGGTTAACAAATGCTCACTGGAATACTTTGTTCATGCAACTTCTATTATCACACCAAGACCTGTGCATGGCAAATTTTTCTTCAAAATCTACAAGACTCGTTTAGAGAAATATACAGAAAACATGAATTTTTTAGCCTTTGAGGGCTATTGCAGTTTAACCCACCCAAAAACGGGTTAACACTTGGTTTTTTGAATACCTTTATTACTTACAAAAATGATCCACAGTGAAACCCACTTCCAATAAATGAAGTTATGTTTATCTGTCGTGTGTAGTTTGGGTGCTTCAGGGGCCCGAAAACAGCCCATTTCATCAAAATTTCGATGTTTGGCAGTCTGTGGAGGGTTAACATTAGAGCTGTAGGTTTTTAAATTTCTTGTTCGGTTTCGGTTTTGGTTTTTCAGGTGGAGTAAAACCTCGGTTCGGTTCGGTTTTCGGTTTGTTCATGAAGCCAAGTAAAATTCAATAAAACTCATTCTTATGTCCGGAGTCATAACTGAATGGTAGTGAAATTGAGTGAAACTCAATGAATGCTCAAAATAAGCGATAATACATGAAGAATCAGGAAGGTCAATATAATAATTACCTAAATATACAGACCTTTTATTGTGCTTGGCCATTTTTCAAGGTCTGACAACACCACGCAACTTGTGGAAAGCTGCAAACACAACTAAACTGAAATGTCGGAAATTCACAGAATGTAGCCTTCCCAGAGTAGTGAGAGTAAGCAGTAAGCATTTGTTAACCCATTTGTTGTATCCGGTGCTTCATTACTCTCACTCCTCTGGGATGGCTACATTCTATAAATTTCTGCAGCAAGAGAGTATTTAATAAAAAAACGAAAAACTTTAGATTACGGGATGTCGACGGTTTTGGTTTCGGTTTTTTAAAAAAACTAAAAACCTTGGTTCGGTTTTGGTTAACCTACAGCTCTAGTTAACATATGCATTGCCTAAGATCTCTTGTACATGAATGGTCGTGTCACAGACAGATCTAACAATGGTGAATTTTAAAAAAAAATCTACAAGACGCAGTTCGAGAAAGTGCCTATAAACCTCAATTTTCACAGTTTTTTGCCAATTCTGGCGAAATAAGGGTTAAATCGAAAATTCCGCTTCGGTACATTTTTAGATTTTGTGTGCCTCTATGTGTGTGCAAAATTTTGTGAAAATCGGTTCTAAAATGGCTTCAGAATTGTATGGATGGACAAAATGTGTGGACCAGCCCCCCCCCCCCCCCCCCCCCCCCCCCTCACACACCCCAAAAAACCCTAAAACAACTAGACTTTATGATTCTGGAGAATCAAGGCTTTTCCAGATGAGATTCCATAATTTTTCATGACCCCAGAGTGTCTGATGAATTGTTTTTAACTGTCTCACTGAAGTTCCCTTTTTGATGTTACGTGAAAGATGGGGGGTATAGTAGTCTCAAATGACTCAGTTTGATAAAAAATTGTTTAGTTAACATCCATCATTAATGGTGGAGAGGGTGAACATCAATATCGTCGTCCGACAGGTTAATGACCGACAAAAGGTGTTACATTTGTTTGTCACGTACCCACTGAGTGCTGTGGCTATTTGAAAATGGTCCATTTTATCTCAAATGTATCCAAAATATTGATGTCTGGCAGCTTGTAGAGGGTTAACAAGTGCTAAAAGGAATATTTTTCCATGCAACTTGTAATGTCACACCAAGAACTGCAAATGGCCATTTTTTATTAAAAATCTACAAGATGTTTTCAGAGAACTCCAGGGAGAACATGAATTTTAAGCTTTTGATGGGTATCATTGTTTATCCAGCCCAAAACGCGTTAAGGGTTGTTTTTTGAATACCTTATTACTTACAAAAATAATTCTCAGTGAATTCTACTTCCACTTACGTTGATCACTCCTCTTAACTTTTGGTGCTGTGGGTATGCAAACACAGCCAATTTTATCAAAATTTTGATGTTTGAGAATGTGCATAGGGTTAATAAATGCTTACTGGAATTTTTGTACATGCAACTTGTAATGTCACACTAAGATCTGAGAATGGCCAATTTTTCTTGAAAATCTATGATATGTTTTAGAGAAATCCTTGGATAACATGAATTTTTAACCTTTTGAGGGTTATCGCTCTGTAACCAGCCCAAAACGGGTTAATGCTTGGTTTTGTGAATACTTTCATTACTTACAAAAAATTATCCTCGTTGAATTCCACTTCCAATGAAGGAGGTTATGTTTATCTCGCAGGTACACATTGGATGTGAAGGGTGCCCAAGAACAGCCCTTTTTCTCAAAATGTCTATGCTTGGCAGCCTCTGGAGGGTTAACAAATGCTAACTGGGATATTTTGTCCATGCATCTTGTAATTCACTCCAAGACTTGCGAATGGTCAGTTTTCTTGAAAACTTACTAGATTTTTTTGAGAAACCCATATAAAGCGGAAATTTTAAGCTTTTAAGGGGTATATCTCCTTAACCAGTCGAAAATGGTTAAGACCTCAATTTTTGAATACCCTTACTACTACAAAAATGTTTCGCTATCAGTTTTGCGTCTCGTAAAAGAAGTTACGGTTCTCTGTGGCATTCCCATTTGATGTTGTTGGTGTCCAAAAACAGACTATTTTTTCAAAATTTTGACAAATTAACAACCCATGGAGGATTAACAAATGCTTACCGTGTTTCGAGAAAGTGCCTATAAACCCTAACTTTGACAGTTTTTTGCCAATTCTGGTGAAACAAGGGTTAAACCGAAAATTCCGCTTCAGTACATTTTTAGATTTTGTGCCCCTCTATGTGTGTGCAAAATTGTGTGAAAATCTGTTCGAAAATGGCTTCTGAATCATACGGACGTGGACCCCCCCCCCCCCCCCCCCCCCCCCCCACCAAAAAAAAAAAATAATAATAATAATAATCCGTAGAAAAACAGTAGTCCTTTCTGGAGGGAAAAGCCTAATAATAATCTGTAGAAAAACAATAGTCTTTTCCAGAGGGAAAAGCCTAAGAATCGTCTTTTCCAAAGGGAAAAGAGTAATAACACTGTCTGGGTGTTGAACAACATTGTGCAGGTGTTTTTAGTTTTAACCCTTTACCCAACGTAACGGCCAAAACCGGCCAGCGCTATTCTCAAAAATCGCCAATTAATTTTCATTATGTTTTTCATTTTTGTCTCAAAAACATAGGTTATGACCCCTCATTGGAACGAGCTCGTTGAGCTCGTTCCAATGAGGGGTCATAACCTATGTTTTTGAGACAAAAAATGAAAAAAATTAGTTATTCGAGAATTTTTTTTGCATGTGTCGTCTGCTTTTCATGTTAGGTAAAGGGTTAATACACATACTGGATATAGATATAGATTGATAGAAAACTATAAGACAGCATTTAATTATTTTCTTTTGTTCTTTCAGCTTGTACTATTATCCAGAACTTCTTCAAGAACTATTTTTGTATCAAAGATATTTTATTTATTACATGAGCTCTTTCACAACAGGTAATTATGAATGAAATAGATGAGTATTTTAATACTATTGGAGTGTGGTGGCTCATTGTTGGGAGTACAGTGGAGCCCACTTAACTGGATATCTCTTAACTGAATAAACCTGTTAATTGAATATAATTTCCCAACACAAAACCATTTATCATACCTCCAGTACAAATTTGACCTGTTTATTACATATAAGTTAAAGAGTAAACTCCTGTTAATTGAATAAAGAATCTTGCAACCTGTCGAGAAATTACCCTTACTCTCCCCAGTTTTCCTTTGTTTATAGACCTATTTGGCCTCAGTACATCCAATACAGGAATTTAATCTTTTATATCTTATTTGACAGAGCTCATGGAGCACAAATTGTTTCCAGAAGGGTTACGGTATGAAAAAACAATGACATTGAATGATTGAGTCGTCATTTAGTGCCAAAAATATAGATTCCACCTTAAGCATGGATAGGAATGCACTTGGAATACTGTGTTTTTGTTTTACGGGAATCAAATTCACGTTGAAAAATGAGCCCTGTGTCGTTTCTGAGTAAATAAATTAATTATTTTCTGTGTTTGAGCATCGACGTTAGTATCCATAAAAGTTTCTGTTTACCATTGAAAATGATCGCGTACGGTCAGCAGGTTATGCATATTTGAAGCACCGTAACCTCTGCGTAACCAGAATGACCATTTGCGACTTATTTCGAGGCTTGCAATCCCTATTAATTAAATACTCCTGTTAACCCTTTACCCAACGTAACGGCAAAAACCAGCTAGCACTATTCACAAAAATCGCCAATTTTCACAATTTTTTCATTTTTTTCTCAAAAACATTGGTTATGATCCCTCGTTGGAACGAGCTCAAGTCATAACCTATGTTTTTGAGACAAAAAATGAAAAAAGTAGTTATTCAAGAATTTTTTTTGCAAGTGTCGTCTGCTTTTCATGTTAGGTAAAGGGTTAACCCTTTACCCAACGTAACGGCCAAAACCGGCCAGCGCTATTCACGAAAATCGCCAATTAATTTTCATTATTTTTTAAATTTTTTGTCTCAAAAACATAGGTTATGACCCCTCGTTGGAACGAGCTCATTGAGCTCGTTCCAACGAGGGGTCATAACCTATGTTTTTGAGACAAAAAATGAAAAAAATTAGTTATTCAAGAATTTTTTTTTTGCAAGTGTCGTCTGCTTTTCATGTTAGGTAAAGGGTTAAATGAATAAGTGGCTGTTCAATTAACAGGGTTCCATTGGACTTTGATCTAAAAGTCATGGTCCCAGTCTTTAGATTCTGAAAATGGAAGGCGCGCTATATATACTGATCACTAACATTTGTAGTGAAGTACGCTGTTCCCCATTGCCAACGTGGGGGCACGGTGATGCTGTGTACTAAGGCGTACTGCACGTCGATGGTGCATTTGTCTTCAACCAATGCTAACCCTGCTTGTGTGGAGTTGGTATGTTGGGGAGCTGACAGTTGCTCGCCGTTGCTCGGTGGTTCTCTCCGGGTACTCTGTCTTCATCCACCCGTAAAACTGTCACGGTCATGGTTAGCCATTGTGCAGAAATATGTGACCTTAAACACCAATAAATAAATAAATAAGTACACTGTTGTTGAGTGGTGGTGTAATTCATGGTGTATTGTTCACATTTTTGTGTGCACATTGTATTATTTTGCATGGATAGATTTTAACCCTTTACAAAAAACACATGATATCAAAAGTTTTGTTGTTTAAATTTTTTTTATCCAATTGTGTGAAAAAATTTAAACAAAACCATATCATGTGACCCCCAAGCCTGAAAATAAGCAGTCTGTCATTTGCAGAATGAGATCCCCCAGAGGGGGAATTTGCTGATGCTATCCCATACAGTGGACCATTTTATCTTCTGGCTCTGGGTTCCTCTTTCTGTTTCTGTTTGAGACCTTGATTCAGATTGAGGTTCATAGAGGATAAAGTTAGTGATGCTACCCTGCTGTGCAGGGTAGCATCACCAAATTCACCCTCTGGGGACCTCATTTTGCAGATGACAGTCTGCTTATTTTCTGGCTCGGGGACCCATGAAATGGTTTTGTTTAAATTTTTTCATTCTGCAATTTGGATATTACGCGGCCGATACCGCCGATTCATTAGCTAAGAGTTAATCTCACGCTGGATGGAATTGATGTGCACTGTTGTCTAATTGTAAAAAGTAAAAAGTGTAGGAGCAGTGGAATATAAGAGAGATAGCTCAACTCGATATCGAAAGACTGTAGGTTCAATCCTGATCTGTGTTGTATCCGTGGGCAAGACACTTTACTCCAACTGCCCAAGTGGGAGCCCGGTAGCATAGCGTACTGCATGTCAATAGCACACATGCCTTCAACTGATGCTAACCTTGCCTTTACTGGATAAGTAAGCTAGAGAGTTGGTCAGTTACTTGCTGCGGCTCAGTGGTTCTCTCCAGGTACTCTGGCTTTCTCCACCTACGGAGCAGTCCAGCATGATATAACTCTTGCTGTTGAAAGTATTATTAAACCCCAATAAAGAAAAAAATAAATGTTCATAATATTATACATACTGTCCATCATTGTTTAGTGCAGAAATTCTATGGAAATACAATTATTTTAAGGTGCTATATAAGTAAGGGAAATTTGTTTACTTTGTAATTTCCACCACTGTTATTCCATAAATTTGAATTAAATATACACAAAGTATACATCAAAATGAGCAGACCTAGAATTTTGTCCAGAAATTCTCTCAGATGTTTATGGGTCGACTCCTTTGAAACTTGGTGTGAATGTTTACTGCCATGGGAACCTGTGAACCTACGATTAGAGTTTCGATCAGACTTTTCTTGCCAAAGTTATGCCCCTTTTCATTTTAGAATGCCTAAATTTTGCCTGGAGATTTTCTCAAATGTTTATGGGTCGATTTCTTTGTAAGTTGGTATGGATGTTCACTACCATGGGGTCCTGTGCACTTGCAATTATAGTTTCAAACTTTCAATCAGACTTTTTTGGCTGAATTATGCCGCTTTTCATCTAAAAATGCCTGAATTGCCTCGAATTTTGTCCGGTGATTTTCTGAGATGCTTATGGGTGAGTTCCTTTGAAACTTGGTATGGATGTGCACTACCATTGGAACCTGTGATTATAGTTTTGATCAGACTTTTTGGCAGAGTTATGCCCCCTTTCATCTTAGAATACCTGGATTTTGTCCGGAGATTTTCTCAGATGTTTATGGGTCAATTCCTTTGAAACTTGGCGTGGATGTTTATTACCATGGGAACCTGTGTACCTGCAATTATAGTTTCGATCAGGCTTTTTTGCAAGAGTTATACCCCTTTACATCTTAGAATATTCATGGCGACAGGGGGTATATACAGGCCGACCTGGGACAGTCACACCTCTAGTTTCATTTTATTTAACCCTTTCCCCAATACACACCATATCAAAACTTATTATTTTAAATATTTTTTTTCAAATTTTTCAACAGTTTTTAACAAAACCATATCATGTGACCCCTTCATTGGAACAAGCTCAGTGAGGGAGTCACATGATATAGCTTTGTTGAAATTTTTTCATACCCCCCGCAACAAAGTTGTGGGGGGGGGGGGGGGGAGTATACTGGTATCAGCTTGTCCATCCATCTGTCTGTGGACAAAAATTTTTCTGGAGCATTTCTTGGCTGTTTATGAACAAATTTCTTTGAAAGTTGGTGTGGATATTCACTACCATGGGAAGCTGTTCTTCACCTGCGATTATAGTTTTGATCGAAGTGTTTTTGCCAGAGTTATGCCCCTTTCCATCTTGGAATGTCTGTGGATATTATTTTGTCTGGAACGTTTCTTGGTAGTTTATGAACCAATTTCTTGAAAGTTGGTATACAGTTAAAACTAGAAGTCCTGTCACGAAATGCGCGCTTATCTAGGCTTATTTGTGCGTAGGAATTGCATGCAATTGCCATATCAAATGGCATCCAAAGCATGGCAGATTCTCCTGGTTACTCATAGCAAACACAGGCAGTGTTTCGGCCAATGGACCTCCGGGTTACCCGGAGGTCCATTGGCTGAAACATTGCTTGTGCACAGGCGATAGGTACATAATTTGATAGCCTTACTATGGTCATAATGCGTAGATTAACTCGCAGATCAACGTGCTATTTGTGCGCATTTCATGACAGGACTTCTAGTTTTAACTGTATATGTTCACTTCCATGGGAACTTGTGCACCTGCAATTATAGTTTCGATTGGACTTTTTTTGCCAAAGATATGCCCCTTTTCGTCTCAGAATATTTTTGTCCGGAGGTGTTCTCAGACGTTTATGGGTCAATTCCTTTGGTCTCGTTAAAGTTATTCAGGTGAAAACAATGGTTTTTCAAGAAATGCATGGCCTCTCATTAACATGGCCGAGGATATTTCGCATTTAAATTATCTCCCGTATTCTCAATACTCACAATGTATACAGTTTCTGGAAGCTCTGAATATAGCCTTTCCTGGAGAAAACTGCACACAATAAAAATCTTACAATATCACTCAAATACCCTCAGCTGAATGATGCAGTTGATGGCTAAAAAAATTGTCTTAATATGGTCAAAATGTTCTCATTTGGGGGCTAAATTTCCAATTTTTGGGCATCAGTAGCAATAAAAATGTGTTGTAGGAATTCCTCATTCCTCCACTGAAGATTTTATATCATAAGATGAACATTCTGACAAAATAAAAAACATGGGTTTCTTATTCATTTTTTCAGAAGGCTTTCTCAAAGCAAATTTGTTTCATTTGTAACCCGCAAATTGCCAGCTACCAAACAGGTCTGGGTTAGTCATTGAACACTCCTGTGTGACCTTGACCCCCCAGCTGAAATGTACTTGACAGTACGTGAGTGGATGTTGCCATTGTTATGTAACGGATTAAACAAACAGGAGAAACTCAACGAAATGATGAACCTGTAACAAAAGCCACTTTTTTTTAACCCTTTACCTAACATGAAAAGCAGACAACACTAGCAAAAAGAATTCTTGAATAACTAACTTTTTTTATTTTTGTTTCAAAGGTTATGACCTTCATTGGAACAAGCTTGATGAGCTTGTTCCAATGATGGGTCATAACCTATCCTTTTGAGACAAAAAAATGAAAAAATAATGAAATTAATTGGCGATTTTTGAGAATAGCGCTGTCTGGTTTTGGTCGTTATGTTGGGTGAAGGGTTAAACTAAAAAGCTTTGCAGGGAGTTCAAGATATTTGCCCGTGACATGATATTACATGTACATGATGGTATACACAGTTATGAACAAACTGAATAATCACATGTTAAGTTCCTCCAAATGTTATCCAAAATTTTTTAGGATAACCTTTTCTCACCCCTCAAAAATCACCTGGTTCAAATTAGAGTTTCAAACAATTTTTAGCTTAACTTGACAAAGTCAAGATAAGCTGTTGCCATCACGTGTGCGGAAGTCTGTCAGTCTGTTAGTCTGTCAGTCTTTTCACATTTTTCTTTGGCACAGGCTACACCCCATAGTTCTTGTCCGATCATCACAAAATTTCATATTCAGGTTTGAGATCATGTCTAGATGAGAACGTCCCCTTTTGTTTGCGATTGGTCAACCGTGTTGGCTGCGAGAGCCGAAAACCTGAAAACCTTTAGCGTAACTTGGTAGGATGACTCCATATAATGTCTAGATGGAAACGTCCCCTTTTCGGTCAACCGCGATGGCTATGCAGACTCGAAGTCCGAAAACCTTTAGCACATTCTACAGGTCATATTTCTGAAGGGATTTTATTGTAAGTTTGTAGGATGACTCTGTATAATGTCTTGATGAGAATGCCATATTTTGGCCATGATCAGTCAACTGTGACAGCCACACAGGTACGTGACCTAGATATGTTTAGCATAGTCTACAGTTCATATTTATGAAGCAATTTCATTGTAACTTGGAAGGATAACTTGGTATGATGTCTATATGAGACTGTCATATTTTGGTCACAATCGATGAGCCATTACCACTGTCTAGTCACTTGACCTAGATTCTTTTAGCACTGCTTTCAGGTTGTTTTTAAGAAGGGATTTCATTGTAACTTGGTAGGATAACTTGGTATGATATCTAGATGAGACTCCTATTTTGGTTGTGATTGGTCAACTGTGACCACCTAACCATCATGTGACCTAGATTCCTTTAGCAAAGTCTACAAGTTATGTTTATAAAGGGATTTCAATGTAACTTGGTAGGATGACTCGTTTTGGAATGATTTTACAGTAACTTGGTAACTTTGGTTGTATGAACATACCTTAACTGTTGGGGAGACATCAACCCAGGTCTTAATTCTTTAGCACAGTCTGCACTCAAATTATTCTTATTGTAAACATAGCATACAGGGAACAGAAATTAATATATTCTTAATTATCACAATTCTTGTCTTATTTCATTAACATTGAACATTATCCTTTTCATCAAACACTACACACAGCAAGTTAACTCTTTACCTAACATGAAAAGCAGTCGACACTTGCAAAAACAATTCTTGAATAACTAATTTTTTGTCTCAAAAACATAGGTTATGACACCTCATTGGAACGAGCTCGACATAATGAACATAATGAAAATTAATTGGCGATTTTTTAGAATAGCACTGGCCGGTTTTGGCCGTTACATTGGGTAAAGGGTTAAGCAACAATGCCATTGACACTTTCATATTGACTGTAAATTGTTTTCTTTCTGTTTTTGGGTGTTTTGTTTTTTGTTGAACATATATTGCTTGTCAGTGTTCAGGGATTACTTTGAATTTAGGGGATTGTGCTTTCAGTTGCCTTATGGGTGGTATAATTTGAAGACCCAACCCATACACCTGACCAGTTATATACCTGGCCATTGAAGGGATAGGTGGTGGAAACTAGGGCTGCACGATATTTTAAACTGAATACCAGTATCGGTATTCAAAAAAGCATTGCAGTTTACCGGTATGTCGAAAGACTGTTCAGATATCTGACCAAACAGACCGGGACTTGAGACATCACAGTGGAACGAATAAGCATGCCTTGATGATGCAGTTCTTCGAATAACCATTTACCCAAAGCCGTCGATATGAAAATTTATTATTTTAAACATAAGTTTATCAAATTTTTCCAAAAATTTCAACAAAACAATATCATCATTTTCATGGACCCCTCATTGAAACGAGCTCGATGAGCTCATTCCAATGAGGGGTTACATGATATGATTTTGTTGAAGTTGTTTGAAAATATTTTTTTAGAATTTGTATATTACGCCGGCGGATGCTGCCAATTTGTTGGGTAAATGGTTAATATTATTCATTCGTGACAACAGTTAAACTCAAGACACCCTGAAAACTAAATTGTGGGTAAATAAATATTGATGATGAACCAATATTTTTGTAATTGCACTGGTATTCAATCGATACTGGTTTGAATACCAGTATTTATCTTACCAACAACATGTATTTTGTCTGTATTAACTCCGCAACTGTCGTGTATCCGCCCCCCCCTGATACAGATGTTTGTATCAGGGGGTCGGATACAAGCACGTTCCTTTCGCGTGAGTTCCATTTTTTTTTTCGTTTTGTTCATCCGTACGAATAAATAGTTTGTTATATATTCATCTACATTCTTGACTTATCCCCGATATATTGTAAGATAAAAACACACTATTAATTGAAAATAGAATATGTTTTCATTTTTGGAATTCACTTTAAAACATTTCCACAATCCAGTATAAGTATTTCCGATAGTTCCTTGAATCCAGCGCCCTATGTAACAACACGTAACTAACTTACCCAAAGCATTTTTACAGTCTTAGTCATTATATATTTTCATGTAGCATGTGGTATGGCAGTTACCAATTTTTTATAACCAGAAAGTGTGACTAACCCTGTGCACTGCACAGGGTTAGTCACACTTTCTGGTTATAAAAAAAAAATTCATTTCTAAGTGAAAAACTAACCCTGTGCACTGTACAGCCTTAGTGTAAATGTCATCTATATCAACTCTTTACCCAATGTAATGGTCAAAACCAGCCAGTACTATTCAAACTCAGCTGAAGAACCCATGTTGGGTTTGTTTTTAGTGAATTCCAAAAATGAAAACGTATTCTATTTTCAGTTAATAGCTTGTTTAAAATGATTATTACCATTATGTGGATGTAAAAAATATGTATCCAAGTCTCGCACCACGTTCTAAGGGTAGATCACGACTCGTCTTCGACTCCTCGTCATCTGCCCTTAGAACCCGGAGCGAGACTCGGATACATATTTTGTACATCACATAATGGTAATAATCTCTATGTATTGGTTTATTGATATACCAAGCAGCCCTTGTGGAAACATCACAATATTCTCGTGGAAGGAAGATCAGTTGAACAGTGGTAAAGACAGATAATTTATTTTTGTGTTCAGTAACGTTTGGGTTCCGGAAGCCCATATTCTGAAGTGCAGATGCTGAAACATAAGATGTTATTATGGGATGTTCCCGGAATGTCGAAAAATTAATTTTCGCACCTCATCAGGAGTGTTTTGATAGCCATTATAGTCCATATCTTAATGTTTGACCAGTTTGTGTGATTAGGAGGAAAGTTTGTGAGGGACAATCACTGATTTTTAAAGGTGTTGTCGGGGAATGTTTTTTTTTTATTTTTTATAGTTTGTGAGAAATAGTCACACTGTTTTCATGAGAATAACAATTTTTGAAAATTGTGTGAATTATTTTTTGGGGATCAAGACAAGATGATTTTTGACTGAGACTTCTACAGGTCAAAGATTTCTTCTTTTTGATGAAAACATGGGCACCAATAAACGAATGATAGTGTTTGCAACCGACGCCAACCTTGCGCACATGGCCAACTCACCAACTTTTTACTGTGATGGAACATTTTATACTTACCCAACTTTATTCCACCAGTTATACTCTATTCATGTGATGATCAATGGGACAATGACACCAGTAGGTTTTGCTTTGTTACCTGGAAAGGCGCAACAAATTTACGAAAAACTGTTTTTAAGAATAAAACAAGAGATGTCTGACAAAGGTTTTAGTGTTGAACCCAGAAAGTGTTTTCGTCGATTTTGAGACGGCTGTCCACAATGCGCTCAACAATGGAAGATAAAAGATCTCATGCTGTGTGTGTTCACACATGAAATAGATTGTACTTCTAAAATGGAAAGTCAATAGATAAATTCGTTACCCCGTGTCTGATCACGTGGTACGGGTTTTTACCTACCCGAAGCCAGCCGTATCCCATGAGGCCTTCGCCTCATGGGATACGGCTGGCTTCGGGTAGGTAAAAACCCGTACCACGTGATCAGACACGAGGTAACTAATAGCACCATTTAACCACTGTAACAATATTAAACGATTATAATATTTAAAATAAAATTATTCGAAATGACAGATTTGTTCGTTTTTCTTCAACAACACAGTCCATGAGCAACCGATTAAGAGTACAACTTCCCCCACTAGATTGAAACAGACAATACGGATTAGCCTATTGTTCTCTTGTATAAACACTCCTGATCTTCTTAATTAGTTTTCGACGTTCCGGGAACAAGCCGTTATTATGTGGATGTGCTTCATGTTATCTTTGAAGTGAAATTATTGAGTCTGTGGTCATTTGCCTTGTCACAATTTATGAGGGAGGGCCTCTATGCCATATGGGCCTGTGTGCCTCTAGGCACTCTTCCATAAATTGTAACAAGTCGAAGACAAGTGAGCAGATTTTGTCAACCAAAAATAATTCAGCACTCAACCAGGCAGTTAAAAAAATAAAGAAGAGACTGCAGTGGGATTCGGGTTATCTTGGCACAAAAGGGTTATGAAAATTTAACTAATTTTTGTAGTGTTTTTTCCTCCCCATGCCTTTGACATCACACTTGCATTTTGCCCCTTGAGAGGAACAAGGTGCCATCTGCTATGCTAAGATCATTCCAAAACTTATGAACATATTTTAAACACAGTTACCTAATTTGGGTTCAGCATTTACCATCATTAACCGTCTGCAGACTGATTTTGAATTATCAAACCATCAACCTGAAAATTTTCCCCATTATGCAACTTGGAACTTAATCAATTCTGTCTTGTTTGAAAGAGCTCATTGAGAGTCACTGTGTGTATCAAAAAAAAAAATACGACATCATTAGAAACAAATAAACAGCACAACATCTTTGATCAATGATCAAAGACATCATGCTTTTAACCCTTTACCTAACATGAAAAGCAGACGAAAAAAAATTCTTGAATAACCAATTTTTTTCATTTTTTGTCTAAAGACAGATTATGACCCTTCGTTGGAATGAGCTCGACGAGCTCGTTCCAACAAGGGGTCATAATCTATGTTTTTGAGACAAAAAATGAAAAAATAATGAAAATTAATTGGAGATTTTTTAGAATAGCGCTTACCGGTTTTGGCCGTTACGTTGGGTAAAGGGTTAACTTGTTTCTGCTGATGTTGTATTTCACTGAGTCATCACATGACCTGTGGCATATGCGTCATGAGCAGCTATCAAGAGGAAAATGAGATTAGGTCAATCATGATTCTTGCAGTCATTGTGGCAACTTATTAAGCTTGTTACTGCTTGTATGAGATCGTGAATCAAAGGTAAATATGGACAATTTTGATCCTGTGTTGTTCCATGTAACCATCAGCACGAACCGATGTTCATGCACTCCCACTGATGACTTAAAATTGGTCAGATGCGATTTCCAAACATTGGTTAATCGCTACAATGTTTTTTTACAACAATGATGTAAAAACAGTGTTAAGTTATCTACAGCTGTCTATTATAAGTTACTAGCAGGGGAATACCCGGCGTTGCACGGGAGAAGATGGTTATATCAATATACCCTCAGATATGATCGGCTCAGCTGTTTTCGAAATAGGTCAATGTCACCAATTTCAAGATCAAGGTCACCCCGCACGGGCACCCCGATAAAGTCAAAATGATCGATGAGTCAATATACCCACACATATGAAATTTTAGCCCGATCGGCCCAGCCATTTTCAGAATAAAAGGTCAGGGTCACCAATTTCAAGGTCAAGGTCACCCCGCACAGGCACTCCGATAAAGTCAAAATGATCGATGGGTCGATATACCCGCACATATGAAATTTTAGCCCGATCGACCCAGACGTTTTCGAAATAAAAGGTCAAGGTCACCAATTTCAAGGTCAAGGTCACCCCGTATGGCCACCCCGATAAAGTCAAAATGATCGATGGGTCAATATACTCGCACATATGAAATTTTTGCCCGATCGGCCCAGCTATTTTCAAAATAAAAGGTCAAGGTCATCAATTTCAAGGTCAAGGTCACATTGCATGGGCACAACACCCACCCCATGTTACTCGCAGGGATGAATTACCCCCGTGTACAAAATTTGAGACAATTGGTCGAGAAACGGAGGAGTTCACCCAGAACAAAGACAGAGAGAGAGAGATAGAGATTTATAGATACAGACATTCGCATTTATATATTAGATGGGATGTTCAGTGGTCAGATATGGTGTCATGCGAGACAAATTGAGCCTCACATGACACCATATCCGACCAGTAAATATCCTGTAACATATTTATTATGTCGGCGGACAAAACTCACTTTGTCCCTTTAATTAATCGGTAATTTATTTTTATCTTTATCGTACTTGTGAAAATGTAAACAAGCAGGCGTAAGTTTACAATGTAAGGGGTGTACCTCTATCTAGAAATCGTTTTGTGCTGAACTGATTATAAATAGGTGCTCTTAACTTGAATGTTGGACGTGTTTCGATTTACACTGAGCTATCGGATGGGTTTATTGATCAAAATAAGTTTCTCAATATTGGACACATATTATAAACAGATTATTTCTTTTTGTTCAAGCGAGGTTAATGAAACTTTAATCACATTCAGTGGATGATTCAGAATATTTACTGTAAGATTGCCATTTTTGAGGCAAGGCGGTTATATTTTATTTCTAAAAACAATATGGTGGACACACACCTAATATTGATTTCATATGGGGTCACCGATGACGTAATCATCGACCTGATATGGCTTCATAGGCTGCCACCGTTTATCCACGCTGCTTGGTTGATCCCAAGAGCTGACATAATAAATGTATATACAGTAGTTATCGTAAAAATCAATCTGAGGATTTTAGTGTTAAGTAGTTCATATTGACAAAAGATTTGAGTTGTTTCTCACACTAAATATTTCTGTTTTTAGGATATTTTATTTATGATTTTATGGATATGATCCTCAATAACAAGTGTTTGAAGATGTGGGAAGTTACATTACATCACATAGCTGTAAGTAGTATATATATCTCCCATCTTTTAATTCATCTGCCAATGCATCCAGCCTAATTAGCTTAACTTCACAAAGTAAAGATAAGCTATTACCATCAAGCATGCGGAAGTCTGTGAGTCTGTTCACATTTTCTTTAAAACAGGCTACACCCCGTAGTTCTTGTCCAGTCATTACAAAATTTCATATGTAGGTTCGAGGTCATGTCTACATGTAGATGAGAATGTGTCATTTTGGCCGCGATCAGTCAGCCGTTATGGCTACGTGGGCCCGAAACTCAAAAACCTTTAGCACAGTTCACAGGTCGTGTTGATGAAGGGATTTCTTTGTAACTTTGTTGGATGTTTCCATATAATGTCTGGATGCGAACGTCCTATTTTGGTCAGGTTCAGTTAGCCGTGGCAGTCGCAGGGGCACGTTACCTAGATTCCTTTAGCACAGTCGACAGGTTGCATTTATGAAGGGACTTCATTATAAATTGGTAGGATGACTCGGTATAATGTCTAGATGAGACTATCTTATCTTATTTTGGTCACAATCGTCAGACATTAATGCTGCTTGGGCACATGACCTAGATTCCTTTAGCTCTGTATACAGGTTGCAGGGTATTTTTTGTTTTTTAAAATTTGATTAGCAGTTTTTATCACGGTCCTGGAAAATTGATTAGCAATTTCAACTTTAGACCCCCACCCCTAAGTTTCCAATTTCTATCATGTACTGCACTGCCTGGTTACTCATGACTGAGCTCATACTCCAGCATAAGCCAAAGCCTGGAAAAAAGTAAATAGTCATTTGCGGAACGAGGTTCCCAGAGGGTGAATTTGCTGATGCTATCCCATAAAGTGGGCTAGAATCCCCAATTTATTCTCTGGGTACCTCGTTCTCTTCAGGTCTGAGACCTTGATTCATATTAAGGTTCACAGAGGGTAAATTTAGTAATGCTACCCTGCTGTGCAGGGTAGCATTACCAAATTCACCTTCTGGAGACATCATTCTGTAGATGACAGTCTGCTTATTTCCAGGCTTGATAAGCCTATCCCTAACTTTACAAATGGGCCCTCTGAGTCTAAGCACACCCTTCTACTTTTCAGTTTTAGAATAAAGACGATTTTAGTCACAGGCACTAGTAATTACAACGAAAATAGGTGAGCAGTCATCTGATGCTTGTGACAACTAACCTTACCAAATACATAAAAATCTAGAGTACCCTGGTCCCGTGGGCTGGTAATGAAAAATAAATACATCAGTGACTGAGACATGCTCTTGCAATTCATGATTCGACTTCCACTTGGCAATTTTCAACTCGATCCACCTGAACGAAAAAGTCGTGGAAGATGATTACGAAGAATGACTGATGCACATCAAGGGCAGGCCTGGCATTCTGAAAAATGCAGGAGGGCAAAAAATCGCTCTCCTCAATCAGCTTAGGAGAGCAATTAGCTTTACACAGCATTTTAAGTATCCAGTAGAACGAACTCATTGAAACTGAAACCAACATACTACATCAGTGATTTTATTAACTTTACTAAGGTAAAGCGAAATCTCTTAGACATCTAGATGTCTCACTCAACAACTGAACACACACTTGACAAGACATGTATGTGTACCCAGACCTGTTGTCCAAGAAAGTCATACGCCTACCACTACCGGTAGACTGGTAGTGGTAGGCGTATGACTTTCTTGGACAACAGGTCTGCTTGAATCTACAGTCACATCCTGGTGCAAGTGCTTCAAGTGACAGGATTGTAGTAATGGTAGTATATTATAGTGTCAATATTCCTTGAATAATTACCCCTCCCACTGTGATGTCAGTTGTTGAACTTGAAACTGACAGAAAAAAAATATTGCTGTGACCCATTTTGCTTCAAATGATTGCAACTGTGTTTGGGTATGGTTGCAGCCATTACCTTTTACCACTAAACCACTTTCAAAATGAAATTACGTGATGTTATGTGACTTCGAAGTTAAATTACATTTTTGCTTTACAACAAAAATTTAATGTGAGCATAATACATGTAATCTCAATCATCCCAGACCAAAATATTTAGGAGGGCAATTTTTCGCTCTCCTTAATTCTTTCAGGAGGGCAGTAAGAAGAGCTAAAAAATCGCTCTCCTGAAATTGCCAAGCCTGCAAGGGAGCTAATTTATAGGCACCGACATCGTAGAAAACACCAGTGGAGTTTTGTCAACTAATTTGAATACACTCGTAAAATGGTGGTTAAATTTGCATGACCAATGGTCGTTCATAATAAATTGGTGTATTGTTACACTGTTTATCTGTAGTTTAACCATCTTTGAATTGGAATGTTGGATGAGCGCATAAAATTTTGAATTGCACCATGCGAACCAAATTTTGGTGATTGGTTCGCACCTGGGAGATCTTGCTTTACAAACAGCGATGCGAACCAGAACAGAAAATACCCTGAGTTGTTTTTATGTAGGGATTTCATTGTAACTTGGTAGGATAACTCGGTATCATATCTAGATGATATTCTTTTCTTTGGTCTGACATTTCACAACTTGACATCGACAGCATATTTTTATACTGTACCAATGACCCAGACATAGCTGGTGCTAACTCTTAAAATATAGGGCCAAACACAAATTTTGCCCCCCAATCCCCAAAATTTGCATCTAAAACTAAAGAAAACATGTCCAGAGAGGCCCTCCACACCTCGCCCCCACTGCGCATGCGCAGTGTCAAGGACGTTCCGAAATTGGCGCCATTTATCATTCTAAGTTTGGCCCTTCATCAGTTAACATCTGACTGATCTTTGTGCTTTTAAATCTCAGTTTAAATGATGCCAGACAAATAAATATTAGTGAAATGGTGATTCTAAGGAGGATAGAAAAGGAGGAGAGGAAAAGAATGTGTGACAGAATATTATCAGGGCTGTAACTTAAAATTTTTTAATGAAATTATGTTAAGTTACCTATTTTCAAGGCAGCAGCCATTTTGTTGTCATTCTGATTATTTAGTTACACTGTTTTTACAAGTGTTTTTCCTCTCTCCCTGTCCTTTAAGTTCCCCCTTGCTATTCTCCCATGCTTTTGGCATAATTTCTGTAATTATTATTACTAAAATTTCTTGGGAGTTTAGCTGAATAACAGAATGAATTCTGTTCTTTCCCCATGTTTACGTCTTCACCTACGGGTGGTTAGGCGTTGTGTTCTGCATCTACCATCTGATGTTCTGCAGTTTCTTCCCTGGAAGTCTCTGTTTTGCATCAGATGGTGTATTTTTGGTAACTGATTTCGGGCCTGGGTGCCTGGAGTCTTATTTTAGTGTTTTTACACTCATTGTTTACATTTACAACAGCCCTCTGTGTGAGGGGGGGATTTCTAAATAATAATATCTTTATGTTATTTCAATCATAACTAGATACATTATTATTGTTCGTAAGTGTTGAATAAATTGTTTAAAATATTTTTAAAATTTTTGTCCACACTTAGGCTTGGGATCCATTGGGGCTCAACGTTACTTTTCAGAAACTTGGGCTGTTCTGAAAAAATATTTTTTCAAAATATTTTGATTTCAATTATTTTTTCTATATTAATGGATCATATTATTATTATGTATTTTGATTGCCAGGGGTTAGTGCGAGTACCAGGACTTCTTTTCTTTTCACATTGAAAGGATATTGATCTATTGTTTTAAGAGGAAGTCTTCCTCTGACCTTATTATCATTCTATATGTGGTCAGTGTACTCGCATTAACTCCGGTTCTGTATCGTATGATTTCGATGACAATATGGGAAGCGTATGTCACGGTATGTTGATGGGGATTTGGACACTCCGGTCCTTTCCCCGCAGGGTCACTCTACTTTATCAATTTCTATTTCAGACGTTCAAGATTAGGGTGATGTATCTGTGATGTCTTCCAACAGTGTGCCTCCGTCGTCACAATTAATGAAGGGCTAGCGGAAAAGTGCTCATGTAATACGCCAATTGCCTAAGAGGACCCTAGTAGGTTCGACGGCCTTTGACGTCCGCTAGCTCGCCCGGTGTAGCGTCCATTCACCGAATGGTTCGGCGGCCGGGTTCGTCCGTTGCGGTCTAGAAGGAATTTTGGGGTGATGCGAGCACTATAAAATTAACTTAATGCACACCCAGTGACGGCGGATCGGAGGGAGAACGGAGGAAGCCTTTTAGTCCGGTTCATAGCTCGTTCCGGTCCATCCGGACGGCAAGCGAGAGAGGCCCCTCTCTCGTTCAACAACATCTGGCCCCAGATGTTGTGGTACAAATGTGTCGTTAGCGGAGCATACGTCCGTCGCTCGGGACGCTCCGTTGTATAGGCAGTCCGCTGAGACTGCTAAGGCTTCCTCTTCTCGTCAGCGCACACGACCGCACCTTGGCTGCGTGACCGCCGATATATTACCAGCTTCGCCGATCAAGGATTCTTCGGCGACCAGGTCACACCATCCGGCAGCCAGGGATTCGAGACCGATGGACTCCGGACGTTCGCATAGGAAAAGTATGCGGGAGCCATCTGATGCGGAGCTGCCCTCGGCGAAGCAGCGATAGACTGCGCCTCCGCAGGTCTCGACGCCGGACATTCTTGTGCACATAGCACAGCTTATCGCAGCATCCCAGCAGCCGACAGAAACGGTGTCGGATCAAAAATTATCCGACAGCGCTGGGTCGGTAGCCGGGGACTCGAGGTCTGCAGACTCCGGACGTTCGCATAGGAAGTATGCGGGAGTCAACGTACACGGAGCTTCCAGCGGCAATGCATCGTAAGTCCGCTACTGCACAGGCCTCGGGAACGAACGTGCTTTCCTTAATAGCACAGTTTATCGCAGCATCCCAGCATCAACTGAATCTGTCGCATATATTTTATCCGACGATGCTGGGTCGGGACGCTCCGCGGAAGCGGGTACGGACGTCCGAAAGTTTCATCCGGTCCGACGGGATACCGAAAGGGATTCGGTGGATTTCAAGCTTTCCCTTTCGGAACAACATATGCTGCGATGCCGGATAAGAAACTGATAGCGTCGGTGGACTTAGAAATTTTTGGTTCGGTTCAGGGACATCGTCCCTCAGTTCCGACATAGTCCAATAATGTCACACAAACTTTCGAATTATTGAACGACGCTATATATATTATTATTTTATGCTTGCTATCCAAGCATTTCTGGTTTCTTGTTCGAAGAGTTATGGAGATGTCTTTCAAAAGTGTGCCTCTGTCGTCATAGTTAATGAAGAGTTAGCGGCAATAAGTGCTCATGGAATATGTCTATCGCTTACGGAGTGACATTCGCTAGCTCACCCGGTGTAGCGTACATTCATCGAATGGTTCGGCTGCCGGGTTCGTCCGTTGCGGTCTAGGAAGGAGATTTGGGTGATGCGAGCACTTTAATTACTTTAGTACTCACCCAGTGACGGCAGATTGAGGACAGATCGGAGGAAGCCAACAACATAGGGGACCGCATGTTGTGGTTCAGATATTTTACATTCGGAGCATATGTCCGTTGCTCGGGACGCTCCGTTATATTGACAGTCCGAGAGACTGTCTTTAATGCTTCCTCATCCTCACAGCAGGGCACACGACCGCACATTGGCTACGTGACCTCGAGTATCCGATCAGTTTCGGCATTCAGTGATTCCACAGCGAATAGGTCGCGCCATCCGGTAGCCAAGGGACACGAGGCCTATACACTCCGTTCGCTCGCATATTGGAAGTATGCACGGGGTAACGATCTCGGAGCTTCCTGCGGCAATGCATCGTAAGACCGCTGCTCCTCAGGCCTCAGTGACGGACGTGCTATCCGAGTTAGCACAGTTGTTTCGCAGCATCCCAGCAATTGACGGTTTCTCGGTCGAATCAGGAATTATCCGACGGCGCTGGGTCGGTGCGGTCCGCGGTTGCATCAAGCTACGGACGACCGAACGCTTTATAGGGTCCGACAGGATGGCGAAAGGGATTCGAAAGATTTCGAGTTTTCCCTTTAGTAGTATCGGAAGATGCCTTTCATATCTTCTGGCATTTCTTCCAGTGATTATTTTTCGGACTTCATTGCTGCGATCTTGGATAAGAGACTTATAGCGTCATTGGACTCGGATTTTTCGATCGGTACAGGGACTTTGTCCCTGACTTACCGACGCAGTCCAATATTGTCATTACAACATGTGTTTTATTTTTCGACGCTATATATTTATATATATACAAGACGGCTACTAAGCATGATAGTTTAGTTTCTTGTCCGCGTGGCTCATTTCTGCCATTTTATCTTTTTTACATATAGTTTATTTTGGCAGAGCAGGGCATACCGAGAGTTCATATGCGTCTAGACGGTGTGATTAAAGACTGCATATATTCTTTTTCACCGTTTATGTCTTTTCCAATTTCAATGTTGGGAACGACATTATGTATATTAGACTTAACTTAGACGCTTTATTATACGTAATCCGCCTTACTGAGGCGTTATCATTACGTCTTCAAGAAAAGATTTACGGGATATTATTCTCAATGTAATTTCTTTTGAGGGCAGTAGTTTGTTCACGTATAACTCCGCCCTTCAGTGGCTGATTGGAGTTGGTTAGACGTGAGGCAGCCCTAGCTACATCCACGCGTGGATAGTAGGTTAAGAACTCTCTCAGAGTCGCTTCGTTCTCGGAGGAGCTTCTCTTCGACGGCAACTTTCCGGCAATCCATGAATTGCTTGATTTATACATTCTCTTGTCTATCTAGTGTTACAAGAGATTCAGACTGGGGCAAACATTCGGTGGTTGACTCAGAGAGTGCCGCCGCAGTTGCCGGACCCGAGTGTGGCTGTTATGACGGTTGCCAGTCAAACAGATTGGGATATATACTGATCCCTACGGATTCGAAGTGCCAGGGTCTTTGGGTTCCGCAGTCTTTTAGCTATCAGTTAACTTCCGCGGAATAATGTTTTTTAGGCTTGCTTTATGTCATTGCATGAACATTATTCAGAAACGCATGCCCAAATTCCTGTCCTTTAATTCGACAGTAGTGGCGTATCTCCGGAACCAGGGAGGCACTCTTTCGTTTCCGTTATTCAATTTAATGGAAAGAATCCGTCGGTTGGTTATAGTACACCAAGTTCAGTTTTGGTCCGTCATATTCTGGGTCGTCTGATTGTTTTATCGCACTCCCGTTCTCTTACGGGTCGCTTGTTGCTGTCAGATTGGACTCTCAACAAACAAGTATTCAATCAGATTTGCTATCTATGGGAGCGCCCAATGATGTTTTATTTATGACACAGTTGGCTAATCAATTGCAGACGTATGTGTTGGCTTGTCCAGATCTCTGAGCTAATACTGTTAACGCTCTATTGATCTATAGGACAGAATGATAGGATACGCGTATCCTCCGGCGCTGTTGTTTTTAGCAGGTATTGCTAAGATAAACAACCACAATATATTTCTGTTGATAGCATCTCTATCTTCACAGAGATCATGAGTAATTTACTCTCTTGTCTACTGTGGATCTTAACGTGAAATCTTCCTCTATGTGAGGATCTTTTTTCACTGGGTAAATCGTGTCATTTTTATCACAACCAGCAAGGTCGCAACCTTCATGTTTTCCGTTGTGTGGTCCATATTGCATTGTAAGCACTGTACTGGACGAGCTTTGGACGCGATTTCTTACTATAGGAGATCCTCTTCTTCGCTATTCTATGCGACTAAAGTGGAGGCTCTTCCGTCGTGGTGTAGGGATCATTATGTTCATATGGTTGATCCCTCCATACTACTCATTGCTATTTTTTAGTATACTTGTTTCACAAGATCTACTGCAGCCTGTTGTTATTTAGGTTATAGGTTTATGTTACCTCATACCTATGCACTCTACGATAGTTTACAATTGAGTCTTTTGTCTCTTTATCTAAGTCAGTTAGTAACTTTTTGATAAATAGACTTAGAATCTTTAGATTAAAATTCCTATACGGATTTTAACTTCAGGTTCTTATTTAGCTAAGTAATCATTTGAGCCTCTGGAAACAGTAGTTTTCAAATTCTGACCTTTTAGACAGTAATTCTGTTGGTTTCTCTTTTACTGTAGAGTCAGTGAGTTTCATGCACTATCGATGGATGATTTTCACTTTCATAGTTTCGGAATCAATACTTCCGTTACTATTTAGGTTGGATTGTTGCATAAGAGTTAGGCTCCTATTATCCGGAACCTATTATTTTAAGGTCCTTCCGTCTTCGTATGGGCATAGGCCTTTACTCTTTCCGGGTACAGTTTATGTATTTATAAACAGATATCTGTTTATTACAAGGGCGTAAGCTTCTTCTGTCTTTGATGTCTAGTAGAAGGACGTTACGCTCCATTTTATTGTTAATGGATTCTATTAACTAGCGTACTGCTTATGGTATTTCATTGGCTTAGCAGTTGTGCTTAAGATTTCGGCTCATGAAGTAAGAGTTCTTCTACTTCTTGGGCTTACATTAATAGTGTTCTATTATAGATTTTTGAAGGCTGCTCATTGCGCTCAGCCATCCATTCATGAATTTTATCTCAGAAATATCGAGTCCATTTCTGGAGGCCTCTATTGTTAGGTCTATTATCTACTGCTCAGAATGTCATTCGCTTAACAGTTGCTACTATAGCTAGGTAGGCTGTCTGTTTCGGCAGTGTCTCCGTTCGGCTGCCCTCTTCGCTCTGGGCTATTTGACCCAGGGCAAGAAAAAAGGGGGGGGGAGGGTGTTCCCTTGGGTCACCTGTTTTTACTATGAAAACAAGGGGATACCTCCTCCGGAGTTAGTAATTCTGAGCTGTTTTTAGGATGGTTGTTTAGTGAGAAGTTTAAGTTTATAAAATTCATTCAAGTCTTAGTTTTTAAAGTATAGCTTTTGAATATTGCATATGTCAACGGACATGATTATGCAATTCTCACACACTTTTAGGAGTATAAGAGTCTCTATTCTCTAGACTTACTTTATTATTGGCTTACTTTAAAAATTATTAGTATAAGGATTATTGGATATTAATAGAGTACATGGATGTATGAAGCTCAATTTTTGGAAGGTGTTGTATCTTTCTAATTTATCATAAATAAGAAAGATACATGTAAGGCCTATTACTTCTTTTCCCTACAGGGGATGACTCTATTTTATTTTATTGAGCGTATTCCATTTTGCTCTATGTCCTTGGCCCTCCAGCCTTTTTACTATTCAGCTATGTCTGGGTCATTGGTACAGTATAAAAATGTTAAAAAATTTATAGTAATTTATATATTTTTTATACTTACCAATGACCCAGACGGGGATGGCCCTCCCAGGAGTTGGGAACTCTTGCCTCCCCGCTGAGTACATAGCGCTTACCAGGCACTGGTTATTAGAATGATAAATGGCGCCAATTTCGGAACGTCCTTGACACTGCGCATGCGCAGTGGGGGCGAGGTGTGGAGGGCCTCTCTGGACATGTTTTCTTTAGTTTTAGATGCAAATTTTGGGGATTGGGGGGCAAAATTTGTGTTTGGCCCTATATTTTAAGAGTTAGCACCAGCTATGTCTGGGTCATTGGTAAGTATAAAAAATATATAAATTACTATAAATTTTTTAACTTTTTACCCAAGTTGTGCATTGCTACCACAGCATTTTCCTCTTGTCTTGGTGTGTGTATGTGTGTGTGTGTGTGGGGGGGGGGGGGGGGGGGGGGGGGGCCCGGAATGCTGTTCAACTGTAGTATATCCAGGGCTCTGTGAACAATCTTCATTGTCTTCTGGGTTAATGGTTCACTGTTCATGTGCTGCGCTATATATAATCTCATAATTTTAGAGAGAGGGGAAAATACTTGCACTTTGAACTTTTATTAAAACATTTGGGAAAAAAACAAGTGTTTATAGTGTTTAATAGGCCTACTTGAATATTTTTCTTTCAAAATACTGAAACCGAAACTGGACTCAACTCTTTTTTATAAAAAACGAGTAGAAACCGTGGAAAAATTCCATAACCTCCCAGCACTACAGGGAACAGAAATTAACATATTCTCAATTATCACAATTCTTGTCTTATTTCATAATCCTTTCTTAACCCTTTATCCAACGCAGACAATATCAAAATTTATTATTTTAAATATCATTTTTTCAAATTTTTCAAAAAAATTCAACAAAACCATATCATGTGACCCCTCGTTGGAACGAGCTCGACGAGCTCGTTCCAACGAGGGGTCACATGATATGGTTTTGTTGAAATTTTTTGACAAATAATATTTTTTCAACTGCTTAATTTGTATATTACGTGGGCGGATGCGGGCGATTCGTTAAGTAAAGGGTTAAACATTGAGCACTATCCTTTTCCTCAAACACTTATTTTTCATTTCCATTTTCCATTCAGCATCTGACCCTTAATGGGAACAAAATTGACAAGCTAGTTCCACTGAGCAGAAGTTATCAATTGTGGTTTGGAAGGGAAAAAATGCAAAAATACAAAAATTGTGAATGGTGTTTTAACATCCAAGACTGACAATTTTTCTGTAATACTGGGCAAAAAAAATGTTTTGATTCTCAGACAATCCCTCACTGAAATTGAACCCTGATTACACATTTTTATTGCCTTTCAGTGTTGTTCAATATTACAGTGGAGCCCACCTAATCAGATATCTCTTATCTGAATAACCCTGTTAATTGAATATAATTTCCAAACACAGAATCATTTACCATACCTCAGGTACAAATTTGACCTGTTAGTTGAATATGGGTTATAGAGTAAACTCCTGTTAATTGAATAAAAAATCTTGTTACCTGTCGAGAAATTACCCTGATTCTGCCCAATTTTTCTTTGTTTATAGACCCATTTTGCTTCAGTACATTCAATACAAGCATTTAATCTTTTATATCTTGTTTGACAGAGCTTATGAAGCTCTGTCAAACAAGATATAATAGAATAAATGCTAAGTTTATCTCTAGATTACAGGAAAGTGACACAATCCCTGTTAATTGAATACTCCTGTTAATTGAATAATTTTTGTTGGCAAAGTAGCTATTCAATAGGGCTGTCACGATTATTCGATTAATCGATTGCTGATCAATCACGCCGAAATCGATTAGTATTTTTCGTTGTCGAAGAATCGGTAAATTTTACCCCGTTTTAATAATTCAAAAAAATGAAAAAACTGTTGTTTCTTAAGATAAAGGGTTAAGAACGTCGACGTTAAATCTCAAGAAGCCATTAGAAGCATTTGCCTTTTAGGAACATTCAAAGCTTTGATGTTCTGAACTTTTGAACCATCGGTGTAATAATCAAGACCGGTCGGCAGTTGCGAACTTGTGAAGTTCACAACTGACGACCGGTCTTGATTATTACACTGACGGTTCAAAAGTTCAGAACATCAAACCTTTGAAGGTACCTAAAAGAGCATTGTCTTCGTTGTTTACTTGAGGAAGGTCACTGACTTGAACTTCATCTTTAACGACTTTAAGAGAGGGAAATGTGGGGAAGGGGGCATCTATGTACGATTAATCGATTATAATCGATTATTTGCAACGATTAATCGATTCCTAAATTCAAAAATCGTGACAGCCCTACTATTCAATTAACAGAATTCCACTGTACTGCAGAATCGGAAGGCTCTAAAATTTTTACGTTTTTTGATTGATGTATGTAACTGAAGCCTGAAGAGCATAACTCAAAACAGGTTACATCCGTTGCCTTTGTAGTTATTTCTGGGCAAGTATTGGTTACCTATAAAGGCAGCCAAGCCATGCTTAGAAATGACAGTCAAGGCACTTAGAATGGAACATACAAGTTTTCCCTGAGACAGCATTTGGGTATATCTCTTCTGTTGCAGTAAAATGTGATCTGAGCTGTAATTAGACTCTTGTTGAGGGTTAAAATTAAACAAGTTAACTCTTTACCCAACGTAACGGTCCAAACCGGCCAGTGCTATTCTAAAAAATTGCCAATTAATTTTCATTATATTTTCATTTTTTGTCTCAAAAACATAGGTTGTGACCCCTCTTTGGAATGAGCTCATTGAGCTCATTCCAATGAGGGATCATACCGTATTTACTCTATGTATTGGGACCGCTAAAAATAATTATTTTCACAGGTGTCCCAGTTCTTAGAAAATGGGGAAAGAACACAGCCTGGTCTTGATTTGATGCTGAATAAAGTTGTGTGTGATTCATTTTGCTTCCAAAACGTAGCTTATGATCCCTCATTGGAACGAGCCCATTGCGCTCGTTCCAATGAGGGATCATAAGCTATGTTTTGGAAGCAAAAAATGAAAATTTTTAGTTACTCAAGAATTTTTTTACTAGCGACGGGCCAACTGGAAACAAATCTCCTGAATGTCCCAAACTTTGGAGCAGTAAGGCCTAAAAAGATAAAAAATCTGTATTTTTATACTGTACCAATGACCCAGACATAGCTGGTGCTAACTCTTAAAATATAGGGCCAAACACAAATTTTGCCCATCAATCCCCAAAATTTGCATCTAAAACTAAAGAAAACATGTCCTGAGAGGCCCTCCACACTTCGCCCCTACTGCGCATGCGCAGTGTCAAGGACGTTCCGAAATTGGCGCCATTTATCATTCTAAGTTTGGCCCTTCATCAGTTAACATCTGACTGATCTTTGTGCTTTTAAATCTCAGTTTAAATGATGCCAGACACATAAATATTAGTGAAATGGTGATTCTAAGGAGGATAGAAAAGGAGGAGAGGAAAAGAATGTGTGACAGAATATTATCAGGGCTGTAACTTAAAATTTTTTAATGAAATTATGTTAAGTTACCTATTTTCAAGGCAGCAGCCATTTTGTTGTCATTCTGATTATTTAGTTACACTGTTTTTTCAAGTGTTTTTCCTCTCTCCCTGTCCTTTAAGTTCCCCCTTGCTATTCTCCCATGCTTTTGGCATAGTTTCTGTAATTATTATTACTAAAATTTCTTGGGAGTTTTAGCTTAATAACAGAATGAATTCTGTTCTTTCCCCATGTTTACGTCTTCACCTACGGGTGGTTAGGCGTTGTGTTCTGCATCTACCATCTGATGTTCTGCAGTTTCTTCCCTGGAAGTCTCTGTTTTGCATCAGATGGTGTATTTTTGGTAACTGATTTCGGGCCTGGGTGCCTGGAGTCTTATTTTAGTGTTTTTACACTCATTGTTTACATTTACAACAGCCCTCTGTGTGAGGGGGGGATTTCTAAATAATAATATCTTTATGTTATTTCAATCATAACTAGATACATTATTATTGTTCGTAAGTGTTGAATAAATTGTTTAAAATATTTTTAAAATTTTTGTCCACACTTAGGCTTGGGATCCATTGGGGCTCAACGTTACTTTTCAGAAACTTGGGCTGTTCTGAAAAAATATTTTTTCAAAATATTTTGATTTCAATTATTTTTTCTATATTAATGGATCATATTATTATTATGTATTTTGATTGCCAGGGGTTAGTGCGAGTACCAGGACTTGTTTTCTTTTCACATTGAAAGGATATTGATCAATTGTTTTAAGAGGAAGTCTTCCTCTGACCTTATTATCATTCTATATGTGGTCAGTGTACTCGCATTAACTCCGGTTCTGTATCGTATGATTTCGATGACAATATGGGAAGCGTATGTCACGGTATGTTGTTGGGGATTTGGACACTCCGGTCCTTTCCCCGCAGGGTCACTCTACTTTATCAATTTCTATTTCAGACGATCAAGATTAGGGTGATGTATCTGTGATGTCTTCCAACAGTGTGCCTCCGTCGTCACAATTAATGAAGGGCTAGCGGAAAAGTGCTCATGTAATACGCCAATTGCCTAAGAGGACCCTAGTAGGTTCGACGGCCTTTGACGTCCGCTAGCTCGCCCGGTGTAGCGTCCATTCACCGAATGGTTCGGCAGCCGGGTTCGTCCGTTGCGGTCTAGAAGGAATTTTGGGGTGATGCGAGCACTATAAAATTAACTTAATGCACACCCAGTGACGGCGGATCGGAGGGAGAACGGAGGAAGCCTTTTAGTCCGGTTCATAGCTCGTTCCGGTCCATCGGACGGCAAGCGAGAGAGGCCCCTCTCTCGTTCAACAACATCTGGCCCCAGATGTTGTGGTACAAATGTGTCGTTAGCGGAGCATACGTCCGTCGCTCGGGACGCTCTGTTGTATAGGCAGTCCGCTGAGACTGCTAAGGCTTCCTCTTCTCGTCAGCGCACCCGACCGCACCTTGGCTGCGTGACCGCCGATATATTACCAGCTTCGCCGATCAAGGATTCTTCGGCGACCAGGTCACACCATCCGGCAGCCAGGGATTCGAGACCGATGGACTCCGGACGTTCGCATAGGAAAAGTATGCGGGAGCCATCTGATGCGGAGCTGCCCTCGGCGAAGCAGCGATAGACTGCGCCTCCGCAGGTCTCGACGCCGGACATTCTTGTGCACATAGCACAGCTTATCGCAGCATCCCAGCATCCGACAGAAACGGTGTCGGATCGAGAATTATCCGACAGCGCTGGGTCGGTAGCCGGGGACTCGAGGCCTGCAGACTCCGGACGTTCGCATAGGAAGTATGCGGGAGTCAACGTACACGGAGCTTCCAGCGGCAGTGCATCGTAAGTCCGCTACTGCACAGGCCTCGGGAACGGACGTGCTTTCCTTAATAGCACAGTTTATCGCAGCATCCCAGCATCAACTGAATCTGTCGCATATATTTTATCCGACGATGCTGGGTCGGGACGCTCCGCGGAAGCGGGTACGGACGTCCGAAAGTTTCATCCGGTCCGACGGGATACCGAAAGGGATTCGGTGGATTTCAAGCTTTCCCTTTCGGAACAACATATGCTGCGATGCCGGATAAGAAACTGATAGCGTCGGTGGACTTAGAAATTTTTGGTTCGGTTCAGGGACATCGTCCCTCAGTTCCGACATAGTCCAATAATGTCACACAAACTTTCGAATTATTGAACGACGCTATATATATTATTATTTTATGCTTGCTATCCAAGCATTTCTGGTTTCTTGGTCGAAGAGTTATGGAGATGTCTTTCAAAAGTGTGCCTCTGTCGTCATAGTTAATGAAGAGTTAGCGGCAATAAGTGCTCATGGAATATGTCTATCGCTTACGGAGTGACATTCGCTAGCTCACCCGGTGTAGCGTACATTCATCGAATGGTTCGGCTGCCGGGTTCGTCCGTTGCGGTCTAGGAAGGAGATTTGGGTGATGCGAGCACTTTAATTACTTTAGTACTCACCCAGTGACGGCAGATTGAGGACAGATCGGAGGAAGCCAACAACATAGGGGACCGCATGTTGTGGTTCAGATATTTTACATTCGGAGCATATGTCCGTTGCTCGGGACGCTCCGTTATATTGACAGTCCGAGAGACTGTCTTTAATGCTTCCTCATCCTCACAGCAGGGCACACGACCGCACATTGGCTACGTGACCTCGAGTATCCGATCAGTTTCGGCATTCAGTGATTCCACAGCGAATAGGTCGCGCCATCCGGTAGCCAAGGGACACGAGGCCTATACACTCCGTTCGCTCGCATATTGGAAGTATGCACGGGGTAACGATCTCGGAGCTTCCTGCGGCAATGCATCGTAAGACCGCTGCTCCTCAGGCCTCAGTGACGGACGTGCTATCCGAGTTAGCACACTTGTTTCGCAGCATCCCAGCAATTGACGGTTTCTCGGTCGAATCAGGAATTATCCGACGGCGCTGGGTCGGTGCGGTCCGCGGTTGCATCAAGCTACGGACGACCGAACGCTTTATAGGGTCCGACAGGATGGCGAAAGGGATTCGAAAGATTTCGAGTTTTCCCTTTAGTAGTATCGGAAGATGCCTTTCATATCTTCTGGCATTTCTTCCAGTGATTATTTTTCGGACTTCATTGCTGCGATCTTGGATAAGAGACTTATAGCGTCATTGGACTCGGATTTTTCGATCGGTACAGGGACTTTGTCCCTGACTTACCGACGCAGTCCAATATTGTCATTACAACATGTGTTTTATTTTTCGACGCTATATATTTATATATATATACAAGCCTGCTACTAAGCATGATAGTTTAGTTTCTTGTCCGCGTGGCTCATTTCTGCCATTTTATCTTTTTTACATATAGTTTATTTTGGCAGAGCAGGGCATACCGAGAGTTCATATGCGTCTAGACGGTGTGATTAAAGACTGCATATATTCTTTTTCACCGTTTATGTCTTTTCCAATTTCAATGTTGGGAACGACATTATGTATAGTAGACTTAACTTAGACGCTTTATTATACGTAATCCGCCTTACTGAGGCGTTATCATTACGTCTTCAAGAAAAGATTTACGGGATATTATTCTCAATGTAATTTCTTTTGAGGGCAGTAGTTTGTTCACGTATAACTCCGCCCTTCAGTGGCTGATTGGAGTTGGTTAGACGTGATGCAGCCCTAGCTACATCCACGCGTGGATAGTAGGTTAAGAACTCTCTCAAGAGTCGCTTCGTTCTCGGAGGAGCTTCTCTTCGACGGCAACTTTCCGGCAATCCATGAATTGCTTGATTTATACATTCTCTTGTCTATCTAGTGTTACAAGAGATTCAGACTGGGGCAAACATTCGGTGGTTGACTCAGAGAGTGCCGCCGCAGTTGCCGGACCCGAGTGTGGCTGTTATGACGGTTGCCAGTCAAACAGATTGGGATATATACAGATCCCTACGGATTCGAAGTGCCAGGGTCTTTGGGTTCCGCAGTCTTTTAGCTATCAGTTAACTTCCGCGGAATAATGTTTTTTTAGGCTTGCTTTATGTCATTGCATGAACATTATTCAGAAACGCATGCCCAAATTCCTGTCCTTTAATTCGACAGTAGTGGCGTATCTCCGGAACCAGGGAGGCACTCTTTCGTTTCCGTTATTCAATTTAATGGAAAGAATCCGTCTGTTGGTTATAGTACACCAAGTTCAGTTTTGGTCCGTCATATTCTGGGTCGTCTGATTGTTTTATCGCACTCCCGTTCTCTTACGGGTCGCTTGTTGCTGTCAGAATGGACTCTCAACAAACAAGTATTCAATCAGATTTGCTATCTATGGGAGCGCCCAATGATGTTTTATTTATGACACAGCTGGCTAATCAATTGCAGACGTATGTGTTGGCTTGTCCAGATCTCTGAGCTAATACTGTTAACGCTCTATTGATCTATAGGACGGAATGATAGGATACGCGTATCCTCCGGCGCTGTTGTTTTTAGCAGGTATTGCTAAGATAAACAACCACAATACATTTCTGTTGATAGCATCTCTATCTTCACAGAGATCATGAGTAATTTACTCTCTTGTCTACTGTGGATCTTAACGTGAAATCTTCCTCTATGTGAGGATCTTTTTTCACTGGGTAAATCGTGTCATCTTTATCACAACCAGCAAGGTCGCAACCTTCATGTATTCCGTTGTGTGGTCCGTATTGCATTGTAAGCACTGTACTGGACAAGCTTTGGACACGATTTCTTACTATAGGAGATCCTCTTCTTCGCTATTCTATGCGACTAAAGTGGAGGCTCTTCCGTCGTGGTGTAGGGATCATTATGTTCATATGGTTGATCCCTCCATACTACTCATTGCTATTTTTTAGTATACTTGTTTCACAAGATCTGCTGCAGCCTGTTGTTATTTAGGTTATAGGTTTATGTTACCTCATACCTATGCACTCTACGATAGTTTACAATTGAGTCTTTTGTCTCTTTATCTAAGTCAGTTAGTATCTTTTTGATAAATTGACTTAGAATCTTTAGATTAAATTCCTATACGGATTTTAACTTCAGGTTCTTATTTAGCTAAGTAATCATTTGAGCCTCTGGAAACAGTAGTTTTCAAATTCTGACCTTTTAGACAGTAATTCTGTTGGTTTCTCTTTTACTGTAGAGTCAGTGAGTTTCATGCACTATCGATGGATGATTTTCACTTTCATAGTTTCGGAATCAATACTTCCGTTACTATTTAGGTTGGATTGTTGCATAAGAGTTAGGCTCCTATTATCCGGAACCTATTATTTTAAGGTCCTTCCGTCTTCGTATGGGCATAGGCCTTTACTCTTTCCGGGTACAGTTTATGTATTTATAAACAGATATCTGTTTATTACAAGGGCGTAAGCTTCTTCTGTCTTTGATGTCTAGTAGAAGGACGTTACGCTCCATTTTATTGTTAATGGATTCTATTAACTAGCGTACTGCTTATGGTATATCATTGGCTTAGCAGTTGTGCTTAAGATTTCGGCTCATGAAGTAAGAGTTCTTCTACTTCTTGGGCTTACATTAATAGTGTTGCTATTATAGATTTTTGAAGGCTGCTCATTGCGCTCAGCCATCCATTCATGAATTTTATCTCAGAAATATCGAGTCCATTTCTGGAGGCCTCTATTGTTAGGTCTATTATCTACTGCTCAGAATGTCATTCACTTAACAGTTGCTACTATAGCTAGGTAGGCTGTCTGTTTCGGCAGTGTCTCCGTTCGGCTGCCCTCTTCGCTCTGGGCTATTTGACCCAGGGCAAGAAAAAGGGGGGGGGGGGGGAGGGTGTTCCCTTGGGTCACTTGTTTTTACTATGAAAACAAGGGGATACCTCCTCCGGAGTTAGTTATTCTGAGCTGTTATTGGGATGGTTGTTTAGTGAGAAGTTTAAGTTTATAAAATTCATTCAAGTCTTAGTTTTTAAAGTATAGCTTTTGAATATTGCATATGTCAACGGACATGATTATGCAATTCTCACACACTTTTAGGAGTATAAGAGTCTCTATTCTCTAGACTTACTTTATTATTGGCTTACTTTAAAAATTATTAGTATAAGGATTATTGGATATTAATAGAGTACATGGATGTATGAAGCTCAATTTTTGGAAGGTGTTGTATCTTTCTAATTTATCATAAATAAGAAAGATACATGTAAGGCCTATTACTTCTTTTCCCTACAGGGGATGACTCTATTTTATTTTATTGAGCGTATTCCATTTTGCTCTATGTCCTTGGCCCTCCAGCCTTTTTACTATTCAGCTATGTCTGGGTCATTGGTACAGTATAAAAATGTTAAAAAATTTATAGTAATTTATATATTTTTTATACTTACCAATGACCCAGACGGGGATGGCCCTCCCAGGAGTTGGGAACTCTTGCCTCCCCGCTGAGTACATAGCGCTTACCAGGCACTGGTTATTAGAATGATAAATGGCGCCAATTTCGGAACGTCCTTGACACTGCGCATGCGCAGTAGGGGCGAAGTGTGGAGGGCCTCTCAGGACATGTTTTCTTTAGTTTTAGATGCAAATTTTGGGGATTGGGGGGCAAAATTTGTGTTTGGCCCTATATTTTAAGAGTTAGCACCAGCTATGTCTGGGTCATTGGTAAGTATAAAAAATATATAAATTACTATAAATTTTTTAACTTTTCAGGCCCTCCTGCATGGTCCTTCTGGCCGCCACATGCTCTCTTTTTATAACCAATGTAATCTTTAAAAAAAAAAAATTAAATAGTTTATGTCTGATATTTTACCCAAGTTAAAAAAAAATGATAAATTTGTCTCTTGAGTGCAAGAAGGCTTTGCAATGCTTTAGCATTGCAAAGCCTTCTTGCTCTCAAGGGATGAAATACACCACCACCCATGCTATTCCATAGATTATGAGGCCAAAAACATAAACCAAGAACATGAACTTTTGATGGCAAAGAAATAATTACAGAAATAAAAAATAAAATAAAAAACGGCTCGCTCGCATGCAATTTTACAAATAATGGCCTGAGAAACAAAAGGTCTACTTTGTATGGCCTAACCTATGTTTTTGAGACAAAAAAATTAAAAAAATTAGTTATTCAAGAATTTTGTTTGCAAGTGTCGTCTGCTTTTCATGTTGGGTAAAGAGTTAATTTGTATAATTATGCACTTTCTATGTTCTGTGTGTGAAAAGCAGCAAAAGCCTTTCAATCGATGCTCATTATATGGAAAAAAACGTAAATTAAAAATAAAACCCTTACTCTCACCCTGATTGGAAAAAAAAATTGCCTGAGAATCAAGTAATGTATTTTGTGTGGCCTTGTAAAGGTATTTTATTTCAAGCTTTTTACTTTATTTTGTAGGTAACCAGTTCATTTGTATATGTTGTGCTTAACCGATTCTGCATAGGTTATCATGTCTTGGCCACCCTGGCAGAAGTTAACAGCTTTTTTCTTCATTCAAGAAAACTTCTACAATGGCAACAGATTGGCTATGACCACTGGCTATATAGATTGACCTGTTGGCTGAATATTATTTCCTTCTTTGTGTTCCGTGGAATTTCTTTGGGATCACAGACAATTGGCATGTTTATTTTCAGACATAGAGTATCCTCATTCTTGTATGGTCTCATTTTTATAGCTCTATTCATAATGGATATAATCAACCCAATCCTTTTCTGGAGATTGTTAAAAAGTGATTTCATCCGGAGAGATCATCTTGTTTCAAAAGAAAGGTTGAAAATTAATGGCAATAATAATACAAAAGAAATTAAACAACATTGACATTTTTTAATTAAAATCTCAAGTTAAAAAACAGCTGATGTGATATGTTTGAGGTACCTACCACCATCTTAATTACAGACTATCTTTAGAGTGACATTTTATTCATGAGCACCACTCAAGTCAGTTGTTCTGATATCAAAAGTCATCTTAGGATAAACCTAACAATGAATAATTTTTAGCTCACCTGACTGAAAGATTTGGGCCAAATTCTAGCATATATGGCACAGACCATCTTTGTAGTATACTCTTTCTACTTTGTTCAAATGAAGCTGCTGCCATCTTCGGGTTGTGGTTAATGCCCCCAAATCCTAAAAATCTTTTCATGAATCACCAGAGAAAATGCCTTGATGTTTGGTATGGATCTTTCTTTGGTGATAAAGATTAAAGTTTGTTTAACCCTTTACCAAGCGAATCGTCTGCATCTGCCTGCATAATTTGCAAATTCAGCAGTTGAAAGAAAGAAATTTTTCAAAAATTTCAACAAAACCATAGCATGTGAAGCCTCATTGAAAAGGGCGCATCAAGCTCGTTCCAATGAGGGGGTCACATGATATGGTTTTGTTGAATTTTTTTCAAAAATTAAAAAAAAATAGTGATTAAAATAATAAATTTTGTTATCATCTGCGTTGGGTAAAGGGTTAAGGGAAGTTTGTAGGCCATTATTTGGGGTCTCTGTGGGAACATGCCTATACTAGGCTCCACTCAGAATTGGTATTTAAAGAACCGATGGTTTCATTTGAATGAAAGTTTGCATGTAGTTTAATTGGGTCATAAGTACATGATTGATGGCCAGAAAAAATGTTCACAGTCTTGTGGGAACCCCAGGGGCTAAAAATTGAAAAAAATTCAAACGCCCATGTTTGAAAACCTGCACTGACCAGAATATTGTTTTTTTGGTATGCAGGTTCCCTAGGACCAATGGAAACAGATGGACCAAATTTGGAATGTAGTCATAACTACTTGATTTATGCCCCCAATTTTTTTTTTCGCTGCTCCATGGGAACCACAGAAGCTAAAAATAGCAAAAAATCAAACTCCCGTATTTCGAAAAGTGCATGGACCAGAAATTTGTCTTTTGATATGAAGATTCCTCAGGATCAGTGGAATCAGATGGACCAAAAAATTGCTTTGATTTTGTCATTGGGTGCAGTAAGGAGATTTCCATTTTAACACTGTTGGCAATGGGAAAATGCCGAGTCATTATCTTTCTTGTGCTCCATCAACTGAGTATTATTCTTCATAACCTTTGGGCCAAGTCTAAACTAATTTGGTACAAAGCATCATGGTGGAGTTTACTCTTCTGATTTTTTTCCAAAAAAATGGCTATGTCCCGTGGGGTGGGGGTTAATGCCCCATAAGCCTAAATGCTTTAAAAATCATCTCAAAAGCCACTCATAATAATGCTTAGATTTCTGGTATGGAAGTGACTTTAGTGATGCAGATTCAAATTATTTTTCAAAGGAACACAGTAGGTCAAAATTTGGCTCTCTGTTGGAGAATGCCCATTTTGGCTCCACTCAGAATTACTGTTTTCAGAACCAAAGGATTGATTTTAACCAAACTTGTCATGTAGTATAACTGGGTCATAAGTACTTGATTTATGCCTGCAAAATAGTTTGTGTGGTGGGTAAAGAGAACCATAGAAGTTAAAAACAAACAAAAATTGTACAGAGACTCTTTTTGAGACTTCATAGAAAAGAACTGTGTTTTTGCCTGAGAAGCTTTCTGGGATCAGCAGAAATGAGAAGCCAAAAGATAGCCTTTGGTTGTGTCATGGCGTGTCAAAAAATTGCTCTTGCTGTCCATCACTTTCTGACGCTCTCATCTCTTTTGACAGCTTGAGCCAGGTGAGCTTTTTAGACTCACTTGAGCCCCTAGTTTTTTTTTTTATAGATCTGATATAGCCTAAGCTACTTGTTTACATTATAAGCTATATACAGGACTTGGGCTGAGTACACAGCTGCCATAATTTTATACACCATGTACTAAAGGCGTAACTCTGGAAGGAGTGTTCATTATGGTCCTTGAAAACCTTGCAAGACGTCGAACTGAAAAATGTGTTTTCAAGACCTTGAAAGTACTTGAAATTTGTGCTTTAGCCTTTGAAATCATTGATTTTTAAGAATGCCTCAAACTTTAAAAATTAACCCTTGAAGACCTGGAGAATTTGTTTCCTACAATTTGAAAGCCTACAGTCTGTGGCTTTACAGTTCTAGGCAGGTCTTGGCTGCCTATTTAGACTGGCAGCCAAGACTTGCCTAGGGACAACTGCCAAGGTACTATGAATGTAGCTTGCAAGTTTTCTGAAAAGGTGCATGTTGGGGCACCTGTTTTTATATGCCCATTTGTAAAAACAGTCGTATTATGTAAATGGTCTGTCTGTGTTTCTGTCTGTCCATCTGTCTGTCTGTCTGTAAACAATTTGTTTCTGACTGATAACTCCAGTTTGGAGTATTTGATTTCAACCAAAGTTGATATGTATATTCCCCAGCTAGTAATACAAGCCAAGTTCGAATATGGGTTCCGTCCAATTATTTTTACCCGAGGTATAGCCCTTTTTCGATTTAGAATTTGACCTTCTATTAACATTTTGGGTTTCCGACCAATAACTCCAGTTTGGATTATTTGATCTCAACCAAAGTTGGAACATGTATTACCCAGATAGTAATACAGGCTAAGTTCAATTATGGGTTCCGTTCAATTATTTTTACATGAGTTATGGGCCGTTTTGTGTTAGAGAAATGTCTCATTACCATCAACATTTTGGTTTGCAGATGATAGCTTGAGTTTGGATTCATAGATCAGGACCAAACTTGCTTTCTGCCTCAGTTATATCAAAGTGAAGGTTAAGTTCGAATTGGGGCATGATCTAATGATTTTTACAAGAGTTACGGGCCTTTTCGACATAGAAATTGTCTATTTCCATCAACATTTTGTACGAACTTTGTTATGGCATAACTTGAACAATAGTTAACGGATTTAAATTATTTTTGGTATATTTCTCTATAGCAACAACGTCTACATTAAGTTTGATGACCAGCCATATCCAATGAAATTATGGGACTTATTGCCCTTTTTTTAATAAATATCGTGTAATGCTTGTTTCTAATTACACGATATCAATTTAATTAGTAACCAAGTATCTTCTTTTTTTTGGTATATATCTCTTTGTGAACACTGTCTACCTCAAGTTTGATGACCACCGTTATCTGATGAAAATTGTCAAAGGTATTGATTTATGATCAGAAACAGACCTTTTGATATCTATATTCTTACTCATAAATTTACTCAGATCTGTATGAAAATAGCGAGGAATAGTTTTAACCCTTAAGGGCCTGGACAATTGTCCTGAATTCACACGTGACCACAGCCTGTGACCGTCCATTGGCTTAACAGTGATTTCTAGTCAAGTCTGGGCTGCCTAAACAGGCAGTCAATATTTTACTAGAAACCACTGCCTATGTAATTTGTTTTTTGTCAGCATGACCTACTCATGATGACATGTTAAGGGCATCTGTTCTGAGGTCTTAAAAGTCAGATATAGGCCTTTAACTGGTAGAGTGCTAAATTTTATTTGGCCACCAAAATCTTTTTACATGTCTTTGCTTTGTTACAATTTATAGGAGAGTGCCCACAGGCACTCTCCTATAAATTGTAACAAGGCAAATCTTAACAGACTGAATAATATCACTTCAAAGATAATATGATGCACAGCCACTGAATTTGAAGCCTTTAAGTTGCAGTGCCTGCCCTTCAGAATAAAGCCCAAATATGGGCTTCCAGCACTCTACCAGTTAAGGGTTAGAAGGTTTCTAGAAGTCCTTGAACAAGTGTCAGGATTTCACGGTAACGATCGTTACCGGTAGCGTGTTGGTACCGTTGTCACAAAATGACGGAACCGAAATATCATTACCCACTCAATCTGTCACTAAAGACATTGAAACATTTGTTGTTGAAAGAAATGCTCATAAGCGCTGCTCGTTGGTGAACAATCATCACTGTGATAGAAACAAAATACTGTTTACATCGAATACAGAAACAAGTTGAAGTGGGAAAAACACGTGTGTACCATTTGCACACATTAGACATTTCAACCAATAACATTCTCGGAATGAGTAAAGTCCGGGACCCTTTTGCTGAAGTGAATGTGATTGGCTCATTCTGTAAACATCTTGACGTTTTTTTCGTCAGTAACATTATCACAAGTGATTTCATTGTGTGTCTGAGAATTGTTTTAAGTATGATAAAATAACAAGTGCCTGTGTTCAATATATGTTGAAAACTGAAAAGCAGTTTTTTGAACAAAGGTATCATGCACAGGTTTACTGGCGTTATAATATCTAAAACAATAAATATATATTAAAAAATCAACATGCCAATAACCTCTGTTTGGTATCTATTGTGCCGAGGGTAATCCCTTCACTCCGGACTGTTAATATAGGAGGCCGAAACGTCTCGGGGCCGAAACGTCCCAATATCATTTCACATATAACTTTATATCAGTGTATGCAGGCAGTTTTATCTAGGAGGGAAACATGTCTGAAATCTAAAAAGCTACAAATGATATAAAATTCCCTCGATTCGGCAAAACTTCAAAAAGGTTCCCATAACTGCTCACAGACGGTACCTAAATTTCGTTACCGGCAGGTTCCGTGTCTCTTAAACCACGGAAATGATTATTTTTATACTGTACCAATGACCCAGACATAGCTGGTGCTAACTCTTAAAATATAGGGCCAAACACAAATTTTGCCCCCCAATCCCCAAAATTTGCATCTAAAACTAAAGAAAACATGTCCTGAAAGGCCCTCCACACCTCGCCCCCACTGCGCATGCGCAGTGTCAAGGACGTTCCGAAATTGGCGCCATTTATCATTCTAAGTTTGGCCCTTCATCAGTTAACATCTGACTGATCTTTGTGCTTTTAAATCTCAGTTTAAATGATGCCAGACACATAAATATTAGTGAAATGGTGATTCTAAGGAGGATAGAAAAGGAGGAGAGGAAAAGAATGTGTGACAGAATATTATCAGGGCTGTAACTTAAAATTTTTTAATGAAATTATGTTAAGTTACCTATTTTCAAGGCAGCAGCCATTTTGTTGTCATTCTGATTATTTAGTTACACTGTTTTTTCAAGTGTTTTTCCTCTCTCCCTGTCCTTTAATTCCCCCTTGCTATTCTCCCATGCTTTTGGCATAGTTTCTGTAATTATTATTACTAAAATTTCTTGGGAGTTTTAGCTTAATAACAGAATGAATTCTGTTCTTTCCCCATGTTTACGTCTTCACCTACGGGTGGTTAGGCGTTGTGTTCTGCATCTACCATCTGATGTTCTGCAGTTTCTTCCCTGGAAGTCTCTGTTTTGCATCAGATGGGGTATTTTTGGTAACTGATTTCGGGCCTGGGTGCCTGGAGTCTTATTTTAGTGTTTTTACACTCATTGTTTACATTTACAACAGCCCTCTGTGTGAGGGGGGGATTTCTAAATAATAATATCTTTATGTTATTTTAATCATAACTAGATACATTATTATTGTTCGTAAGTGTTGAATAAATTGTTTAAAATATTTTTAAAATTTTTGTCCACACTTAGGCTTGGGATCCATTGGGGCTCAACGTTACTTTTCAGAAACTTGGGCTGTTCTGAAAAAATATTTTTTCAAAATATTTTGATTTCAATTATTTTTTCTATATTAATGGATCATATTATTATTATGTATTTTGATTGCCAGGGGTTAGTGCGAGTACCAGGACTTGTTTTCTTTTCACATTGAAAGGATATTGATCAATTGTTTTAAGAGGAAGTCTTCCTCTGACCTTATTATCATTCTATATGTGGTCAGTGTACTCGCATTAACTCCTGTTCTGTATCGTATGATTTCGATGACAATATGGGAAGCGTATGTCACGGTATGTTGTTGGGGATTTGGACACTCCGGTCCTTTCCCCGCAGGGTCACTCTACTTTATCAATTTCTATTTCAGACGATCAAGATTAGGGTGATGTATCTGTGATGTCTTCCAACAGTGTGCCTCCGTCGTCACAATTAATGAAGGGCTAGCGGAAAAGTGCTCATGTAATACGCCAATTGCCTAAGAGGACCCTAGTAGGTTCGACGGCCTTTGACGTCCGCTAGCTCGCCCGGTGTAGCGTCCATTCACCGAATGGTTCGGCAGCCGGGTTCGTCCGTTGCGGTCTAGAAGGAATTTTGGGGTGATGCGAGCACTATAAAATTAACTTAATGCACACCCAGTGATGGCGGATCGGAGGGAGAACGGAGGAAGCCTTTTAGTCCGGTTCATAGCTCGTTCCGGTCCATCCGGACGGCAAGCGAGAGAGGCCCCTCTCTCGTTCAACAACATCTGGCCCCAGATGTTGTGGTACAAATGTGTCGTTAGCGGAGCATACGTCCGTCGCTCGGGACGCTCCGTTGTATAGGCAGTCCGCTGAGACTGCTAAGGCTTCCTCTTCTCGTCAGCGCACACGACCGCACCTTGGCTGCGTGACCGCCGATATATTACCAGCTTCGCCGATCAAGGATTCTTCGGCGACCAGGTCACACCATCCGGCAGCCAGGGATTCGAGACCGATGGACTCCGGACGTTCGCATAGGAAGTATGCGGGAGCCATCTGATGCGGAGCTGCCCTCGGCGAAGCACCGATAGACTGCGCCTCCGCAGGTCTCGACGCCGGACATTCTTGTGCACATAGCACAGCTTATCGCAGCATCCCAGCAGCCGACAGAAACGGTGTCGGATCGAGAATTATCCGACAGCGCTGGGTAGGTAGCCGGGGACTCGAGGCCTGCAGACTCCGGACGTTCGCATAGGAAGTGTGCGGGAGTCAACGTACACGGAGCTTCCAGCGGCAATGCATCGTAAGTCCGCTACTGCACAGGCCTCGGGAACGGACGTGCTTTCCTTAATAGCACAGTTTATCGCAGCATCCCAGCATCAACTGAATCTGTCGCATATATTTTATCCGACGATGCTGGGTCGGGACGCTCCGCGGAAGCGGGTACGGACGTCCGAAAGTTTCATCCGGTCCGACGGGATACCGAA
Organism: Pictodentalium vernedei; assembly: GCA_031216915.1. Classification (NCBI taxonomy): domain Eukaryota; kingdom Metazoa; phylum Mollusca; class Scaphopoda; order Dentaliida; family Dentaliidae; genus Pictodentalium; species Pictodentalium vernedei. The sequence continues at coordinate 492,880,944 of CM062294.1, read as the reverse complement.
AGGGATTCGGTGGATTTCAAGCTTTCCCTTTCGGAACAACATATGCTGCGATGCCGGATAAGAAACTGATAGCGTCGGTGGACTTAGAAATTTTTGGTTCGGTTCAGGGACATCGTCCCTCAGTTCCGACATAGTCCAATAATGTCACACAAACTTTCGAATTATTGAACGACGCTATATATATTATTATTTTATGCTTGCTATCCAAGCATTTCTGGTTTCTTGTTCGAAGAGTTATGGAGATGTCTTCAAAAGTGTGCCTCTGTCGTCATAGTTAATGAAGAGTTAGCGGCAATAAGTGCTCATGGAATATGTCTATCGCTTACGGAGTGACATTCGCTAGCTCACCCGGTGTAGCGTACATTCATCGAATGGTTCGGCTGCCGGGTTCGTCCGTTGCGGTCTAGGAAGGAGATTTGGGTGATGCGAGCACTTTAATTACTTTAGTACTCACCCAGTGACGGCAGATTGAGGATGGATCGGAGGAAGCCAACAACATAGGGGACCGCATGTTGTGGTTCAGATATTTTACATTCGGAGCATATGTCCGTTGCTCGGGACGCTCCGTTATATTGACAGTCCGAGAGACTGTCTTTAATGCTTCCTCATCCTCACAGCAGGGCACACGACCGCACATTGGCTACGTGACCTCGAGTATCCGATCAGTTTCGGCATTTAGTGATTCCACAGCGAATAGGTCGCGCCATCCGGTAGCCAAAGGACACGAGGCCTATACACTCCGTTCGCTCGCATATTGGAAGTATGCACGGGGTAACGATCTCGGAGCTTCCTGCGGCAATGCATCGTAAGACCGCTGCTCCTCAGGCCTCAGTGACGGACGTGCTATCCGAGTTAGCACAGTTCTTTCGCAGCATCCCAGCAATTGACGGTTTCTCGGTCGAATCAGGAATTATCCGACGGCGCTGGGTCGGTGCGGTCCGCGGTTGCATCAAGCTACGGACGACCGAACGCTTTATAGGGTCCGACAGGATGGCGAAAGGGATTCGAAAGATTTCGAGTTTTCCCTTTAGTAGTATCGGAAGATGCCTTTCATATCTTCTGGCATTTCTTCCAGTGATTATTGTTCGGACTTCATTGCTGCGATCTTGGATAAGAGACTTATAGCGTCATTGGACTCGGATTTTTCGATCGGTACAGGGACTTTGTCCCTGACTTACTGACGCAGTCCAATATGGTCATTACAACATGTGTTTTATTTTTCGACGCTATATATATATTATATATATACAAGCCTGCTACTAAGCATGATAGTTTAGTTTCTTGTCCGCGTGGCTCATTTCTGCCATTTTATCTTTTTTACATATAGTTTATTTTGGCAGAGCAGGGCATACCGAGAGTTCATATGCGTCTAGACGGTGTGATTAAAGACTGCATATATTCTTTTTCGCCGTTTATGTCTTTTCCAATTTCAATGTTGGGAACGACATTATGTATAGTACACTTAACTTAGACGCTTTATTATACGTAATCCGCCTTCCTGAGGCGTTATCATTACGTCTTCAAGAAAAGATTTACGGGATTTTATTCTCAATGTAATTTCTTTTGAGGGCAGTAGTTTGTTCACGTATAACTCCGCCCTTCAGTGGCTGATTGGAGTTGGTTAGACGTGATGCAGCCCTAGCTACATCCACGCGTGGATAGTAGGTTAAGAACTCTCTCAGAGTCGCTTCGTTCTCGGAGGAGCTTCTCTTCGACGGCAACTTTCCGGCAATCCATGAATTGCTTGATTTATACATTCTCTTGTCTATCTAGTGTTACAAGAGATTCAGACTGGGGCAAACATTCGGTGGTTGACTCAGAGAGTCCCGCCGCAGTTGCCGGACCCTAGTGTGGCTGTTATGACGGTTGCCAGTCAAACAGATTGGGATATTCTGATCCCTACGGATTCGAAGTGCCAGGGTCTTTGGGTTCCGCAGTCTTTTAGCTATCAGTTTAACTTCCGCGGAATAATGTTTTTTAGGCTTGCTTTATGTCATTGCATGAACATTATTCAGAAACGCATGCCCAAATTCCTGTCCTTTAATTCGACAGTAGTGGCGTATCTCCGGAACCAGGGAGGCACTCTTTCGTTTCCGTTATTCAATTTAATGGAAAGAATCCGTCTGTTGGTTATAGTACACCAAGTTCAGTTTTGGTCCGTCATATTCTGGGTCGTCTGATTGTTTTATCGCACTCCCGTTCTCTTACGGGTCGCTTGTTGCTGTCAGAATGGACTCTCAACAAACAAGTATTTAATCAGATTTGCTATCTATGGGAGCGCCCAATTTTATTTATGACACAGCTTGCTTATCAATTGCAGACGTATGTGTTGGCTTGTCCAGATCTCTGAGCTAATACTGTTAACGCTCTATTGATCTATAGGACGGAATGATAGGATACGCGTATCCTCCGGCGCTGTTGTTTTAGCAGGTATTGCTAAGATAAACAACCACAATACATTTCTGTTGATAGCATCTCTATCTTCACAGAGATCATGAGTAATTTACTCTCTTGTCTACTGTGGATCTTAACGTGAAATCTTCCTCTATGTGAGGATCTTTTTTCACTGGGTAAATCGTGTCATCTTTATCACAACCAGCAAGGTCGCAACCTTCATGTATTCCGTTGTGTGGTCCGTATTGCATTGTAAGCACTGTACTGGACGAGCTTTGGACGCGATTTCTTACTATAGGAGATCCTCTTCTTCGCTATTCTATGCGACTAAAGTGGAGGCTCTTCCGTCGTGGTGTAGGGATCATTATGTTCATATGGTTGATCCCTCCATACTACGCATTGCTAGTTTTTAGTATACTTGTTTCACAAGATCTACTGCAGCCCGTTGTTATTTAGGTTATAGGTTTATGTTACCTCATACCTATGCACTCTACTATAGTTTACAATTGAGTCTTTTGTCTCTTTATCTAAGTCAGTTAGTAACTTTTTGATAAATAGACTTAGATTCTTTAGATTAAATTCCTATACGGATTTTAACTTCGGTTCTTATTTAGCTATGTAATCATTTGAGCCTCTGGAAACAGTAGTTTTCAAATTCTGACCTTTTAGACAGTAATTCTGTTGGTTTCTCTTTTACTGTAGAGTCAGTGAGTTTCATGCACTATCGATGGATGATTTTCACTTTCATAGTTTCGGAATCAATACTTCCGTTACTATTTAGGTTGGATTGTTGCATAAGAGTTAGGCTCCTATTTCCGGAACCTATTATTTTAAGGTCCTTCCGTCTTCGTATGGGCATAGGCCTTTACTCTTTCCGGGTACAGTTTATGTATTTATAAACAGATATCTGTTTATTACAAGGGCGTAAGCTTCTTCTGTCTTTGATGTCTAGTAGAAGGACGTTACGCTCCATTTTATTTTTAATGGATTCTATTAACTAGCGTACTGCTTATGGTATATCATTGGCTTAGCAGTTGTGCTTAAGATTTCGGCTCATGAAGTAAGAGTTCTTCTACTTCTTGGGCTTACATTAATAGTATTGCTATTATAGATTTTTGAAGGCCGCTCATTGCGCTCAGCCATCCATTCATGAATTTTATCTCAGAAATATCGAGTCCATTTCTGGAGGCCTCTATTGTTAGGTCTATTATCTACTGCTCAGAATATCATTCTCTTAACAGTTGCTACTATAGCTAGGTAGGCTGTCTGTTTCGGCAGTGTCTCCGTTCGGCTGCCCTCTTCGCTCTGGGCTATTTGACCCAGGGCAAGAAAAAGGGGGGGGGGGGAGGGTGTTCCCTTGGGTCACCTGTTTTTATTATGAAAACAAGGGGATACCTCCTCCGGAGTTAGTAATTCTGAGCTGTTATTGGGATGGTTGTTTAGTGAGAAGTTTAAGTTTATAAAATTCATTCAAGTCTTAGTTTTTAAAGTATAGCTTTTGAATATTGCATATGTCAACGGACATGATTATGCAATTCTCACTCACTTTTAGGAGTATAAGAGTCTCTATTCTCTAGACTTACTTTATTATTGGCTTACTTTAAAAATTATTAGTATAAGGATTATTGGATATTAATAGAGTACATGGATGTATGAAGCTCAATTTTTGGAAGGTGTTGTATCTTTCTAATTTATCATAATTAAGAAAGATACATGTAAGGCCTATTACTTCTTTTCCCTACAGGGGATGACTCTATTTTATTTTATTGAGCGTATTCCATTTTGCTCTATGTCCTTGGCCCTCCAGCCTTTTTACTATTCAGCTATGTCTGGGTCATTGGTACAGTATAAAAATGTTAAAAAATTTATAGTAATTTATATATTTTTTATACTTACCAATGACCCAGACGGGGATGGCCCTCCCAGGAGTTGGGAACTCTTGCCTCCCCGCTGAGTACATAGCGCTTACCAGGCACTGGTTATTAGAATGATAAATGGCGCCAATTTCGGAACGTCCTTGACACTGCGCATGCGCAGTGGGGGCGAGGTGTGGAGGGCCTTTCAGGACATGTTTTCTTTAGTTTTAGATGCAAATTTTGGGGATTGGGGGGCAAAATTTGTGTTTGGCCCTATATTTTAAGAGTTAGCACCAGCTATGTCTGGGTCATTGGTAAGTATAAAAAATATATAAATTACTATAAATTTTTTAACTTTCGGTTCCGTTGACGTCTGAAATCCTGATACTTGCTTGAAAATGGTTTGAAAGGTTCCTTAAAAGTTATAAATTTACCTCAGGCCTGTAGAAAGCTACTTTATTTACATTTTAAAAATAAAAAAAAACTGCTGTTCAAAGTACCACCCTGGTTTACACCTCTTCCCATATTTACCAGTTTTACAACTTAGGCTTTACCCTTTAAGTGTTACTATGGTCATAACCTACTAGTGCTACGTGCAATAATTCAAATTTTAATTGTTTGTTTTTCCAATTTTTGCCCCAAAACATTGCTTATGATAGCTAAGTGAAACAAGTAAGTTTCTATTGGTAAGTTTGCAAGATACATTCAAAGTGCAGTTTTTTCTAGGCAGGTCTTGGCTGCTGATGTAGACAGCCAAGATTGGCCTAGAAACAATTGCAAAGTCACAGGATGTAGACTGTCGAAGTGGAACAAAAATGTATATAAAAGCTCCAACCTTCCAGGGCTAATGTATAATATAAACAAAAAGTCATAAAAGGTATGATGACAAATGAAAAATATAAAAGTCATGTAGCCTATTTTGCTGCTACTAAACACTCCATGTTCTGGATGTAGTTTTCTCTAAGATTTTAATCTTCATGATTTCCAACAATTTATTGAAAAAGTCTTTGAAGTCATAGAAATTTTTTTCTCTCCCCCCCCCCTCTCCCCCACGAACCCTGATGAATGATGAATAAGTCTTCATGCTTAAGATATGTTAGAAATGTGTTCTTCAGGCTTTTAGGGAGTTACTTCTTGGTTTTCACTTATTCTAGACATCTCATTTCTTTGTACGAATATTTTAAAAACAAATGTTTTTTTTTTAGAAATGTGTATGGATGGTTAACCTGCTATTAAGTTTCTAAGTGTGAGATCTCTAATGTCTTTCTGATTCTGGTGTTGTCTTTGTTTCTGAATATAATTAAAAAATATATTTTTTAATTCCGGGTATCTTGCTGAATGCATCTTTTGTGTAATGTTAGATGTCAAAGGTCATATTTCTGTAACTGTTTATGTAAATATCTTTGGAGTTCATGTCCATTATCTGTTTACCTGACATGAAAGGCAGACAGAAACACTTGCAAAAAAAATTCTTGAATAACTAAGGTTTTTCATTTTTTGTCTAAAAAAATAGCTTATGATCCTCCTCATTGGAACAAGCTCAATGAGCCTGTTCCAATGAGGGGTCGTGTAAGCAATGTTGTTGAGACAAAAAAATGAAAAAATAATAAAAATTGAATGGTGGTACTAACCAGTTTTGGCCATTATGTTGCGTTAAATGGTAAAATAAGAAAATTTGATATTGTGTGTAATCCATCACACAATAGGGAGCATAGTGGCTCAGTGGTAAACTGTTGGACTTCTAAGATAGAGGTCCCAAGTTCGATCCCCATCCAGGACTTCATCCCGGTTTCCTACATGGGGGCACGATTACACCATGTACTGGGGCATACTACACGTCAGTGGTGCACATGTCTTCAACCGCTGTAACCCACTTGAGCGGAGCTTGAACAGGGTTAGAATGTTAAGGAGCTGACAGATGCTCATCAATGCTCAGAGGTTCTCTCCGGGTATTCCGGCTTCCTCCACCCGTAAAACTGTCATGGTCACGATTAGCCATTGTGCATAAGTATGTGACCTTAAATACCAATAAATAAATAATAAATAAATAATCACACGATAACTCTTGTAACTATTGCATTGCTTGTTTCCATCACCTAGGGATTTTGATAAATGGGACACTTTTTGTTTACAAGCATACATAAGGTCTGATGTATTGGTATAGTCATCCAAAAAGGGCAGAAAAGTGTAATTTTATTAATTAAATAGCACCTTTTCCAGTTTAGTTCAGAGCTTACATTTCATCTAAATTTGGGAGAATCTGTTTGGATTCTCGTGAAAATGGTTGCGAGAATCCATACCTGCTATGAGAGTCCCCGGTTCCTATGAAGCCACCATGATTAAACCCCTGTTGTATCCTGATAACACATGTTAACCCTTTACCCAACATAGCTTTATAATTTTCAAAACATAAACTTAATTTGACAATTTTTGAAAATTAAACAGTATTTACCAATAATATCATACAAATATGGATGTCATTGGAACCGGCTCATTGAGCCGGTTTCAATGACAGCCATATTTGTGCAATTTTATGACAAAGTGTCAGGATATTTCAGGCCATATTTACCTTGTATTGGTTAATTTGCTGCCGTTATGTTAGGTAAAGAGTTAATTTAATTATTAGTGTTTAAGGTCACATATTTCTGCACATTGGCTAATCATGACCTCAACAGTTTTACGGGTGGAGGAAGCCGGAATACCCAGAGAGAACCACCGAGCAACAGCGAGCAACTGTCATCTCCCTAACATACTAACTCCACACAAGCAGGGTTAGCATTGGTTGAAGACAGTGCACCATCGACGTGCACTATGCCTTAGTGCACAACGTCACCGTGCCCCCACGTGGGCAATGGGGGTGAAGTGTCTTGCCCAAGGACACAACGTGGTTGCAGCAGGTGGGATTCGAACTGAGGACCTCTCGGCTTGCAGCCTGCACCTCTACCTACTGAGCCACCGCACCCCTAGGTAAAGAGTTAAAATTCTATTCACGCGAATCCTTGTAGAGGTGCAATGAGAATCAAAATGGATTCTCAGTGATTTTGTTGCATGAATCGATTCTTGGATTCTCATCGAAAGCCCTGATATTTGTTTGTTTATTGGGGATTAACAACACTCTCATCAGTCAGGATCACATCATGTCAGACATCTTTACAGGACGAGGAAGCTGGAGTTATATCATGTGGACTATGAGCACAGTGCTGCAAGATATACAGTGGGGCCCACTTAACTGCATAGAGATTATCTCAAAAACATAGGTTATGACCCCTCATTGGAATGAGCTCGTTCCAAAGAGGGGTCATAACCTATGTTTTTTGAGACAAAAAATTTAAATATAATGAAAATTAATTGGCGATTTTTGAGAATAGTGCTGACCGGTTTTGGTTGTTACGTTGGGTAAAGATTTAAAGAGTTTTGGTAGTCTAGTTGATGAAAGTTACAGTACCTGCAGTGGTGTCTAGTGAAGTCTTGGCTGCCTATAAAAGCATATAATAGACACCACTGCTAAGTCAAAGTGTTACCTTTGGGAAGCTCAAAGTAAGTAAGAATTGTTCAGCCCTGGTAATTCACCCTCAGCAATCAGCAGTGCTGAGGAAAATGCTGAGGAAACAAAAAATATCCATAGCAATAATACTGCCGAGGATGGCTTCTTCAGAAAGCATTGTGTTGGCAGAAATTGCACAACTTCCAGGTTACACAAGGAATCAAATCATGTGTGTTGCACTATGCTGTACTGCTAATCTTAGAATTGACAGTCAAGCCAGAAAATAAGCAGACTGTCATCTGCAAAATGAAGTCCTCAGAGGGTGAATTTAGTGATGATACCCTGCACAGCAGGGTAGCGTCACTAAATTTACCCTTTGTGAACCTCAATCTGAATCAAGGTTTCAAAACTAAACAGAAAGAGTTACCCAGAGTATGGGATAGCATCATCAAATTCACCCTCTGGAGACCTCATTCTGATGTCAGATTCTAGTGTTATCAACATAGAAGCCGAAAGAGGTACCCAGAGTATGGGATAGCATCATCAAATTCACCCTCTGGGGACCTCATTCTGATTTCAGATTCTAGTGTTATCAACATAGAAGCAGTGAGATACTTAGTTTGTGGTTGTGCTGCATATAATTTTCACTCATGCTATACATATTGAGCAAGTCACCTGCTTACTTCTAAGATTTTTTCTCAGCATTCACAAGATTCATGATATTGGCATGATCCAATTGAGTGAAAGATTCTGCACATTGATTGTGATTATATACACATGTATCTCGAACTACTTTCATGTGTTAAAGTTACATGAAAGTTTTCAGTTCACCGCATACTACATGTGCATAGCAATTGAGACTATGCCCTGTCCCCTGATGATTTTTACACACTCAAACAGGCTTCGCTGCGATTGCCTTAGAAGCACCAGTTTTCCACAACAATTTTTATGCTGAGGAAACAAGGATGAATTACCAGGACTGATTGTTCAAGCCTGTAACTGGTATAGTGGTAGGGCTTTTTCTGAAGTACAGGTACATGAACATCAATGTAAAGGCTTCATTTTCTGTGGACATGTCTTCATATTATCTTTGAAGTTACATTATTCCGTTGTTAGGGATTTGCCACATCACAGATCAGCACTCTACCAGTTAAGAACACTTTAAAAATCTATGACAAGAATCAAATGAACACTTTGCTAGATTCTCATTGTTTTTTGTGCGAGAATTGATTATGATTTTTGCGTGAATTTGATGAAAAATTCAAACAGGTGAAGCTCAGAACTCATTCGTGAAATGATTGATCACATTCATTTCCAGGGATATATTTTGTTAACTGGTTGAGTGCTGGAACCCACTATCCAGTCTTTTAGAAAAATTAGGGTACCAGAGCAAAAGCCAATATTTTCCTTGTTCAAGTTTCATATTCAGTCAAACACAAATAATATTTTGTTTATATAAATTTGTTTTATTATAAATTAATTGGAGAGTGCCCACAGGCACTCTCCAATTAATTTGTAATAAAACAAATTTTGAATGACAAATTAATACCACCCAAAATAATCAAGCCCTCAAGCAGTTAATCAATGGTAGGATTATCCATGTTCTGTTGGAAACCTCAGCAAGTATTGCACTGCTTGTTTTCTGTGGTAAATAAGTTATGTTTACTTGTAAAATAGGACCCAAGTTACTAATGCTTGGCGTGAAAGTCTTTTAACCCTTTGAGACTTTAATTATCCTGACTTTCAAACGTCACTGGGAATTCAGTTTCTTGAACGTTTTTTTCAAAATGCGACGTCAAACGTCGGAAAGTGCCAATAAAACTTTTTTTTCACGTTGGTGATTAATTGGTTGAGGGCAAGATTATTTTGGGTGGTATGAATTTGTTATTCAAAACTTGTTTTTTTTACAAATTATTGGAGAGTGCCCAGAGGCACTCTCCAATAATTTGTAATAAAACAAATTTATATAAAAATATTATTTGTGTTTGACTGGATATGAAATATAAGCAAGGAAAGTGTTGGCTTTTGCTCTGGTATTCTCATTTTTGAAAGCCCTGATGGTGGCTTCTAGCTCTCAACCAGTTAAGAAGTCTTGGCAGCAGGATTATATTAGTATTTTAAGCTGCGATAACATTTGGCTCAACGGTTATTACTGAGCACTATTCGTGAGAAAATAGGAAGTTGAGGTTAAAACATTAGAAAATCGAAAAATAATAAAACAAATGATCACAAAATATCAACGTGCTGTTTGATTTCGTATGTAATAACACATACAAAAGTATCAAAGGGTTAAATTAAACAAAAGATTTTGTACGTAATAACACATACAAAAGTATCAAAGGGTTGAAGTGGATATTGTTCGTACTTTATAAATGATTGGCAAAACTTGACTTCAAACTTTGTCGCCATAGATGCTGAACGTGATGTTAAACACTAGTAAATAAATAACAGGAATCATTAACTGGATTTTTTTCTGTGATGTTTGTCCTCTTAAGTCGGCAGTGTAAAGATAAGCATTGTTTAGATTTGAATTTATACTTACGATGTTATGAATTGAATAAAGAGAGATGAAAAATAAATATTAATTGATTTAGCTTTACTTCATACTAATGTTGTTTTCATATTATCTATTAAAATTTATTGTTGAAGAAATGTTTAAATATATGAATACCTTACTGGTAAACTGTGAAATGTTACAGTATCAAATTATTTTCATTGATATTGATACTTGGTACAGTGGGAGCACTTTTAAACTATTTTCAGAAAATTATTGGTAAGGCCTAAAAAAGTTAAAAATCTGTTTCTCAGGCCCTCCTGCATGGGTTTTTGGCTCACCAATGTTCGTTGTGTGAGCCTATGGCATAGCCCTCATGTCGGCGTCGGTGTCTGCGACGGCGTTCACTCTCATAGATTTTGAACTTTTGTGTACAGGTTTTGATTTTTTGGCTTTTTAAATTTTTTTTTAGTTTCTGCATATTGCTATGGTGGTTCACTATAACATTTAACTCTTTTCCAGGGTATTTTGTCTTAATTTTAACCCTTTGAATCAAATTTTAGACTTATTTTGATGTTTGCATGCAGGTTTTGATGGTTTTTTTTTCCTTTCTTCCAAGTGGAGATTTACCTTGCAGCATATGTCCATGCTTTCTATTGTATGTAAACATGCATCTTAGGGCTATGTTTGTATTATTTAACCCTTTTCCTGCTGAATTACTTCAATTTTGGACTTTTATGTACAGCTTTTGGACTTAGGCTTACAGCTTCTTACTTTTACGTACAGGTTGTGATAAAAAAAACAATTTCAAGTGAGGTTGACCTCACTGCATATTGCAGTGGTGGTTATTATAACATTGATATCTTTCCAGTGCATTTTTAATAAATTTTTAACCCTTTGAATAGATTTTTTAGACTTATTTTGACGTTTGCGTGCAGGTTTTCATGGGTTTTTTTTTTACTTTCTTCCAAGTGCAGAGTTTCTGCATATTGCTATGGTGGTTCACTATAACATTTAACTCTTTTCCAGGGTATTTTGTCTTAATTTTAACCCTTTGAATCAAATTTTAGACTTATTTTGATGTTTGCGTGCAGGTTTTGATGGGTTTTTTTTCCTTTCTTCCAAGTGGAGATTTACCTTGCAGCATATGTCCATGCTTTCTATTGTATGTAAACATGCATCTTAGGGCTATGTTTGTATTATTTAACCCTTTTCCTGCTGAATTACTTCAATTTTGGACTTTTATGTACAGCTTTTGGACTTAGGCTTACAGCTTCTTACTTTTATGTACAGGTTGTGATAAAAAAAAACAATTTCAAGGGAGGTTGACCTCACTGCATATTGCAGTGGTGGTTATTATAACATTGATATCTTTCCAGTGCATTTTTTTTTAAATTTTAACCCTTTGAATAGATTTTTACACTTATTTTGACGTTTGCATGCAGGTTTTCATATATTTTTTTTCCTTTCTTCCAATTGTAGATTTACCTTGTAGCAAATGTCCATGCTTTCTATTGTATGTAAACATGCATCTTAGGGCTACGTTGTATTCTTTAACCCTTTTCCTGCTTAATTACTTCAATTTTGGACTTCTTTTGCTTACAGGTTTGGATTTTTGTGGTTTTAAAAAAATGTTTTTCTTCTTTGCATATTGCTGTCGGGGTTCATGATAACATTTAACTCTTTTCCAGGGTATTTTGTTTTAATTTTAACCCTTTGAATCAAATTTTGGACTTATTTTGATGTTTGTGTACAGGTTTTGATGTTTTTTTACTTTTATGTGCAGGTTTTGAGGTTTGTCTTTCTTTTCTTCCAAGTGGTGACTTACCTTGTAGCATATTGCCATGGTTCCTATTTTATGTTAGCATGCTTCTTGGGGCTATTATTATATTATTTAACCCTTTAGCTGCTTATTTACTTTAATTTTGGACTTTTGTGTGCAGGTTTTGGACTTTTGTGTACAGGTTTTGATATTTTTTTTTAAGTGGAGTTTTACATCTCTGACATATTGTCATGGTGGTTACCGTAACATTTTCAGGGTATTTTTCTAAATTTTAACCCTTTGAAACAAATGTGATACTTTTATGTGCAGGTTTTGAGGTTTGTCTTTCTTTTCTTCCAAGTGGATATTTTTCAAGTAGACTTTCCCATCACTGGCATATTGCCATTGTGGTTACTGTGACAGGGTATTTTTCTCAATTTTAACCCCTTGAAACAAATATGATACTTTTTTTTACTTTTATGTGCAGGTTTTGAGGTTTGTCTTTCTTTTCTTCCAAGTGGTGACTTACCTTGTAGCATATTGCCATGGTTCCTATTTTATGTTAGGATGCTTCTTGGGCTATTTTTATATTATTTAACCCTTTAGCTGCTTATTTACTTTAATTTTGTTCTTTTCTTTGCAGGTTTTGTACTTTTGTGTGCAGGTTTTGTCCTTTTGTGTGCAGGTTTTGTACTTTTGTGTGCAGGTTTTGATATTTTTTTTAAGTAGAGTTTTATCTCACTGGCATATTGCCACGCCGGTTATTGTAATATTTTCAGGGTATTTTTCTAAATTTTAACCCTTTGAAACAAATGTGATACTTTTTTTACTTTTATGTGCAGGTTTTGAGGTTTGTCTTTCTTTTTTTCAAAGTGGAGACTTACCTTGTAGCATATTGCCATGGTTCCTATTTTATGTTAGCATGCTTCTTAGGGGTTATTATTATATTATTTAACCCTTTAGCTGCTTATTTTCTTTAATTTTGGACTTTTGTGTGCAAGTTTTGAACTTTTTTTTTTTACGCCAGCCACCCCTTTGCATTGGCCACCTGTTGGTGAGCCACAGGGTACTGATACCCCCTCTAGTTTTTGGTTGCCGCATGTTCTCTTTTTATATCCAATTGCAAACTTAAAAAAATAAAAATTAAATGGTTTATGTCTGATATTTTAAACAAGTTAATAAAATTGATAAATTTATTCCTTAAGTGCAACAAGGCTTTGCAATGCTCTAGCATTGCAAAGCCTTCTTGCATTCAAGGGATGAAATACACCACCACCCATGCTATTCTGTAGATTATGAGGCCTAAAATATAAAACAAACCAAGAACATGGACTTTTTTGATGGAAAAAAAATAATTACAAAAATAAAAAATCACCTGCTACAATTTTACAAAACAAATGGCCTGAGAAACAGATCTACTTGTGGGGCCTAAAAGTAATTGTATACATAGTGGTGATTTAACCCTTTACCCAACGCACGTGATATCAAAATTTGTTATTTTAACTTTCTTCTTTCTTCAAATTTTTCAACAAAACCATATCGTCAGTTTGCATCCAATAGGTCGTATCTCCCATTTTGGCACAAAACATTTTTCCACAAATTCAGAATCTATGGATCTGATTACAAAAGATGTATAAGAATAGAAGCAATTGATCTGAGCAATCGTCCACGAGAACCCTGGGAAATGAAACAGTGCTTGTTTACTGTGGTAAACAAGCTCTGTTCCACTGGTAAAATAGGACCCAGTGACTAATGATTGGGGTGTGAGTCCTCTAAAATAGGCAACATCATGGGGGTATAAATGATTGACTGACCTTGACTTTATCTCCATGTTGTGGTCATGATAAAACATTGTCCAGAAGTGTGTGACCTTAAACATCAATAAATAAATAAATCTGAGCGATTTGTGTTTTGGGGTCCGAAATGCTCACAAACAGTTCTTAAATGTCCTATCTCCAAAGCATTCTTAAAATAACAGGGAGTGGTTATTCTAAAATGTCATATCTCAAAATTCCTGTCTTGTGGATGGAGGCAATCCGTTTGTTTCTGATAGGTGGAAATCAAACGAGCAGGAATCCTTGACTAGCCACTCATAGAGTGAATGGCACAGGTCATAGAATGACATAGAGAGTAATCGCTTGACTGGACTGGTTAAGTGAAATAATTCATGAGAGGTGACGAACGTTGTACAAACACGAGTGTGTGAATGCGCACGAGTGTTTTACAATATAGTCCCTCGCCTCAAATGAATTATTTCACGTAACCAGTCCAGTCAAGCGATTACTCTGTTTATTACTTTTCATTATTAATGATAATTATATTATTTAACCCTTTACCTAACGTAATGGCCCAAACTGGCCAGCGCTATTCTCAAAAATCGCCAATTAATTTTCATTATTTTTTAATTTTTTGTCTCTAAAACATAGGTTATGACCCCTCATTGGAACGAGCTCCAATGAGGGGTCATAACCTATTTTTTGAGACAAAAAATGAAAATAATAGTTATTCCAAAAAAATTTTGTAAGTGTCGTCTGCTTTTCATGTTAAGTAAAGGGTTAAAAAAACAAAAAAACAATGAAGTTCCCATTACACCTTTGGCAAAGCGTCTTCGTTTGCGCGCACAGATACATGACCCAATTGTTGATTGCATAATTCACTTGTGAAGTTATCGTTTATAATCACACCTGGAAATCCCGGTAAATCACACTTTGGAAAGTAATAAAGAGTTATAATCAAGTCAGAAATGGTATATAATTTCCATTACAGCAAGTTAACTATCAAAATGTTGTATCACCACCTAAAAGTCATTTTTCTCTAAATAAAACACATGTAATAGACTCTAAATGTTGTCTGAAACAACAAATGTGGCTTTCTGTATGAGGAGCCACAGTCACTCTGTTCTGTGTTCCCCATATTTGGAGTTATTTAGTTTTTTGTTGTCTCCTGAAAAGTTGGAAAACTCAAGATACGACATTGTGGAAGTCCATCGAACAATGAGCTTGTTCCAATGAGATAATCACCTGATATGGTTTTGTTGCAATTTTTTCAGAAATAATTTTTTTTCAACTGCTCAGTTTTCAATTTGCATATTACCTTGGCAGATGTGGCCAATTCATTAAGTAAATATAAACCCTTTATCTAAGACAATTGCTAAAAACAAAATTTCTTGATTAAGGATAATTTTTCATCTCAAAAACCTGGCTTATGGCCCTTCAGTGGAACAAGCTGATAGCGATCATTCTCATAAGGGTCCTAAGTTATGTTTTTGAGACAAAAATGGAAAACCTAAAATTTGAATGGCAATTTTTGTCAACAGGGCTTTTATTTAATTTGAGAGAAACCATTTGGATTCTTGCAAAAATGGTTGCGAGAATCCGTACCTGCTTCATTGTCCCAGGATACCATGAGGCCACATTGGTTGAACACCTGCTGTACACTGATAACACATGGTAACACTTTATCCAACACAGCTTTTTGATTTTCAAACATAAACTGAATTTGATAAATTTTTAAAAAATAAACAATATTTACAAAGTGTCAGGATATTTCAGGTCATGTGAGCCTTGTATTGGTTAATTAGCTGGTGCTATGTTAGGTAAAGGGTTAAACTGACTCAATACTTTTCATGTGAATCCCAGCAGAGGTGCAGCAAGAATCTACATGGATTCTTGCTGGTTTTGTTGCACAAATCTTTGCATGAATTGATTCTTGGATTCTCATCGAACTGTAAGCCCTGGACTCAATATCATGCCTTTTTGGGGTGTTACGTACTTTACCTAAAGGGTTAAAGAGCTGTTGCTGATTATATTATTAATGTATTTTTGAAGTTCTCTCACCACTACTGAACATGAAAATTTAGATTTTTGTTTAAATTTTGAGATGAAAACTTAATATTTTACATGTATTCTTTAATGTTTTAGGAACAATCTAGCTTATATTTTTATATGAAATATACTGTTTGTGATGACATCATCATTTCTTCTTATGAAATATTTGAACCATTCAACAAACAAAAAACACTTGTAGATTTGAAAATGTCAAAATGATTTAATCGAAACAATTACCCTAGCTCTTCCATTTTTGTAATAACTATTTTGTGAACTAATTTACATACATGTAAAGGCATTGTCAGATGATAATTACCAACATATTTCAGTAGCTCTTATATTCAATAACTTAGATATGAAGTATTTTGACACTCGACCCACAAAAATACAGCCAGTGGATTTTCATGAGTTTGAGCAGTGGCCGTAAACTGGGCAGATCAGTTCTGCTCTGGAAAAAAAAAATTAGAAAGCGTGGGTAGATGTTTTTATACCAGTATAAGTTAGACAATCAGTTCATTTTTGGAATATGAAAGATGGACTTAGTTTTGCACATTCTGGAGGAATGATCTGCCAGGGTACTTGAGACCAAGGCATAGATGATAAGATCACTACTGTAGGGTAGGAAAATAGAGGACTAGTGTTTAACCGATTACCAAAAATGGTCGCAGACCAATTACCGGTTATTTGAGCTCACAATCGGCCGATTCTGACGCAGATCCCGATTGTAATACCATGCACTACTAGACAAGTCGAGTCTCGAAAGAACTACATAAAACTAAGCATTTTTCTTTATTGACTGGAGTTGTAGTAAAATTACCAGTCGCGCACACTTGGGCGGTAAACGTGGCTCTCACAGAGCCACGTTTACTGCCCAAGTGTGTGCGACTGGTAATTTACTGCGACCTGAGTCAGTGGAGTACAGTCTTCACTTTCCTGGTAGGAACTGGCGATTGCCGCAAGTACGTTCAATTGTGACCTTCACTTGTCGTTTAACTTGTGTATCCCGTAAAAGGGGCGTCTGGAGAGATTAAGCATACACACTGTAGTTCTTTCTCAACTTTATTGAATGGTATCATTGGCATCATTTTACATTAGCAGTTGAACAAGATAATAAAATGCTATTAATGAATCATTGCAAAATGGTTGGCAACAATCGGTTGAACCGATGTTCCAGGAGCCGTTGCCGTTGTCATCCAATTGCCTACAATCGGCCGATTGTGGTGGCTGGTTCCGATCATCGGTTGAACACTATAGAGGACTTGGTTTGATTTTAAAATCAAACTGAGAATTCAAATATTTGATAGTTGAAGTGAACACATCACTGGGCCTTGACTCTCAACCAGCAATGTAGTTTCTGGAAATACTCTTACACATCAACACACTGATGTCAAAATATCCAAATTTTAAGTAACAAACTTTTTCTCATAATGCAACTAGGAATTTAACCAATTCAGTCTTGTTAACTGGTAGAGTGCTAAATTATTTTCAGTCCTCAGATCTTGTACACATGTCTTTGCCTTGTTATAATTTATGGGAGAGTGCCTATGGGCACTCTCCCATAAATTGTAACACGGCAATTCCTTACAGACTAAATAATATCACTTCAATGATAATACAAATAACACATACACTGAATATGAGCTTTCAAGTTGTGGTACCTGCATTTCAAGCCCAAATATGGGCTTCCAGCACTCTACCAGTTAAAAACGAGATTGCAATGGTTAAATTTCTATTTGCTTTAGGCCTAACAAAGATAAAAAATCTGTTTTTCAAGCCCACCTGCATGGTCATTTTGGCTGTTGCATGCTCTCTTTTTATTGCCAATGCACACTCAAAATAAAAATTAATTGGTTTGTGTCAGATAAATTACCCAAATTAATAAAATGTTTAAAATACACCACTGCAGATGTTATTCTGTAGATTATGAGGCCTAAAAAAATGAAACAAACCAAGAATGTGAATCTCTGCTGGTAAAACAATAATAATTACAAAAAAAATAAAATAAAAAAATGTCTGACCGCCACCTGCCCACCCACCCATAATAAGCCCACCTGCCTGCCTGCATTTTTATGAAAAAAACCATAGAGAAACAAAAGATCGACTATGTATGGCATTATGGTAAAAAATTTCCAAATTGTAATTTGTAGAGGGTTAAAATCAAAGTCATGATTACTTAAAAGCAGTCATGACTTTATCTTTGAACAGGTGGCCTGATAAGAAGCCTTGAGTTGGTCTTTATGATGGTAGTTAAAGCACCTTGATGGTGGTTTTTGGTGAAGTCTTGGCTGCCTATGCAGGCAGCCAAGACTTGACCAGAAGCCACTGCTAAGCTACAGGTTATCATGTGGTAGAAATTCTTAAACATTGTCTGGTCTTTTAAATACTCGGTAACAAGTATTTTTTATACTGGCAGTATTTCCCCACAGGAGCCCCGGGAAGTGAAGCAGTGCCTGTTCACTGCGGTAAACAGGCTCTGCTTTACTGGTAAAATAGGACCCAATCACCAATGATTGGGAGGTACAAACCCTCTCTAAAATGGGCAACATGGCTTATTAACGCTCACCCCTTGTCTTGAGTTGATACTCATGTTGTGGTTATGATTAGCCATTGTGCAAAAATACGTGACCTTAACCCTTTACCTAACGTAACGGCCAAAACCGGCCAGTGCGATTCTCAAAAATCACCAATTAATTTTCATTATTTTTTTCATTTTTTGTCTCAAAAACATAGGTTATGACCCCTCGTTGGAACGAGCTCGTCGAGCTCATTCCAACGAGGGGTCATAACCTATGTTTTTGAGACAAAAAATGAAAAAAATTAGTTATTCAAGAATTATTTTTGCAAGTGTCGTCTGCTTTTCAGGTTAGGTAAAGGGTTAAACACCCATAAATAAATACTGGCATTGAAATCTACCCGTAGCAGGCAGAGTTGAACATGTATGCTATTGCTAATTTTAAATGTTTCTTCTCCAACTCCATACCCCGCACACTGATCTCACCACTTTGGATTACATGGATGCTGGTTGGTAATGAATGATAAATTGTCCAAGCTTCTTCCATCAGGATGGGGACATTTCTTCCAATATAAAAACAGTGCTCAATAAATATTTTTTCCCCAATAATGTTCAGTTTATCAAGGTCGTCTGATTGCCAGTCACTCTTCAAAGAATAATATTTGAATCACGATGTACACATTTTTCATGACAATGCTTATTGAATATTTACGGCATATTTTAGTTACCGGTACATGTATTATTGAAAGAAAAAATTGCTAATACAGTTGAGCTCACTTAATTGTACATCTCTTTAATTGAATAGCCCTGTTAATTGAATATAACTTCCAAACACCAAATCATTTACTATATCTTCAGTACAAATTTGCCTGTTAATTGCAGGTTGTAGGTTATAACTGAAAATACATCAAAAGAATTACTCTGATGACCACTGAATTTCTCATGTTTATACATCTACTTGGCCTCAGTTCCCTGCGTGAATCCAGGGATGTCAAGCAGTGCTTGTTTGCTGTGGTAACTAAGCTCTGTTTTGCTGGTAATATAGAACCCTATAACCAATGTCTGGAGTGGAAATCCTCTAAATTGGGCAACATGGGCTGGACTTTATATTATATCCATGTTACAGTCGCGTCAGACGGGGATACGGATGGCCTTGCGGATGGAGATACGTATAATAAATCTTGACCCCCCCCCCTCCCCCTCCGAACTGTGAAAATACCACGTATTTTGGGAAAATAGGCATATAATACAGATGCGATACGGATGGTCTGCAGATAAATCTGGATAGATACGGATGTATGCGTGTCACTCTGCAGCCATACCTAAAACCTGCGGCAGGAGATACGCATAGATACGCATAGATAATCATAGATACGGATCAATACGGATAGATACACTGCGATGCGCATGTCAAACAGGAAATGTGGCTTGCGCCGACGGGCGCAGATCCGCATTAAGATCGCGATTTTTGGATGGCAAATCAGTTTCAATTTGAGATTCCACAAGAGGTCAGCCTTTGTTATAAGTCCGTATTTTGTGGTATCAAACCTCGTGTTGGTAGACTCCCTTTTCTACCGTATTTATCCGTATCTGATGCAGATGAGATACGTATTAATACGGATCAATACGGATTTTGTGCGGATTGGCCATCCGCACACGGATGAAAAAAAGTTTTGAAATTTTCAAAACTTTTTTCATATTGTGCGCTTCGTGATACGTTTTCACATGGATTGATACGGATGTCTGTGGTCAGATACGGATGTCTGCAGATAGATACGGATGGTCATCCGTATATATCCGTATCAACCATATTTCCCCGTCTGACGCACTTTTTACGGTCACGATTAGCCATTGCATTGTGCAGAAATGTGTTAGCTTAACCCTTTATCTAACATAGCGGCCAAAAATGGCCAGAAAATTAATCGGAATAAGCCAAACACAACCTAAAATATCTCTGTAGTGTCACAGTAAAACCATGCAAATATGGATATCATTAGAACCAGCTCTTCAAGCTGGTTCTAATGATATCCATATTTGTATGGTTCTATTTAGAAATTGTGAAATTTGTTTTCTAAAAATGTGAAATTTAATTTATTTTTTAAAAATACTGTGTTAGGTAAAGGGTTAAACACCAATTAATAATAAATAAATTTGGCCTCAGTACATCCAGTATAGGCATTTATTCTCTTATATATTGTTTGACAGTGCTCTTTGAGTTCTGTCAAACAAGATTTGATAGAATAAATGCTCATTTAACATTTGAATTCCCTGTGAGAGTCCCAGGAGGTGTCAAAGTGCTTGTTTACTGGATTAAAGAAGGTCTGCTACAGGTAAAATAGGACCTGGAACAAACACCTGGGATTGAAGTAATCTGCAGTGTGCAGCATAGGTATAAACGATTGGCTAAACTTGACTTCATCCCAATGTGTGGTCATGAGATAGCCATAGATGCTGACAGTGATCTTAAACACCAATAAATAAGTAAAAAATGAGGTCCCCAGAGGGTGAATTTAGTGATGCTACCCTGCATAGGGTAGCATCACTAAATTTACCCTCTGTGAATCTCAATCTAAATCAGGGTCTCAAAACTAAACAGAAAGAGGTATCCACAGGATAAATTGGCCCACTGTATTGGCTAGCATCATCAAATTCACCCTTTGGGGACCTCATTCTGCAAATGTCAGACTGCTTATTTTCTGGCCTATGCCTGTAAATTGAATACTCCTGTCAATTGAATATTGTTTGCAAAGACTTTATTCTACAACCTATATGCAATTAACAGGTCAAATTTGCACTGCAGGTATGGTAAATGGTTTTGTGTTTGGAAATTATTCAACTAAGGCCTAAAAAAATAAAAAATCTGTTTCTCCGGCCCTCCCGCATGGTCCTTTTGGTTGCCGCATGCTCTCTTTTTATAACCAATTTAAACTTTAAAAAAATAAAAATTAAATGGCTTATGTCTGATATTTTACACAAGTTAAAAAAATTGATGAATTTGTCCCTTGAGTGCAAGAAGGCTTTGCAATGCTTTAGCATTGCAAAGCCTTCTTGCACTCAAGGGATGAAATACACCACCACCCTTGCTATTCTGTAGATTATGAGTCCTAAAACTTGAACCAAGAACATGAACTTTTGATGACAAACAAGTAATTACTGAAATAAAAAATAAAATAAAAAAACGCTCGCCCGCATGCAATTTTACAAATAATGGCCTGAGAAACAGAAGATCTACTTTGTGTAGCCTGATAGGGTTATTCTATAAAGAGGTATACAATTAAGGGGGCTGTACCGTACATGCAGAAATCTGCAGTGAACTCACCATAACTGTAAGACTTGATTGTGTTTGAATAATGTTTTTGCTTTGAAAACTATAATAACAATCTGCTAATTTTATTTAACTTTTGTTTGATATGTATTCGAAAGTAATTGGAACATTTCTATCATGTACTAAATATGGAAATGAAGCCTTATGGGTCTGTATAATTGTGTGAACATAATAACAGCTTTACTTTAGAAAATAGATTTTGCAGTTTTACTTGTTTCTTGATAATATTGCATTACAATTTAAATGGCAAACAAAATTAATAATGTATGCTTGGGGTGTGTTCAGGGACGTGGCTACAGGTTTGGGGGGATGTGTTAGGGTAGTGAATTTCCAACTATGGGAGGGACCAGGAGTGGTCCCTCCCTGTATTTGGAAATTCACTACTGAGAAAGATTTCGAAAATGAAGCCAAGAAAGGGGGCATAAAATTGATTCTAGTAACTGAAATGCCAACATATTTATGATAGAATTATCAGGTTATAATTATTGGCTATTATTCTGGGAATTGAATGTGTGCTAAGCAAATGCTCAAGCTTAGAACTTTGAACAATTCTCATTGTCCTATCACTAAATCAAATCTTATGCAGGAATAATCAATTTTCGATGTTTCATCATTTTGTAACTGTGAATGGTGGAATTAACTCAGGATAACGATTTTAGATGATGCGATTTTCTTGAAGTGCATTTCAAGGATTTTTTATTATGATAAGTAAACATAGTATAGAAATCTCGTACCGATTGACATCATGCATACTTACGGAGCTCGACATTGCATGCACTGTAGTTGAAAATAGTAACAGTTAGAATTTTTGCCGATTTGAAACCGAGTTGGGATTTTGGGAAGTAAAGGAGACATCAGCATCATCAAAGCATCTCTAAAATTGAGATAGACGAAATTTCCAATTACTCATGACTTGCCCTCTGAATTTCTAACTATAGGAAATTTTGGCCAGGATTCAGGGGGTGGGAGGGGGGGGGGGGGGGTTGCCACGTCCCTCTGTGTGTGTTGCATTTGTTTATCAGGAGTTTGCAGCCAAACTCATCGAGATGTGTTTCAGAGGGTTTAATGCTTACAATATGAGTTTGTGTGTGGGTCAGAAAGACTTGCAGGGTTAAGGAGAATAAAAATTTTGTGACAGTGAAGCTGTGTACACGTCAACTTGGATACTGAGAGAAAATGCATTAATATTTCTCTTATAACTAATGTATATTTTATGACAGTTTCCAGCTGCAGTTTCAGGAAAAAACTAAGGTACTGGCAAAAATAAGGTGAATTGAGAAAATAGATCTAATTTTGAGATCTCGTGATAAATTATGTTTGAAATAATGTTATGTTTTAAAAATATTGTTTATGGAAGCAATCATGGAAAGAAGAGCCTGCTTAATTAGATATCTCCAAATTGAATAACTCTGTTATTTGAATATAACTTCCAAATACAAAATCATTTACCATGCCAGCATTACAAATTTGACCTGTTGACTGCAAAAAGGTTTTTGACAAAAGTCCTGTTAACTGAATAAAATATGTTATTGTGTGTGAAGGAATTACACTGACAGTCACCAGAATCTCTTATTTATAGACATATCTGGCCGCAGTACATCTGGTAAAGGCATTTAATCTATTACATCTTATTTTACAGATCTTCACTCTACCCCCATTGCCCACGTGGAGGCACAGTGACATTGTATACTAAGGCATACTGCACGTCAATAGTGCACCTATCTTTAACCAGTGCTAACCCTGCTTATGTGGTGTTAGTATGTTGGGGAGCTGACAGTTGCTCACTGTTGCTTGGTGCTTCTCTCTGGGTACTTCCTCTGCTCGTAACACTGTTGTGGTCATGATTAGCCATTGTGCAGAAATATGTGACCTTAAACATGAATAAATAAATAAATAATAGTTTTATAGAGCTCCGTGAGCTCTGGCAAATAAGATAGAATAAGTGCTCAGTTTCTCTGGATTACAGGGAAATGATCAAATCCCTGTTAATTATACTCTCAAAGAGATTACATGCATCTATCTGTCTCAACATCCATCTGACCATCTCTCTCCAGGCTCAGCAGAGGTACATTGTGGGGTTTACAATTTAGGCTCAGTGGTAGTTGTGGGGTTGGGTTAGTACAGTGGCCACTTGTGGGGTTATTTTTTGCACTGTGGGGTTAATTTTTTGACCTTGTGGGATTAGGGTTTAACATGGGAAAAACCCCACAAGTAAGAACGTGTTCATCCATCCATCTGGATCCATATTTCAGCAGTGTGTGGATAGATTTCAATGAAAATGTGGGATCCTTGGGATGACCTGCTTCTGCCTCATGTTGAACGGAGTTGCTCACACTATTTTCACCTGAGTTATTTCCCTTACTTTGTCAAACTTTCACTGATTTTTCAAATTCATTTCTGCTTCATCGATCCAGCACTGCAGAGTGGGGTATGAATTGCCTTCAGCAATAGCTCTTGTTGAATACTCTTGTTAAAACAAACTGAATAATTTTCACTGGCAGAGTGGATATTCAATAAACAGGGTTCCACTCTATCTGTAAGGCCACAAAAAGTTAAAAATCTGTTTCTCAGGCCCTCAGGCATGGTCCTTTTAGCTACCACATGCTCTCTTTTTATAACCAATGTAAATAAAATGGTTTATGTCTGATATTTTACCCAAGATAATAAAATTGATAAATTTGTCCCTTGAGTGCAAGAAGGCTTTGCAATGCATTAGCATTGCAAAGCCTTCTTGCACTCAAGGGACAAAATACACCACCACCCATGCTATTCTGTAGATCGCGGAGCCTAAAACATAAAACAAATCAAGAACATGAACTTTTGATGGCAAAGAACTAATTACATAAATAAAAAATAAAATAAAAAAATGCCTGCCCGCATGCAGTTTTACAAAAAGTGGCCTAAGAAACAGAAGATCTACTTTGTGTGGCCCAAGAAAGTTCTTTTCTTTTCCAATGATAATACCGACACTGACATCATTTCTTGATATTGAGGTCCAGTATTGCAAGCATTTTTTTCAATTCATTCACCCTAAAGGGCCTGGAGATTTTTACACATTTCCTCTATACTTTGAAAGTCTACCTCCAGCGTCTTTGCAGTTGTTTCTAGTCAAATCTTGGCTGCCTACAGAGGCAGCCAAGACTTACCTAGAAACAACTGACCCAAGTAATGCATGTTGGAGCACCTGTTTCTTTGCATTAAAAAGTTATTAAAGTCAGAATTAGGCCCTTTATGGTTATGTCCCTGAATATATTACTGAAATCACCAATGACAAGTGGGGTGCGTGGTGACTCAGTAGGTAGAGGTGCAGGCTGCAAGCCGAGAGGTCCTCGGTTCCAATCCCACCTGCGGCAACCGCGTTGTGTCCTTGGGCAAGACACTTCACCCCCATTGCCCATATGGGGGCACGGTGACGCTGTGCACTAAGGCGTACTGCACGTCGATGGTGCACCTGTCTTCAACCAATGCTAACCCTGCTTGTCTGGAGTTAGTATGTTGGGGAGTTGACAGTTGCTCGCCGTTGCTCGAGGGTTCTCTCCGGGTACTCCGGCTTCCTCCACCCATAAAACTGTTGTGGTCATGATTAGCCATTGTGCAGAAATATGTGACCTTAAACACCAATAAATAATAAATAACCAATGACAAGTGACAAGTTCTACTTTTCTGGCATAAAAGGACCCAGTGACCATCACCTGGGTTTAGAGTCATCTTCAGCAGACAGCACAAGCAGTGATGTGGCTTGGATGAGGGGAATTGCCCCTGCCCTCTCCACACTTATTCTGAAAAAAATCACCCTTTCATATAAATCTCCAAAACAGGTTCTTGTACTTTCACCTGATATTTCTAGGATAATTATGCCCCCTGACTTACGTCGGGTGGCATATAGTGATTGAAGTGTGTGTGTGTCCGTCTGTCCATTCGTCCATCCGTGTGTGTGTGTGTCCGAGCCAATAACTCGAAAACGGTTAGGGCCACAGTCATCAAACTTCACATAATTATAAAGGACCATGGGAGGATGTGCCACACACCATAGCCAGGTTCGTACCTTCAAAGTCAAGGTCACATTTCAAGGTCACTAAAAATTGGTCAATATTCGTGTCTCAACCGTAACTCAGAAACGAATCATAGTACAATTGTTAAACTTTTTACAAATGTTAAGGACAGTCAGAAGGTGTGTCGCGTATAGTAGTTTCCGCCGCATTTGCAAGGTGGAGGTCACAATTGACCTTCATATGTTCAGGGTCACAAATCGTGTCTCAAGCATAACTCCAAAACTATTAGGGCTACAATCATCTAACATCACTCATTTATAAAGGACAACAGGTGGATGTGTCACACACCACAGCCAGGTCCGTAAGGTCACATTTCAAGGTCACACTGAACACGGATAGGGCCACAGTCATCAAACTTAACACAATTATAAAGGACCATGGGAGGATGTGTCACACGCCATAGCCAGGTTCGTACCTTCAAGGTCACACTAAAAATTGGTCAATATTCGTGTCTCAGCCATAACTCAGAAACGAATCATAGTACAATTGTTAAACTTTTTACAAATGTTAAGGACAGTCAGAAGGTGTGTCGGATATAATAGTTTCCGCCACATCTGCAAGGTGCAAGGTGTTAGGGGGGGGGGGGGGGGGGGCATGTGTTACCTTAGTAACATTCTTCTTATTTTGCTATAGTTATGTGTTCACTTTCTGGGTTCTTAAGCCTTCTTTATAAAGTATATTAAGTACTTCAGTTGACCTGAAAAGTTAATTTTTTTCCCAGAAAACCTGAAATCTTCACTTGTGGGGATACACACTCTTTAACATAGAACCAGATGTAATTTAATTAGGGGGGGCAGGGGGGGGAATATTTTTATTCCCTCCCCACCCACTTCAATTAGTCTGGCTGTGCCTTGGAACTCATATCTAAATTATTATGCCCCCGAAAAATTTTCGAGAGGGTATATAGTCGAGGTTTCCATCCGTCTGTCCATCCGTATGTCCGTACGAACATTTTTTATTATAACTCGAGCATCAGTTGTCGGATTTTAATGTTCTTTGGTATGGTGATAGGGCAGCTTGGGGGAGCAGATTCCCTCACACCTAGCGTTTCATTCATTCATGTTTGGTAGAATTATGGCCCCTGTTTGTTTCTGACTACACACATTTTCTGAATGCAATTTGCATGATCCAATCATAAAACCCACTTTCTTGTGCCTTTGTACCAAGTCTATTACAGACCATTTATACTTTTAGCTCGATCTGATTATTTACATGCAGGTCCGACTTTGCTACCTTCAGGGGCGTGAGCACACGCATTAGCATTGCTCTTGTTGCTGATTATTGGTATCTTCTGCTAGTAGCATATTCTCACCAATACTAATCCATTCATGATACATGCAATAGAAATATCTCCCGTAACATCTCAGTTGTAGGAGACATTCCAATAAACCCTTTACCTAACGAATAATCCACATCTGCCCACTCCCCTGCGGGAACCCCGGGAAGTGAAGCGGTGCTTGTTTACTGTGTGTGGTAAACAAGCTCTATTTCACTGGTAAAATAGGACCCAGTCACTAATGCTTGGGCTGCGAGTCCACTAAAATAGGCAACATGGGGTATAAATGATTGACTGACCTGGACTTGATCTCCATGTTGAAGTCATGAATAGCCATTGTGCAGAAGTATGTGACCTTAAACACCAATAAATAAATACATCTGCCCACTTAATTTACAAATTGAGCAGTTGAAAAAAATACATTTGTAAAAACATTTCAACCGAACCATATCATGTGACCACCTCGCTGAAGCTTGTTCCATTGAGGAATCACATAATATGGTTTTGTTGAAATATTTTGAAAAATTTGACTATCTACCGGAATGGTAGGTGTTAAATACTTGTATTGGAAGTTGGATGCCTTAACCCTTTACCCAACGTAACGGTCACAACCGGCCAGCGCTATTCTCAAAAATCGTCAGTTAATTTTCATTATATTTTTTATTTTTTGTCTCAAAAACATAGGTTATGACCCCTCATTGGAACGAGCTCGTTCCAATGAGGGGTCATAACCTATGTTTTTGAGACAAAAATGAAAAAAATTAGTTGTTCAAGAATTTTTTTTGCAAGTGTCGACTGCTTTTCATGTTAGGTAAAGGGTTAACCCTTTCAACCACTGCGGCCACTTTTCTGAACAGGAACATGATACGTTATAACGTCATTAAATAGGATGGCTGTTCAGTAAATGTGTGGGGTAGACCAGTCAATATTTTCAACGTGCAGCCCCAAGGCTGCACGTTGAAAATATTGATTGGTCTCCCCCCTACTAATGAATATGGTCTCTTCTAATTGCTGCCATTGAACTAGAATGGAAGAGACCACTAGACTTCAAAGGGTTAATATCTTGAATATAAGCTGTTCTGTAGCCATCTATATAAATGTCCAATAGATTATATTTTTTTTAATTCAATTAACAGGCATTTGCTTTGTCACTCACATTTAATTGGTCAAATATGTCATGATTGTATGGCGATTGTTTTTGTGTTTGTTGGTTGTATGCAAGCAACACAGATTTTATTAAGCAGTACCCACTCAAATGAGACCTGCTGTATTTGAATGACAAATCTTGTTTTCAGTTCACAGATATCCACTTTACTTACACTGTTATCGTGATAAATATAGTAAGATGTTAAAAGTGACTTTGAATATTAATAATTTATTTTATACCTGGGATGAATGTGATTTCAAATATGTAATTAAATTTTATTATTGATTAAGTTTTCTTGTCTGAGTATGACTCATTACTTTATTTTGAAAAAAAAAAAAAATACTAAGTGGATCTGACTGAATTCTGGCCTTCACTGAACGAATTATTGTACAAATATTGTTTTGAGATTTTTAAGTCAATTGTGTGTATTTATAGTTCATGTCTCTGGGTCAGGCTCTACCCAGAAATTTAATTTGTGTACCTTTCAAGCCAGAAAATAAGCAGACTGTCTTCTGCAAAATGAGATCCCCAGAGGGTGAATTTAGTGATGCTACCCTATTCTGGCCTTCACTGAACGAATTACTTTACAAATATTGTTTTGAAATTTTTAAGTTGATTGTGTGTATTTATAGTTCATGTCTCTGGGTCAGGCTCTACCCAGAAATTTAATTTGTGTACCTTTCAAGACAGAAAATAAGCAGACTGTCTTCTGCAAAATGAGGTCCCCCAGAGGATGAATTTAGTGATGCTACCCTATTCTGGCCTTCACTGAACGAATTTCTTTACAAATATTGTTTTGAAATTTTTAAGTTGATTGTGCGTATTTATAGTTCATGTCTCTGGGTGAGGTTCTACCCAGAAATTCAATTTGTGTACCTTTCAAGCCAGAAAATTAGCAGACTGTTTTCTGCTAAATGAGGTCCCCAGAGGGTGAATTTAGTGACCCTGCACAGCAGGGTAGCATCACTAAATTTACCCTCTGTGTACCTCAATCTGTATCAGGATCTCAAAACTGAACAGAAAGAGGTACCCAGAAGATAAATTGGCCCACTGTATGGGATAGCATCATCAAATTCATCCTCTGGGGACCTCATTTTCCAAATGTCAGACTGCTTATTTTTAGGCCTGGTACCTTTATCTAATGGAGTTTTTTTTCCAGCCATAAAGAAGGTCACACGAATTAAATTAATTCCCAGAAAATTTTTTTTTCAAATCAATGACGGAGGGAGGGAGGGGGGTTTCAATTTTAATTAATTTAATTTTAATTTTTTTCTTGTACATAATGGGCATAGATTAAGGGACTTTCTTCTGTTTTTTTTTACACACAGAAAATATAGATAGTACATAATTATACAAATAAGTTCATTTAATTTTAAAAATAAAACATTTGCATCTTTTGTTATGCACTTCAGATTTCAGTTTCAGAATGCCATCCTTGTAAATATTAAAGTCCACTCTCTCAATATCCCAATTTTGTAGTAATATTGCAAGGAAGACACTGCAAGCCAATAAGAAAATGCCAATGGGAGGGTTCAATTCAGAGAATAAAATCTCAAATTTCTATTCCTATTTCTCACCCCACTGCATGTGTAACGTACGTCTGTCCAGGGTGAGATAGCAGGGAGAGATAGATGTATCCCAACCCACCCACGTGATGTTATACATTTATAAAGTCTTTATGACGTTATGCATATCGTATCAGTTTCTTGCTACCAACTAATTCATATTGACGTTATCAGAATGCCGTGTGATCAAAGTTTGATGCTCTAAAACTCTGTAAACCCCAAGATGCCACCGTTCCCAATTGATTTTGTGGTATATACCTTTGGTATATACATAACTTTTGCATGCTCTTTCCGATGGTGTCATTAGTTTTTCAAAACAACGAATACCAAATGAGTTGATTATATCAGCACGTGACCGCCGATTACCTCTGACTAACGTAACCGCTGTATGGTGGGGGAGAAAAATAATCCCTGATGGGTACGGGTGTGGGATGGGAAAATCTCACCCGAGGGCAAGATATTTGGGCCAGACTAAGCCTCGTGTCTGGCCCAAATATCTTGCCTTCAGGTGAGATTTTCCCATCCCACACCCATACCCATCAGGGATTATAATTTTACCGTTCATCTGGATATAATAAAGAGGACCGATTACAGTACAGGCATCGTGGACGGGTCAGAATCTATTTGTGGGCATTTTTCCACACATATAATTCAGAGATGGTCCGCTATGACACCTACCGAAATTTTCACCGATGAAGCACCGGGCTAATCAGGATGCTTCATTGGTGGAAATTTTTCTAGGTGTCATAGCGGATCATCTCTGAATTATATGCATGGAAAAATTGACAACCCATGGATTTTGACCTGTCCACAATTGCCCTAAGGTATGACAGTGCACAGATTTCAAAAGTATCTGTGGCAAGCACAGGGGTTGTCAGCTGTCTTAGAGAGTTTGAGAATTGAAGAGAGGGGTCTTCCCACAGGAACATTTTACAACAGTGCTATCAAATAAGGGGATAAGACACAACTTTTTGACAAACTGTTTGTAGTTTCAGACGAACAACTTTTCGATTATCTGTTTTTTTTTCATTTAGATAAGGACCAGAAGAATGATAAAATCATACCTCTCAAATTTTATGGCCTGCAATTTCAGTGAAAGATTGCTTTAGAATCGAAACAATTTTTTGTTGGCCTAAAATGTGACTACATAACTTCAGAATTTATTGATAAAATTGAAGGAATTCAACCAACAGTATTGACTCAACAAATGTCAGATTGTCTTGGCAGTGTTGTTTTGTCAGCTTTAGATGGTTTTTGATGTCGTTTACTGGATTCATTGTTCCTAGTGAAGAACTACTTTTGTGAGCAAAACATTGAATAGAAACTGATGCTGAGCTTCCATACACCATATTTCCTTGAACAGACCAATCTTGAAGCTGGTCTCGAATATAAATAAAATACCAGTAGTTCCCAGTAACAAGTGCCTGTGGTGGAAGTAAAAATGATTTGCTAAACTTGACTTCATACTTGTGTTGCCCTAAACATCAATAAATAAATAAATTTCTGCAATAAATTGAAAAGTTCTTGAAAAAATAAATTTGAAAAGTGCTCCCTCCAGTGGTTGATTGCTGAAAGCTCATATTTTTAGCTCTATCAAAATGTGTTGGTATTTGGATTCACCCTTTATCCAACACAGACAATATCAAAATGTATTATTTTAAATATCATTTTTAAAAAATGTTCAAAAAATTTCAATAAAACCATATCATGTGACTCCTCATTGGAACGAGCTCGTTCCAAAGAGGGGTCACATGATATGGTTTTGTTGAAATTTTTTTTAAAATAATATTTTTTCAGCTGCTGAATTTGCATATTACATGGGCGGATGCGTTCGATTCGTTGGGTAATGGGTTAAAATACTTTGTATTCTGTGGTTGTGCTGCTTACTTTACAATTAAGAAGAGTTGAATTGTTCATGTCTTGCCCTGATATAACCACAGATGCTGAAAGTGTCCTAAAACAAATAAGCATAAGCCAAAATTTATATACCACTTTACAATTATCTTAACTGCATTTCCTTTCCTGCTTGCTATAGATTCTCTTGCTTTCTTCTTTGATAACTTTTCTTCTGAAATTTATCTCTTATTATTATTTAATAGACATGAATTTCTTTCTCAGAATTGCCTGTTATTAAACCCGGCTGATATGGCTTTGAACACGGCTGATATGACTACATTGTTGGCTGATATGAACCAAGCTAGAGTTGTCCCCCTTGATGCATTACTAGGCACAATCGCTTTGTTTACATCAAAATGTTTACAGTTATTTGTCGAACGCAATAAGGAAAATTGGTGTTACCAGACATGGTGGAATGGTTTGAAGCAGAGTTTTGTGTGATGAGGACTTAATGATGGCAATAAGTAAATATTAGAACAAGTTACTAATTGAAAATAGAATATATTTTCATTTTTGGAATTCATTAAAAAGACTTTCCATAATCCATTCCAATGAGGTTTCATCAGCTCAGTTTGACTGCTTTTTACCTGCGTCGCCAGCGGCAGAGCAGGTCTAGTAACCGCTCGACTCAGTCCGTCTGTCCGAAACACTTCTTCCGTCAAAGTTTTCTTGGTTTCTGTGAAAGGGAATGATTTTATATTTGGTCTACTGCTTCATAATGATGAGTTGTATCGTGTAAGCAATTTTCAGATCTGCCGTGCAGCCACTTCATGTTTGCTGATACTTTGAAATTTTACTGTACCCACTGAACATTGAAATTTTCCGTCAAGCTTTTCTCGGCTTCTATTGAAGAGATTGATTTTATATTTGATCTGCTGCTTCATAATGATGAGTTGTATCGTGTAAGCAATTTTCAGATCTGCCGTGCAGCCACTTCATGTTTGCCGATACTTTGAAATTTTACTGTACCCACTGAACATTAAAATTTTTCGTCAAACTTTTCTTGGCTTCTATGCAAGGGATTAATTTTATATTTCATCTGGAGCCTGAAAATGATCAGTTGTATCGTGTATGCAATTTTCAGATCTGCCGTGCAGCCACTTCCTGTTTGCCGATTCAATTGCATGCAGCGACGCAGGTCCAGACCCGGTATTGGTCTTGGCTTGTTAGAATAGTACCTTCTTGTGTTTTGACCAATCCGTTGGGTAAAGAGTTTTGGGATGATATTTACACTAAGGCTGTACAGTGCACAGGTTAGTTACCCTGTAATACTGAAGAATCTTCATAACCAGAAAGTGTGACTAACCCTGTGCAATGCACAGGGTTAGTCATACTTTCTGGTTATTAAAAATTGGTAACTGCCATATCACACACTACATGAAAATATACACTGAATAAGGCTGTAAAATGCACAGGATTAGTTGGTTACATGTTACATTGGGTGCAGGAGTCAAGGAACTCATGGAAATACTTATACTGGATTGTGGAAATTTTTTTTATTTTTAAAGTGAATTCCAGAAATGAAATGTATTCTATTTTCAATCAATAGCTTGTTTTAGGTGCATGAAGATAAGAAAGAATAGAGTTGTAAGAAAATTTGTCGCAAACTATAATTCAGAGTCAAAAGCAAAGATTTTCTGAAGTGGGAGAAGACGCAGAAGAGCTAGTTGAGCTATCGGAAAGTCACAGCTTCCCAAATGGGGAAGAAGAGATGTTCGGGTAGCTGGGCTAGGAGTAGGAGAAGGGGAAACTTTTGACTTTGGAGAAACAATAACACTGTCAGAAAACTGTAACAGCTGCAGATATTGTTCATCCCCGCTCAATTATTGCATTCAGTGGCAACTTGTCTGTGTAGGAAGATTACTCAAATAAGCAGAATATTCCAGAAATGAAATATCCAAGTAGTTTTGGAAGCAACACCTCCTTGAATTCTCTCTATCATCAGGTCTCTTGTAAACAGGAGGTCTGATGACAGAAGAGTGAAAAGGTGGAGACACTTGGAAGAATTTTTGGAACATCTCCATGATTTGAAAATTTATGAACCACGGCGACTCGTCCTCATATCATCGGGACGATTTTGAATCAGATTGAGCTCACCTGATGTTGACTTTCTTTCATAACTATACAATAAAGTCTCCGACTAGTCAGCTGATTATCTATCTGTGGGTCAGTTTTTCTTTTTAACTCATGTACTTAAGTCCACTAACACATCTCTGATATCATGATAAAAAATTCTTAATCTTTGAATGTGCTTCTTACTCAGAAGTAATCATTTTTGTCCATAGGGCTGGCATGTCGTCGAGTAACAATCAGGATATCATTCCAAAATGAGTTTGTATACTTTCTTATTCATTATAGCTCTTCCTTGTGCATATGCCAAAGTTTAAAAAAGCCAAAAGGTGCAAGATAATCCAAAATAAAGGTTTTCCATGGTGCCAGTATTGTGGGATCCAAGAGATGTTTCACCCATATTAATTTTAACCCTTCACCTAACCTGAAAAGCAGACGACACTTGCAAAAATAATTCTTGAATAACTAATTTTTTTCATTTTTTGTCTCAAAAACATAGGTCGTTCCAACGAGGGGTCATAACCTATGTTTTTGAGACAAAAAATGAATATTAATTGGCGATTTTTGAGAATAGCGCTGGCCGATTTTGGCCGTTACGTTAGGTAAAGGGTTAAAGTGTAACTGGTCAATTATAGTTCTCCTCTTTATTTTTTCATTTTTATCATACCACAAGATATAAAAATTTTTTTGAATTTCATTGAATTTTAGTTTTGGAGGATTAGGTAGCATCATAAAACAATGTATTGGAATAGGTAGGGCCATGGTTTTGGTAACAGTTGATTTTCCGAATAATGGAAGGTTGAAAAACGACCAGTCATTTATTTGTCCCAGTTGTAATCTGGAGACAATACAATAAAACTTTTACAGTTGTATTTTCTAGAATTGTATTTTCTACCTATTAATATAACTGACGAAAATGAACCATTAGCATTTTAAAAGATGTGGCAATTTGCCAATTGGCAAATTGCCTCATCTTTGGAAATGCTGATGGTTCATTTCAACCCATTTAAAGTCATAACTAGAAAATACAATTCTAGAAAATACAATTGTAAAAGTTTTATGGTATTGACTCCTGGTTGATATTCTCAATCCACTTTTATAATCATAGAACAATGGAGCCCATTTAACCCTTTACCCAACGAATCGCCCGCATCCGCCCGCGTAATATGCAAATTCAGCAGCTGAAAAAATATTATTTTTCGAAAAATTTCAACAAAACCATATCATGTGACCCCTCTGTGGAACGAGTTCATCGAGCTCATTCCAAAGAGGGGCCACATGACATGGTTTTGTAGAAATTTTTGGAAAAAATTTAAAAAATTGTATCTAAAATAATAAATTTTGAAATCGTCTGCATTGGGTAAAGGGTTAATCTCTCACTTGAATTACCTTATTAACCAAGTATAACTTCCAAACACCAAACCATTTACTGTATCTTCTCTACAAATTTGACATGTTACTTGGCCTGTTATTATAGAGCAGACTCCTGTTAATTGAAAACAAAAATCTTGTAATATGTCCAGATTACCCCGACAATCACCATATTCCCCTTAGTTATCATCTTATTTGGTCTCAAGACATCTAAAACAGGCATTTAACCCTTTACCTAACATAGCAGCTAAAAATGGTCAGGAAAATGACCAAAATAAGCCTACCACAGCCTAAAATATCTTACAGATATTTTTATAAAACCTTACAAATATGGATATCATTAGAACTGGCTCATCAAGCCAGTTCTAATGATATCCATATTGGTATGGTTTTAGTTAAAAATTGTGAGAATTTTTTTTTAAAAATCTGAAATTTAATTTATTTTTTTAAAAAGCTGTATTAGGTAAAGGATTAATTAATCGATTATATCTTGTTTGACAGTGCTCAGTAGAACAAAATATAATTAGAATGAATGCTCAGTTTATCACCAGAATTGTGGTGTTGATATTGGCAAAGATGCTGAGAAAGACCTTAAAACAAATAAAGAAATAAAATTAGAATACAGGGAAGTGACCATATCCTTGTTAATTAAATTTTCCTTTTAATTGAATAATTTTCATTGGCAAAGTGGCTATTCATTTAACAGGGTTACACCATACTATTGATGAATCATATTCCTAAATTCTTTTTGTCACGTTTGTTTACTTACATGTACAGGAATACCACAAAACAGGATGTAGGTTGTTTTTTTTTTTTTTTTTTTTTTTTTTTTTTTTTTTTTTTTTTTTACTTTTTATCCCTTTGAACTCTAATGGTATCTTCCATACTAGTTCAGTGGCAACACTTAGAAGAGACCATATTCATTATTTGGGGTAGACCAATCAGTATTTTCAACGTGCAGCCTCGAGGCTGCACGTTGAAAATACTGATTGGTCTACCCCCACAATATTTACTGAACATCCATCCTGTATAATGACGTTATGACGTATCATGTATCTGGGCGGAAAAGCGGCTGCAGGGGTTCAAAGGGTTAATTTTGATACTTAAGAGTGTTTGAGGTGATCTATATTTACTGTTTTCGATTTTAATTTTCGTTCTTAGTTTACATTGCAGCCTTTATATGATATGTGCATGTCCAAAGCGAGATTAAATAAGGAAACTTAAGTCTTCATTGTTGTGTGTATACATATTTTAACAGTGTGTATGAAAAAATCATGTCAAACTGCTGATTTATTGAGTTGTAAGTTTGATTAGATCAATTCCCCTGATTAATTAAGGTTTATAGATTTTAATGCCCTGTGCAGTTGTGAATTATTAAAATCTCTTATCACAAACTGCTGCGTCAGATTGCATATTTGACATTTTTTGAAAGAAATTGGAAATGTATAAAATATAAAATAAAAATTGAAATCCTCATCCTCAACCCTTTACCTAACACGAAAGACAGACGACATGTGCAAACAAAATTCTTGAATAACTTTTTTTTTTCATCTTTTACATCAAAAATAAGCTTATGACCCCTTATTGGACTGAACTCAGGGAGCTCATTACATTGAGGGGTCATAAGCTATATTTTTGAGACAAAAAATTAAAAATATTGAAAATTACATTGTGATTTTTGTGAACAGCGCTGGCCGGTTTTGATCATTATGTTGGGTAAAGGGTTAATCCTTTTCCTACCATAATAGTTGAAACTGGCTAGCACTATTCATAAAAAATTGTCATTCAAATTTTATATGTTGCTGTCATGTCTCAACAACATAACTTAGGGCCCCCTCATAAGAACAAACTTGTTGAGATTGCTTTTCGATGATGGGGTCTCCAGCTATGTTTTTTAGGCAAAAAATGGGAAATACTTAGTTATTCAAGAGGTTTTTTCACAAGTGTCATCTGCTATTTGGGTTGGGTAAAGGGTTAGCTCTTAACCGGCTGAATATTTTCAAGATATTTTTCATAACATCTAGTCATGTGCTGACTTGATGTGATGAAAAATTCACATAAATATAAATTAAGAAATCATTGGTGAAAAAATCAGTTCAATTTTCTGGGAGAAATTTGGATTAACCCTTTACCCAACAAATCGGCCGCATCCGCCCGCGTAATATGCAAATTTAGTAGTTGAAAAAATATTAATTTTCAAACAATTTCAACAAAACCATATCATGTGACCCATTGTTGGAACGAGCTCGTTCCAATGAGGGGTCACATGATATGGTTTTGTTGAAATTTTTTGAAACATTTGAAAAAATTATATTTAAAATAATAAATTTTGATATCGTCTGCATTGGGTAAAGGGTTAAATGTGCCCAAATTATACTTATATAAATGGCAAGAGAAATCCTGTCCTGAACGGAAATACCTGCCAGCTGCATGCAAGGAGTTGAAGGAGATTGTGTGTTACATTCTGAATCTTATCATTTGTGCTTTGTCCTACATGTGGAAGCCAATATCTGGGCACAGATTTTCTCGTGGGAAACAAGTTTTGTTTTTCTCAGATCATAGAACCTGGTAGCAAATGCCTGTGATGCGAGTACTCGAGTGGGGAGCATAAGTTTAAAAGATTGGCTAAGCATGGCTTTATATGTTGCTGTCGTGTCTCATGATATGGTCCTCAATGCTGAAACTGTCGTAAACACCATTAAATAAATGTGCTGAGACTGGACAGAAATGGATCCCATATTTAGTCTTTCATTTAAACCTTTACCCAACCAAATGGTCAAATCGGTTAGAACTATTTGCAAAAATCACCATTCAGTTTTATTTTTTTTATATTTTTTGTCTCAAAAACATAGCTTATGTCCCCTCATTGGAATGCACTCATTGAGCTTGTTCCAATTATGGGTCATAAACTATGTTTTTGACGCAAAAATTGAAAAAAAAAATTGTTATTCAAGATTTTTGTTTGTAATTGTCATCTCCCTTTCATGTTAGGTAAAGGGTTAACTGGTATTGATCGGATTAAAATAAATTAGTTCTACTCATAACATTAAAATACACAACCAGATGCCACAGTAGTTATTCCTAAATAACTAAATGATTTCATTTTTTGATTCCAAAACTTTGCTGATGACCCCTCATTGGACCAAACTTGTTGATATTATTCTGTTCAGGGTCAAAACCTATGTTTTAGAAACAGAAAATGACGAAAGTATCAAAATTTGAAGGGGGTTTACTGTTCACATTGTGCAAAATGATTTGGCTGTTATTCTAAGTAAAGAGTTGAATTATTGTTTTAAATTTATGAATGCTCAGCCATTTAATGAGTAGAGTGCTTAATTATGTTAACATTTGTTTGCTTGTCTTTGCCTTGTTACAATTTATGGTAATTGTAACAAGGTAAAAGATTTCAAGATGAAATAAATTCACCTCCAAGGTAATGAAAACCATATCCATATAAGAATATGAAACCTTCAAGTTGTGGAGCCTGTATATGAGAATGAAGCCCAAATATGGGCTTCCATCACTCAGCCAGTTAACTCTTAGAAGCTGGGAGTCAAGTTTTCTTGCCTGTGATGTAATACGGCAGGTAATCTGGCTGTGACAGTTTGGCTATCTGTGGGCTGAGGAAGAATTGAACTCTGAGCAGATGCTTCTAGTCAAGTGTTGTCTGCCTGAATAGGCAGACGACACTTTACTAGAAGCATCTGCTTTACTGTAAGTTTTTCGCGGTTTGTCATGTTCAATAAATTCATTCTGATTCCCCGGATTCTAAGAGTTAAGAATATGATAATTGTTTACTGATGATTACTGCATGTTAAGAGATGAATCTTGCACTGCACTACCTGTGAAACTCATGGGAATGATTTGTACCTCGCTGTTGAAGGTAATGTAAACTCTTTCAAACAGGCATGCATAAATTGTTGTTTAACGCAAAAGTTGGCAGTCAGGGACTGACCTGAGCATTTAAAAATAAGAGCCTGACTTGGAGCCTACTTTTGAAGTGAAGATGCTGGATTTATAGGAGAGTGCCTATAGGCACTTTAAAACTTTGAATGCTTATTTAGGGGGACCTCCAGATGGGAGCTATCGATTTTCTTCCATTTTCGTCAAAAACGTTGCCATTAGCAACGACCTTCATACTTAGTGCATCAGCATTTTCCTTTGGCATGCCCTACAGGGTGCATTCATGGATGGATCAGTTTGAAACTTCATATGCGAGTTTTGGGTGACTTCTAGATATGAGCTATAGATTTTCCTCCCTTTCCATCAAGAAATGTTGCTGTTAACAATGACAACCTGTTTAGGGTAACCTCTAGATGTGAGCTATTGATTTTTTTCCATCAAAAAATGTTGCTGTCAGCAGTGACATTTAAAATTAGTGCATTTGTGCATATTCCTTTGGCATGCCCTGCAGGGCACATTTATGAATGTATTGCTTTGAAACTTGGTTCAAGTTTGTCCAAACAATGTTGCCATAGCAAGGACCTTTGAACTTGGTGCATTTGTGTGTCAACATATTAATTTGGCACGTTCTCTAGGTCACATTTATGAATAGATTGCTTTGAAACTTGGTATGTGTTTTGACCTCTAGATGGGAACTATTGATTTCGTTTCATTTCCCGAAAAAACTTCATTAGCACCATCCTTTGAACTTTGTGCATTTGTGCAGTAACTTATCCCTTTTGTACTCCCTACAGACAGGGCATATTTATGAATTTCCACCCAAAAAAGAAAAACATTGCCGCCAGCAACAACCTTCAAACTTAGTGCATTAACATTTTCCTTTGGCATGCCTCAGAGGGAAATTTCATCATCGGGTTGTTTTGAAACTTGGTATGCTTATTCAGGGTGACCTAGATTTTCATTTCCGTAAAAAAAACTTTCTGTTAGCAATGACCTTTGAACTTAGTGCATTTGTGCATCAACATTCTCCTTTGACATGGCCTTTGGGGCGCATTTATTGTAGGATTATTTTAGAACTTGGTGTGCTCATTAGGCAAGACCTCTAGATAAGAGCTATTAATTAGCATTCATTTCTGTGAAAAAAGTTGCTGTTTACAGTTACCTTTGAACTTACTGCATTTGTGTATCACATTCTTCAAACTTACTGCATTTGTTTACCACATTGTTCCTTTAGACAGCCCTACAGTTTAGATTTAAAAATGCTTGTGATTTCTCTGACGTTGTGCACACACAATGCTGTTATGTTGAAGTTTCACCAAATAACATTGGAACCTTCAATTTTGCCATCATTCATAAGTGAAAAAGTTCAAATTTGTCATGTTGAGTACAGTGTCATTGACACTTTACTGAATCTTCCCACAAATGCAAGATAGACTTGCCCATCTTGATGTGTACAGTAGTGTGTAAGAGGATACCATTCTGCATATCAGGGGGTCCATTCATATGTTGTGCCTGGAAGAATATATGTATTTTATTTATTGGTGTTTAACTGGTTGAGTGCTAGAAGCCAGCATCATAGCTCCGTTGAAAAATTTTGAAGTCCCTGAGTGCAGTAGTATGATGTCAAATCAACAGCAGGACCAAAATTTATTATATAAAATTGTTTTGTTACAATTTATTGGAGAGTGCCCATTGGCACTCTCCAATAAATTGTAACAAATCATGAATCAGATCTCACTAAACTAAGGCTCCCTTGCCAGTAGCAATTAGGGCTGTCACGAATAATCAATTAATCGATTGTCGATCGATCACGCTGAAATCAATGAGTATTTTTTGTTCTCGAAGAATCGGTAAATTTTACTCTGTTTTCGACTTTTAATAATTAAAAACAAATTTCATGAAAAAACTTGTTTCTGAAGGTAAAAGGTCAAGAACGTCGACGTTAACCCCCAAGAAGACGTTACAAGCATTTGCCTTTTAGGTACATTCAAAGCTTTGATGTGCTGAACTTTTGAACCGTCAGTATAATAATAAAGACTGGTTGGCAGTTGCGAAGTTCGCAACTGACGACCAGTCTTGATTATTGCACTGATGGTTTAAATGTTCAGAACATCAAAGCTTTGAATGTACCTAAAAGAGGATCGTCTTCGGTGTTTACTTGAGGTTGGTCAACTGACATAAACTTTGTTTTTAACGACTTCAAGGAGAGGGAAGGGGTCATCTGGGTATGATTAATCGATTATTATCGATTATCTGCGACGATTAATCGATTACTAAATTCAAAAATCGTGACAGCCCTAGTAGCAATAGAATCTTTGAAAAAATACTCATGTTACAATCACCCTTGAAAAATAATTTAGCACTCTTGCCAGTTAGGGTCGCATATTTCTACACAGTGGCTTATCACGACTGCTACATAGATATCAAGTCAAGACCAGTCGATCGTTTATTCCCATGTTGCCAATTTTAGAGGACTTTCACCTCAGGCATTTGTGACCAGATCCTATTTTACCACAGGAAAAAATGTATATTTTGGAAGATGGAATAATGATATACAAAGATACTATATTGCCGCAACCGCATTGATATTGCCACTATATATTAATAGCTTTTATACTATTTAATATTTTTGTACTCACTCTGTTCTTAAATAGCATTGTTGTGTAAATGTGATGCCTGCTGTTATTATTTTTGTCGAATGTTTTTTTTTAAAACTGCACTTTTATATTAAAAAACAATAAAGCTTTTATGGTTGCGGTGTAACTTCTTTTCTTTGTAATGTTATGCTTGTTGTCTTTCATCACGGTACACTTAATGTGGTGTTGCATTACACAATGCATGTTCCATGGCCCGCGTTGTGTCCTTGGGCAAGGCACTTTATCCTGGTTATCTCTACATGGGGGCACGATGACGCCATGTGCTAAGGCGTACTGCATGTCTATGGTGCACAGGTTTTTCAACTGCTGTAACCCTGCTTAAGCGGCGCTTCAACAGAGTTAGAATGTTGAGGAGCTGACAGTTGCTTGTCGATGCTTTGTGGTTCTCTCCGGATACTCCGGCTTCCTCCACCTGTAAAACTGTCATGGTCACAATTAGCCATTGTGCATAAGTATGTGACCTTAAACACCAATAAATAAATAATGCATGTTCCAAAATTTTGAAGCTCCACATCCAGGGCTGCTTCATGGAAAGCTCAGAGTGGGAGTGTTAAATCCCCTCGGTGTAGGGTACTGCAAATATTCAATCCATTGTTGACATTGATTCAAGATCGACACTGAATCGGCTTCCTCATTCATATATTTTAGCTCACCTAACTGAAAGTCACATCAAAAAAATGCTGAGTCAGCATATTTGCAAAAATTTTAAAAAAAATTTCTCCAGAACCACTGAGCAGAATCTTTTGATATTTGGAAAACAGCATCCATAGGGGGGTGTCAGATAGAAGTTTGTTAAAATGAAGACCATTGGTTCAATATAGGAGCCCAAATTTTTAACTTGGGGCAATATGGGGAATAATCTTTAAAAATCTTCTTCAGAACCACCACTCAGAATCTTTTAATGTTTAGTGCCAGTATACACCGTTATGAGGGTCAGATCAAGTCTCTCGGTTAATATATTGGCTTACTATGGGATGGGGGGGGGGGGGGGGGGGGCTTGAATTTTAATTTTTTTAGTTCAGTGTGGGGGATAATCTTTAAAAATCTTCAGATCCACCAGTCAGAATCTTTTGATATTTGGTATACCACATCCTTAGGGAGGCTAGATCTCATTTTGTGCAAACCAAGACTCTGGGTTAAAGGCCTATATAAGTAGTGAAATTTTGTTTATTTTGAAAATTCTCACCTCTGATATTCCTTCAATTCAAATTAAATATACACAAAATGTACATCGAAATGAAGGTTGGGATGTATAGAACACGAAGCACATGTGTAATCAACTCATAGAGTCGACTGCAGTGTAGGCCCCACTGGTTCCTGGAAGACTGCTGCCGTATTCGCACCAGAACTGATAATTTAATAATATTTCACGAAAACAACTTGTGACCAAATGTGCTTTACATATCCAAGAACAAAGCTAGGGGATAAAAAGTCTTCAAAACATGGCGACAGAGCTGCATTGAGGGAAATTCGAAAGCCTTTGTTTTTGTTTACGAATGAGTATACTTTCAATTTCCGGTCGACGTCATCGGAGAGAAAAAGCATGTAAAAACAACGCCGTCTAAAATCAGATAATGAAAAAGATCGCCTTCATACAGTATACTGTTATTAGATAGAGATTGCACAGTTGCCATATTCAATGCAAGGTATCATGATACCTGTTGAAATTTCTTAGAATTACGATTTTGTTTTTTGATGGAAATTCGTGGTAACGAGTGATTTGCGCTTGTCTGTCGAGCATGGAAACCATCTTCAATAAAAAATGCAGACAGTGTTGTCCTTTTCCAAAATGCAGACCTATCGCTGTATTTGAAAGTGTTTTGAATGCCTAGCTTTGTTCTTGGATATATGAAGCACATTTGGCTACAAGTTGTTCTGATGAAATATTATTTTATTATCAGTTCTGGTGCAAATACGGTAGCAGACTTCCAGGAACCAGTGGTGCCTACAGTCGACTCTTTGAGCAGTCGGGCACAACCACCAATCGGGCTATTATAGTTAGATCGAACTATAATAGATCGTTCGGTCTATACTTTTTGACTCAAAACGACCTTTTTTCCCAAAAACTTTTGTTGCCCAAAAAGTCGCATCAAACCGCCACCAAAAATCAAGACTTCATAACTGTTTCAACATTTGTCAACAAAAAAATTCGAATTCCACTGTTGCAACAATAAGTAATTTGATTTTTAAAATATATATTTTGACGGTGTTTAGACTTTATTTTGTAAATAAATCATGTTTTAGGCTTCTCTTCCTGTCAATTTCACTCACCCGGTCGCTTCAAGATCACAACAACAGGATCTGATGAATACGCGTGCTCAAGGTTCAGTCAATGTAGGTATAATCTCGAGTATTAGGTAACCGTGCACGTCAGCATTACATATTTGATATCCTTAACAGTGAAAAAAACCGAAATAACTAAAAGTCGCCCCAACAGGGTCTTTAGAAAGAAAATGTTGTTTAGGTTTTTTCTTGTTTCGATGTTCGTTGTTATATGTTTAGTAATAGTTACAACTATCGTTATTGAAAATGAAAGAAATGTGACTACTGAAGAAATTTGTTGAATCTTAGTCTTGTGTGAATCAATCTTTATTTCAATAACCTATAAAACAGTTATTAATGACATTTGGATTGTCAGTTGTGAATACTATCTGTTATTTACTTTTATGTGAATATTTTAATGTGCTATGTCAGTAAGAACAATTAAA
This sequence comes from Pictodentalium vernedei, assembly GCA_031216915.1. Taxonomy (NCBI): domain Eukaryota; kingdom Metazoa; phylum Mollusca; class Scaphopoda; order Dentaliida; family Dentaliidae; genus Pictodentalium; species Pictodentalium vernedei. Next base: position 492,836,645 of record CM062294.1, on the reverse strand, counting down.
TGACCATAAAATTCTCCAGTTTGATATTCCATCAATATAAATTAAATATATACGAATTCTACACATATATAACACACAAAATATATGCAATCAACTTGGAGTTGGAAGTCTGTTACCACATTCATACCAGAGCAAATAATCAAATAATATTTGGCGAGAACAGCTCGTGTCTAAATACACTTCAGATATCCAAGACAATGCTAGGAAAGTAAACTTCTCAAAATAAAACGACAGAGCTACACGTGAGTTAATTCACAAACTCTAGGCTTCATTTTGTTTTCTAATTGTTTACTACATCTCTGTCAAGGTCAACTGACTCGAACTCAGACCAAGACTACTCTTAGGATAATAAGAAAGTTAGAATTGGAAATTCTATCAATCACTTAAGCATAACCAAAGCTCTCACATGATATGCCCTTATGCCAACTGGGTTTATAAGGTTTCTCATCGTTTAGTACCCTGGGAGTTTCATAGCCGATTGGATGTTTGGTACCAATATCTTCAGGCGTTTCGTACCCCATTCTCTTGACATTTTGTGTCCACAATAGTACGTATGTCGTATCCTGTTGATAGACACTTCGTACCATACCCTAGCTGCTAACACTGGGGAGGTTTTATCCCTATTGCGCTTTTCAGATCCTCATTTGTACTCGGATATTTCCATAAAGTATTCCATAAACGGCCTTATTAAATGTCAGTGCATTGTTTTTATTAATAATCAGGACACAATGTTTATATTTTTAAATGGCAGTGCTTTATTAAACCAGTGACAAACTATACCTAGGACCCACAATAGTAGAAAGTCTAGTCATCAATAGAGGCAGGCCATTCTTGCCTAAATATTATCTTGAAATACCTCCAATGGAACCCATGAACAACTGTAATGTTCATAGACAGACTACACGTGTCAATGAGGGCTGCAATGGGTTCAGTAAAATAAATCTTCAAGAGGTAGTAGACTCTACATGCGCGAGGACCTACAAAAGAATCTCGCATTCAAACTTTTCACATTATGTACCTACCATGACAGGTGATATTGTTATTTTGCACCGAGTTATAATTTTTATGGACGTGTTGACTATTAAAAAAGCAAAATCTCTACTAGCTTAAACCGAAGGTTTTAATAGGACCGGGACACAGTGCTATGTCTGGTTAGTTCCGAGGAAAATCGAGTAAGACATGAGTAAGAAAAACCGCCAAAACTAAGCTTTTCATTAATTTTCACCCAAAAACTCAATATTACACGTAATAATGAACAGTATTGACAATTTAAATGCCATTAATGACTTTTTGCGGGTTATTTAAGGAAACAAAGGTTGATTCACACAAGACCAAGATTTAATACATTTCTTCAGTAGTCACATTTCTTTCATTTTCAATAACGATAGCTGTGACTATTATTAAAAATATAACAACGAACATCTAAACCAGAAAAAACCTAAACAACAATTCTTTCTAAAGAATCTGTTGGGGCGACTTTTAGTTATTTCGGTTTTTTTTTCTGTTAAGGATGATCAAATGTGTAATGCTGAAGTGCACGGTTACCTAATACTCAAGATTATACCTACATTGACTGAACCTTGCGCACGCGTATTCATCAGATCCTGTTATTGTGAAGTTGAAGCGACCAGGTGAGTGAAATTGACAGGCACAGGAGCATAAGATAAGATTTATTTACAAAATAAAGTCTAAACACCGTAAAAAATATATATTTTAAAAATCAAATTACTTATTGTTGCAACAGTGGCATTCAAATTTTTTTGTTGACAAATGTTGAACCAGTTATGAAGTCTTGATTTTTGGTGGCGGTTTGATGCGACTTTTTGTGCAACAAAAGTTATCTGGGAAAAAGGTCGTTTTGAGTCAAAAAGTATAGACCGAACGATCTATTATAGTTCGATCTAACTATAATAGCTCGATTGGTGGTTGTGCCCGACTGTTGAGTTGATTACATATGTGTTTCGTGTTCTATACATCCCAACCTTCATTTTGATGTATAATTTGTGTATATTTAATCTGAATGTAAGGAATATAAGAGGTGAGAATTTCAAAATAAACAAAATTCCATTACTTATATAGGCCCTTAATATTTGGATTCTCTATTAGAGTCCAAATTTTAGCTTAGTCCAATAAGAGGAATAATCTCTCACACTCTTCTTCAGAAACACAAGTCGGAATCTTTGGATATTTGGTATACAGCATCCTTAGGGAAGTCAGATCTACGTTTGTTCAAATAAGTCTTTGGGTTAATATTTGGGCTCCCTATGGAGCCCAAATTTTAACTTAGTCCTGTATGAGGAATTGTCTTTAAAACTCATCTCCAGAATCATTTAAAATATGGCAAACAGAATCCTTACAGGGGATGGATTCAGTTTATTCAACTCATGTCCATTGTTTTGATAATGTGTACTCACAATAAAGATTTTCTGCTTTCTGCCTCAACAGCTCAACCTGTGCTGTCCACCATTTGCACATCCTTTTTTCATTCACTCCACATCACATGACTGTCATGCTCACTGGACAGGTTGTGGTTGTTCCCCTTGATAGTTTTTCAGTCTCCTGAGTTGTTTCCCTTGATATGCAAACCAGTTGAGATGACAGCACAATGAACAGTTTATCAGTCTCCTGAGTTGTCTCCCTTGATGTGCATAATAGTTGAGATGATTGCATAAAACAGTTTGTATTGGCTTAACTTCAACACTAACAATTCCCCTTTCTCTTTTTACATTTTAAAATTCTTGAATGTTCTCTACACTATGTACACAATTATATACACACTCCAAGTGATAGTTTTATTTTACAAGGAGCTTTTCTCCAGCACTCTGAGTAGTGCTAGAGGTGATGCACCTTTCTTTGAGAGGCAATCAGCTAGCTGGGACAGAGATTTATTCCAGTTGACCTCATAAATTTGTCTGTTGCGAATTAACTCTCTGATCCCATTTATATCCATACAAAGTCTCTTTTCACAGACATAATTTGTAGATTTTAAGGCATGATGAAGAGAATGATTGTCAGTGACATATTCCAAACAAAGAATATTAGATTTAACTGATCCTGTCATTATTTCAGAGTAAAGTTGACTTAAAAAAAACAGCTGTGGCAATGCTGTCTGCCATGGCAAGTGTTTCAGCTGATAATGTGCTTCGAACTATTCTTCGTATTCCTCTAGACTGCCAAGCTGTAGGAACAACAGTTTCATCATCAGTCAATACAATGAAGTGGCCTCCTTGACTTCCTCCATCATGCAGATTCCCAAAAGATGCATCACCGTTTACTTTAATTTTCAGCTTTTCAGGATATCTAAACGTTTTGAAATATAAATGAACTGATTCTGACTTTACTTTTCTAATAGTCTTGTTAACTTCAAGAAGAGTTTTTACAGTAGAACATTTTAATTCAGAAGACAAAACTGTTGCATTAAACATGACATCTGGTCGAGTTTGTATGGCAACCCATAAGACCTGTCCAAGTTTTGAACGTAGTACTTTACTTCATCAATTGTCATCAAACCAAAAGAATAAAGCCGGGTCTAGTGCAGAAACTTTCCCACCAGCATTTTGCATGAGACTTCTGACTCTTTGATTCCAACAGAATGAAGCATCTGTTAAGCCATATACGCATTTTTTTAAGAGCCACACTCCATCTGAAAAAAGATTCTTTTGGAGGTTTGAGATCCTTGAAGAAAGGCAGCCTTTTTATCCATCAATCGCGAGTTCCATCCTCTCTGTATCATAACTGATAACACAAGTTGCAAGGAATCCTTACCACGTCTGAAAATAAACAGTCTGACATTTGCAGAATGAGGACCCCAGAGGGTGAATTTGATAATGCTATCCCAAAAAGTGTGCCCATTTATCCTCTGGGTACCTCTTTCTGTTTAGTTTTGAGACTCTGATTCAGATTGAGGTTCACAAAGGGTAAATTTAGTGATGCTACCCTGCTATGCAGGGTAGCATCACTAAATTCACTCTCTGAGGACCTCATTTTGCAGATGACAGTCTGCTTATTTTCTGGCTTCATCCTTACTGCATGTTGAAGAGTCCTTTTCTACATTAGTAGCTCAACTTTGGCGAAGCCAAATTTGAGCTTATGCCATGGCCAGTCGTCTGTCTGGCCGTCAACAATTCAATACGGTTCGGGCTAGAGGCCGTATTTACGAAACTTCTTGGGTACCTTTGTTATGACTGTGGGACAAGAACGAGTGTTTTGGGGTCTGATCCGAAATTCAAGTTGGCTGCTGGCAGCCATTTTGTACAAAATTAGGTGCAATCAGATTTTTGCACAGAACTTCCATATGAAAGTGCTGATTTGAATAATTTTTTGTATGAATGTTTAGTTCCATGGGATACATCACATATAATACTGGGTTTTTTCTCGTGCGTAAATTATGCAAATTAGACTAACTTTGATGTATTTAGTGTTACTTTCAGCACTGTAAGTGCAAATGCCAATACGGCTCGGGCTAGAGGCCGTATTTATGAACCGATCTTTACGAAACTTCTTGGGTACCTTTGGTATCACCGTGGGACGTGAACGAGTGTTTTGGGGTCCGGTCTGAAATTCAAGATGGCCACTGGCAGCCATTTTGTACCAAAATTAGTGCAATCAGTTTTTTGTACAGAACTTCTGTATGAAAGTTCTGATTTGAATAAATCACTTAATACAGGTTTTTTTCTCCTGCAAAAATTATGCAAATTAGATGAACTTTTGATTTATTCAGTGCTACTTATATACAGTGCACATGTCTGTATTTATGAACCGATCTTCACGAAACTTCTTGAGTACCTTTGTTATCACCTTGGGATGAGAACGAGTTTTTCTGGTTGCGATCCAAAATTCAAGATGGCTGCCAGTGGCCATTTTGTACCGAAATTAGGTCCAGTCAGTTTTTTTGTACACAACTTCTATACGGCTCAGGCTAGAGGCCGTATTTATGAACCGACCTTTACGAAACTTCTTGGGTACCTTTGTTATCACCGTGGTACGAGAACGAGTGTTTTGGGGTGCAGTCCAAAATTCAAGATGGCCACCAGCAGCCTTTTCGTACCAAAATTAGTGCAATCAGTTTTTTTTGTACAGAACTTCTGGATGAAAGTTCTGATTTGAATAAATTTTTGTAGGAATGTTTAGTAACATGGAATACATCACATATAATACAGCTTTTTTTCTCGTGCAGAAATTATTAGATGAACTTTGATTTATTCAGTGCTACTTATACACAGTAAGTGCATATGTCAACACGGCTCGGGCTAGAGTCTGTATTTATGAACTGATCTTCACAAAACTTCTTGGGGTACCTTTGTTATCATCTTGTGACAGGAACGAGTGTTTTGGGGTGCCTTTGTTATCACTGTGCTATGAGAACAAATATTTTGGGGTTCAGTCAGACCCACTCTGGGACTCAAAGATTTCTTTTCTAGTTTAGCATCTGACTGTCACCCACCTTTACAATACTTTACCTATACATTTGTTACAGGCAACGGTCAGTATTTATGTACAGACCGTTACAATACTTTACATGTACCTTTGTTATCAGGTCATTACCTAGATGCTTGTCATTGCTGTGTCACATACTATACATGTTCATGTCTTAAACAAGTTGAGCTACAGTGTCATTGACACTTTCATTTTAAGAGCCACACTCCATTTGAAGAAGATTCTTTTGGAGGTTTGAGATATACTTCTCTTGTTAACCGAGATCCTTGTAGAAAGGCAGCTTTTATTTCCATCGATCACAGGTTCCATCCTCTCTGTATCATAACTGATAACACAAGTTGCAAGGAATCCTTACTGCATGTTGGAGAGTCCTTTTCTACATTATTTTTATCAATATCTTCAAATCCACGAGCTACTTAACGAGCCCTTTTCATTTGTTTTCCATCAGATTCTTTACTAGTACAAATCCATCTTGTCGAAATACAATGCTGTCCAACATCAGGTACTTCTTCATAGACCTCAAAGTCTTTCCATCTTTGTAGTTTTAGTAACTTTGCATCATTGAAAGAAATATTTTCTGACACCATTACTTGTTCATCATCAGAAGTTTCAACAGATGTGGATGGCTCAATAGACTTCAAGTTTTGTAAGGAGCTGATATTCATGGATTGTTTTGTTCCAAAAAGTCTTTCTGGCTCTTGATCAGGCCTGAAAATAAGCAATCTGACATTTGCAGAATGAGGTCCCCAGAGGGTGAATTTGATGATGCTATCCAATACAGTGGGCCATTTTATCCTCTTGGTACCTCTTTCTGTTTAGTTTTGAGACCCTGATTCAGATTGAGGTTCATAGAGGGTAAATTTAGTGATGCTACCCTGCTGTGCATCGCTGAATTCACCCTCTGGGGACCTCATTTTGCAGATGACAGTCTGCTTATTTTCTGGCTTGCTCTTAATATTCCACATTGTACCAATGCTTGTATTTTCCACTAGCTTTGCCTGCACGAGATAAAACTTTTACAAAACACTGACCATCATCACTGTCATATGACAAATACTGTTCAACTTTGGGTGAGATAACAGATTTTTCCACATTTGAGTTCTCCAAGTCTAAAAGTATATCTGCAGAGGTTTCAATATCTGGCGAAGAATTGTTCGGTATATGTGTATTATTTCTTCTGAATCATCTTGCGTGATGGTTTCTCTCAGGTTTTTATTTATCGGATCAAAACTGACTATCATCAATGTCATTATCTCCTGGTAAACATGGTATTTTTACCAGGAGATAATGACATTGATGATTCATTTTTTGTCTCAAAAACATAGGTTATGACCCCTCGTTGGATCGAGCTCATTCCAACAAGGGTCATAACCCATGTTTTTGATACAAAAAATGAAAAAAATTAGTTATGGCCTAAAAAAAATTAAAAATGTGTTTCTCAGGCCCTCCCACATGGTCCTTTTGGCTATCGCATGCTCTCTTTTTATAACCAATGTAAACTTTAAAAAAAATTAAAGTTGAAAAAAATTGATAAATTTGTCCCTTGAGTTCAAGAAGGCTTTGCAATGCTTCAGCATTGCAAAGCCTTCCTGCACTCAGGGGATGAAATACACCATCATCCATGCTATTCTGTAGATTATGAGGTCTAAAACATAAACCAATAACATGAACTTTTGATGGCAAAGAAATAATTACAGAAATAAAAAATAAAATAAAAAACTGCTCGCCCGCATGCAATTTTACAAATAATGGCCTGAGAAACAGATCAATTTTGTGTGGCCTATTCAAGAATTTTTTTTGCAAGTGTCATCTGCTTTTCATGTTAGGTAAAGGGTTAAAGACTCTTTGCAAAGAAGTAATGGAATATCACAAGGCACAACTTCAGTCACAATGCTACATTTTGAGTTACCAGTTACAGCAGGTTCAGACCACCGAAGTTAAGCAACGTCGAGCGCAGTTAGTAGTTGGATGGGTGACCATTTCAGCGACTGATTCGTGCTCCCACGTTGTGTCCTTGGGTAAGACACTTAACCCTGATTGCCTACATGGGGGCACGATGACGCTGTGTATTAAGGCGTACTGCACGTCGATGGTGCGCATGTCTTCAACCAATCTAACCCTGCCTGTGCCGCGGTGCAGAGTTCAGAGTTACGATGTTGGAGAGCTGACAGCTGCTCATCGTTTCTCTCTGGGTACTCCGGCTTCCTCCACATGTAAAACTGTCACTGACATGATATGACCCTGGCTGTTGTTGTGTCATTGAACCCTAATACAAAAAAAAAAAAAAAAAAATTACAGCAGGTATTTTCACACTTTCCAAAGACTGGACCTGAACTCCATCTCCAAATCTAGACTCTTGTGAACTCACCGATCGTGATACTGAATCCTGATCAATATCCGTCAAGAGTACTTATGTAATTTTCTAGCCACTTTTGTCGACAGACAGTCCTAGTACATGCAATATCTATGACAGCAGTACCGTATGATTCTACAATGAATATTTCATTCTTTCCAATATCACCACTTGATAATGTGATATCTACAGATTCGTGGCTCAGTAGGTAGAGGTGCATGCTGCAGGCCGAGAGGTCCTCGGTTCGAATACCACCTGCAGCAACTGCGTTGTGTCATTGGGCAAGACACTTCATCTCCATTGCCTGCATGGGGGCATGGTGGCGTTGTGTACTATGGCGTACTGCACATCGATGGTGCACTTGTCTTCAACCAATGCTTTCCCTGCTTGTGTGGAGTTAGTATGTTGGGGAGCTGACAGTTGCTCGCCGTTGCTCGGTGGTTCTCTCCAGGTACTCCGGCTTCCTCCACCCGTAAAACTGTCACGGTCATGATTAGCCATTGTGCATAAATATGTGACCTTAAACATCAATAAATAAATAAATTTACAGATTCAGGTTGAGTTTGTTCAGCACTATTGTGGTATGCTCTTTGACGCCTCTGTGTACATTGCCTTGCACAATGATAAATACTACCACATATGGCACACTTGGTAATATTCCCAAATCTGTCAACTGGATTGGTGTTTGCAGTCCTCCTTGAAACATTACGTGAAGTTCTTCTGAATTGGTTTTGTTGTCCAGTGACACAAACACTTGACATGTATTGCTTCTGCACCATGTGTTTCACCACTGTCGTAAACATCACTGAATATTCTCTTCAAGGCTGATTTCATCATTTCAAATGAGATTTCTTGACATGCTGTCAATGCCAATTGACGATCTCTTGAAGAGAGATTTGAATTATCTAACAGTTTAACCCTTTACCCAACATAACGGCCAAAACCGGCCAGCGCTATACTAAAAAATCGCCAATTAATTTTCATTATTTTTTTCACTTTTTGACTCAAAAACATAGGTTATGATCCCTCATTGGAACGAGCTCGTCGAGCTCGTTCCAATGAGGGGTCATCACCTATGTTTTTGAGACAAAAAATAAAAAAAATTAGTTATTCAATAATTTTTTTTGCAAGTGTCTGCGTTTCATGTCAGGTAAAGGGTTAAAAGCCAATACAGGAGAGGGTAACTTCATATAATTCTTTGATTTGTTGTATCGGTGTTCAAACTCCTGTATATAAGCAGATATTGTCATGTCGTCACTCCTGTGAAAACTTTCAAAGTTTGAATAACCTTCATTTGCCGAGTCAATTTGATCTTTTTTAAAGGCTTTGTCAAATTTTTCCAACAGAATCAACATCCCATTATCTTTGGCAAGTTCAGCAGCTGGTATTTCCAAGGCAATTTCCCTGGCCTTTCCAGAAAGTGAAAGCACAACAGCCAAAGCTTGTTTCTTTAAGGGCCTTTATAAGTAATGAAATTTTGTTTATTTTGAAAATTCTCACCTCTGATATTCCTTCAATTCAAATTAAATTTACACAAAATGTACATCAAAATGAAGGTTGAACAAGATGTATAGAACAAGAAACACGTGTAATCAACTCACAGAGTCGACTAGGCACCACTGGTCCATGGAAGTCTGCTACCGTTTTCGCACCAGAACTGATAATTTAATAATATTTCCCGAAAACAACTTGTGGCCAAATGTGCTTTACATATCCAAGAACAAAGTTAGGGGATCAAAATTCTTCAAAGCACGGCGACAGAGCTCAATGGGGGTAAATTCCAAAGCCTTTGCTTTTGTTTACGGTTTGAATATACTTTCGATTTCCAGTCGACGTCATCAGACGGAAAAAGCATGTAAAAACATCGCCGTCTAAAAATCAAATAATGAAAAAGATCGCCTTCATACAGTATACTGTTATTAAATAGAGATTGCACAGTTGCCATATGCAATGCAAGGTGTCATGATACCTGTTGAAATTTCTTAGAATTACGACTTTGTTTTTCGATGGAAATTCGTGGTATTGAGTGATTTGCGCATGTCTGTCAAGCATGGAAACCATCTTCAATAAAAATGCAGACAGTTTTGTCCTTTTCCAAAATGCAGTCATATCGCTGCACTCGAAAGTGTTTTGAATGCCTAGCTTTGTTATTGAATATCTGAAGCACATTCGGCCACGAGTTGTTCTTGCGAAATATTATTTTATTATCAGTTCTGGTACGAATACGACAGCAGACTTCCAGGAACCAGTGGTGCCTGCTGTCAACTCTATGAGTTGATCACATATGTGTGTCATGTTCTATACATCCCAACCTTCATTTTGATGTATAATTTGTGTATATTTAATCTGAATTTAAGGAATATGAGAGGTGAGAATTTCAAAATAAACAACATTTCATTATCTATATAGGCCCTTAAGTCCAAGTCAGTCACCAATTGCCACATTTCCAGCTCATTTCTCCAGTTTTCATAAGAAGTATGAGCATCCAAGTTGGGAGAAATCTTGTAGTTTTGTTTAGCCACCCTTTCCTCTGCTCTGCTACCAATGATAATGTGTACTCACAATAAAGATTTTCTGCTTTCTGCCTAAACTGCTCAATATGTGCTGTCCACCATTTGCACATCCTTTTTTCACTCACTCCACATCACGTGACTGCCATGCTCACTGGACAGGTTGTGGTTGTTCCCCTTGATAGTTTATCAGTCTCCTGAGTTGTTTCCCTTGATATACATTCCAGTTGAGATGACAGCATGATGAACAGTTTATCAGTCTCCTGAGTTGTCTCCCTTGATATGCATAATAGTTGAGATGGTAGCATTGTGAACAGTTTGTATTGGCTTGGCTTCAACACGAACAGGTTAATAATTGGGCTCTCTAAGGGAGCCCAAATTTTATCTTAGGGCAATATGAGGAATAATCTTTTAAACTCTTCTTCTTCAGATCCACCTGTCAAAATCTTTTGATATTTGGTATACAGCATCCTTAGGGAAGTCATATCTAAATTTGTTCAAATCAAGTCTGGGTGAATATTTGGGCTCCCTGTTAGAGCCCAAATTTTAACTTAGTCCAATATGAGGAATAATCTTTAAAAATCTGATTCTTGAGTTACAATCAGAATGTTTTGATATTTGGTATACGACATCCTTTGAGGGTTCAGGTTCAGTTTGTTCAAATAAAGTCTGTGTGTTGATATTTGTGTTCCTTATGGTGGGCTAGTTTTAACATAGTGCAAAATTGGTAACATTTTCAAAATCTTTTTCTCCAGAACCACCATTCAGAATCTTTTTGATATCTGGTATACAACATCCTTCAAGTTAAGTCCCTAGGTTGATATATTTGTTTAAGGTCACATATTTCTGCACCATGGCTAATCATGAACACCTAGTTTGATATAAAAAATCACCTGGCATGGACACCAGAGTTATAAATAATTAAATAACTTCATTCCTCTGTTGTGTTAACTAGCCATAGATGCTAATTAAATCCTTCTTTATACAACTATGGTCAGATGAGTGCCTCAGGCCCCATGGGGCCTCCTCTTGTTTTTTTTTCTTCATTTTTTCAATCAGATGTCCATGCTTGAAAATCTGCAGAAATATATACTTGAATTCCCATAACCAAGCATAATTGTAAATACAATATCATAATAATTTTCCTGGATTACAAGTTACATTGTTACAGCAGTACTTACAAAGTGGATCCCAGGAATCCTGCACTTCACTATGTTAGTACATGTATTGTTGTGTAGCCTTGTAACATGTGACCTCTGCACTCTGGTTCTCATGCTACCTGCAGCATGCACCGGCTACAAGGATATCCATGGTCATTTGGTAAACTAACTAGTGCTTTCACAAAAATTGTTTTGGACTGTTTCTGATTAATTCGGATTCAATGTCAGTGTCGACATCAGAACCCCATTTGAATTCGAGGATTGAAATTTAAATTTTCAGGTCCGAACTTCAGTGATAGTTACAGTTTAGGCTAGTCACAGGATTGCTGAGATGAAAGTGAAGATTCAGCTAATACATGCTTATGTTATGCTTAGCTCCCCACATGTGTGTGAACTGATAGAGAGCTAACTTATTTTTGGCCATAAAATCTTGTACACATGTCATTGCCTTGTTACAATGTATGGGAGAGTGTCTGTGGGCACTCTCCCATAAATTGTAACAAGGCAAATCCTTACAGGCTAAATAATATCACAACAAACATAATACAAAGCACATCCACGGGATATGAAACCTTAAAGTTGTGGTACCTGCACTTCAGAATAAAGCCCAAATATGGGCTTAATAGCAAATATCAGTGGTTATGCTCAAATTAGTTTACTTACTGTTTGGTATACACCCCCCCCCCCCCTTCCACTCCCCACCCATCACCAATAATGTACACATCCAATCATTATGTATGTTATGAGATTTATTTATTTACTGGGGTTTAATGATACTTTTGACAGCCAGGGTCACCTCATATCGGACAGTTTTATGGGTGGAGGAAGCCGGAGTACCCTGAGAGAACCACCGAGCAATGGCGAGCAACAGTCAGACTCCCCAACATACTAACTCCACACAAGCAGAGTTAGCATTGGTTGAAGACAAGCACACCATCGACTTGCAGTACACCTTAGTACACATGGGCAATGGGGTGAAGTGTCTTGCCCAAGAACACAGTGCAGTTGCCGCAGGTGGGATTCGAACTGAGGACCTCTCGGCTTGTAGCCTGCACCTCTACCTGCTGAGCCGCCACGCCCCCTTGTTATGAGATGAATCACTAACTTGTATGAAGGCCAGTAGTAATGGGTGGCTCCTTGGTTACAGCATTGGACTTCAGATCAAAAGGTTGCAGGAAACTTCAGAATGAAAGACTGTAGGTTCGATCCAGACCTGCATCACTTGTGTTGTGTCCTTGAGCAAGATATTTAATCCAAGTTCTCTCAGGGGACCAGAAGTGGAGAGGTGCTGTTTACTGTGGTAATCAAGTTCTGTTTTATTGGTAAAATAGGACCCCATAACTAATGCCTGGGGTGGAAGTCCTCTAAAGTGGGCAACATAGTTACAGTGGAGCCCACTTAATTGGATATCTCTTAACTGAAAAACCCTGTTAATTGAATATAATTTCCCAACACAAAACCATTTACCATACCTCCAGTACACATTAGACCTGTTAACTGAATGTAAGTTGTAGAGTAAACTCCTGTTAAATTGAATAAAAAATCTTGTAACCTGTTGAGAAATTACTCTGTCTCTCTCTAGTTTTCCTTTGTTTATAGACCTATTGGGCCTGAGTACATCCAATACAGGCATTGAATCTATTATATCTTGTTTGACAGAGCTCATGGAGGTCTGTCAAACAAGATATAACAGAATAAATGCCAAGTTTATCTCTACAATACAGGAAAGTGACACAATCCCTGTTGATTGAATACTCCTGTTAACTGAATAAATTTCATTGGCAAAGTGGCTATTCAATTAACAGTTTACTGTGGTAAACAAGTTCTGCTTCACTGGTAAAATAGAACTCTGTAACCAATAGAAAAGTTTTGGAAATGTCATAAATTTTATAAATACATGATTGTCACACAAAATGCTGTGACAACTGAATACATAAGTAAGGTTGTTGTTTTTTCACACCGATCATTAAAATTGAAAAATTAACTTACTAAACAGAAACAATAGAATGACTTTTTATACAAAGTTAGCTCCCTTCATCAATTCAGTTAAACACTCTTTGTTGTGTTATACCTGCAGTTTAGTCAATATTTGAAGTCCGAGCATCGTGACCGTAACACTGATCGGTATCTATTGGTTTCAACCAATTAAATGCTGTAAAAATTAATAAGCAAATAATTAGGGTTGGTACCCGGCCAACTGATAGTGATGTCTTGTTGGCAATGAAGAAAACGCAGCAATTTTCCAGTTGAAGAGTGCTTTTAGTTCAATTTTTGTGTAGACTGGTTGTTACATGGGAGGTGTGTGATAAATACAGAACCACACATACGTTTGAATGGGTTAAGAATTATCGCACGAGATTGCTTTGGCCCAGGATATCACTCGAGCCAAAGGCTCGAGTGATATCTTGGGCCAAAGCAATCTTGTATATTTACCAACTATGTAGCTTTAACCTTTTACCTAACATGAAAAGCAGACGACACTTGCAAACAAAATTCTTGAATAACTTATCTTGTTCATTTTTTGTCACAAAAGAGGGGTCATAACCTATGTTTTTGAGACAAAAAATGAAAAAAATAATGAAAAGTAACAAGAGATTTTTGTGAATAGCGCTGGCCGGTTTTGGCCATTACGTTGGTTAAAGGGTTAACTCTTAACCTGTTGAGTATTTTTAAGATATTTTTTATCAAAGCCATGCAACTTCTTTTGGATTCAAGGTTGTTCAAAGAAAGTTTCTAGGTCAGTATTTGGACTCACCATGGAGTAACCCAATTTTGGGCCCCACCTGATATTTGGAATGCAATAATATTGGGTGATAATGTACTTGATTCATGCAACACCATGGGAAGTCCCAAGCTGAAAATAGATAAATTTTTATATGCCCTTATTTCCAAAATTGCACCGAACAAAGATTTGTTATTTGATAAGAAGCTTCTTAAAACCAGAAGAATCAAAACTTGCTATCAGTTGTGTCATGGAGTGCCGTATAGGGACACCCACTTTAACCATTTACCTAATGTATCGGTTGCATCTGCCTTTGCAATGAACATTCAACAATTGAAAAAAATTATTTTTAAAAAAATTTCAACAAAACCGTATCATGTGACTCCTCACTGGAACGAGTTCATTGAGCTCATTCCAATGAGGGATCATATGATATAGTTTTGTTAAATTTTTTTTCAAAATTTAAAAAAAATAAAATTTAAAACTAGAGATGTGATTTCCCAGATGGGCCTGTTCACACCCCCCTCCACCAAGGTTATTCTAAGACAAAAAGGGGCACAACTCTGGCCAAAAAAAAGTCTGATCAAAACTATAATAGCAGGTGCACAGGTTCCCATGGGAGTGAACGTCCATACTAAGTTTCAAAGAAATCGACCCATAAACATCTGAGAAAATCTCCAGACAAAATTCAGGCATTCTAAGACAAAAAGGGGCACAACTCTGGCCAAAATAGTCTGATCGAAACTATAATAGCAGGTGCACAGGTTTCCAAGGTAGTGAACATCCATACTTAGTATCAAAGGAATCAACATATAAACATTTGAGAAAATCTACAGACAAAATTCAGGCATTCTAAGATGAAAAGGGTCCATAACTTTGGCAAGAAAAAAAGATCTAGTCAAAACTATAATCGCAGGTGCACAGCTTCCCATGGCAGTGAACATCCACACCAAGTTTCAAAGTAATCGACCCATAAATGTCTGAGAAAATCTCCAGACAAAATTCTGGGCAATTCAGGCATTCTAAGATGAAAAGGGGTATAACTCTGCCATGAAAAGTCCGACCAAACTATAATCGCAAGTGAACAGGATCCCATGGTAATGAACATCTATACCAATTTTCAAAGGAATCACAACCCATAAACGTCTGAGAAAATCTCCGGAAAAAATTCTGACATTCCAAGACGAAAAGGGGAATAACTCTGGCAAAAAACATTTGATCGAAATTATAATCGCAGTTGCACAGGTTCCTGTAAACAACCGTACCAAGTTTCAAAGAAATCGACCTATAAATATCTGAGAAAATCTCTGGACAAAATTGGAGGCCTGTTTTTTTTAAGACAAAAAGGGCCATAATTCTGGCAAACGTAATCTGACCGGAACTATAATCACCGGTGCACAGGTTCCCATGGTGGTGAACATGCATACCAAGTTTCGAGCAGATTGGTCCATAAACATCTGAGAAAATCTCTGGACAAATTTATGTCTACGGACAGACGGACAAAGTGATTCTAGTATACACCCCAGGGCTGCACAGCACATCGACAAACCGATACATACCGGTATTCAAACCAATATCGATTGAATACCGGTGTAATTACAAAAATATTGGTTTATCGTCATTATTTATTAACCCACAATTTAATTTTCAAGATGTCTTGAGTTTTTTAACTGTGGCCCGAATGAATAATATTATCCCTTTATCCAAGGAATCGTTTGCTTGTGTCCTCGTAATATACAAATTCAGCAGTTGAAAAAATAATTTCAAAAAATTTCAACAAAACTATATCATGTGACTCCCTCATTGGAACAAGCTTGTTGAGCTCGTTCCACTGAGGGGTCACATGATATAGTTTTGTTGAAATCTTTGGGGAAAATCTGATAAACTAATTTTGAAAATAATAAATTGTGATATCGTCTGTGTTGGGTAAAGGTTTTTCAAACCGTATCATCAAGGCATGCTAATTCGTTCCAACTGTGATGCCTCGAGTCTCGATCGTGGTACTCGTGTTCACATATATGAAGAGTTTTCGATATACTGGTATACCACGGTCTTTTTTTGAATACCGATACCGGTATTCAGTTTTGAATATCGTGCAGCCCTAATACACCCCCCCCCCCCAACTCATTGCAGGGAGTATAATAATAAATTTAGATAATGTCTGCATTGGGTAAAGGGGTAATGCCATAGGTGATGGATAAAATGTTGAGTCACACTCTTGTGAACTACAGATTTTGATCTTCTTCAATACCATTGTGCTGCAGTTTGTCAAGAAATGGCCGTGAAAAATGTCAAGAAACAGTATTGGAATTTTAGCAATCCTTGCCTGCATTAATTGTTACTAAAACTAGCATTTTGGGGGGTTCCAGGCAGGGCTTGATTTGACTGGATTAGCAAAGCATTTTGCAATTCAGTTTTCAAATTTTGCTTTTCAATAAATATCTGTAAATTTTCATCAATAGCTAATCAATTTTCCCAAAAGAATAGTCAATTGCTTTTTAACATTTTCAGATTAAATCGAGCCCTGGTTCCAGGAGATAACATTAGTTCTGTTTATCAAAGCTCTACCAAACTTGCAAAATGTTATTACATGTGGAACTGGAAGAACTCTATCAATTTTGAAGTTGGTACCGACATGATCAAATGTCACAGGACTCTTACTGAACAGAACTTTGTCGAAATTTGGTTTCTGGCTATTTGGGTTTAATGACACTTTCGACAGTCAGGGTCACCTCATCTCGGGATAATTTTATGGATGGAGAAAGCTGGAGTATCCAGAAAGAACCGACGAGCAACTGTCAGACTCAACAATGTACTGTGTATAAGGAGGATTAGAATTGGTTGAAGATGAGTGCACGATCAACGTGCAGTATGCCTTAGTACACAGTGCCATCGTGCCCCTATGTGGGCAATTGGGATTAGGTGCCTTGCCTAAAGACACAACACAGTTACCCCTGGTGGTAGGCTTCTACAAAGCTTTGAGATTTAATTTGGATTCAAATCTTTCATTCGATTCGATTCGAATCCATTATCACAGATTTGACTTTTCGAATCCTCCCAATTAGTTTAACCCTTTACCTAACGTAACGGCCAAAAACAGCCAGCGCTATTCTCAAAACTCGCCAATTAATTTTCATTATTTTTTCATTTTTTGTCTCTAAAACATAGGTTATGACCCCCTCATTGGAACGAGCCCGTTCCAATGAAGGGTCGTAACCTATGTTTTTGAGACAAAAAATTAAAATAATAGTTATTCAATAATTCTTTTTGCAAGTGTCGTCTGCTTTTCATGTTAGGTAAAGGGTTAAATATTCTCTTCGAGAGAAAACTAACGTCACCGTTCCAGTGTATTGTGTATTTCACCCGCGAAATAGTCAAATCACCACTGCAATGCGTATTAATGGCAGGGTATATGAAACTAGACACTGGGTTTTCTCTCGCTCAATATATGCACCCGCAGTACTGGCAGATCAAATGAAAATAGCCTGTGTGAAGTGATGGGTTGTAAAAGTCAATAGAGTTACTCCCAGTTAAATGAACGAGGGTATATTTATGGCACTATTCAATTGTGCTGATGTTTGATGAAATTGCAACAATGTATGCCGAATACCTCTTATAGTCAGCTCAGCCTTTGCGCCCGATGTTATGAACTATATGTCATAGTACTGGCATTCCCCTTTAAACCTCGCAGTTAAGAATTTTAAATATCTGTCTCGTCTTGGATTCTTCCCCTTTCCCCATGATAGAGCAACATACTGAAATACTTTGATCGCGCTGATGTCTATTCGTTTCTTCGCTGTTTGGAGTATTTTGGATATACAACACAGAGAATTTCCCATCGAGCTTCTTGAAAGGTTATTTGCCGCAGAAATGGATTTGATTCAGATTCAATTTGGATTTGAATCTTTTGCAAGATTCGATTCAGTATTCGATTCGAGCCAAAAATGAGGAATATGCTGGGTCCAACCTGGTGGGGATCAAACCATGGACCTTTTGGTTTGAAGTTCAGTCCCATTACCACTGAGCCACCGCACTTCCTAAGTTTCTGGCCAATAAATTTTGTTTAAAATGTCACATGTTGACGAGATTTAATGGGAGGGGAGAATCCTATCGATTTTGCTAACAAGCCAAAGGTCAGAGGACTATTACTATAAATAACAAGAGGCCCCAGGGGCCCTGAGGGTGCTCACCTGACATGGTAGTCTAAATATGAAACCAGGGACTTGACTTCAATAAGCTGCATACGCCCCTCCTAAGAAAAGCATATACCAACTAGATTAAGCGATTGTGCCCACAAAATACACAGGATTTTCCTTCTATTTTCAGTTCCTGCACTTTTACGTCCCAAAATTGAGATAAACGCATAAAAAACAGATTTTTTTCATTTTTGTTTGGAAATTTTTGAAGTCCCAAAAAAAATATTTTGAGCCTAAAATTTTTTTTGTCTTAAAATTGACAAAAACACACAAAAAAAACAACAAAAATTTCCGGATTTTGGTCCAAAATTTCAAAGTCTGGAACGGGACCCCAAATTTTCAGCCTAAATATGAACCCAGGGACTTGGCTTGAACAAACTTGAATCTCACTCCCCCTACGGATGATGCATACCAAATATCAAAAGATTCTAATTGGTAGATCTGAAGAAGAAGATTTTTAAAGACAAGTCCTCATATTGCACTAAGTTAAAATTCGGGCTCCCATAGGGAGCCCAAATGTGAACCCAGGAACTCAATTTATACAAACTTGAATCTGACCTCCCTGGAGATGTTGTATACCACATATGAAATGATTCTGACTGGTGAATCTGAAGAAGAAGATTTTGAAAGAAAAGTCCTCATATTGCACTAAGTTAAAATTCAGGCTCTCATAGTGAGCCCAAATGTGAACCCAGGAACTCGATTTGTACAAACTAGAATCTGACCTCCCTGGAGATGTTGTATACCAAATATGAAATGATTCTGACTGGTGGATCTGAAGAAGAAGATTTTGAAAAAATAATCCTCATTTTGCACTAAGTTAAAATTTGCAAGTTTGAATTGACATATGATAGGGAACATGCGCACCAAATTTGGTTCAATTTGATCCAGTAGTTTGTGAGGAGTAGTCGATAATGTAAAGTTCACGACGGACGATGACGACGGATGGCAAGTGATAAGTTAAGCTCCCTTCGGTGAGCTAAAAACTGGTCAAAAATTGGTTTCCAGGCAAAAACACCATTATTGTCCCAACACAAAATTGTATGGCAAGATAAAAAGATTATATAATCAAAAGTGAATTTTAGCTAAATTTGGAGACCAAGTAAATGTTCTAGTCAGTGATATTCAGTTTTGTGCATTCAAAATATCTAACCTTTAACTCTGTGCACGCTGCTGGCGGATATTACTGCCTGGCACAGGAATTTTCATACCATTAGAATAAGTCAAATTTGAGGATATCTAACCAAATTTTCCTTTAACCCTTTACCCAACGTAACGGCCAAAACAGGCCAGGCCTATTCACAAAAATCGCCAATTAATTTTTGTTATTTTTTTCATTTTTTGTCTCAAAAACAAAGGTTATGACCCCTCTTTGGAACGAGCTCATCGAGCTCATTCCAATGAGGGTCATAATCTATGTTTTTGAGACAAAAAATGAAAAAAATTAGTTATTCAAGATTCTTTTTTGCGAGTGTCTACTTTTCATGTTAGGTAAAGGTTTAAGTTGTATACCCTTTTCACCAAAAATGTTTCTGTCATATTTTCAGGAATTTTTCATCAAATCTAGTCATGGCTGCTTCACAGCAGCCATGACCAGATTTAATGAAAAATATTTTAAAAATTACTCGGTCAGCTAAGAGTTAAAAGCAGGTCTTTAAATTTGTCTAATATGGATAAAATGGTAGACACAAACCCATGTTAACAGTCTGGTGAGAGAGAACAAGAGGCCCCAGAGGGCCTGAGGGCGCTCACCTGACATGGTAGCATAAACATCAACCCAGAGAATTGATTTCAACAAGTTGCATCTGCTCCTCCTAAGATAAGCTTATACCAAATATCCAAAGATTCTGACCAGTGGATCTAAAAAAAAAGATTTTTGAAGAATATTCCTCATATTGAACTAAGTTAAAATTCGGGCTCCCACAGGGAGCCCATATATGAACCCTGGGACTTGGCTTTAACAAACTTGAATCTCACTCCCCTAAGGATGCTGCACACCAAATATCAAAACATTCCGACTGCTGGATCTTAAGAAGATTTTTAAAGAAAATTCCTCATTTTGAACGATGTTACAATTCGAGCTCCCACAATGAGCCCAAATATGGACTTAGGGACATGGCTTGAACAAACTTGAATCTTACCCCTTAAGGATGCTGAATAAAAAATATCAAAAGCATTCATCTGCTGGATCTGAAGAAGATTTTTAAAGAAAATTCCTCCTTTTGAACCAAGTTGTCATTCGGGCTCCCATAGTGAGCCAAAATATGAACCAAAGGACTTGGCTTGAACAAACTTGAATCTCAGCCCCCTAAGGTTGCTGCATGCCAAATATCAAAACATTCCGAGTGCTGAATCTGAAGAAGAAGATTTTTAAAGAAAAATTCCTCATATTGACTAAGTTATAATTCGGGCTCCCACAGGGAGCCCAAATATGGACTCAGGGACTTGTCTTTAACAAACTTGAATCTCCCCCCATAAGGATGCTACACACCACATATCAAAACATTCCAACTGCTGGATCTGAAGAAGAAGATTTTTTAAGAAAATTCCTCATTTCAAACTAAGTTACAATTCAAGCTCCCACAGTCAGCCCAAATATTGACCTAGGGACATGGCTTGAACAAACTTATCTTATGAACCGATCTTTACGAAACTTCTTGGGTACCTTTGTTATGGCCGTGGGACGAGAACGAGTGTTTTGGGGTCCGATCCGAAATTCAAGTTTGCCGCTGGTAGCCATTTTGTACAAAATTAGGTGCAAACAGATTTTTGCGCAAAACTTCCATATGAAAGCGCTGATTTGAATAATTTTTTGTGTGAATGTTTAGTACCATGGGATACATCACATATAATACAGGTTTTTTTCTTGTGCAGAAATTATGCAAATTAGATGAACTTTAATTTTTTCAGTGCTACTAACACACAGTAAGTACACATGTCAATACAGCTAGGGCTAGAGTCTGTATTTATGAACCGATCTTCACGAAACATCTTGGGTACCTTTGTTATCACCTTGGGACGAGAACGAGTGTTTCTGGGTGCGGTCTAAAATTCAAGATGGCTGCCAATGGCCATTTTGTACTGAAATTAGGTCTAATCAGTTTTTTGTACACAATTTCTATACGGCTCAGGCTAGAGGCCGTATTTATGAACCGATCTTTACGAAACTTCTTTGTTATCACTGTGGGATGAGAATGAGTGTTTTGGGGTGTGGTCAGAAATTCAAGATGGCCACCAGCAGCCATTTTGTATCAAAATTAGTGCAATCAGTCTTTTGTACAGAACTTCTGTATGAAAGTTCTAATTTGAATAAATTTTTGTATGAATGTTTAGTAACATGGAATACATCACATATAGTACAGGTTTTTTTCTCATTCAGAAATTATGCGAATTAGATGAACTTTGATTTATTCAGTACTACTTATACACTGTAAGTGCACATGTCAATACGGCTCGGGCTGGAGGCTGTATTTATGAACCGATCTTCACAAAACTTCTTGGGTACCTTTGTTATCACCTTGGGACGAGAACAAGTGTTTCAAGATGGCTGCCAGTGGCCATTTTGTACTGAAATTAGGTCAAATCAGTTTTTTGTCACAACTTCTATACAGCTCGTATTTATGAACTGATCTTCACGAAACTTCTTGGGTACCTTTGTTTTCACCTTGGGACAGGAACGAGTGTGTTTTGGGGTGCCTTTGTTATCACTGTGCTATGAGAACAAATATTTTGGGGTTCAGTAAGACCCACTCTGGGACTTAAAGATTTCTTTTCTAGTTTAGCATCTGACTGTCACCCACCTTTACAATACTTTACCTATATATTTGTTACAGGCTACAGTCAGTATTTATGTACAGACCTTTACAATACTTTATATGTACCTTTGTTATCAGGTCATTACCTAGATGTTTGTCATTGCTGTGTCACATACTATACATGTACATGTTATAACAAGTCGAGCTACAGTGTCAAGGACACTTTCATTTCAATTTATTGTCATTTTTGCCATTTTCATGTTCCCCTCTCCTCCCTCATTTTTAGGGCATTTTTTACATATTTCATTGAATATGCCATTACAATGACAAACGTTACAAAAAACAACAGTTCAACATGTTCATAAGGACAGTTTTCTATGTCAGTCAAGGACCATAACACTAGTAAGAACATGTGTGGACAAAACCCGCAATTCATGGATAACCATTCTGCTATACTGGCCTCTTACCTTACCAAAGTACATCAAAATCCGACAACAGGTACTTCAGTTATAATGCAAAATATTCATATGGACAGTTTTCCAAGTGTGACAAGTTCCATAACTCTTAAGTATACATGAATGATCCACCACCATACATGGATTCCTTTCCCATATGCTGGTCTCTAACCACACCAAATATTTATTTATTTATTGGTGTTTAAAGTAAATCATTTATACCCATGTCAATTTTACAGGACTTCCAACCCCAGCATTGGTGATTGGGTCCTATTTATTCATTGGTGTTTAAAGTCACAGACTTCTGCACAATGGCTAATCATGACCACAACATAGAGATAAAGTTCAGATCAGTCAATCATTTATATCACATGTTGCCTATTTTAGAGGACTTGCGCCCATTGGTGACTGGGTCCTATTTATTTATTGGTGTTTAACCCTTTACCCAACGTAACGGCCAAAACCGCCCAGCAAAATTCTCAAAAATCGCCAATTAATTTTTATTATTTTTTCATTTTTTGTCTCCAAAACATAGGTTATGACCCCTCATTGGAACGAGCTCATTCCAATGAGGGGTCATAACCTATGTTTTGGGGACAAAAAATGAAAAAAATTAGTTATTGAAGAATTTTGTTGCAAGTGTCGTCTGCTTTTTCATGTTAGGTAAAGGGTTAAGGTCACATACTTCTGCACAATGGCTATTCAGGACCACAACATGGAGATAGAGTCAAGGTCAGTCAATCATTTATACCCCATATTGCCTATTTTAGAGGACTCGCATCCCAAGCATTTGTGACTGGGTCCTATTTTATTCATTTCCTGGGGTTCCCATGGTCAAACCACACCAAAGGACATCAAAATTGGACAATCAATGCTTATAATGCACAATGTTCATATTTAAAGTTTTCTAAGTCTAACAAGGGCCTCTCTGGTAAATATGTATAGACGAAACCCACAATAAGTGATTATCCTTTCCCCCCATACTGGTCTCTAACCACACCAAACGACATCAAAATCTAACAGCAGATACTAGAGTTATAATGCAATACGTTCATAAGGAAAGTCTAACATGGACATTAACTCTGATGAGTAGATGTGTAAACAAATGCTGCAATTTGAGGATATCAATTCCCCCCATACTGGTCTCTCACCTTACTAACTGTTTGAGTGCTAGAAGCCACTATCAGGGCTTTCAAAAAAAGTGAGGGTACAAGATTAAAAGCCAACATTTTCCTTGATATGTTTCATATTCAATCAAACACAAATAATATTTTGTTTATATAAACTTTTTTATTACAAATTATAGGAGAGTACTTGTGGTCAAATGCAAGATGGGCGGTGGTGGCCATCTTTTTCAATGGAATGCAGAAAAATTTGATAACTCCCAACTAGACATCTTACCAAAGTTACACATAAAATTTGAAAAAGATCGGGCGAGAGGTGCGGCCTCTAGGGTCTGCTAATGGAATTGTTGACAATTTATATGCCAAATCCAAGATGGCCAATGGTGGCCATGTTTTTCAACAAAATTCAGAAAAATTTGATAGCTGCCATCTAGACATAACAAAACTACATATGAAACTTAAAAAAAGATTGGGTAAGAGATGCAGCTTGCAGAGTGTGCTAAACGAACTGTTGACAATTCTATATATGCCAAATCCAAGATGGCTGCTGGAGGCCATATTTTATAACGAAATTCAGAAACACTTGATAGCTTCCATCTAGACATCATACCAAATCCAAGATGGCTGCTGGCAGCCATGTTTTTCAACAAAATTCAGAAATATTTGATAGCTCCCATCGAGATACCACACCAAAATGACAAGCTGAAAAAGATCGGGTGTGAGATGCAGCCTGTTAGGTGTGATAATGGAAATGTTGACACTTTATATGTCAAATCTAAGATGGCCACTGGCAGCCACGTTTTTCGAGGAAATTTTGAAAAATTTGATAGCTCCCATCTAGGAACTGCCCCAAAGCCACATATCAATGTTTGGACAGATCGGGTGAGAGCCACAGCCTGTAGGGAGTGCTAAAGGAATTGTTGGACAGTTTGTATCCAAATCCAAGATGGGTGCTGGCAGCCATGTTTTTCAACAAAATTAAAAAAATTCAATAGCTCCCATCTAGACATCACGCCATAGCTACATATGAAATTTGAAAAAGATCGAGTGAGAGATGCGGCCTGTAGGGTGTGCTAATGGAATTGTTGACAATTTATATGCCAAATCTGGCAGCCATGTTTTTCAATGAAATTCGGAAAAATTTGATAGCTCCCATCTATACACTGCCCCAAAGATACATATGAAATTTCAAACTGATCAGGTGAGAGCTGTGGCCTGTAGGGTGTGCTAAAGGAATAGTGGATGGACAGATGTACGTATATGCAGATAGAAGACAGATCACAACCCATCCCAATAGCTCACACTTAACGTTGTCAAGTTGAGCTAAGAAGAGAATTCTTTTCTTCTGATGAACTATTGAACAAAATGGTTGCAGGTAATAACATCTTTGTAATGATGAAATCAAAGAATTCATTACAATGACAACACTAAAATTACTTGGCTTTACAAAATCTGTAGTTTTGAAAATCACAGGAGTTCGAAAACGGAAAAGATTCAGGATGATTGCCCCCCATATTACAACTGTCATTGAGCTACATGGGAAATCTTGTACAGTCGGCTTTTCTTTAACTGATAGAGTGCTGGAAGCCCATATTTGGGCTTTACTCTGAAGTGTCAGTACCAGCACTTAAAGGCTTCATATTTTGTGGATGTTGTTCATACCACATTTGAAGTGAAATTATTTAGTCTGTTAGGATTTGCCTTGTTACAATTTATGGGAGAGTGCCTATTGGCACTCTCCCATAAATTGTAACTCGGCAAACGTATGTGAACAAATTTTGATGACCAAAAATAATTCAGCACTCTACCAGTTAATACCATCCACTGGGAATTGTTAACCTTCAAAGGTCGTTATCTGACTTTGACAAACTTTGTAGTCTTGGAATGAATACTTAAACATTCAACCAAGAAAAATGTCCCATGGACAATAGTGAAATTACCTTGGCAGAGGTTTCTAGCCAAGGCTTGACTTCTAAGTCACTAGACTTAAAAGGTGTGATGTATTGGAAAGTCTGGAAAATTACCTCCACACTCCCTAAGGGTTAAAAAAAATCGCGACATCGACGCCGTAGCTGCGACAGGTGGTGCAATCTCACAAAATTCTAAGTTCATCAAGGGCCATAACTCCAAGAAAAATATTTGGAACAACACATGCATTGAACAGTGGTTAGACATCAATAAGATACACTTACATGCCAAATATAAAGTCATTCCATCAAGTATTTCAAAAGTTATTGAGTTTTGAAACTCGTTGGTCACAGACAGACCGACATGAAACTCGTTGGTCACAGACAGACCGACACAACACATGCATTGAAAAGTGGCTAGACATCAATAAGATACACTTACATGCCAAATATAAAGTCATTCCATCAAGTATTTCAAAAGTTATTGAGTTTTGAAACTCGTTGGTCACAGACAGACCGACATGAAACTCGTTGGTCACAGACAGACCGACAGACAGACTGACAGGCCGACATTGCCACTTACAGAGCTGCTAGTCGCAGCTAAAAATTGGTAAGGTTCAGATACATTTATTGTACAAACCTAGATTTCATAATCCCTTCATTTATCAAAAGATTTTCTTGATATGCGTTTAGTGCTATCCTGGAAGTTATTTAAAGTTAACCCTTTACCTAACATAGTGGCCAAAAAAGGGACAGAAAGTTAAAAAATTTATAGTAATTTATATATTTTTTATACTTACCAATGACCCAGACATAGCTGGTGCTAACTCTTAAAATATAGGGCCAAACACAAATTTTGCCCCCCAATCCCCAAAATTTGCATCTAAAACTAAAGAAAACATGTCCAGAGAGGCCCTCCACACCTCGCCCCCACTGCGCATGCGCAGTGTCAAGGACGTTCCGAAATTGGCGCCATTTATCATTCTAATAACCAGTGCCTGGTAAGCGCTATGTACTCAGCGGGGAGGCAAGAGTTCCCAACTCCTGGGAGGGCCATCCCCGTCTGGGTCATTGGTAAGTATAAAAAATATATAAATTACTATAAATTTTTTAACATTTTTATACTGTACCAATGACCCAGACATAGCTGAATAGTAAAAAGGCTGGAGGGCCAAGGACATAGAGCAAAATGGAATACGCTCAATAAAATAAAATAGAGTCATCCCCTGTAGGGAAAAGAAGTAATAGGCCTTACATGTATCTTTCTTATTTATGATAAATTAGAAAGATACAACACCTTCCAAAAATTGAGCTTCATACATCCATGTACTCTATTAATATCCAATAATCCTTATACTAATAATTTTTAAAGTAAGCCAATAATAAAGTAAGTCTAGAGAATAGAGACTCTTATACTCCTAAAAGTGTGTGAGAATTGCATAATCATGTCCGTTGACATATGCAATATTCAAAAGCTATACTTTAAAAACTAAGACTTGAATGAATTTTATAAACTTAAACTTCTCACTAAACAACCATCCTAAAAACAGCTCAGAATTACTAACTCCGGAGGAGGTATCCCCTTGTTTTCATAGTAAAAACAGGTGACCCAAGGGAACACCCTCCCCCCCCCTTTTTTCTTGCCCTGGGTCAAATAGCCCAGAGCGAAGAGGGCAGCCGAACGGAGACACTGCCGAAACAGACAGCCTACCTAGCTATAGTAGCAACTGTTAAGCGAATGACATTCTGAGCAGTAGATAATAGACCTAACAATAGAGGCCTCCAGAAATGGACTCGATATTTCTGAGATAAAATTCATGAATGGATGGCTGAGCGCAATGAGCAGCCTTCAAAAATCTATAATAGAACACTATTAATGTAAGCCCAAGAAGTAGAAGAACTCTTACTTCATGAGCCGAAATCTTAAGCACAACTGCTAAGCCAATGAAATACCATAAGCAGTACGCTAGTTAATAGAATCCATTAACAATAAAATGGAGCGTAACGTCCTTCTACTAGACATCAAAGACAGAAGAAGCTTACGCCCTTGTAATAAACAGATATCTGTTTATAAATACATAAACTGTACCCGGAAAGAGTAAAGGCCTATGCCCATACGAAGACGGAAGGACCTTAAAATAATAGGTTCCGGATAATAGGAGCCTAACTCTTATGCAACAATCCAACCTAAATAGTAACGGAAGTATTGATTCCGAAACTATGAAAGTGAAAATCATCCATCGATAGTGCATGAAACTCACTGACTCTACAGTAAAAGAGAAACCAACAGAATTACTGTCTAAAAGGTCAGAATTTGAAAACTACTGTTTCCAGAGGCTCAAATGATTACTTAGCTAAATAAGAACCTGAAGTTAAAATCCGTATAGGAATTTTAATCTAAAGATTCTAAGTCTATTTATCAAAAAGTTACTAACTGACTTAGATAAAGAGACAAAAGACTCAATTGTAAACTATCGTAGAGTGCATAGGTATGAGGTAACATAAACCTATAACCTAAATAACAACAGGCTGCAGTAGATCTTGTGAAACAAGTATACTAAAAAATAGCAATGAGTAGTATGGAGGGATCAACCATATGAACATAATGATCCCTACACCACGACGGAAGAGCCTCCACTTTAGTCGCATAGAATAGCGAAGAAGAGGATCTCCTATAGTAAGAAATCGCGTCCAAAGCTCGTCCAGTACAGTGCTTACAATGCAATATGGACCACACAACGGAAAACATGAAGGTTGCGACCTTGCTGGTTGTGATAAAAATGACACGATTTACCCAGTGAAAAAAGATCCTCACATAGAGGAAGATTTCACGTTAAGATCCACAGTAGACAAGAGAGTAAATTACTCATGATCTCTGTGAAGATAGAGATGCTATCAACAGAAATATATTGTGGTTGTTTATCTTAGCAATACCTGCTAAAAACAACAGCGCCGGAGGATACGCGTATCCTATCATTCTGTCCTATAGATCAATAGAGCGTTAACAGTATTAGCTCAGAGATCTGGACAAGCCAACACATACGTCTGCAATTGATTAGCCAACTGTGTCATAAATAAAACATCATTGGGCGCTCCCATAGATAGCAAATCTGATTGAATACTTGTTTGTTGAGAGTCCAATCTGACAGCAACAAGCGACCCGTAAGAGAACGGGAGTGCGATAAAACAATCAGACGACCCAGAATATGACGGACCAAAACTGAACTTGGTGTACTATAACCAACCGACGGATTCTTTCCATTAAATTGAATAACGGAAACGAAAGAGTGCCTCCCTGGTTCCGGAGATACGCCACTACTGTCGAATTAAAGGACAGGAATTTGGGCATGCGTTTCTGAATAATGTTCATGCAATGACATAAAGCAAGCCTAAAAAACATTATTCCGCGGAAGTTAACTGATAGCTAAAAGACTGCGGAACCCAAAGACCCTGGCACTTCGAATCCGTAGGGATCAGTATATATCCCAATCTGTTTGACTGGCAACCGTCATAACAGCCACACTCGGGTCCGGCAACTGCGGCGGCACTCTCTGAGTCAACCACCGAATGTTTGCCCCAGTCTGAATCTCTTGTAACACTAGATAGACAAGAGAATGTATAAATCAAGCAATTCATGGATTGCCGGAAAGTTGCCGTCGAAGAGAAGCTCCTCCGAGAACGAAGCGACTCTGAGAGAGTTCTTAACCTACTATCCACGCGTGGATGTAGCTAGGGCTGCCTCACGTCTAACCAACTCCAATCAGCCACTGAAGGGCGGAGTTATACGTGAACAAACTACTGCCCTCAAAAGAAATTACATTGAGAATAATATCCCGTAAATCTTTTCTTGAAGACGTAATGATAACGCCTCAGTAAGGCGGATTACGTATAATAAAGCGTCTAAGTTAAGTCTAATATACATAATGTCGTTCCCAACATTGAAATTGGAAAAGACATAAACGGTGAAAAAGAATATATGCAGTCTTTAATCACACCGTCTAGACGCATATGAACTCTCGGTATGCCCTGCTCTGCCAAAATAAACTATATGTAAAAAAGATAAAATGGCAGAAATGAGCCACGCGGACAAGAAACTAAACTATCATGCTTAGTAGCCGTCTTGTATATATATAAATATATAGCGTCGAAAAATAAAACACATGTTGTAATGACAATATTGGACTGCGTCGGTAAGTCAGGGACAAAGTCCCTGTACCGATCGAAAAATCCGAGTCCAATGACGCTATAAGTCTCTTATCCAAGATCGCAGCAATGAAGTCCGAAAAATAATCACTGGAAGAAATGCCAGAAGATATGAAAGGCATCTTCCGATACTACTAAAGGGAAAACTCGAAATCTTTCGAATCCCTTTCGCCATCCTGTCGGACCCTATAAAGCGTTCGGTCGTCCGTAGCTTGATGCAACCGCGGACCGCACCGACCCAGCGCCGTCGGATAATTCCTGATTCGACCGAGAAACCGTCAATTGCTGGGATGCTGCGAAACAACTGTGCTAACTCGGATAGCACGTCCGTCACTGAGGCCTGAGGAGCAGCGGTCTTACGATGCATTGCCGCAGGAAGCTCCGAGATCGTTACCCCGTGCATACTTCCAATATGCGAGCGAACGGAGTGTATAGGCCTCGTGTCCCTTGGCTACCGGATGGCGCGACCTATTCGCTGTGGAATCACTGAATGCCGAAACTGATCGGATACTCGAGGTCACGTAGCCAATGTGCGGTCGTGTGCCCTGCTGTGAGGATGAGGAAGCATTAAAGACAGTCTCTCGGACTGTCAATATAACGGAGCGTCCCGAGCAACGGACATATGCTCCGAATGTAAAATATCTGAACCACAACATGCGGTCCCCTATGTTGTTGGCTTCCTCCGATCTGTCCTCAATCTGCCGTCACTGGGTGAGTACTAAAGTAATTAAAGTGCTCGCATCACCCAAATCTCCTTCCTAGACCGCAACGGACGAACCCGGCAGCCGAACCATTCGATGAATGTACGCTACACCGGGTGAGCTAGCGAATGTCACTCCGTAAGCGATAGACATATTCCATGAGCACTTATTGCCGCTAACTCTTCATTAACTATGACGACAGAGGCACACTTTTGAAAGACATCTCCATAACTCTTCGAACAAGAAACCAGAAATGCTTGGATAGCAAGCATAAAATAATAATATATATAGCGTCGTTCAATAATTCGAAAGTTTGTGTGACATTATTGGACTATGTCGGAACTGAGGGACGATGTCCCTGAACCGAACCAAAAATTTCTAAGTCCACCGACGCTATCAGTTTCTTATCCGGCATCGCAGCATATGTTGTTCCGAAAGGGAAAGCTTGAAATCCACCGAATCCCTTTCGGTATCCCGTCGGACCGGATGAAACTTTCGGACGTCCGTACCCGCTTCCGCGGAGCGTCCCGACCCAGCATCGTCGGATAAAATATATGCGACAGATTCAGTTGATGCTGGGATGCTGCGATAAACTGTGCTATTAAGGAAAGCACGTTCGTTCCCGAGGCCTGTGCAGTAGCGGACTTACGATGCATTGCCGCTGGAAGCTCCGTGTACGTTGACTCCCGCATACTTCCTATGCGAACGTCCGGAGTCTGCAGACCTCGAGTCCCCGGCTACCGACCCAGCGCTGTCGGATAATTTTTGATCCGACACCGTTTCTGTCGGCTGCTGGGATGCTGCGATAAGCTGTGCTATGTGCACAAGAATGTCCGGCGTCGAGACCTGCGGAGGCGCAGTCTATCGCTGCTTCGCCGAGGGCAGCTCCGCATCAGATGGCTCCCGCATACTTTTCCTATGCGAACGTCCGGAGTCCATCGGTCTCGAATCCCTGGCTGCCGGATGGTGTGACCTGGTCGCCGAAGAATCCTTGATCGGCGAAGCTGGTAATATATCGGCGGTCACGCAGCCAAGGTGCGGTCGTGTGCGCTGACGAGAAGAGGAAGCCTTAGCAGTCTCAGCGGACTGCCTATACAACGGAGCGTCCCGAGCGACGGACGTATGCTCCGCTAACGACACATTTGTACCACAACATCTGGGGCCAGATGTTGTTGAACGAGAGAGGGGCCTCTCTCGCTTGCCGTCCGGATGGACCGGAACGAGCTATGAACCGGACTAAAAGGCTTCCTCCGTTCTCCCTCCGATCCGCCGTCACTGGGTGTGCATTAAGTTAATTTTATAGTGCTCGCATCACCCCAAAATTCCTTCTAGACCGCAACGGACGAACCCGGCCGCCGAACCATTCGGTGAATGGACGCTACACCGGGCGAGCTAGCGGACGTCAAAGGCCGTCGAACCTACTAGGGTCCTCTTAGGCAATTGGCGTATTACATGAGCACTTTTCCGCTAGCCCTTCATTAATTGTGACGACGGAGGCACACTGTTGGAAGACATCACAGATACATCACCCTAATCTTGAACGTCTGAAATAGAAATTGATAAAGTAGAGTGACCCTGCGGGGAAAGGACCGGAGTGTCCAAATCCCCATCAACATACCGTGACATACGCTTCCCATATTGTCATCGAAATCATACGATACAGAACCGGAGTTAATGCGAGTACACTGACCACATATAGAATGATAATAAGGTCAGAGGAAGACTTCCTCTTAAAACAATAGATCAATATCCTTTCAATGTGAAAAGAAAAGAAGTCCTGGTACTCGCACTAACCCCTGGCAATCAAAATACATAATAATAATATGATCCATTAATATAGAAAAAATAATTGAAATCAAAATATTTTGAAAAAATATTTTTTCAGAACAGCCCAAGTTTCTGAAAAGTAACGTTGAGCCCCAATGGATCCCAAGCCTAAGTGTGGACAAAAATTTTAAAAATATTTTAAACAATTTATTCAACACTTACGAACAATAATAATGTATCTAGTTATGATTGAAATAACATAAAGATATTATTATTTAGAAATCCCCCCCTCACACAGAGGGCTGTTGTAAATGTAAACAATGAGTGTAAAAACACTAAAATAAGACTCCAGGCACCCAGGCCCGAAATCAGTTACCAAAAATACACCATCTGATGCAAAACAGAGACTTCCAGGGAAGAAACTGCAGAACATCAGATGGTAGATGCAGAACACAACGCCTAACCACCCGTAGGTGAAGACGTAAACATGGGGAAAGAACAGAATTCATTCTGTTATTCAGCTAAACTCCCAAGAAATTTTAGTAATAATAATTACAGAAATTATGCCAAAAGCATGGGAGAATAGCAAGGGGGAACTTAAAGGACAGGGAGAGAGGAAAAACACTTGTAAAAACAGTGTAACTAAATAATCAGAATGACAACAAAATGGCTGCTGCCTTGAAAATAGGTAACTTAACATAATTTCATTAAAAAATTTTAAGTTACAGCCCTGATAATATTCTGTCACACATTCTTTTCCTCTCCTCCTTTTCTATCCTCCTTAGAATCACCATTTCACTAATATTTATTTGTCTGGCATCATTTAAACTGAGATTTAAAAGCACAAAGATCAGTCAGATGTTAACTGATGAAGGGCCAAACTTAGAATGGTAAATGGCGCCAATTTCGGAACGTCCTTGACACTGCGCATGCGCAGTGGGGGCGAGGTGTGGAGGGCCTCTCTGGACATGTTTTCTTTAGTTTTAGATGCAAATTTTGGGGATTGGGGGGCAAAATTTGTGTTTGGCCCTATATTTTAAGAGTTAGCACCAGCTATGTCTGGGTCATTGGTACAGTATAAAAATATTAACCAGAATAAGCCAACCGCAGGCTAAAATATCTCAAAAGTTTCTAAATAAAACCATACAAATATGGGTATCATTAGAACCAGCGTGCTGTGTGCTGCTTCGAACGATATCCATATTTGAATGGTTTTATTGAAAACTTGTGAAATTTGTTTTTGAAAAATGTGAAAGTTAATTTATTTTTTAAAAATACTGTGTTAGGTAAATGGTTAACAGGTTTATTTAATAAAGTATCCACTTGAGTGGACTCCACTGTAAATGTATGATATGGCTGAACCTTTACAATGGTCCTTAGAACTTAACCGTTCATTATCTTTTACCCGACTTACTAGTGGACGATTGCACAAAACTTATTATTAACTAAAAAGTTTCATTTTTGCCTAAAAATGTAGCTTTTGAATATTCATTGGAATGAACTTGACTAGCTGGTTCCAATGTGAGGTCATAAGCTGTGTTTTTGAGACAAATTTGTTTTTAAAATTAAAAGACTGAATGAAGATTTGTGGGGAACAGCAATAGCCAAGTATGGCTATTACATTAGGTAAAGGATTACATTACTGGTTCCTTGCCATGATGGTGTTGAAATAAATACAAGTGCAATGAACTGAAAAAAAGACAATTTTTCAGATATCTGTTTTTTATTATCATATTGTTTTCCCCATTGTTTTGTATAGAAATAAAATTCAGTATTAGATCTTGGACTCCTGGTCTTACAGCCTTGCTGAAAAGTGGAATCTTAGTAACTGTATAGCCACTTTGCCAGTAAAAAATATTCAATTATAGGAGTATTCAATTAACCGGGATATCATCAGTTTCCTATCTTCTGATAACAGGGTTCATACACTCAAACTTAATTGAAATTCCATTATTTTTCCAGTATACTTCTGTTGTACATTGAGAATTTTCCAGCACCAATTCAAAGTTTTTGACCATACATAGAGAGTAATCGCTTGACTGGACCGGTTACATGAAATAATTCATGAGAGGTGAGGGACGCTGTACAAACACGAGTGCGCGAATGAATATATGCTCCCCCCAAATTTTTGAAGAGAGCATAAAAGTTGAGAACCTCACAATATATGATAACATAGTTCTGCATTTAAACATCAACAAGCATAAACAAATCCTGGTGTAGTGTGGTTACCAGTAAAATTATATTATATCAATCAGAAAAGAAATAGAGAGTAATCGCTTGACTGGACTGGTTACATGAAATAATTCATAAGAGGTGAGGGACGTTTTTCAAACACGAGTGCGCGAATGCGCATGAGTGTTTTACAATATAGTCTCTCGCCTCGAATGAATTATTTCACGTAACCAGACCAGTCAAGCGATTACTCTGTTTATCACTTTTAATTGTTAATGATAATTATATTATTTAACCCTTTACTTGACGTAACTACCAAAACCGGCCAGCGCTATTCTAAAAAATCGCCAATTAATTTTCATTATTTTTCCATTTTTTGTCTCTAAAACATAGGTTATGACCCCTCATTGGATCAAGTCCGTTGAGCTTGTTCCAATGAGGGGTCATAACCTATGTTTTTGAGACAAAAAATGAAAATAATAGATATTCAAGAATTTGTTTTGCACGTGTCGTCTGCTTTTCATGTTAGGTAAAGGGTTAAAAAAAAAAAAAAAAGGGAAAAAAAACCCCAATGAAGTCCCCATTACACCCATGGAAAAGCATCTTCGTTTGTGCGTACGGATACATGACACAATTGTTGACTCCATAATTCACTTGTGAAGTTATCGTTTATAATCAAACCCAGAAATCACCTGATAACAAAGGTATATACCATATTTCAGAAGATACTGAAGTAATGAACAGGTCTTAAAAATTCTCGGTGAAATTGAAGCCACCTGTGCGATGGCTGGTACTAAGCATTATCTATGCCAAACAACGTCAATTTATCACATTGGCAAGAGTTCGTTTGGGGTGGTGAATGAGTGTAGGGGTCATGAAAATTACAATTTAAGTATATTTCCAGTTTTTACCAACTTAAGTTCATTTCTCCAGTATTTTTGCCGGACTGAAAAATGCAAAACCATTTTTCCAGTATTTTCCAGTATGGTGTACGAACCCTGTGATAATAAAATGAGCATTTATGCTATTACTGTATTTACTCTATGTATTGGGACACTCTATGATTTGGGACACACATTTTTTCCAGAAAGTCAAAAAATTTATAGTAATTTATATATTTTTTATACTTACCAATGACCCAGACATAGCTGGTGCTTACTCTTAAAAATGTGGGGCCAAACACAAATTTTGCCCCCCAATCCCCAAAATTTGCATCTAAAACCAAAGAAAACATGTCCTGAATGGCCCTCTATACTTCACCTCTACTGCGCATGTGCAGTGTCAAGGACGTCCCGAAATTGGCACCATTAATCATTCTTATAATCAGTGCCTGGTAAGCGCTATGTACTCAGCGGGGAGGTATGAGTTCCCAACTCCTGGGAGGGCCATCCCCGTCTGGGTCATTGGTAAGTATAAAAAATATATAAATTACTATAAATTTTTTAACATTTTTATACTGTACCAATGACCCAGACATAGCTGAATAGTAAAAAGGCTGGAGGGCCTAGGACATAGAGGAAAATCCAATAAGCTCAACTATATAAAATAGAGTCATCCCCTCGAGGGGAAAAGGAGTATTAGGCCTTACATGTATCTTTCTTTTTTATGATAAATTAGAAAGACACAACACCTTCCATAATTGAGCATCATAACATCCATGTACTCTATTAACATCCAGTATAATCCATATACTAATAATTTTTAAAGTAAGCCAAAAAATAAAGTTAGTCTAGAGAATTGAGACTCTTTATACTCTTTTAAAAGTGTCCGAGGATTGTATAATAATGCCCGTTTGACACGTGATATATTCAAAAGCTATCCTTTAAAAACTATGACCTGAATGAATTTTTAAAAGATAAACTTATCACTTTAAAACCATCCCAGTAACAGCTCAGAATTACTGACTCCGGAGGAGATATCCCCTTGTTTTCATAATAAAACAGGTGACCCAAGGGAACACCCTCCCCCCCCCCCCCCCCTTATCCTTGCCCTGGGTCAAATAGCCCAGAGCGAAGAGGGCAGCAGGACGGAGTCACTACCGGAACAGAAAGCCTACCTAGCTATAGTTGCAACTGTTAAGTTAACGACATTCTGAGCAGCAGATAATGGACCTAAACAATGCAGGCCTCCAGAAATGGACTCAATATTTCTGAGATAAAAATTCATGAATGTGGATGGCTGAGACCAATATGCAGCCTTCATTAAATCTATAATAGCGACACTATTTACGTAAGCCCAAGATGTAGAAAGAGCTCTTACTTCATGAGCCGAAATCTTAAGCACAAACTGCTGAGTTAATGATAGATTACCATAAGCAGTACCGATAGTTAATTGAATCCATTAGCAATAGAATGGACCGTAATGTCCTTCTATTAGGCATCAAAGACAGAAGAAGCTTTACGTCCTTACTGATAAACTGAGATCTGTTATAAATACGTAAACTCTAACCGGACAGAGTAAAGGCCTATGCCCGTACGAAGATGGAAGGACCTTAATAACAATAGGTTCCGGATATTATTAGCAGCCTGATTCTAAACCAAAAATCCAACATAGGTAGTAAAGGAAATAGTGTTTCCGAAACTACGAAAGTGAGAATCGTCCACCGATAGTGCATGAAGCTCACTGACTCCTCAGTAGAAAAGAAGACTAAGAGAATTACTGTCTTAAAAGGCCAGAATTTGAAAACTACTGTTTCCAGAGGCTCAAATGGTTACTCAGCTAAATAAGAACCCAAGCTAAATTCCGTATAGGAATTAATCTAAGGATTCTATGTCTATTTATCGAAAAGTTTCTAAGTAACTTAGATAAAGAGACATTAGACTCAATTGTAAACTATCATGGAGTGCATAGGTATGAGATAACATAGACCTATAACCTTAATAGTAACAGGCTGCAGTTGATCTTGTCAAACAAGTATACTAGAAAGTTTGCAATGTCTAGTATGGAGGGATCAAAAATATCAACATAATGATCCCTACACCAACGACGGAAGAGCCTCCACTTTAGCTGCATAGTATAGCGAAGAGGAGGTTCTCCTACAGTAAGAAATCGCGTCCATTGCTCGTCCTGTACAATGCTTGCCGTGCAATAAGGACCACACAACGGAATACGTGAAGGTTGAGACCTTGCGGGTTGTGATGAAGTTGACACGATTTCCCCAGGGAAAAAAGATCCTCTCATGGAGGAAGTTTTCGCGGTAAGTCCCACAGCAGACACCTGAGTAAATTTATCCACGGTCTCTGTGAAGACAGAGATGCTACCAACAGAATTGTATTGTGGATGTATATCTAGGCAATACTTGCTGAATCAACAGCGCTGGAGGATACGCATATCCTATCATTCCGTCCTATTAGATCAATAGAGCGATAACTACATAAGCTCAGGGATCCGGACATGGAAACACATATGTCTGCAATTGATTAGTGAGTTGTGTCGCAAATAAATTATCATTGGGCGCTCCCATTGATAGCAAATCTGATTGAATACTTGTTTGTTGAGAGTCCATTCTGACAGCAACAAGCGACCCTTACGTGAAAGGGAGTCTGCTAATACAATCAGACGACCCGGAATATGATGGACCGAAGCAGAACTTGGTGTTCTAGAACAAACAGAAGGATTCTTTCCGTTAAATTGAATAACGGAACCGAATCAGTGCCTCCCTGGTTCCGGAGATACGCAACTACTGTCGTATTATCGAACAGGATTTGGACATGCGTTTCTGAATAATGTTCATCCAATGACATAGTGCAAGCCAAAATAACATCATTTCCTAGAAGTTAAGTGCTTGCCTAGAAACTGCGGAACCCAAAGACCCTGGCACTTCGAATCCGTTGGGATCAATATAGTACCCCGACCTGTTTGACTGGCATCCGTCATAATCATAAAACTCTGATCCGGCAACTGCAGTGGCACTCTCTGAGTCAACCACCGAATGTTTGCCCAAGTCTGAATCTCTTGTTACACTTGATAGACAAGAGAACGTGTATATCAAGCAATTCATAGATTGCTGAGAGGTTGCCGTCGAAGAGAAGCTTCTCCGAGACCGAAGCGACTCTGAGAGAGTTCTTCACCTTACTATCCACGTGCGTGGATGTAGCTAGGGCTGCGTCACGTCTAACCAACTCCAGGTTGCCACTGAAGGGCGGAGTTATACGTGAAAAAACTACTGCCTTTGAAAGAAATCTCATTGAGGATCATATCCTGGAATTCTTTCTCTTGAAGACGTAATGATAACGCCTCAGTAAGGTGATCTACGTATGATAAAGCATCTAAGTCTGTTAGACATCATTGTCGTTTCCAGCGTCGTGGTTGGAATTGACATAGACGGCGAAAAAGATAATTCCCAGTCTTCAGCCTCGCCGTCTAGACGCATAGGAACTCTCGGTATGCCCTGTTCTGCCAATATAAATTTATTTTCCTAGAATTGATGAAAGGCAGAATAGAACATTGTGGACAAGAAACTAGACTAGCATGTTTGGTAGAAAGCTTATATATAGCGTCGTTCAATAATTCAAATGTTCCAAAGACATTATTGGACTGTGTCGGCAACTCAGGGACAATGTCCCTGAACCGATCCAAAACTCTGTGTCCAATGACGCTATTAGTCTCTTATCCAGCATCGCAGCAATGTAGTCCGACGCAACAACCTCTGGAAGATAATGCCGGAAGAAATGTATGGCAGCTTCTGTTGTTCTGAAAGGGAAAGCTCGAAATCGTCCGAATCCCTTTCGCCATCCTGTCGGACCCTATGAAGTGTTCGGTCGTCCGTACCTGATGCAACAGCGGAGCTCACCGACCCAGCGCCTTCGGATTATTCCTGATCCGGCCGAGAATCTGTCGTTTGCTGGGATGCTGCGATAAGCTGTGCTATTTTGGATAGCACGTCCATCACTGAGGCCTGTGGAGAAGCGGTCTTACGATGCTTTGCCGCTGGAAGCTCCGTGTTCGTTACCCCGTGCATACTTCTATTGTGCGAGCGACCAGAGTGTACAGGCCTCGTGTCCCTTGGCTACCGAATGGCGTGACCTGTTCGCCGTGGATCACTGAATGACGAAGCTGGACGGATACTCGAGGTCACGTAGCCAATGTGCGGTCGTGTGCGCTGCTGTGAGGATGAGGAAGCATTATCGACAGTCTCTCGGACTGTCTATATAACGGAGCGTCCCGAGCGGCGGACATATGCTCCGAATGCGAAATGTCTGTACCACAACATCCGGTCCCATATGTTGTTGTACAAGAGAGGGACCTCTCTCGCTCGCAGCCCAGACGGACCTGGACGAGCTAGGAACCGGACTAACAGGCTTCC
This sequence comes from Pictodentalium vernedei, assembly GCA_031216915.1. Lineage (NCBI taxonomy): Eukaryota > Metazoa > Mollusca > Scaphopoda > Dentaliida > Dentaliidae > Pictodentalium > Pictodentalium vernedei. The sequence continues at coordinate 492,796,879 of CM062294.1, read as the reverse complement.
TCCGATCTCTCCTCTAATCCGTCGTCACTGGGTGTGTACTAAAGTCTATTATAGTGCTCGCATCACCCAAATCTCCTTCCTAGACCGCAACGGACGAACCCGACTGCCGAACCATTCGATGAATGGACGCTACACCGGGTGAGCTAGCGAATGTCAACTCTGTCGATTCTACTAGGGACCTCTTAGGCGATTGACGTATTCCATGAGCACTTATTGCCGCTAGCTCTTCATTAACTATGACGACAGAGGCACACTTTTGAAAGACATCTCAGTAACTTTGCGAACAAGAAACCAGACATGCTTGTTAATAGCAAGCATATAAATAATATATACAGAGTCGTTCAATAATTCAAAAGTTTCTGTGACATTATTGGACTGTGTCGGAACTGAGGGACGATGTCCCTGAACCGAACCAAAAATTTCTGTGTCCACCGACGCTATCAGTTTCTTATCCGGCATCGCAGCATTCTGGTCCGACGAAAGAACCTCTAGAAGATGAAGTCGGATGACATATACAGCAGATTATGTTGTTCTGAAAGGGAAAGCTCGAAATCCTCCGAATCCCTTTCGGCATCCCGTCGGACCATATGAAATTTTCGGACGTCCGTACCTGATGCTTCCGCGGATCGTCCCGACCCAGCATCGTCGGATATTACATGATGCGACAGAGATTCTGTCGTTGCTGGGATGCTGCGATAAGTTGTGCTATTTGGGATAGCACGTCCGTCACTGAGGCCTGTGCAGTAGCGGTCTTACGATGCTTTACCGCTGGAAGCTCCGTGTACGTTGACTCCCGCATACTTTCTTATGCGAACGTCCGGAGTCTCCAGGCCTCGTGTCCCTGGCTATCGGATGGCGTGACCTGGTCGCCGATGATTCTCTGATTGGCGAAGTTGACTGGATATCCGAGGTCACGTAGCCAAGAGCGGTCGTGTGCGCTACCATGAGGATGAGGAAGCCTTATTGACAGTCTCTCCGGACTGTCTATCTAACGGAGCATCCCGAGTGGCGGACGTATGCTCCGAATGCGAAACATTTTGTACCACAACATCTGGGGCCAGATGTTGTTGTACAAGAGAGGGGCCTCTCTCGCTCGCGGTCCGGATGGACCTGGACGAGCTAGGAACCAGACTAAAAGGCTTCCTCCGTTCTCTCCTCTAATCCGCCGTCACTGGGTGTGCATTTGGTTGATTTATAGTGCTCGCATCACCCAAAACTCCTTCTGGACTGCAACGGACGAACCCAGCTGCCGAACCATTCGATGAATGGACGCTACACCGGGCGAGCTAGCGGACGTCAAAGGCCGTCGAAACTACTAGGGACCTCTTAGGCAATTGACGTATTTTCATGAGCACTTTTCCGCTAGCTCTTCATTAATTGTGACGACAGAGGCACACTTTTGGAAGACATCACGGATACATCACCCTGTTCTTGATCGTCTGAAATAGAGATTGATAAACTAGAGTGACCCTGCGGGGAAAGGACCGGAATGGCCATTTCCCCACTAACATACCGTGACACACGCTTCCCATGTTGTCATCAAAATTAACACATACTGAACAGGAGTTAGTGCGAGTGCACTGACTACATTTATACAATGATTATGAAAGTCAGAGGAAGATATCCTCTTATTACAATTGAACAATATCCCTTCATTGTGAAAAGAAAACAAAGTCCTAGTACTCGCACCAACCCCTGACAATCAAAATACATAATAACATGATCCATTAACATAGAAAAAATAATTGAAATCAAAAAAAAAAAAAAAATTTTTGAAAAAATATTTTTTCAGAAAAGCCCAAGTTTCTGAAAAGTAACGTTGAGCCCCAATGGATCCCAAGCCTAAGTGTGGACAAAAATTTTAAAAATATTTTAAAAAATTAATGCAACACTTACGAACAATAATAATGTATCTAGTAATGATTAAACTAACATCAAGATATTATTTTCAAGAAAACCCCCTCACACAGAGGGCTGTTGTCAATGTAACCAAGAAGTGTAAAAACACCAGAAACAAGACTCCAGGCACTGATAACCCTGGCCCGAAATCAGTTACCAATAATACACTATCTGATGCAAAACAGAGACTTCCAGGGAAGAAACTGCAGAACATCAGATGGTAGATGCAGAACACTACGCCTAACCACCCATAGGTGAAGACGTAAACATGGGGAAAAGAACAGAATTCATTCTGTTATCCAGCTAAAACTCCCAAGAAATTTTAGTAATAATATTACAGAAAATATGCCAAAAGCATGGGAGAATAGCAAGGGGAGACTTAAAGGAAAGGGAGAGAGGAAAACACTGAACAAGCAGTGTAACTTGATAACAAGAATGACCACAACAGGCTCTTGCCTCGAAAATAGGTAACTTAACATAATTTCATTAAAAAATTTTAAGTTACAGCCCTGATTATTTTCTGTCACTCATTTTTCCTCTCCTCCTTCTATATCCTCCTTAGAATCACCATTTCTCTAATATTTATGTGTCTGGCATCATTTAAACTGAGATTTACAAGCACAAAGATCAGTCAGATGTTAACTGATGAAGGGCCAAACAAAGAATGATTAATGGCGCCAATTTCGGGACGTCCTTGACACTGTGCATGCGCAGTAGAGGTGAAGTATGGAGGGCCATTCAGGACATGTTTTCTTTGGTTTTAGATGCAAATTTTGGGGATTGGGGGGCAAAATTTGTGTTTGGCCCTACATTTTTAAGAGTTAGCACCAGCTATGTCTGGATCATTGGTACAGTATAAAAATACTATATTTTTTTTATGCTCCAAAGTTTGGGACATTCAGGAGATTTGTTTCCAGTTGGCCCGTCGCTAGTAGCAGACGACACTCATAAAAAAAAATTCTTGAGTAGCTAAAATTTTTATTTTTCGCTTCCAAAAACACAGCTTATGATCCCTCATTGGAACGAGCGCATTGCGCACATTCCAATGAGGTATCATACGCTATGTTTTGGAAGCAAAAAATGAAGATATAAAAAAAAATTGGACGGCGATTTTCGTATATAGTGATGGACTACGAATCATACACAACTTTATTCAGCATCAAATCAAGACCAGGCTGTGTTCTTTCCCCATTTTCTAAGAATTGGGACACCTGTGAAAATAATTATTTTTAGCTGTCCCAATACATAGTGTAAATATGGTAGATTTTGTTTGACTGAGCTCAAAATATAACAGATTAAATGCCAATGCTGACTGTATTGAGGCCAAAAAATGTGGGAGTAATTCATGACAGATTACAGGTATTTTTAGTCAAGTTGTGAGGAAGTCAAACTCAACTTATAGTTTGATGAATGGCAGGCGAGAGGGCATAAACAATTGGTTTCCGGATGATAACTTGATAATAGTTCGACCCACGTTCATGAAACTTCATAGGTAGGTTGGCATCGGTGAGAGGAAGAACCGTATTTATTTTGGACTCGCTAGTTTATTCAATCATCAGGAGAATGTTCTATACTCTACAGTACGTGGAGAGTGCATTATCGCTAAATCACCCATAGAGTGGAGATTCCACCCAAGCAATAACTGCAAATTTGTTGCAAAGCATAACAAGCAAATGCAAAGTTCCAGCCAATGGACCTCCAGGTTAAACCACTGGCTGAAACATTGCTAGCATTTTTGTCCATATTTACAGAATTTGAAAGTGATACTTTGGGTGATAACTCCACTCCATGGGTGATTTAGTTACAATCCACTCTCCACATACTGTGTATGTAATTACCAGGTCAAATTTGTATTGAAGATATGGTACTTGATTTGGCATTTGGAAGTCATATTCAATTCAGGCTTGAAAATAAGCAGTCTGACATTTGCAGAATGAGGTTCCCAGAAGGTGAATTTGATGATGCTATCCCATACTGTGGGCCAATTTATCCTCTTGGTACTTCTTTCTATTTAGTTTTGAGACCCTGATTCAGATTGAGGTTCATGGAGGGTAAATTTAGTGATGTTACCCTGCTATGCAGGGTAGCATCATTAAATACACCCTCTGGGGACCTCATTTTGCAGATGACAGTCTGCTTATTTTCTGGCTTGCTCTTGATATTCTACATTGTACCAATGCTTGTATTTTCCACTAGCTTTGCCTGCACGAGATAAAACTTTTACTACACACTGACCATCATCACTGTCTTATTTTCTGCCTTGATGAAATTTACGGGGGTACTCAATTAAGAGATATCCAACTGAGTGGATTCCACTGTAATAAAAAGCTGTGAATTAATAGAGACAGTAGACAGATCAAACTTTCTGTTACTGAAGACCTTCCTGCTCAATTACATCTGAATTATGTCTGGAAGACAGCCCCTCAGTGAACTGCAGTTTGCTCTTTGCCTGTCCCATGTAACATGTCACATGTAAATTCACTGGTAACGAACTGTTGACCTATTTCATGGACTGGCAAAGAACACTTGGTGATGAAGAATTATTCCAAGACACAACATGTCTTTTGGATTCACACTTGTCTTGGAACATGAGTCACCAAGTTCTTTTTGTAACACTCTAAACTACAGAGTGGAACACCAGTCTTTGAACAAGCATACTTCTTATCATTACTGCATCCGTCTACTCCACATTTTTCTTTGGGGCCAGGCAATCTGAAAGAATAAAGTGCAATATTTAATCCTCAGCATGCTGATACAGTAGAATCCTCTTAATTGAATATCCATTTTGCCAGTGAAAATTATTCAATTAACAGGAGTATACAATTAACAGGGATTTGGTCAGTTTCCTGTGTTCTGGAGGTAAACTGAGCATTTATTCTAATATATCTTGTTTGACAGAGCTCATTGAGCTCTGTCAAACAAGATATAATAGAATACATGCCTGTATTGGATGTAGTGAGGCCAAAAAGGTTGATAAATAAGTGGAATTTGGTGCGTGTCACAGTAATTTTTTCGACATATTACAAAAATTTCTATACAATTAACAGAAGTTTATTCTACATCCCATATGCAATTAACAGATCAAATTTGTACTGAAGGTGTGGTAAATGGTTTTGTGTTTGAAAATTATATTCAATTAACAGGGATATACAATTAAGAGATATCCAATTAAGTGGGCTCCACTGTATCAAAATACTGAACCTTTCAGCAGCATTGCTTTCCCATAAAGTAATTTGGCATTTCACCAATTACATCTTCTTTGACAGAGCTCGGTGCAACATTTAACTCTTAACCTGCAGAGTATTTTGAAAATATTTTTCATCAAATCTAGTCATGGATGCTGTGAAGCAGCCATGACTAGATTTGATGGAAAATTCATGACAACTTAAGAAATCACTCTACAAAAAGTTGCTACAATTTACAGAGGAAGATTTGGTTAACCCTTTACCCAACGAATCGGCCGCATCCACCCGCATAATATATAATTCAGCAGTTGAAAAAATAGTATTTTTCAAAAGATTTCAACAAAAGTTAAAAAATTTATAGTAATTTATATATTTTTTATACTTACCAATGACCCAGACATAGCTGGTGCTAACTCTTAAAATATAGGGCCAAACACAAATTTTGCCCCCCAATCCCCAAAATTTGCATCTAAAACTAAAGAAAACATGTCCTGAAAGGCCCTCCACACCTTGCCCCTACTGCGCATGCGCAGTGTCAAGGACGTTCCGAAATTGGCGCCATTTATCATTCTAATAACCAGTGCCTGGTAAGCGCTATGTACTCAGCGGGGAGGCAAGAGTTCCCAACTCCTGGGAGGGCCATCCCCGTCTGGGTCATTGGTAAGTATAAAAAATATATAAATTACTATAAATTTTTTAACATTTTTATACTGTACCAATGACCCAGACATAGCTGAATAGTAAAAAGGCTGGAGGGCCAAGGACATAGAGCAAAATGGAATACGCTCAATAAAATAAACTAGAGTCATCCCCTGTAGGGAAAAGAAGTAATAGGCCTTACATGTATCTTTCTTATTTATGATAAATTAGAAAGATACAACACCTTCCAAAAATTGAGCTTCATACATCCATGTACTCTATTAATATCCAATAATCCTTATACTGATAATTTTTAAAGTAAGCCAATAATAAAGTAAGTCTAGAGAATAGAGACTCTTATACTCCTAAAAGTGTGTGAGAATTGCATAATCATGTCCGTTGACATATGCAATATTCAAAAGCTATACTTTAAAAACTAAGACTTGAATGAATTTTATAAACTTAAACTTCTCACTAAACAACCATCCCAATAACAGCTCAGAATTACTAACTCCGGAGGAGGTATCCCCTTGTTTTCATAGTAAAAACAGGTGACCCAAGGGAACACCCTCCCCCCCCCCCCCCCTTTTTCTTGCCCTGGGTCAAATAGCCCAGAGCGAAGAGGGCAGCCGAACGGAGACACTGCCGAAACAGACAGCCTACCTAGCTATAGTAGCAACTGTTAAGTGAATGACATTCTGAGCAGTAGATAATAGACCTAACAATAGAGGCCTCCAGAAATGGACTCGATATTTCTGAGATAAAATTCATGAATGTGGATGGCTGAGCGCAATGAGGAGCCTTCAAAAATCTATAATAGCAACACTATTAATGTAAGCCCAAGAAGTAGAAGAACTCTTACTTCATGAGCCGAAATCTTAAATACAACTCTGCTAAGCCAATGATATACCATAAGCAGTACGCTAGTTCATAGAATCCATTAACAATAAAATGGAGCGTAACGTCCTTCTACTAGACATCAAAGACAGAAGAAGCTTACGCCCTTGTAATAAACAGATATCTGTTAATAAATACATAAACTGTACCCGGAAAGAGTAAAGGCCTATGCCCATACGAAGACGGAAGGACCTTAAAATAATAGGTTCCGGATAATAGGAGCCTAACTCTTATGCAACAATCCAACCTAAATAGTAACGGAAGTATTGATTCCGAAACTATGAAAGTGAAAATCATCCATCGATAGTGCATGAAACTCACTGACTCTACAGTAAAAGAGAAACCAACAGAATTACTGTCTAAAAGGTCAGAATTTGAAAACTACTGTTTCCAGAGGCTCAAATGATAACTTAGCTAAATAAGAACCGAAGTTAAAATCCGTATAGGAATTTAATCTAAAGATTCTAAGTCTATTTATCAAAAAGTTACTAACTGACTTAGATAAAGAGACAAAAGACTCAATTGTAAACTATCGTAGAGTGCATAGGTATGAGGTAACATAAACCTATAACCTAAATAACAACAGGCTGCAGTAGATCTTGTGAAACAAGTATACTAAAAAATAGCAATGAGTAGTATGGAGGGATCAACAATATGAACATAATGATCCCTACACCACGACGGAAGAGCCTCCACTTTAGTCGCATAGAATAGCGAAGAAGAGGATCTCCTATAGTAAGAAATCGCGTCCAAAACTCGTCCAGTACAGTGCTTACAATGCAATACGGACCACACAACAGAATACATGAAGGTTGCGACCTTGCTGGTTGTGATAAAGATGACACGATTTACCCAGTGAAAAAAGATCCTCACATAGAGGAAGATTTCACGTTAAGATCCACAGTAGACAAGAGGGTAAATTACTCATGATCTCTGTGAAGATAGAGATGCTATCAACAGAAATGTATTGTGGTTGTTTATCTTAGCAATACCTGCTAAAACAACAGCACCGGAGGATACGCGTATCCTATCATTCCGTCCTATAGATCAATAGAGCGTTAACAGTATTAGCTCAGAGATCTGGACAAGCCAACACATACGTCTGCAATTGATTAGCAAGCTGTGTCATAAATAAAACATCATTGGGCGCTCCCATAAATAGCAAATCTGATTGAATACTTGTTTGTTGAGAGTCCATTCTGACAGCAACAAGCGACCCGTAAGAGAACGGGAGTGTGATAAAACAATCAGACGACCCAGAATATGACGGACCAAAACTGAACTTGGTGTACTATAACCAACAGACGGATTCTTTCCATTAAATTGAATAACGGAAACGAAAGAGTGCCTCCCTGGTTCCGGAGATACGCCACTACTGTCGAATTAAAGGACAGGAATTTGGGCATGCGTTTCTGAATAATGTTCATGCAATGACATAAAGCCAAGCCTAAAAAACATTATTCCGCGGAAGTTAAACTGATAGCTAAAAGACTGCGGAACCCAAAGACCCTGGCACTTCGAATCCGTAGGGATCAGTATATATCCCAATCTGTTTGACTGGCAACCGTCATAACAGCCACACTCGGGTCCGGCAACTGCGGCGGCACTCGCTGAGTCAACCACCGAATGTTTGCCCCAGTCTGAATCTCTTGTAACACTAGATAGACAAGAGAATGTATAAATCGAGCAATTCATGGATTGCCGGAAAGTTGCCGTCGAAGAGAAGCTCCTCCGAGAACGAAGCGACTCTGAGAGAGTTCTTAACCTAGTATCCACGCGTGGATGTAGCTAGGGCTGCGTCACGTCTAACCAACTCCAATCAGCCACTGAAGGGCGGAGTTATACGTGAACAAACTACTGCCCTCAAAAGAAATTACATTGAGAATAATATCCCGTAAATCTTTTCTTGAAGACGTAATGATAACGCCTCAGTAAGGCGGATTACGTATAATAAAGCGTCTAAGTTAAGTCTACTATACATAATGTCGTTCCCAACATTGAAATTGGAAAAGACATAAACGGCGAAAAAGAATATATGCAGTCTTTAATCACACCGTCTAGACGCATATGAACTCTCGGTATGCCCTGCTCTGCCAAAATAAACTATTTGTAAAAAAGATAAAATGGCAGAAATGAGCCACGCGGACAAGAAACTAAACTATCATGCTTAGTAGCAGGCTTGTATATATATATAAATATATAGCGTCGAAAAAATAAAACACATGTTGTAATGACAATATTGGACTGCGTCGGTAAGTCAGGGACAAAGTCCCTGTACCGATCGAAAAATCCGAGTCCAATGACGCTATAAGTCTCTTATCCAAGATCGCAGCAATGAAGTCCGAAAAATAATCACTGGAAGAAATGCCAGAAGATATGAAAGGCATCTTCCGATACTACTAAAGGGAAAACTCGAAATCTTTCGAATCCCTTTCGCCATCCTGTCGGACCCTATAAAGCATTCGGTCGTCCGTAGCTTGATGCAACCGCGGACCGCACCGACCCAGCGCCGTCGGATAATTCCTGATTCGACCGAGAAACTGTCAATTGCTGGGATGCTGCGAAACAACTGTGCTAACTCGGATAGCACGTCTGTCACTGAGGCCTGAGGAGAAGCGGTCTTACGATGCATAGCCGCAGGAAGCTCCGAGATCGTTACCCCGTGCATACTTCCAATATGCGAGCGAACGGAGTGTATAGGCCTCGTGTCCCTTGGCTACCGGATGGCGCGACCTATTCGCTGTGGAATCACTGAATGCCGAAACTGATCGGATACTCGAGGTCACGTAGCCAATGTGCGGTCGTGTGCCCTGCTGTGAGGATGAGGAAGCATTAAAGACAGTCTCTCGGACTGTCAATATAACGGAGCGTCCCGAGCAACGGACATATGCTCCGAATGTAAAATATCTGAACCACAACATGCGGTCCCCTATGTTGTTGGCTTCCTCTGATCTGTCCTCAATCTGCCGTCACTGGGTGAGTACTAAAGTAATTAAAGTGCTCGCATCACCCAAATCTCCTTCCTAGACCGCAACGGACGAACCCGGCAGCCGAACCATTCGATGAATGTACGCTACACCGGGTGAGCTAGCGAATGTCACTCCGTAAGCGATAGACATATTCCATGAGCACTTATTGCCGCTAACTCTTCATTAACTATGACGACAGAGGCACACTTTTGAAAGACATCTCCATAACTCTTCGAACAAGAAACCAGAAATGCTTGGATAGCAAGCATAAAATAATAATATATATAGCGTCGTTCAATAATTCGAAAGTTTGTGTGACATTATTGGACTATGTCGGAACTGAGGGACGATGTCCCTGAACCGAACCAAAAATTTCTAAGTCCACCGACGCTATCAGTTTCTTATCCGGCATCGCAGCATATGTTGTTCCGAAAGGGAAAGCTTGAAATCCTCCGAATCCCTTTCGGTATCCCGTCGGACCGGATGAAACTTTCGGACGTCCGTACCCGTTTCCGCGGAGCGTCCCGACCCAGCATCGTCGGATAAAATATATGCGACAGATTCAGTTGATGCTGGGATGCTGCGATAAACTGTGCTATTAAGGAAAGCACGTCCATTCCCGAGGCCTGTGCAGTAGCGGACTTACGATGCATTGCCGCTGGAAGCTCCGTGTACGTTGACTCCCGCACACTTCCTATGCGAACGTCCGGAGTCTGCAGGCCTCGAGTCCCCGGCTACCGCCCCAGCGCTGTCGGATAATTCTCGATCCGACACCGTTTCTGTCGGCTGCTGGGATGCTGCGATAAGCTGTGCTATGTGCACAAGAATGTCCGGAGTCGAGACCTGCGGAGGCGCAGTCTATCGCTGCTTCGCCGAGGGCAGCTCCGCATCAGATGGCTCCCGCATACTTTCCTATGCGAACGTCCGGAGTCCATCGGTCTCGAATCCCTGGCTGCCGGATGGTGTGACCTGGTCGCCGAAGAATCCTTGATCGGCGAAGCTGGTAATATATCGGCGGTCACGCAGCCAAGGTGCGGTCGTGTGCGCTGACGAGAAGAGGAAGCCTTAGCAGTCTCAGCGGACTGCCTATACAACGGAGCGTCCCGAGCGACGGACGTATGCTCCGCTAGCGACACATTTGTACCACAACATCTGGGGCCAGATGTTGTTGAACGAGAGAGGGGCCTCTCTCGCTTGCCGTCCGGATGGACCGGAACGAGCTATGAACCGGACTAAAAGGCTTCCTCCGTTCTCCCTCCGATCCGCCGTCACTGGGTGTGCATTAAGTTAATTTTATAGTGCTCGCATCACCCCAAAATTCCTTCTAGACCGCAACGGACGAACCCGGCTGCCGAACCATTCGGTGAATGGACGCTACACCGGGCGAGCTAGCGGACGTCAAAGGCCGTCGAACCTACTAGGGTCCTCTTAGGCAATTGGCGTATTACATGAGCACTTTTCCGCTAGCCCTTCATTAATTGTGACGACGGAGGCACACTGTTGGAAGACATCACAGATACATCACCCTAATCTTGATCGTCTGAAATAGAAATTGATAAAGTAGAGTGACCCTGCGGGGAAAGGACCGGAGTGTCCAAATCCCCAACAACATACCGTGACATACGCTTCCCATATTGTCATCGAAATCATACGATACAGAACAGGAGTTAATGCGAGTACACTGACCACATATAGAATGATAATAAGGTCAGAGGAAGACTTCCTCTTAAAACAATTGATCAATATCCTTTCAATGTGAAAAGAAAACAAGTCCTGGTACTCGCACTAACCCCTGGCAATCAAAATACATAATAATAATATGATCCATTAATATAGAAAAAATAATTGAAATCAAAATATTTTGAAAAAATATTTTTTCAGAACAGCCCAAGTTTCTGAAAAGTAACGTTGAGCCCCAATGGATCCCAAGCCTAAGTGTGGACAAAAATTTTAAAAATATTTTAAACAATTTATTCAACACTTACGAACAATAATAATGTATCTAGTTATGATTAAAATAACATAAAGATATTATTATTTAGAAATCCCCCCCTCACACAGAGGGCTGTTGTAAATGTAAACAATGAGTGTAAAAACACTAAAATAAGACTCCAGGCACCCAGGCCCGAAATCAGTTACCAAAAATACACCATCTGATGCAAAACAGAGACTTCCTGGGAAGAAACTGCAGAACATCAGATGGTAGATGCAGAACACAACGCCTAACCACCCGTAGGTGAAGACGTAAACATGGGGAAAGAACAGAATTCATTCTGTTATTCAGCTAAAACTCCCAAGATATTTTAGTAATAATAATTACAGAAACTATGCCAAAAGCATGGGAGAATAGCAAGGGGGAACTTAAAGGACAGGGAGAGAGGAAAACACTTGAAAAAACAGTGTAACTAAATAATCAGAATGACAACAAAATGGCTGCTGCCTTGAAAATAGGTAACTTAACATAATTTCATTAAAAAATTTTAAGTTACAGCCCTGATAATATTCTGTCACACATTCTTTTCCTCTCCTCCTTTTCTATCCTCCTTAGAATCACCATTTCACTAATATTTATGTGTCTGGCATCATTTAAACTGAGATTTAAAAGCACAAAGATCAGTCAGATGTTAACTGATGAAGGGCCAAACTTAGAATGATAAATGGCGCCAATTTCGGAACGTCCTTGACACTGCGCATGCGCAGTAGGGGCGAAGTGTGGAGGGCCTTTCAGGACATGTTTTCTTTAGTTTTAGATGCAAATTTTGGGGATTGGGGGGCAAAATTTGTGTTTGGCCCTATATTTTAAGAGTTAGCACCAGCTATGTCTGGGTCATTGGTACAGTATAAAAATCTATATTGTGTGACCCCTTGTTGGAACGAGCTCATTGAGCTCGTTCCAATGGGGGGGGGGGGGGTCACATGATATGGTTTTGTTTAAATCCTTTGAAAAAAATTTTAAAATGATATTTAAAATAATAAATTTTGATATCGTCTGCATTGGGTAAAGGGTTAAAAATTCCCAAATTATACTTATTTTAGTGGCAAGAGATTTTCTGTCCTGGGCAGGAACATTCACCAGCAGCATTGAAGAAGTTAATCCTATGCACTCTGATGTCAAAATGCCATAGTTTTCTGCAGCAAAGTTTTCCCATAATTCAGTTTGGCATTTCCCCAGTTTTTTTTTCATTGGCAGAGCTGGGTGAGCTCTGTCAAAGAAGATATAGTTTGTTAAATTCTTAGAGTTAACTGAGAAAAATAAAGTCCTCCAAGAGAATTTTATTATATATCTACTACCAGAGTGCTAGGTGCTAATCGACTGAAATAAGACAACAGATCTGATATTACTTTAACTGAGCAAGATTTAAGTAAGAAACAATCATTGTTCACAATAAATTCAATGTTTTAGGCCACACAAAGTAGATCTTCTGTTTCTCAGGCCATTATTTATGAAATTGCATGTGGGCGAGCGGTTTTTTATTTTATTTTTTATTTCAGTAATTACTTTTTTGCCATCAAAAGTTCATGTTCTTGGTTCAAGTTTTAGGCCTCATAATCTACAGAATAGGGTGGTGGTGTATTTCATCCCTTGAGTTCAAGAAGACTTTGCAATGCTAAAGCATTGCAAAGCCTTCTTGCACTCAAGGGACAAATTCATCAATTTTTTTAACTTGGGTAAAATATCAGACATGAACCATTTAATTTTTATTTTTTTTAAGTTTAAATTGGTTATAAAAAGAGAGCATGCGGCAGCGAAAAGGACCATGCGGGAGGGCCTGAGAAACAGATTTTTTATTTTTTTAGGCCTTATGCCTGTATATATATTGTCCAAACTCAACATTCTACCTGACATGACAGGAGGGGGACAAAATAATTTTTCTAACTTAATAAGTGATTTTCATGTATGCATCCAAAAGATGGCTTACAACTCTAAAATGGAGTAGCTTGACATGCTTATTCCAACAAGGCGACATAAGCTATTTTTTGGAAGCAAAAATTGGAAAAGAATAACATAATTTGAAAAGTGATTTTTAGCTCAAAGTCAAGATAAGCTATTGCTATCACGCGTACGGAAGTCTGTTCACATTTTCCTTTAGCACAGGCTACACCCCGTAGTTCTTGTCTGATTACGTGATGCCTGCCGGAGACCAAAACCAAAAAACCATTAGCACAGCCTACAGGCCGTATTTATGAAGGGATTTCATTGTAACTTGGTAGGATGCCTCTGTATAATATCTAGATAAGAATGCCCCCTTTTGGTCATGATCTGTCAACCGTGAAGGCTGCCCAAGCCTGAAACCCAAAAACTTTTTGCACAGTCTGCAAGTCATATTTAATATGGAGGGATTTCATTTTAACTTGGTAGTATGACTACGTATGATGTCTAGATGAGAGCTTCCCCATTTGGTCGTGATCTATCAACTGTGACGACTGCCAAAGCCCAAAACCCAAAAACATTTAGCACAGTCTACAGGTCGTATTTATGGAGAGATTTCATTGTAACTTGGTAGGTTGACTTCATATAATGTCTAGATAAGAACGGCCCGTTTTGGTCATGATTGGTCAACTGTGATGGCTACAAGGGCCCGAAGCCTGAAAACCTTTAGCACAGTCTACAGGTCATATTTATGAAGGAATTTCATTGTAATTTGGTAGGATGACTCCAAATAATGTCTAGATGAGAAAGTCCCCTTTTGGTCGTGATCATTCAGCCGTAATGGCTGCCCAAGCCTAAAACCTGAAAACCTTTAGTCTAGTCTATAGGTCGTATTTATGGAGGGATTTCATTGTAACTTGGTAGGTTGACTTCATATAATGTCTAGATGAGAACGTCCCCTTTTGGTCATTATTGGTCAACAGTGACAGCTACAGGGGTCCGAAGCCCGAAAACCTTTAGCACAGTCTACAGGTCATATTATGAAGGGATCTCATTGTAACTTGGTAGGATGACTCCAGATAATGCCCAGATGAGAACGTCCCCTTTTGGTCATGATAATTCAACCATGACGGCTGCCTGAGCCCAAAACCTGAAAAATTTCAGAACAGACTACAGGTTGTATTTATGAAGGGATTTCATTGTAACTTGGTAGGTTGACTCAGTATAATGTCTAGATGAGGACGTACACTTTGCGATCGGCTAACCATGATGGCTACACAGACCCGAAGCCCAAAAACCTTTAGCACAGACTACAGGCCGTATTTATGAAGGGATTTTATTGTAACTTGATATGATAACTCGCTTTGGAATAATTTCACTGTAACTTGGTAACTTTTGTTGACACACATTAACAGTGAGGGCCACATACATTAACTGTGAGGACCACATTAACCCACCCCTCAATTCTTTAGTACAGTCTACACCTCATATTATTTTTATTGAAAACATAGCATACAGGGAACAGAAATTAACATATCCCCAATTATCACAATTCTTGTCTTATTTCACAATTCTTTCATAAGCACTGAACATTATCCTTTCATCAAACACAATACACAGACAAATAAGCTACAGTGTCATTGACACTTTCATTGTGAATAGCACTGGGGAAATTTGGCTGAAACATGAAGTAAAGACTTGAACCTGGAAAGTTTTTTTGTCTATTTTCTTAGAACTAGTTTAACCCTTACCCAACGTAACGGCCAAAACTGGCCAGCGCTATTCACAAAAATCGCAGATTAATTTTCACTATTTTTTTAAATTTTTGTCTCAAAAACATAGGTTATGACCCCTCTTTGGAACAAGCTCATTCCAAAGAGGGGTAATAACCAATGTTTTTGAGACAAAAAGTTAAAAAATTTATAGTAATTTATATATTTTTTATACTTACCAATGACCCAGACTTAGCTGCTGGTGCTAACTCTAACAAAACCAGGGCCAAACACAAATTTTGCCCCCCAATCCCCAAAATTTGAATCCAAAACAAAAAGAAATCATGTCCTAAAGGACCTCCATACTACGCCCCCCACTGCGCATGCGCAGTGTGACGAACATCCCGAAATTGGCGCCAATTATCATTCTTACTGGCAGTGCCTGGTCAGCGTTATGTACTCAGCGGGGAGGCAAGAGTTCCCAACTCCAGGGAGGGCCATCCCCGTCTGGGTCATTGGTAAGTATAAAAAATATATAAATTACTATAAATTTTTTAACATTTTTATACTGTACCAATGACCCAGACTTAGCTGAATAGTAAACAGGCTGGAGGGCCTAGGACATAGAGGAAAATCCAATAAGCTCAACTATATAGTAAAGAGGTAACCCCTTAAGGAGAAAAGGAGTATTAGGCTTTACATGTATCTTTCTTATTTAATATTAAATTAGAAAGATACACTACCCTTAATAATTGAGCACAATAACATTCATGTTCTCTATTAACATCCAGTATATCCCTTATACTAATTATTTTTAAAGTAAGCCAATAAATAAAGTAGTCCAGAGAATTGAGACTCTTTATAGTCATTTAAAAGTGTCCGAGTATTGTATATTAAAGCCCGTTTGACACTTGTCATATACAAATGCTTCACACCGAGCTACACTTTAAAAATAAGACATGAATGAATTTTAACATTAATATTACACTTTAAAACCATCCCGGAAGCGACTCAGAAATACTGACTTGGAGGAGGCATTCCCTTCCTTTTCACTATAAAGCAGGTGACCTAAGGGAACACCCCCCCCCCCCCCCCCCCCTTCCCCTTGCCCTGGGTCAAATAGCCCAGAGCGAAGAGGGCAGCCAGACGGAGTCACTGCCGGAACAGAAAGCCTGCATAACTATAGTTGCAACTGTTTAGTGGACGACATTCTGAGCAACAGATAACGGACCTAAACAATGCAGGTCTCCAGAAATGGACTCAATATTTCTGAGATAAAAATTTGTAAATGTGGATGGCTGAGACCAATAAGCAGCCTTCATTAAATCTGTAATAGCAACACTATTAGCATAAGCCCAGGAAGTAGAAAGAGCTCTTACTTCATGAGCGGAAATCTTAAGCACAGACTGCTGAGAAGAAGATAAACTCTCATAAGCAGTACGGATAGTTAATTGAATCCATCTAGCAATAGAATGGACCGAAATGTCCTTTCTATTAGGCATCAAAGACAGAAAGAAACGTTTCCGTCCCTTTCTGATAAACTGAGATCTCTGTTTATAGATACGTAACGCTCTGACAGGACAGAGTAAAGGCCTACGCCCGTCTGAAGACGGAAGAGCCTTAATAACAATAGGTTCCAGATATTTATTAGGAGCCTGATTCTTAGCTAAAAAACCCACATTAGTAGTGAAGGTGATAGTGTTCCTGACACTACGATAGTGTGAATCATCCACCGACAGTGCATGAAGCTCACTGACTCTTCTAGCAGAAGAGAAAGCTAAGAGAAAAGCTGTCTTATAAGATAAGAATTTGAAATCTACTGTCTCAAGAGGTTCAAATGGCTTTTCCTTCAATTTAAGAAGAACCCAAGCTAAATTCCATTTAGGAATTAGTCTAAGAGTTCTGGGTCTATTTATCGAAAAGTTTCTAACCAACTTAGATAAAGAGACATTAGATCCAATTTGTAAACTATCATGATGTGCATAGGTATCAGATAACATAGACCTATAACCCTTTATAGTAACAGGCTGCAGTTTGATTTCGTCAAACAAGTATACTAGAAAGTTTGCAATGTCTAGTATAGAGGGATCGAATATATCTACAGAATGATCCCTACACCAACGACGAAAAACCTTCCACTTAGCCGCATAGTTTAGCGAAGAGGAGGTCCTCCTACAGTTAGAAATCGCGTTCACTGCTCGTCCTGTAAAGTGCTTGCCATGCAAGAAGGACCGCACAACGGAAAAACGTGAAGGTTGAGACCTTGCGGGTTGTGATGGAGTTGGAGCGATTTCCCCTGCGAAAGAAGATCCTCCCATGGAGGAAGCTTTCGCGGTAGGTCCCACAACAGACACCTGAGTAGATTTATCCACGGTCTCTGTGGTGACAGAGATGCTACCAACAGAATCTTGCACTGAGATTGTTTTATCTTTAGCAATACTTGTTGAATTAACGGCGCTGGAGGATACGCATATCCTATCATTCCGTCCCAAGGGATCGACAGAGCATCTACTGCAAATGCTCTTGGATCCAGACACGGAGACACATCCGTCTGCAACTGATTGTTGAGATGTGTCGCAAATAAGTCTATTATTGGACGTTCCCATTGGTAGCAAATCTGATTGAATACTTTTTTGTTGAGAGTCCATTCCGACGGCAACAAGCGACCCTTTTGTGAAAGGGAGTCTGCTAGCACATTCAGACAACCCGGTATGTGATGGACCGAAAGAAGAACGTGATGTTCTAGCGCAAACAGAAGGATTCTTTCCGTTAGATTGAACAACGGAACTGAATGAGTGCCTCCCTGATTCCGTATATATGCCACTACTGTCGTATTGTCGGATAGGATTTGGACATGAGCATTGTGAATAATGTCCATCCAGTGACGTAACGCAAGCCAAATTGACATCATTTCCTTGATGTTTATGTGCTTGCACAGGAATTGCGGATCCCAAAGACCCTGGCATCTCGAATCCGTTGGGATTAATGATGCACCCCAACCTGTTTGACTGGCATCCGTCATAATGGTAAAACTCGGATCCGGCAACTGCAGCGGAACTCCCTGAGTTAACCACTGAATGTTTGCCCAAGTCTGAATCTCTTGTTTCACTTGATCTGACAAGAGAACATCTACGTCGAGCGAATGAATTTTCACACTCCAATTCTGAGTCAAGAAAATTTGAAGAGGCCGTGTGCGTAACCGCCCCATCGGAATGAGATCCGCAGCGGCTCCGCACAGACCTAGCAGTCTCATAAATTCTCTCGCTGTGACTTTGTCTGCGTGCAGACAATAGCGAGCGTAACAACTGACTAATTTCGCTCTGGTTAACGGCAGACGAATGAGATTGTTGTGCGTCTCGAAGCTCATTCCCAGATGAGTGAATGACTTGGACGGCACCAGATCCGACTTCTCCTCGTTTACTATAAAACCGAGACGTCGGAGCAATAGAAGAAGATTCTGAACATCGTTCTGAAGCGTTAACTCGTTGCCGTACCTCTGAAGAATGTCGTCCAGGTAGGCCGACGTTACCGCAGACGAATGAGCTCGGAAATAGATCATTACCGAGTTCATTACCCGAGTGAAAGCCCAGGGTGCTAGATTCAATCCGAAGCACATCGCCCGGAATTGATACACCACTCCTAGGACTGCGAAGCGTAGGTACTTTCGGAATGTCGGATGTACCATGACGTGAAAGTACGCATCTTTGAGATTTATGCTTGTTGCATAATCGTTCACCCGAATACTCGCTCTGACCGACTGAATCGTCTCCATATAAAATTTCGGAGCGACGATCAGCTTGTTTATGCAGCTCAAATCTATGACTGGACGGAACGAGCCGTCTGGTTTCGGAACCAGAAACAGATGGCTGTAGAATCCCGGAGTTTCCTGGTTTTCTACGACCTCTACCGCGTTCTTCATTAAAAGAGACTGCACCTCTGATAACAGAGCGTCTCTTCTCTGCGGATTTGACGGAAGATGAGTCCACTTTGGACTTCGAGTTAATGGAGGCTTTCGTTTGAAGGACATCTTTAGACCTTCCGAAGTCACTCCTCTCACCCAAGGGTCGTCCGTAATCGACGCCCATTCTTGTGAAAAGCTCGACAACCTTCCGCCAACCGGTACGCGATAGAGGTTTAAGCCATCACCTCCTGGACCTGCGAGGCCTGCGGTAGGAGAAACCACGTCCTCCACGACCCGCACCTCGCCCCGTCGACCTCGGGGCGTCCGACCGATTGTCCCGGCCCGAAGGACGTCCCGAACGAGAGTCGCTACCCTGACGGTCTCTCGAATAAGACCAAGAGGACGCACCGGAACCTCTATAGGAACCTCTCTTGGGCGCATTAGACCCAGAAGTGCCTGTCTTATTCTTGTCTGCTGTATCCGACTTCTTAGAAGCAGATTTGAACAACAGAGAATCCGAAGCTTTTTTTGTAATTTTATCATAAATAGCAGAAAGCTTGCCGTCAAAGAGAAGTTCTCCGGAGACCGAAGCGACTCTAAGAGAGTTCTTCACCTTAGTATCCACGAGTGTGGATGTAGCTAGGGCTGCGTCACGTCTAACCAACTCCAGATTTGCCACTGAAAGGGCGGAGTTACACGTGGAATAAGCTACTGCCCTTGAAAGAAGTCTTAAAGAGGATTGTATATCCTGAAACTCTTTCCCTTGAAGGCGCAGTGATAACGCCTTAGTAAGGTGATCTGCGTAAGATAAGGCATCTAAATTGGCTCTGTTAGACGAAATAGCTGTTTCCAACACCACGGTTGGAATAGAAGCCGACGACGGTAATGATAGCTCTAAGTCTTCCGCCTCGTCGTCCATACGCAGAGGAACTCTCGGGATACCCTGTCCTGCCGTATCGAATTTATTCCTTGCATTAATGAAAGGCAGGTTGAGAGTATTAGCGGACAAGAAACCTGCTTTCCCCGTCCTGGAAGCAAGTTTAAATATAGCGTCAATAATTCAAATGTTCTTGCAACATTATTGGACTGCGACGGAAACTCGGGAGCGATGTCCCTGAACCGCTCAAAAAATTCAGAGTCCAATGACGCTATAATCCTCTTGTCCGGAACCGCAGCAGTCTGGCTCGACGGAACAACTTGAGGGAGAAAGTGCCGGATGAAGTCCACGGCAGCTTTATGTTGTTCCGAAAGGGATAGCTCCAAATCATCCGTATCCCTTTCACCATCCGGTCGGACCTCATGATGTTCCCGGTCGTCCGCCCCCGATGCTTCGGCTGAGCGTACCGACCCAGCGCCGTCGGATAATTCTTGATCCGACACCGTTTCTGTCGGCTGCTGGGATGCTGCGATAAGCTGTGCTATCTGCACAAGAATGTCCGGCGTCGAGACCTGCGGAGGCGCAGTCTTTCGCTGCTTCGCCGAGGGCAGCTCCGCATCAGATGGCTCCCGCATACTTTTTCTATGCGAACGTCCGGAGTCCATCGGTCTCGAATCCCTGGCTGCCAGATGGTGTGACCTGGTCGCCGAAGAATCCTTGATCGGCGAAGCTGGTAATATATCGGCGGTCACGCAGCCAAGGTGCGGTCGTGTGCGCTGACGAGAAGAGGAAGCCTTAGCAGTCTCCGCGGACTGCCTATACAACGGAGCGTCCCGAGCGACGGACGTATGCTCCGCTAAAGACACATTTTGTACAACAACATCTGGTCCCAGATGTTGTTGTATGAGAGAGGGGCCTCTCTCGCTCGCGGCCCGACTGGACCTGGACGAGCTAGGAACCAGACTCAAAGGCTTCCTCCGTTCTCGCTTACTATCCGCCGTCACTGGGTGTGCAACTAGTATGTTTATAGTGCTCGCATCACCCAAAATTTCCTCCTGGACCGCATCGGACGAACCCGGCTGCCGAACCATTCGGTGAATGGACGCTACACCGGGCGAGCTAGCGGACGACATTTGTCTAATCTCCATGAGCACTTTTGCCGCTAGCTCTGAATTCATTTGTGACGAGGGACGCACACTTGTAGAAGATAACATGGAAACATCACCCTGTTCTTGTTCCTCTGAAATAGAAACTGAGAGAGTAGAGTGACCTTGCGGAGAAAGAGCCGGCATAGCCCTTTCTCCAGAAACAACATACCGTGACACACGTTTCCAATGTTTATCATCCCAATATTGACAAATAGGACAGGGATTAGTGCGAGGACACTGACTACAATTAATACAATGATCATGAAAGTCAGAGGAAGATTTCTTCCCATTACAATTTGAACAAACTCCTTTCATTGTGAAAAGTCAACAACAAGTCCTAGTTACTCGCACAAACCCCTGACACAAAGATACATAATAACATGATCCATTAATAAATGAAAAAACAATTGCAAATCAAAATAATTTTAAAAAAATATTTTTTCAGCGAAGCCCAAGTTGCTGAAAAGTAACGTTGAGCCCCAATGGATCCGATGGCAAAGTGTGGTCAAAAATTTTAAATTTATATTAAATAATTAATGAGACACTTACGGATAATATAAATGTATCTTATAGTGAGAAAAACTACAGCAAAGGCAAACAGCCCCCCTCAAAAAAGGCTGTTGCCAATGTAAACAAACAGTGTAAAACACCAGAAAACATGACTCCAGGCACTGAAAAAACTGGCCCGGAATCAGTCATCAAAATTACACTCTATCTGATGCAAAACAGAGACTCCCAGGGGAGAATCTGCAGAACATCAGATGGAAGATGCAGAACACAATGTTTATACACCCATGGGTGAAAACGTAACTATGGGGAAAATAACAGAAAACATTCTGTATCCAAGCAACTCTCCCAGGAAAATTTTAGAAATGAACTTTCTCAAAAATATGCCAAAAGCATGGGAGAATTGCAAGGGGGACATTAGAAGGCTAGGGGAGAGGAAACACTGAATAAGCAGTGCAATATTTAGCAAGAATGACAACAAGAGGCCCATGCCTCGAAAATAGGCAACTTAACATAATTTCATCAAAAAATTTTAAGTACAGCCCTGATTATTTTTTGTCACTTCTTTTTCCTCTCCTCCTTCTATCCTCCTTAGAATCACATTTTCTCCAAAAATTACGTGTCTGGCATAATTTAAACTGAGATTTACAAGCACAAAGATCAGTGAGATGTTGACTGATGAAGGGCCAAACAGAGAATGATAATTGGCGCCAATTTCGAGACGTTCGTCACACTGCGCATGCGCACTGGGGGCGTAGTATGGAGGTCCTTTAGGACATGATTTCTTTTTGTTTTGGATGCAAATTTTGGGGATTGGGGGGCAAAATTTGTGTTTGGCCCTGGTTTTGTTAGAGTTAGCACCAGCAGCTAAGTCTGGGTCATTGGTACAGTATAAAAATATGAGTTATTCAAGAATTTTGTTTGCAAGTGTCATCAGCTTTTCATGTTAGATAAAGGGTTAATCAAACTTTATCATTGGTGAAATAAAAATGTAGAATTTTTCCATTTAGACTTATCCTATATTAAGCTACAACTACAGTACGTGTAGAGTGGATTGTAACAAAATCACCCACAGACTGGAGTTACTACCCAAAGTATCACTTTCAAATTCTGTACATATGGACAAAAAACACAAGCAATGTTTCAGCCAATGGACCTCTGGGTTTAACTCAGAGGTCCATGGACTGGAACTTTGCTTGTGCTTGTTATGCTTTGCAACAAATCTGCAATTATTGCTTAGGTGAAATCTCCACTCTGTGGGTGATTTAGTACTCTACACATAATAATATAATACACTCTACACGTACTATACCACCTTAGGTTGATTAATAACCCTGCAAATACTTACCCAATAATGGTGGAGAAGTGGTTGGAGTAAATATATTTTTGTGCACTAACTACACTGGTGGGTACCCTTATAGGCACTTAAAATAGGGATTTGTTCATATAAAACTACTGTTACTTTTCTCAGTGGTGACAAATAAAATTAACCTTCTGCATACTGATGTTAACATATCAAAATTTCCAGCAGAACATTTTTCCCCGACGCAACTTGGAATTTATCCAACTCAAGGAGCTCTGTGGAATAAAAACAGATTGGTCAAATTCATAGCTGTAGAATACAAAATATTTTCTGTTAGAAATTTCACTTTATTGACATCAGTGAGCAGAGGATTTGCAGGCTTGGCAATTTCAGGAGAGCGATTTTTGAGCTCTCCTTACTGCCCTCCTGAAAGAATTAAGGAGAGCGAAAAATTGCTCTCCTAAATATTTGGTCTGGGATGATTGAGATTACATGTAAGTGATTTGGTGGTAAAAGGTAATGGCTGCAACTGTGTTTGGGTATGTATTTTGTACATACCCAAACACAGCTGCAATCATTTGAAGCAAAATGGGTCACAGCAATATTTTTTTCTGTCAGTTTCAACAATTGACATCACAGTTTGAAGGGTAATTATTCAAGGAATATTTACACTATAATATACTGCCATTACTACTATCCTGTCACTTGAAGCAATGCACCAGGATGTGACTGTAGATTCAAGCAGACCTGTTGTCCAAGAAAGTCATATGCCTACCACTACCACCTTCAACCCACCCACCCCCAACTTGGGCACACACACAGGTCTTGTCAAGTGTGTGTTCGGTTGTTGAGTGAGACATCTAAATGTCTAAGAGATTTCACTTTACCTTAGTAAAGTTAATAAAACCACAGATCAATGTAATAGTCTGTTGGTTTCAGTTTCAATGAATTCGTTCAACTGGATACTTAAAATGCTGTGTAAAGCTAATTGCTCTCCTAAGCTGATTGAGGAGAGCGATTAGTTGCCCTCCTACATTTTTCAGAATGCCAGGCCTGGATTTGCAGTCACTGGGTTAACTTAAAGTTACATTCTAAGTACCTTGGCAGTTGTTTTAGGCAGATCTTGGCTGCCTAACCAGGCAGCCAAGATTTGCCCAAAAACAACTGCAAAGTGATAGGATTAAACTGTCAAAGTGAGTTAAAAATGTATAAAAAAAGCTGAGGATTTCCTCTTGATATTTTAAAAACAAGAGCAATGTGATGCATCCGACAGTGTCATAACAACATGGTGGCCATATTGAATTGGCAGCTGGACCAAAATCGAAAGGAAGCCTTGTCTAGTCATCCACAAGTAACCCCTAAAATTATGATTTGATCATAAAAAATATGGTAAATGAATATAACAAAATTCTGACTGCTGGATCTGAAGAAGAAGATGTTTAAAGTTTCTTCATATTGCATTAAGTTGTAATTCAGGCCCCAATGGGAGCTATATGAACCCAGAAACTTGATTTGAATAAACTTGAAATTGATCCTCAAAAGGATGTTGTATATCAAATATCAAAAGATTCTGACTTGTGCTTCTGGAGAAGAAGATCTTTTTTTTAATTTCTGAAAATATGCTGACTCCGCAGACATTGCATCCTTTTCAAGGGTGCAATATCACTGTGACTACTTTACTAGTAGTTTCTGTTACTCTATGCCTCACATCAGTGCAACCTATTCTTGCACTCATAAAATACCCACAGTATGAGACATATAACAATTTCTACACCACACCTAGGTAGGCCTGAGGTGTGATGTAGAAATTAGATATATCCTACTGCTAATATTTTAGGAACACAAGAAAAAGTGTACCTCAGTTGCAAATAAGGTGCATCATAAGTACATGAACATCATGGTGTACATCAGCACTGCATATATAACAATGTGTCACAAAACAATGACCATGTACCTTGTAAATGCAGAACTAGACTATCATATATTGAGAGGTTTTCAGCTTTTATGATCCCTGCGGGGAACTTTTTTTTATAACATGTGCAGGAGCGGCTTGACACAAGGATCCCTCATACCAAATTTCATTGAAATCCATCCACTCAGTGCTGAGATTTCGCTGCAGATGGATGCACAGATGGATGGACAGATGAACAAAGCAGTGACTATATGCTCCCCCGAAATTTTTTCAGGGAGCATACAAGTTGAGAACCTCACAATATATTGATAACATAGTTCTGCATTGAAACATCACCAAGCATAAACAAATCCTTGTGTTGTATGGTTACAAGTAAAATTATATTATATCGGTCAGAAAAGAAACACAAATTAATACTTTGTTCATTGAAAAGATAAAAAATTTATAGTAATTTCTATATTTTTTATACTTACCAATGACCCAGACATAGCTGGTGCTAACTCTTAAAATATAGGGCCAAACACAAATTTTGCCCCCCAATCCCCAAAATTTGCATCTAAAACCAAAGAAAACATGTCCTGAAAGGCCCTCCACACTTCGCCCCTACTGCGCATGCGCAGTGTCAAGGACGTTCTGAAATTGGCACCATTAATCATTCTAATAACCAGTGCCTGGTAAGCACTATGTACTCAGCGGGGAGGCAAGAGTTCCCAACTCCTGGGAGGGCCATCCCCGTCAGGGTCATTGGTAAGTATAAAAAATATAGAAATTACTATAAATTTTTTAACATTTTTATACTGTACCAATGACCCAGACATAGCTGAATAGTAAAAAGGCTGGAGGGCCAAGGACATAGAGCAAAATGGAATACGCTCAATAAAATAAAATAGAGTCATCCCCTGTAGGGAAAAAGAAGTAATAGGCCTTACATGTATCTTTCTTATTTATGATAAATTAGAAAGATACAACACCTTCCAAAATTGAGCTTCATACATCCATGTACTCTATTAATATCCAATATAATCCTTATACTAATAATTTTTAAAGTAAGCCAATAAATAAAGTAAGTCTAGAGAATAGAGACTCTTATACTCCTAAAAGTGTCTGAGGATTGCATAATCATGTCTGTTGACATATGCAATATTCAAAAGCTATACTTTAAAAACTAAGACTTGAATGAATTTTAAAAACCTAAACTTCTCACTAAACAACCATCCCAATAACAGCTCAGAATTACTAACTCCGGAGGAGGTATCCCCTTGTTTTCATAGTAAAACAGGTGACCCAAGGGAACACCCTCCCCCCCCCCCCTTTTTCTTGCCCTGGGTCAAATAGCCCAGAGCGAAGAGGGCAGCAGAACGGAGACACTGCCGAAACAGACAGCCTACCTAGCTATAGTAGCAACTGTTAAGTGAATGACATTCTGAGCAGTAGATAATAGACCTAACAATAGAGGCCTCCAGAAATGGACTCGATATTTCTGAGATAAAATTCATGAATGTGGATGGCTGAGCGCAATGAGCGGCCTTCAAAAATCTATAATAGCGACACTATTAATGTAAGCCCAAGAAGTAGAAGAACTCTTACTTCATGAGCCAAAATCTTAAGCACAACTGCTAAGTCAATGATATACCATAAGCAGTACCGATAGTTAATAGAATCCATTAACAATAAAATGGAGCGTAACGTCCTTCTACTAGGCATCAAAGACAGAAGAAGCTTACGCCCATAGTAATAAACAGATATCTGTTTATAAATACATAAACTGTACCCGGAAAGAGTAAAGGCCTATGCCCATACGAAGACAGAAGGACCTTAAAAATAATAGGTTCCGGATAATAGGAGCCTAACTCTTATGCAAAAATCCAACCTAAATAGTAACGGAAGTAGTGATTCCGAAACTACGAAAGTGAAAATCATCCATCGATAGTGCATGAAACTCACTGACTCTACAGTAAAAGAGAAACCAACAGAATTACTGTCTAAAAGGTCAGAATTTGAAAACTACTGTTTCCAGAGGCTCAAATGATTACTTAGCTAAATAAGAACCGAAGTTAAAATCCATATAGGAATTTAATCTAAAGATTCTAAGTCTATTTATCAAAAAGTTACTAACTGACTTAGATAAAGAGACAAAAGACTCAATTGTAAACTATCGTAGAGTGCATAGGTATGAGGTAACATAAACCTATAACCTTAATAATAACAGGCTGCAGTAGATCTTGTGAAACAAGTATACTAAAAAATTGCAATGAGTAGTATGGAGGGATCCACAATATGAACATAATGATCCCTACACCAACGACGGAAGAGCCTCCACTTTAGCCGCATAGAATAGCGAAGAAGAGGATCTCCTATAGTAAGAAATCGCGTCCAAAGCTCGTCCAGTACAGTGCTTACAATGCAATACGGACCACACAACGGAATACATGAAGGTTGCGACCTTGCGGGTTGTGATAAAGATGACACGATTTACCCAGTGAAAAAAGATCCTCACATAGAGAAAGATTTCACGTTAAGACCCACAGTAGACAAGAGAGTAAATTACCCATGATCTCTGTGAAGATAGAGATGCTATCAACAGTCTGAATCTCTTGTAACACTAGATAGACAAGAGAACGTGTAAATCGAGCAATTCATGGATTGCCGAAAAGTTGCCGTCGAAGAGAAGCTCCTCCGAGAACGAAGCGACTCTGAGAGAGTTCTTAACCTTACTATCCACGCGTGTGGATGTAGCTAGGGCAGCGTCACGTCTAACCAACTCCAATCAGCCACTGAAGGGCGGAGTTATACGTGAACAAACTACTGCCCTCAAAAGAAATTACATTGAGAATAATATCCCGTAAATCTTTTCTTGAAGACGTAATGATAATGCCTCAGTAAGGCGGATTACGTATGATAAAGCGTCTAAGTTAAGTCTACTATACATCATGTCATTTCCAACATTGAAATTGGAAAAGACATAAACGGCGAAAAAGAATATATCCAGTCTTTAACCACACCGTCTAGACGCATATGAACTCTCGGTGCCCTGCTCTGCCAAAATAAACTATTCGTATAAATGATAAAATGGCAGAAATGAGCAACGCGGACAAGAAACTAAACTATCATGCTTGGTAGCAGGCTTGTATATATATATATATAGCGTCGAAAAATAAAACACATGTTGTAATGACAATATTGGACTGCGTCGGTAAGTCAGGGACAATGTCCCTGAACCGATCGAAAAATCCGATTCCAATGACGCTATAAGACTCTTATCCAAGATCGCAGCAATGAAGTCCGAAATAACAATCACTGGAAGATAATGCCAGAAGATATGAAAGGCAGCTTCCGATACTACTAAAGGGAAAACTCGAAATCTTTCGAATCCCTTTTGCCATCCTGTCGGACCCTATAAAGCGTTCGGTCGTCCGTACCTGATGCAACCGCGGACCGCACCGACCCAGCGCCGTCGGATAATTCCTGATTCGACCGAGAAACTGTCAATTGCTGGGATGCTGCGAAACAACTGTGCTAACTCGGATAGCACGTCCGTCACTGAGGCCTGAGGAGAAGCGGTCTTACGATGCATTGCCACTGGAAGCTCCGTGATCGCTACCCCGTGCATACTACCAATATGCGAGCGAACAGAGTGTATAGGCCTCGTGTCCCTTGACTACCGGATGGCGCGACCTATTCGCCGTGGAATCACCGAATGACGAAACTGATCGGATACTCGAGGTCACGTAGCCAATGTGCGGTCGTGTGCCCTGCTGTGAGGATGAGGAAGCATTAAGGACAGTCTCTCGGACTGTCAATATAACGGAGCGTCCCGACCGACGGACATATGCTCCGAATGTAAAATATCTGAACCACAACATGCGGTCCCCTATGTTGTTGGACGAGAGAGGGACCTCTCTCGCTCACAGCCCGGACGGACCTGGACAAGCCAGGAACCGGACAAACAGGCTTCCTCCGATCTGTCCTCAATCTGCCGTCACTGGGTGAGTACTAAAGTAATTAAAGTGCTCGCATCACCCAAATCTCCTTCCTAGATCGCAACGGACGAACCCGGCAGCCGAACCATTCGATGAATGTACGCTACACCGGGTGAGCTAGCGAATGTCACTCCGTAGGCGATAGACATATTCCATGAGCACTTATTGCCGCTAGCTCTTCATTAACTATGACGACAGAGGCACACTTTTGAAAGACATCTCCGTAACTCTGCGAACAAGAAATCAGAAATGCTTGGTTATAGCAAGCATAAAATAATAATATATATAGCGTCGTTCAATAATTCGAAAGTTTGTGTGACATTATTGGACTATGTCGGAACTGAGGGACGATGTCCCTGAACCGAACCAAAAATTTCTAAGTCCACCGACGCTATCAGTTTCTTATCCGACATCGCAGCATTCTGGTCCGACGAAAGAAGCTGTAGAAGACCAAGTCAGATGACATACACAACAGCATATGTTGTTCCGAAAGGAAAAGCTCGAAAATCCTCCAAATCCCTTTCGGTAACCCGTCGGACCGGATGAAACTTTCAGACGTCCGTACCCGCTTCCGCGGAGCGTCCCGACCCAGCATCGTCGGATAAAATATATGCGACAGATTCAGTTGATGCTGGGATGCTGCGATAAACTGTGCTATTAAGGAAAGCACGTCCGTTCCCGAGGCCTGTGCAGTAGCGGTCTTACGATGCATTGCCGCCGGAAGCTCCGTGTACGTTGACTCCCGCACACTTCCTATGCGAACGTCCGGAGTCTGCAGGCCTCGTGTCCCTGGCTACCGGATGGTCTGACCTGGTCGCCGAAGAATCCTTGATCGGCGAAGCTGGTAATATATCGGCGGTCACGCAGCCAAGGTGCGGTCGTGTGCGCTGACGAGAAGAGGAAGCCTTAGCAGTCTCCGCGGACTGCCTATACAACGGAGCGTCCCGAGCGACGGACGTATGCTCCGCTTGCGACACATTTTGTACCACAACATCTGGGGCCAGATGTTGTTGAACGAGAGAGGGGCCTCTCTCGCTTGCCGTCCGGATGGACCGGAACGAGCTATGAACTGGACTAAAAGGCTTCCTCCGTTCTCCCTCCGATCCGCCGTCACTGGGTGTGCATTAAGTTAATTTTATAGTGCTCGCATCACCCCAAAATTCCTTCTAGACCGCAACGGACGAACCCGGCTGCTGAACCATTCGGTGAATGGACGCTACACCAGGCGAGCTAGCGGACGTCAAAGGCCGTCGAACCTACTAGGGTCCTCTTAGGCAATTGGCATATTTACATGAGCACTTTTCCGCTAGCCCTTCATTAATTGTGACGACGGAGGCACACTGTTGGAAGACATCACAGATACATCACCCTAATCTTGATCGTCTGAAATAGAAATTGATAAACTAGAGTGACCCTGTGGGGAAAGGACCGGAGTGTCCAATTCCCCAATAACATACCGTGACATACGCTTCCCATATTGTCATCGAAATCATACGATACAGAACAGGAGTTAATGCGAGTACACTGACCACATATAGAATGATTATAAAGTCAGAGGAAGACTTCCTCTTAATACAAATGATCAATATCCTTTCAATGTGAAAAGAAAACAAGTCCTGGTACTCGCACTAACCCCTGGCAATCAAAATACATAATAATAATATGATCCATTAATATAGAAAAAATAATTGAAATCAAAATATTTTGAAAAAATATTTTTTCAGAACAGCCCAAATTTCTGAAAAGTAACGTTGAGCCCCAATGGATCCCAAGCCTAAGTGTGGACAAAAATTTTAAAAATATTTTAAACAATTTATTCAACACTTACGAACAATAATAATGTATCTAGTTATGATTAAAATAACATCAAGATATTATTTTCCAGAAATCCCCCCCTCACACAGAGGGCTGTTGTAAATGTAAACAATGAGTGTAAAAACACTAAAATAAGACTCCAGGCACCCATGCCCGAAATCAGTTACCAAAAATACACTATCTGATGCAAAACAGAGACTTCCAGGGAAGAAACTGCAGAACATCAGATGGTAGATGCAGAACACAACGCCTAACCACCCGTAGGTGAAGACGTAAACATGGGGAAAAGAACAGAATTCATTCTGTTATTCAGCTAAAACTCCCATGAAAATTTAGTAATAATAATTACAACAAGAGGCCCCAAGGGGCCTGAGGGCGCTCACCTGACATGGTAGCCTAAATTTATATCAACCCAGAGAATTGATTTCAACAAGTTGCATCTGCTCCTCCTAAGAAAAGCTTATACCAAATATCCAAAGATTCTGACCAGTGGATCTAAAAAAAAAAAGATTTTTTAAAGAATATTCCTCATATTGAACTAAGTTATAATTCAGGCTCCCACAGGGAGCCCATATATGAACCCAGGGACTTGGCTTTAACAAACTTGAATCTCACCCCCCTAAGGATGCTGCACACCAAATATCAAAACATTCCGACTGCTGGATCTGAAGAAGAAGATTTTTAAAGAAAAGTCCTCATTTTGAACTAAGTTACAATTTGAGCTCCCACAGTGAGTCCAAATATGGACCTAGGGACATGGCTTGAACAAACTTGAATCTCACCCCCTAAGGATGCTGCATACCAAATATCAAAACATTCCGACTGCTGGATCTGAAGAAGATTTTTAAAGAAAATTCCTCATTTTGAACTAAGTTATAATTCGGGCTACCACAGTGAGCCCAAATATGAACCCAGGGACTTGGCTTGAACAAACTTGAATCTCACCCCCCTAAGCATGGTGCATACCCAATATCAGATGATTCTGCCTGCTGGATCTTGAGAAGAAGATTTTCAAAGAAATTTGCCTGAAATGCACTAAGTTCAAATTTGGGCTCCTATACTGAGCCCAAATATAAACCCAGGGGGCCGATTTGAACAAACTTGAATCAGATCCACCCCACAATGTTGCATACCAAATATCAAAAGATTCTGCCTGCTGGATCTGGAGAAGAAGATTTTTTAAGAAATATGCCTGAAATGCACTAAGTTAAAATTTGGGCTCCTGTACGGAGCCCAAATATAAACCCAGGGGGCCGATTTGAACAAACTTGAATCAGATCCACCCCACAATGTTGCTTACCAAATATAAAAAGATTCTGAAGCTGGATCTGGAGAAGAAGATTTTTTAAGAAATTTGCCTGAAATGCAATAAGTTCGAATTCGAGCTTCTATAGTGAGCCCAAATATGAATCTAGGAAGCCGATTTGAACAAACTTGAATCAGATCCACCCCACAATGTTGCATACCAAATATCAAAAGATTCTGCCTGCTGGATCTGGAGAAGATGATTTTTTAAGAAATTTGCCTGAAATGCACTAAGTTCGAATTCGAGCTTCTATAGTAAGCCCAAATATGAATCTAGGGAGCCGATTTGAACAAATTTGCATCAGATCCATCCCACAATGTTGCATACCAAATATCAAAAGATTCTGCCTGCTGGATCTGGAGAAAAATTTTTTTTAAGAAATTTGCCTGAAATGCACTAAGTTCGAATTCGAGCTTCTATAGTGAGCCCAAATATGAATCTAGGAAGCCGATTTGAACAAACTTGAATCAGATCCACCCCACAATGTTGCATACCGAATATCAAAAGATTCTGCCTGCTGGATCTGGAGAAGAAGATTTTTTAATAAATTTGCTTGAAATGCACTAAGTTCAAATTTGGGCTCCTATACTGAGCCCAAATATAAACCCAGGGGGCCGATTTGAACAAACTTGAATCAGATCCA
The DNA here is from genome assembly GCA_031216915.1 of Pictodentalium vernedei. Taxonomy (NCBI): domain Eukaryota; kingdom Metazoa; phylum Mollusca; class Scaphopoda; order Dentaliida; family Dentaliidae; genus Pictodentalium; species Pictodentalium vernedei. The sequence continues at coordinate 492,764,315 of CM062294.1, read as the reverse complement.
CCCCACAATGTTGCTTACCAAATATGAAAAGATTCTGCCTGCTGGATCTGGAGAAGAAGATTTTTTAAGAAATTTGCATGAAATGCACTAAGTTCAAATTCGAGCTTCTATAGTGAGCCCAAATATGAATCTAGGAAGCCGATTTGAACAAACTTGAATCAGATCCACCCCACAATGTTGCATACCAAATATCAAAAGATTCTGCCTGCTGGATCTGGAGAAGAAGATTTTTTAAGAAATTTGCCTAAATGCACTAAGTTCGAAATCGGGCTCCTATACTGAGCCCAAATATTAACCCAGGGGGCCGAGTTGACAAACTTGAATCAGATCCACCCCACAATGTTGCCTACCAAATATGAAAAGATTCTGCCTGCTGGATCTGGAGAAGAAGATTTTTTAAGAAATTTGCCTGAAATGCACTAAGTTTGAATTCGGGCTTCTATAGTAAGCCCAAATATGAATCCAGGGGGCCGATTTGAACAAACTTGAATCAGATCCACCCCGCAACGTTGCATACCAAATATCAAAAGATTCTGCCTGCTGGATCTGGAGAAGAAGATTTTTTAAGAAATTTGCCTGAAATGCACTAAGTTCGAATTCAAGCTCCTATAGTGAGCCCAAATATAAATCTAGGGAGCCGATTTGAACAAACTTGAATCAGATCCACCCTACAATGTTGCATACCAAATATCAAAAGATTCTGCCGGCTGGATCTGGAGAAGAAGATTTTCAAAGAAATTTGCCTGAAATGCAGTAAGTTCAAATTTGGGCTCCTATACTGAGCCCAAATATAAACCCAGGGGGCCGATTTGAACAAACTTGAATCAGATCCACCCCACAATGTTGCATACCAAATATCAAAAGATTCTGCCTGCTGGATCTGGAGAAGAAGATTTTTTAAGAAATTTGCCTGAAATGCACTAAGTTCGAAATTGGGCTCCTATACTGAGCCCAAATATGAACCCAGGGGGCCGATTTGAACAAACTTGAATCAGATCCACCCTACAATGTTGCATACCAAATATCAAAAGATTCTGCCTGCTGGATCTGGAGAAGAAGATTTTCAAAGAAATTTGCCTGAAATGCAGTAAGTTCAAATTTGGGCTCCTATACTGAGCCCAAATATAAACCCAGGGGGCCGATTTGAACAAACTTGAATCAGATCCACCCCACAATGTTGCATACCAAATATCAAAAGATTCTGCCTGCTGGATCTGGAGAAGAAGATTTTTTAAGAAATTTGCCTGAAATGCACTAAGTTCGAAATCGGGCTCCTATACTGAGCCCAAATATGAACCCAGGGGGCCGATTTGAACAAACTTGAATCAGATCCACCCTACAATGTTGCATACCAAATATCAAAAGATTCTGCCTGCTGGATCTGGAGAAGAAGATTTTTTAATGTTTTTCCCATTGCCTACAGTGTTAAAAAGTGCTGACTCAGCACTTTTTCAAAGTCCCGAAACTGTACCCTATGATAAAACCGATGGCAATTTTTTTTTACCAATCCTTTCTGTTGGTCCTAAGGAAGCTGCACACCAAATAAAAATTCTCAGTGCCGTGCAGTTTTGGAGATATGGGCGTTTTAAATTTTTTCTATTTTTAGCTCCTGCGGTTCCCACGGGGATGCGGGAAATTTTTTTTTTTGCATAAATCAAGTACTCATGACCCAATAAGCCCTCACATAAAATTTGGTTCAAATCAGACTCTTGGTTTGGAAAATAGAAATTTTGGGCGGGGCCAAAAATTTTGCCCCTCCCATAACGACGCCAAGTATAGCCCCACAAACTTCTCTTGAACAAATCTGAGTCTACACCTCAAAAGGAAGCTGCACACCAAATATCAAGTCTCTGCTACTGCTGGTTCATGAGAAGAAGATTTTTTAAGATTTCAGCACACTTTTTGGGTGTGGCCCTACCCACGGGCGAGGCAACTTGATTTGAACAAAATCAAATTGCGATGTCATAACAAACTATTATCTCAAATATCAATTAAATTGGTTCAGCGGTTTGGGAGGAGAAGACGCAAACACCATGTTCACGGACGGACGACGGACGACGGACGACGGACGGTGAGTGATCACTATAGCTCTCCTGACTGAAAGTCAGGTGAGCTAAAAACTATGCCAAAAGCATGGGAGAAATGCAAGGGGGGGCTTAAAGGACAGGGAGAGAGGAAAACACTTAAAAAACAGTGTAACTAAATAATCAGAATGACAACAAAATGGCTGCTGCCTCGAAAATAGGTAACTTAACATAATTTCATTAAAAAATTTTAAGTTACAGCCCTGATAATATTCTGTCACACATTTTTTTTCCTCTCCTCCTTCTCTATCCTCCTTAGAATCACCATTTCACTAATATTTATGTGTCTGGCATCATTTAAACTGAGATTTATAAGCACAAAGATCAGTCAGATGTTAACTGATGAAGGGCCAAACTTAGAATGATTAATGGCGCCAATTTTGGAACGTCCTTGACACTGCGCATGCGCAGTAGGGGCGAAGTGTGGAAGGCCTTTCAGGACATGTTTTCTTTGGTTTTAGATGCAAATTTTGGGGATTGGGGGGCAAAATTTGTGTTTGGCCCTATATTTTAAGAGTTAGCACCAGCTATGTCTGGGTCATTGGTACAGTATAAAAATATTGAAAGAATTTAGTATTTATAACAAAGTTTACTTTTACCTTAAGCTACATCATTTCCGGTCTTTTCAATTTAAATTTACCTGAAGCATTACCTTCAAACACTTGATGGCATTTAAACTTTTATGCATCTGCCATAGGGTTTGTTTACACATAGAGAAATGTTTTTTTGTTCAATATAAGGCAAATAGTGTTTTTTATAAAAAAGGACTAGATGTGTCAGTATGACACGTACGAGGTAGCATGATTAAGCATTGGCTTTACATAACTGTAGGTACCATAACAAAGCCACATACTAGAAATCAACCATTGATTGGAATGTATAGTGGAAAAAAAGTCCAGAAACCTGATTCTCTGAATTTTCACATTATAAACTAAGTTCAAGGTCAATAAACCCACGAAAAATCATCCGACTGGAACCAAACCAGAACTTGATTTGTAGGTACCCATGACAAAGCCACATACCAGAAATCAGCCAATTATCTGAATGTATAGCGAAAAAAACAGTCCAGACAACTGATTCTCTGTTCAAGGTCAATAGTTTAGTGAAAGATCATCCAACTGAGACCAACCTTGAACTCAATTTGTATGTACCCATGACAGAGTCACATACCAGAAATCAACCAATAATCCCAACTTAGATGGAAAAAAAGTCTGGAAAACTGATTCTCTGAATATTCACATTACAAACTAAGTTCAAGGTCAATAACTCCATGAAAAATCACCCAACTGGGACCAAACTCTAACTCAATTTGTTGGTACCCATGACAAAGCCACATACCAGAAATCAGCCAATTATCTCAATGTATGGTGAAAAGAGTCCAGAAAACTGTTATTTCGGAATACTGAAAAGATGGAATCATGGATGAACAAGTGTTACACTATATACCCCAGGCATTTCATAGCGGAAGCATAAAAACGGGAGCATTCAAGTTTATACTAAAAGTGGGTCTTGATCTGAAATCATTGTACAAAATTATAATAGGCTATTATTTTTTATCATTACAGTTACAATGGTAAAGTTTAACCCTTTACCTAACACGAAAAGCAGACGACATTTGCAAATAAAATACTTGAACAACTAATTTTTTTGATTTTTTATCACAAAAACATAACTTATGACCCCTCATCAGAACGAGCTCAATGAGCTCGTTCCAATGAGGGGTCATAAGCTATGTTTTTATGATAAAAAATAATGAAAATTGGATAGTATTTTTTGTGAATAGCGCTGACTGGTTTTGAACGTTATGCTGGGTAAAGGGTTAATGTGTACATACTTCTTAGGTCCTTGTGCAGCATATGGGAAGTAGATTCCTGGAGGTGTTGAAATGGTGATACCAGTAACTTTGTTGCTGTAATGTATATATGATGTAGCAGATCTTTTTCCACATTTCCCAGGCTGTAAAATGAATAAATAAAAAATTAATACATAAAAGGGATGAAGTTCCTCCACTTGCTGACAATGCTGGTCCCTAAATTATTTGGGAGAATACTATTAATTTGGTTAGACCAATAAAAAACTTTGAAAATGCCATTGATTATCATCTAATAAGTATTAACTAACAAAACTTACAGAAAACACAATTGATATTCAGATTCCATTGTTTGTCAGTTGTTATGCCCCTCGACTTAAGTCGGGTAGCATATAGTGATTGAAGTGTCTGTGTGTGTGTGTCCGAGCCAATAACTTGAAAACGGTTAGGGCCACAGTCATCAAACTTCACACAATTATAAAGGACCATGGGAGGATGTGTCACACACCATAGCCAGGTTCGTACCTTCAAGGTCAAATTTCAAGGTCACATCAAACTTCACACAATTATAAAGGACCATGGGAGGATGTGTCACACACCATAGCCGGGTTCGTACCTTCAAGGCAAGGTCATATTTCAAGGTCACATTAAAAATCAGGCAATATTCGTATCTCAGCCATAACTTCGAAACAAATTATAGTACAATTGTTAAACTTTTTACAAATGTTAAGGACAGTCAGAAGGTGTGTTGCGTATAATAGTTTCCACCGCATCTGCAAAGTGAAGGTCACAATTGACCTTCATATGTTCAGGGTCACAAATCGTGTCTCAAGCATAACTCCAAAACTATTAGGGCTACAATCATCTAACTTCGCTCAATTATAAAGGACAATGGGTGGATGTGTCACACACCAGTGCCAGGTCTGTAAGGTCAAGGTCACCTTTCAAGGTCACACTGAAAATCATCAATATTCGTGTCTCGGCCTAACTCAGAAATGAATCATATTACAATTATTAAACTTTTTACAACTGTTAAGGACAATCAGAAGGTGGGTCGCATATAATAGTTTCCGCCGCATCTGCAAGGAGAAGGTCACAGGGGGCATGTGTTACCTTAGTAACATTTTTCTTGTTTCAATATGTCGTATACATTGATACAGTACTGTTATTCTCTTCGCGAAATATGACACGATTCTCATATGTATGTACAAAATAAATACGACAAACAATCACAAAGTGATTTTTGGGGGACATTTTCAAACCTGAACTCCAAACAGGTAGTATCACAGAAATGTTTGCTAGTACTCTCAAGTACTCACATTGATATCCATGCAGGATCAACGGTTTTTAATCAAGTTTACACCTATAAACAAGATATTTATTGGGAAATTAGAATAATTAGTTTGTTAATAAATGATAAATAGTGTGATATTTTATGGAAAATTCAGTAAAATGCATGTTATTTTCAAGTAAACTAAAATTCGGGAACCGTGAGGTTGCGAAATGATCTAGGATCGATTTTGTGATAGCATTCTACAAAATGAAAATAAAAAATAAAAAGAGTATTATTTCTTTAAAAAACTCTTATTAGTTTTGATCTCCATTTTAGTTTTTCTATATTGATTTTGTGTTGTTTGATTACTGTTACAATAAAAACTATCAGTGAAATCAACATGGAAGCTCTAATATTAAATTTTAGGTTCTCACAGCTGGATTTTAGGCATTGGCAACCATTCCATAAGGAATAAAGAGTAACAAGAGGTCCCCAAGGGGCTTTAATCATTCACCTGACAAAGTGGATCAAAGAAGTATTTTGGGTCACATTCAGTTAGTCAAAGTTCATCAACACTACAGAAGAATGAAGTCATGAAATTATTCATAACTCTAGTGTCCATGTCAGATGATTATTATCATAGGTCTTCCTGACTGCTTCCAATTCTCTTAGCTACAGACAAACACTGCTAAACTTCCTAAGGTTGTTAAGTCACTTGAGTCACTGCAACCCCCCCCCCCCCCTCCCCAATAGAGAGCCCAAATATTAACCCAGGGACCCGATTTGAACAGACTTGAATCTAAACCCCTCTAGAGATGTTGCATACCAAATATGAAAAGATTCTAATTGATGGTTCTGGAGAAGAAGAATTTTAAAGAAATTCCCTCATATTGCACTAAATTAAAAAAAAAACATTTTGACTGATTTGGTCCAATAGGATCCCAAATATTAACCCAGGGACTCGATTTGAACAGACTGAAATCTTCCCCCCCCCCCCCCCCCCCCTCCAGAGATGTTGTATTCCAAATATGAAAGGATTATAACTGGTGGATCTGAAGAAGATTTTTAAAGAAGGTTCCTCATATTGCACTAAGTTAAACTTTGGGCTCCAATAGAGTACTAACACAGGGACCCGATTTGAACAAACTTGACTCTGACCCCCTAGAGATGTTGTATACCAAATATGAAAGGATTCTAACTGGTGGAACTGAAGAAGATTTTTAAAGAAATTTCCTCACACTGTACTAAGTTAAACTTTGGGCTCCAATAGAGAGCTCAAATACTAACTCAAGGACTCGATTTGAACAAACTTGAATCAGACCCCCCCCACATTTTTATACTGTACCAATGACCCAGACTTAGCTGAATAGTAAACAGGCTGGAGGGCCTAGGACATAGAGGAAAATCCAATAAGCTCAACTATATAGTAAAGAGGTAACCCCTTAAGGAGAAAAGGAGTATTAGGCTTTACATGTATCTTTCTTATTTAATACACTACCCTTAATAATTGAGCACAATAACATTCATGTTCTCTATTAACATCCAGTATAACCCATATACTAATTATTTTTAAAACAAGCCAATAAATAAAGTAGTCCAGAGAATTGAGACTCTTTATAATCATTTAAAAGTGTCCGAGTATTGTATATTAAAGCCCGTTTGACACTTGACATATACAAATGCTTCACACCGAGCTACACTTTAAAAATAAGACATGAATGAAATTAAACATTAATATTACACTTTAAAACCATCCCGGAAGCGACTCAGAAATACTGACTTGGAGGAGGCATTCCCTTGCTTTTCACTATAAAGCAGGTGACCTAAGGGAACACCCGCCCCCCCCCCCCCCCTTCCCCTTGCCCTGGGTCAAATAGCCCAGAGCGAAGAGGGCAGCCGGACGGAGTCACTGCCGGAACAGAAAGCCTGCATAACTATAGTTGCAACTGTTTAGTGGACGACATTCTGAGCAACAGATAACGGACCTAAACAATGCAGGTCTCCAGAAATGGACTCAATATTTCTGAGATAAAAATTCGTAAATGTGGATGGCTGAGACCAATAAGCAGCCTTCATTAAATCTGTAATAGCAACACTATTAGCATAAGCCCAGGAAGTAGAAAGAGCTCTTACTTCATGAGCAGAAATCTTAAGCACAGACTGCTGAGAAGAAGATAAATCTTCATAAGCAGTACGGATAGTTAATTGAATCCATCTAGCAATAGAATGGACTGAAATGTCCTTTCTATTAGGCATCAGAGACAGAAAGAAACGTTTCCGTCCCTTTCTGATGAACTGAGATCTCTGTTTATAGATACGTAGTGCTCTAACAGGACAGAGTAAAGGCCTACACCCGTCTGAAGATGGAAGAGCCTTAATAACAATAGGTTCCGGATATTTATTAGGAGCCTGATTCTTAGCTAAAAAAACCACATTAGTAGTGAAGGTGATAGTGTTCCCAACACTACGATAATGAGAATCATCCACCGATAGTGCATGAAGCTCACTGACTCTTCTGGCAGAAGAGAAAGCTAAGAGAAAAGCTGTCTTATAAGATAAGAATTTGAAATCTACTGTCCCAAGAGGTTCAAATGGCTTTTCCTTCAATTTAAGGAGAACCCAAGCTAAATTCCACTTAGGAATTAATCTAAGAGTTCTGGGTCTATTTATCGAAAAGTTTCTAACCAATTTCGATAAAGAGACATTAGATCCAATTTGTAAACTATCATGATGTGCATAGGTATCAGATAACATAGATCTATAACCCTTTATAGTAACAGGCTGCAGTTTGATTTCGTCAAACAAGTATACTAGAAAGTTTGCAATGTCTGGAATAGAGGGATCAAATATATCTACAGAATGATCCCTACACCAACGACGAAAAACCTTCCACTTAGCCGCATAGTTTAGCGAAGAGGAGGTCCCCCTACAGTTAGAAATCGCGTCCACTGCTCGTCCTGTAAAGTGCTTGCCATGCAAGAAGGACCGCACAACGGAAAAACGTGAAGGTTGAGACCTTGCGGGTTGTGATGGAGTTGGCGCGATTTCCCCTGCGAAAGAAGATCCTCTCGTGGAGGAAGCTTCCGCGGTAGGTCCCACAACAGACACCTGAGTAGATTTATCCACGGTCTCTGTGGCGACAGAGATGCTACCAACAGAATCTTGCAATGAGATTGTTTTATCTTTAGCAATACTTGTTGAATTAACGGCGCTGGAGGATACGCATATCCTATCATTCCGTCCCAAGGGATCGACAGAGCGTCTACTGCAAATGCTCTTGGATTCGGACACGGGAACACATACGTCTGCAACTGATTGTTGAGATGTGTCGCAAATAAGTCTATTATTGGACGTTCCCATTGGTAGCAAATCTGATTGAATACTTGTTTGTTGAGAGTCCACTCCGACGGCAACAAGCGACCCTTTCGTGAAAGGGAGTCTGCTAGCACATTCAGACGACCCGGTATGTGACGGACCGAGAGAAGAACGTGATGTTCTAACGCAAACAGAAGGATTCTTTCCGTTAGATTGAACAACGGAACTGAATGAGTGCCTCCCTGATTCCGTATATACGCCACTACTGTCGTATTGTCGGATAGGATTTGGACATGAGCATCGTGAATAATGTCCATCCAGTGACGTAACGCAAGCCAAATTGACATCATTTCCTTGATGTTTATGTGCTTGCACAGGAATTGCAGATCCCAAAGACCCTGGCATCTCGAATCTGTTGGGATTAATGATGCACCCCAACCTGTTTGACTGGCATCCGTCATAATGGTAAAACTCGGATCCGGCAACTGCAGCGGAACTCCTTGAGTTAACCACTGAATGTTTGCCCAAGTCTGAATCTCTTGTTTCACTTGATCTGACAAGAGAACGTCTACATCGAGCGAATGAATTTTCACACTCCAATTCTGAGTCAGGAAAATTTGAAGAGGACGTGTGCGTATCCGCCCCATCGGAATGAGATCCGCGGCGGCTCCGCACAGACCTATCAGTCTCATAAATTCTCTCGCCGTGACTTTGTCTGCGTGCAGACAATAGCGAGCGTAACAACTGACTAATTTCGCTCTGGTTAACGGCAGACGAACGAGATTGTTGTGCGTCTCGAAGCTCATTCCCAGATGAGTGAATGACTTGGACGGCACCAGATCCGACTTCTCCTCGTTTACTATGAAACCGAGACGTCGGAGCAATAGAAGAAGATTCTGAACATCGTTCTGAAGCGTTAACTCGTTGCCGTACCTCTGAAGAATGTCGTCCAGGTAGGCCGACGTTACCGCAGACGAATGAGCTTGGAAGTAGATCATTACCGAGTTCATTACCCGAGTGAAAGCCCAGGGTGCTAGATTCAATCCGAAGCACATGGCCCAGAACTGATACACCACTCCTAGGACTGCGAAGCGTAGATACTTTCGGAATGTCGGATGTACCATGACGTGAAAGTACGCATCTTTGAGATCTATGCTCGTTGCATAATCGTTCACCCGAATACTCGCTCTGACCGATCGAATCGTCTCCATATAAAACTTCGGAGCGACGATCAGCTTGTTTATCCAGCTCAAATCTATGACTGGACGGAACGAGCCGTCTGGTTTCGGAACCAGAAACAGATGGCTGTAGAATCCCAGAGATTCCTGGTTTTCTACGACCTCTACCGCGTTCTTCATTAAAAGAGACTGCACCTCTGATAACAGAGCGTCTCTTTTCTGTGGATTTGACGGAAGATGAGTCCACTTTGGACTTCGAGTTAATGGAGGCTTTCGTTTGAAGGATATCTTTAGACCTTCCAAAGTCACTCCTCTCACCCACGGGTCGTCCGTAATCGACGCCCACTCTTGTGAAAAACTCGACAACCTTCCGCCAACCGGAACGCGATAGAGGTTTAAGCCATCACCTCCTGGACCTGCGAGGCCTGCGGTAGGAGAAACCACGTCTTCCACGACCCGCACCTCGCCTCGTCGACCTCGGGGCGTCCGACCGATTGTCCCGGCCTGAAGGACGTCCCGAACGAGAGTCGCTATCCTGACGGTCTCTCAAATAAGACCAAGAGGACGCACCGGAACCTCTATAGGAACCTCTCTTGGGCGCATTAGACCCAGAAGTGCCTGTCTTATTCGTGTCTGCTGTATCCGACCTTTTAGGAGCGGATCTGAACAACAGAGAATCATTAGCTTTCTTTTTAATGTTATCATAAATAGCGGAAAGCTTGCCGTCAAAGAGAAGTTCTCCGGAGACCGAAGCGACTCTAAGAGAGTTCTTCACCTTAGAATCCACTAGTGTGGATGTAGCTAGGGCTGCGTCACGTCTAACCAACTCCAGATTTGCCACTGAAAGGGCGGAGTTACACGTGGAATAAGCTACTGCCCTTGAAAGAAGTCTTAAAGAGGATTGTATATCCTGAAACTCTTCCCCTTGAAGGCGCAGTGATAACGCCTTAGTAAGGTGATCTGCGTAAGATAAGGCATCTAAATTGGCTCTGTTAGACGCAATAGCTGTTTCCAACACCGCGGTTGGAATAGAAGCTGACGACGGTAATGATAGCTCTAAGTCTTCCGCCTCGTCGTCCATACGCAGAGGAACTCTCGGTATACCCTGTCCTGCCGTGTCGAATTTATTCCTTGCATTAATGAAAGGCAGGTTAAGAGTATTAGCGGACAAGAAACCTGCTTTCCCCGTCCTGGAAGCAAGTTTAAATATAGCGTCGTTCAATAATTCAAATGTTCTTGCAACATTATTGGACTGCGACGAAAACTCGGGAGCGATGTCCCTGAACCGCTCAAAAAATTCAGAGTCCAATGACGCTATAATTCTCTTGTCCGGAAGCGCAGCAGTCTGGCCCGACGGAACAACTTGAGGGAGAAAGTGCCGGATGAAGTCCACGGCAGCTTTATGTTGTTCCGAAAGGGATAGTTCCAATTCATCCGTATCCCTTTCACCATCCGGTCGGACCTCCCGATGTTCCCGGTCGTCCGCCCCCGATGCTTCGGCGGAGCGTACCGACCCAGCGCCGTCAGATAATTCTCAATCCGACACCGTTTCTGTCGGCTGCTGGGATGCTGCGATAAGCTGTGCTATCTGCACAAGAATGTCCGACGTCGAGACCTGCGGAGGCGTAGTCTTTCGCTGCTTCGGCGAGGGCAGCTCCGCATCAGATGGCTCCCGCATACTTTTCCTATGCGAACGTCCGGAGTCCATCGGTCTCGAATCCCTGGCTGCCGGATGGTGTGACCTGGTCGCCGAAGAATCCTTCTTCGGCGAAGCTGGCAAAATATCGGAGGTCACGCACCCAAGGTGCGGTCGTGTGCGCTGACGAGAAGAGGAAGCCTTAACAGTCTCTGCGGACTGCTTATACAACGGAGCGTCCCGAGCGACGGACGTATGCTCCGCTAAAGACACATTTTGTACCACAACATCTGGTCCCAGATGTTGTTGTACGAGAGAGGGACCTCTCTCGCTCGCGGCCCGGCTGGACCTGGACGAGCTATGAACCGGACTAAAAGGCTTCCTCCGTTCTCGTTTACTATCCGCCGTCACTGGGTGTGCATCTATTATGTTTATAGTGCTCGCATCACCCAAAATTTCCTCTTGGACCGCATCGGACGAACCCGGCTGCCGAACCATTCGGTGAATGGACGCTACACCGGGCGAGCTAGCGGACGACATTTGTCTAATCTCCATGAGCACTTTTGCCGCTAGCTCTGAATTCATTTGTGACGACGGACGCACACTTGAAGAAGATAACATGGAAACATCACCCTGTTCTGGTTCCTCTGAAATAGAAACTGAGAGAGTAGAGTGACCTTGTGGAGAAAGAGCCGGCATCGCTCTTTCTCCAGAAACAACATATCGTGACACACGTTTCCAATGTTTCTCATCCCAATGTTCACATATAGGACAGGGATTAATGCGAGAACACTGACTACAATTAATACAATGATCATGAAAGTCAGAGGAAGATTTCTTCCTATTACAATTTGAACAATGTCCCTTCATTGTGAAAGAACAACAATAAGTCCTAGTTACTTGCAAAAACCCCTGACACAAAGATACATAATAACATGATCCATTAATAAATGAAAAAACAATTGCAAAACAAAATAATTTTGAAAAAATATTTTTTCAGAGAAGCCCAAGTTGCTGAAAAGTAACGTTGAGCCCCGATGGATCCGATGGCAAAGTGTGGTCAAAAATTTTAAATTTATATAAAATAATTAATGAGACACTTTCGGATAATATAAATGTATCTTATAATGAGATAAACTACCACAAAGGCAAACAGCCCCCCTCAAAAAAGGCTGTTGCCAATGAAAACAAACAGTGTAAACACACTAGAAAACATGACTCCAGGCACTGAAAAAACTGGCCCGGAATCAGTCATCAATTACACTCTATCTGATGCAAAACAGAGACTCCCAGGGGAGAATCTGTAGAACATCAGATGGAAGATGCAGAACACAAACGTTATACACCCATGGGTGAAAACGTAACTATGGGGAAAATAACAGAAAACATTCTGTAACCAAGCAACTCTCCCAGGAAATTTTAAAAATGAAACTTCTCAAAAATATGCCAAAAACATGGGAGAATTGCCAGGGGGGACTTTAGAAGGCTAGGGGAGAGGAAACACTGAATAAGCAGTGCAACAATTAGCAAGAATGACAACAAGAGGCCCATGCCTCGAAAATAGGCAACTTACCATAATTTCATCAAAAAATTTTAAGTACAGCCCTGATTATTTTTTGCCACTTCTTTTTCCTCTCCTCCTTCTATCCTCCTTAGAATCACATTTTCTCCAAAAGTTAAAAAATTTATAGTAATTTATATATTTTTTATACTTACCAATGACCCAGACTTAGCTGGTGCTAACTCCACAAAAACCAGGGCCAAACACAAATTTTGCCCCCCAATCCCCAAAATTTGCATCCAAAACAAAAAGAAATAATGTCCTAAAGGACCTCCATAATACGACTCTACTGCGCATGCGCAGTGACGCAGTCGTCCCGAAATTGGCGCCAAATATCATTCTTACTGGCAGTGCCTGGTCAGCGCTATGTACTCAGCGGGGAGGCAAGAGTTCCCAACTCAGGGAGGGCCATCCCCGTCTGGGTCATTGGTAAGTATAAAAAATATATAAATTACTATAAATTTTTTAACATTTTTATACTGTACCAATGACCCAGACTTAGCTGAATAGTAAACAGGCTGGAGGGCCTAGGACATAGAGGAAAATCCAATAAGCTCAATTATAAAATAAAGAGATAACCCCTTAAGGAGAAAAGGAGTATTAGGCTTTACATGTATCTTTCTTATTTAATATTTAAATTAGAAAGATACACTACCCTTAATAATTGAGCACAATAACATTCATGTTCTCTATTAATATCCAGTATAACCTTTATACTAATTATTATTAAAACAAGCCAATAAATAAAGTAGTCCAGAGAATTGAGACTCTTTATAATCATTTAAAAGTGTCCGAGTATTGTATATTAAAGCCCGTTTGACACTTGACATATACAAATGCTTCACACCGAGCTACACTTTAAAAATAAGACATGAATGAAATTAAACATTAATATTACACTTTAAAACCATCCCGGAAGCGACTCAGAAATACTGTCTTGGAGGAGGCATTCCCTTGCTTTTCACTATAAAGCAGGTGACCTAAGGGAACACCCGCCCCCCCCCTTCCCCTTGCCCTGGGTCAAATAGCCCAGAGCGAAGAGGGCAGCCGGACGGAGTCACTGCCGGAACAGAAAGCCTGCATAACTATAGTTGCAACTGTTTAGTGGACGACATTCTGAGCAACAGATAACGGACCTAAACAATGCAGGTCTCCAGAAATGGACTCAATATTTCTGAGATAAAAATTAGTAAATGTGGATGGCTGAGACCAATAAGCAGCCTTCATTAAATCTGTAATAGCAACACTATTAGCATAAGCCCAGGAAGTAGAAAGAGCTCTTACTTCATGAGCAGAAATCTTAAGCACAGACTGCTGAGAAGAAGATAAATCTTCATACGCAGTACGGATAGTTAACTGAATCCATCTAGCAATAGAATGGACTGAAATGTCCTTTCTATTAGGCATCAAAGACAGAAAGAAACGTTTCCGTCCCTTTCTGATGAACTGAGATCTCTGTTTATAGATACGTAGTGCTCTAACAGGACAGAGTAAAGGCCTACGCCCGTCTGAAGACGGAAGAGCCTTAATAACAATAGGTTCCGGATATTTATTAGGAGCCTGATTCTTAGCTAAAAAACCGACGTTAGTAGTGAAGGTGATAGTGTTCCCAACACTACGATAATGAGAATCATCCACCGATAGTGCATGAAGCTCACTGACTCTTCTGGCAGAAGAGAAAGCTAAGAGAAAAGCTGTCTTATAAGATAAGAATTTGAAATCTACTGTCCCAAGAGGTTCAAATGGCTTTTCCTTCAATTTAAGGAGAACCCAAGCTAAATTCCACTTAGGAATTAATCTAAGAGTTCTGGGTCTATTTATCGAAAAGTTTCTAACCAATTTCGATAAAGAGACATTAGATCCAATTTGTAAACTATCATGATGTGCATAGGTATCAGATAACATAGATCTATAACCCTTTATAGTAACCGGTTGCAGTTTGATTTCGTCAAACAAGTATACTAGAAAGTTAGCAATGTCTGGTATAGAGGGATCAAATATATCAACAGAATGATCCCTACACCAACGACGGAAAACCTTCCACTTAGCCGCATAGTTTAGCGAAGAGGAGGTCCTCCTACAGTTAGAAATCGCGTCCACTGCTCGTCCTGTAAAGTGCTTGCCATGCAAGAAGGACCGCACAACGGAAAAACGTGAAGGTTGAGACCTTGCGGGTTGTGATGCAGTTGGCGCGACTTCCCCTGCCAAAGAAGATCCTCTCGTGGAGGGAGCTTCCGCGGTAGGTCCCACAACAGACACCTGAGTAGATTTATCCACGGTCTCCGTGGCGACAGAGATGCTACCAACAGAATCTTGCATTGAGATTGTTTTATCTTTAGCAATACTTGTTGAATTAACGGCGCTGGAGGATATGCATATCCTATCATTCCGTCCCAAGGGATCGATAGAGCGTCTACAGCAAAAGCTCTTGGATCCGGACACGGGGACACATACGTTTGCAACTGATTGTTGAGATGTGTCGCAAATAAGTCTATCATTGGCCGTTCCCATTGGTAGCAAATCTGATTGAATACTTGTTTGTTGAGAGTCCACTCCGACGGCAACAAGCGACCCTTTCGAGAAAGGGAGTCTGCTAGCACATTCAGACGACCCGGTATGTGACGGACCGAAAGAAGAACGTGATGTTCCAACACAAACAGAAGGATTCTTTCCGTTAGATTGAACAACGGAACTGAATGAGTGCCTCCCTGATTCCGTATATACGCCACTACTGTCGTATTGTCGGATAGGATTTGGACATGAGCATCGTGAATAATGTCCATCCAGTGACGTAACGCAAGCCAAATTGACATCATTTCCTTGATGTTTATGTGCTTGCCCAGGAATTGCGGATCCCAAAGACCCTGGCATCTCGAATCCGTTGGGATTAATGATGCACCCCAACCTGTTTGACTGGCATCCGTCATAATGGTAAAACTCGGATCCGGCAACTGCAGCGGAACTCCTTGAGTTAACCACTGAATGTTTGCCCAAGTCTGAATCTCTTGTTTCACTTGATCTGACAAGAGAACGTCTACATCGAGCGAATGAATTTTCACACTCCAATTCTGAGTCAAGAAAATTTGAAGAGGCCGTGTGCGTAGCCGTCCCATCGGAATGAGATCCGCAGCGGCTCCGCACAGACCTATCAGTCTCATAAATTCTCTCGCTGTGACTTTGTCTGTATTTAGACAATAGCGAGCGTAACAACTGACTAATTTCGCTCTGGTTAACGGCAGACGAACGAGATTGTTGTGCGTCTCGAAGCTCATTCCCAGATGAGTGAATGACTTGGACGGCACCAGATCCGACTTCTCCTCGTTTACTATGAAACCGAGACGTCGGAGCAATAGAAGAAGATTCTGAACATCGTTCTGAAGCGTTAACTCGTTGCCGTACCTCTGAAGAATGTCGTCCAGGTAGGCCGACGTTACCGCAGACGAATGAGCTCGGAAGTAAATCATTACCGAGTTCATTACTCGAGTGAAAGCCCAGGGTGCTAGATTCAATCCGAAGCACATGGCCCGGAACTGATACACCACTCCTAGGACTGCGAAGCGTAGATACTTTCGGAATGTCGGATGTACCATGACGTGAAAGTACGCATCTTTGAGATCTATGCTCGTTGCATAATCGTTCACCCGAATACTCGCTCTGACCGATCGAATCGTCTCCATATAAAACTTCGGAGCGATGATCAGCTTGTTTATCCAGCTCAAATCTATTACTGGACGGAACGAGCCGTCTGGTTTCGGAACCAGAAACAGATGGCTGTAGAATCCCAGCGATTCCTGGTTTTCTACGACCTCTACCGCGTTCTTCATTAAAAGAGACTGCACCTCTGATAGCAGAGCGTCTCTTTTCTGAGGGTTTGACGGAAGATGAGTCCACTTTGGACTTCGAGTTAATGGAGGCTTTCGTTTGAAGGATATCTTTAGACCTTCCGAAGTCACTCCTCTCACCCAAGGGTCGTCCGTAATCGACGCCCACTCTTGAGAAAAACTCGACAACCTTCCGCCAACCGGAACGCGATAGAGGTTTGAGCCATCACCTCCTGGATCTGCGAGGCCTGCGGTAGGAGAAACCACGTCTTCCACGACCCGCACCTCGCCTCGTCGACCTCGGGGCGTCCGACCGATTGTCCCGGCCTGAAGGACGTCCCGAACGAGAGTCGCTATCCTGACGGTCTCTCGAATAAGAGCTAGAGGACGCACCGGAACCTCTATAGGAACCTCTCTTGGGCGGATAAGACCCAGAAGTGCCCGCCTTATTCGTGTCTGCTGAATCCGACCTTTTAGGAGCGGATCTAAACAACAGAGAATCACTAGCTTTCTTTTTAATATTATCATAAATAGCGGAAAGCTTGCCGTCAAAGAGAAGATCTCCTGAGACCGAAGCGACTCTAAGAGAGTTCTTCACCTTAGAATCCACTAGTGTGGATGTAGACAGGGCTGCGTCACGTCTAACCAACTCCAGATTAGCCACTGAAAGGGCGGAGTTACACGTGGAATAAGCTACTGCCCTTGAAAGAAGTCTTAAGGAGGATTGTATATCCTGAAACTCTTCCCCTTGAAGACGCAGTGATAACGCCTTCGTAAGGTGATCTGCGTAAGATAAGGCATCTAAATTGGCTCTGTTAGACGCAATAGCTGTTTCCAACACTGCGGTTGGAATAGAAGCTGACGACGGTAATGATAGCTCTAAGTCTTCCGCCTCGTCGTCCATACGCAGAGGAACTCTCGGTATACCCTGACCTGCCGTGTCGAATTTATTCCTTGCATTAATGAAAGGCAGGTTGAGAGTATTTGCGGACAAGAAGCCTGCTTTCCCTGTCCTGGAAGCAAGTTTAAAAATAGCGTCGTTCAATAATTCAAATGTTCTTGCAACATTATTGGACTGCGACGGAAACTCGGGAGCGATGTCCCTGAACCGCTCGAAAAAATCAGAGTCCAATGACGCTATAATTCTCCTGTCCGGAAGCGCAGCAGTCTGGCCCGACGGAACAACTTGAGGAAGAAAGTGCCGGATGAAGTCTACGGCAGCTTTGTGTTGTTCCGAAAGGGATAGCTCCAATTCATCCGTATCCCTTTCACCATCCGGTCGGACCTCCCGATGTTCCCGGTCGTCCGCCCCCGATGCTTCGGCGGAGCGTACCGACCCAGCGCCGTCGGATAATTCTCGATCCGACACCGTTTCTGTCGGCTGCTGGGATGCTGCGATAAGCTGTGCTATCTGCACTAGAATGTCCGACGTCGAGACCTGCGGAGGAGCGGTCTTTCGCTGCTTTGCCGAGGGCAGCTCCGCATCGGATGGCTCCCGCATACTTTTCCTATGCGAACGTCCGGAGTCCATCGGTCTCGAGTCCCTGGCTGCCGGATGGTGTGACCTGGTCGCCGAATAATCCTTCCTCGGCGAAGCTGGCAAGATATCGGAGGTCACGCAGCCAAGGTGCGGTCGTGTGCGCCGGCGAGAAGAGGAAGCCTTAACAGTCTCTGCGGACTGCTTATACAACGGAGCGTCCCGAGCGACGGACGTATGCTCCGCTAAAGACACATTTTGTACCACAACATCTGGTCCCAGATGTTGTTGTACGAGAGAGGGGCCTCTCTCGCTCGCGGCCCGGCTGGACCTGGACGAGCTAGGAACCGGACTAAAAGGCTTCCTCCGTTCTCGTTCACTATCCGCCGTCACTGGGTGTGCATCTATTATTTTTATAGTGCTCGCATCACCCAAAATTTCCTCTTGGACCGCATCGGACGAACCCGGCTGCCGAACCATTCGGTGAATGGACGCTACACCGGGCGAGCTAGCGGACGACATTTGTCTAATCTCCATGAGCACTTTTGCCGCTAGCTCTGTATTTAATTGTGACGACGGACGCACACTTGAAGAGGATAACATGGAAACATCACCCTGTTCTGGTTCCTCTGAAATAGAAACTGAGAGAGTAGAGTGACCTTGTGGAGAAAGAGCCGGCATCGCTCTTTCTCCAGAAACAACATATCGTGACACACGTTTCCAATGTTTCTCATCCCAATGTTCACATACAGGACAGGGATTAATGCGAGAACACTGACTACAATTTATGCAATAATCATGAAAGTCAGAGGAAGATTTCTTCCTATTACAATTTGAACAAGTTCCTTTCATTGTGAAGGAACAACAATAAGTCCTAGTTACTCGCAAAAACCCCTGACACAAAGATACATAATAACATGATCCATTAATAAATGAAAAAACAATTGCAAAACAAAATAATTTTGAAAAAATATTTTTTCAGAGAAGCCCAAGTTGCTGAAAAGTAACGTTGAGCCCCGATGGATCCGATGGCAAAGTGTGGTCAAAAATTTTAAAATTATATAAAATAATTAATGAGACACTTTCGGATAATATAAATGTATCTTATAATGAGAAAAACTACCTCAAAGACAAACAGCCCCCCTCAAAAAAGGCTGTTGCCAATGAAAACAAACAGTGTAAACACAGAAGAAAACATGACTCCAGGCACTGAAAAAACTGGCCCGGAATCAGTCCTCAATTACACTCTATCTGATGCAAAACAGAGACTCCCAGGGGAGAATCTGCAGAACATCAGATGGAAGATGCAGAACACAAACGTTATACACCCATGGGTGAAAACGTAACTATGGGGAAAATAACAGAAAACATTCTGTAACCAAGCAACTCTCCCAGGGAAATTTTAGAAATGAAACTTCTCAAAAATATGCCAAAAGCATGGGAGAATTGCAAGGGGGGACTTTAGAAGGTTAGGGGAGAGGAAACACTGAATAAGCAGTGCAACAATTAGCAAGAATGACAACAAGAGGCGTTTGCCTCGAAAATAGGCAACTTAACATAATTTTAACAAAAAATTTTAAGTACAGCCCTGATTATTTTTTGCCACTTCTTTTTTCCTCTCCTCCTTCTATCCTCCTTAGAATCACATTTTCTCCAAGAATTACGTGTCTGGCATCCTTTAAACTGAGATTTACAAGCACAAAGATCAGTGAGATGTTGACTGATGAAGGGCCAAACAGAGAATGATATTTGGCGCCAATTTCGGGACGACTGCGTCACTGCGCATGCGCAGTAGAGTCGTATTATGGAGGTCCTTTAGGACATTATTTCTTTTTGTTTTGGATGCAAATTTTGGGGATTGGGGGGCAAAATTTGTGTTTGGCCCTGGTTTTTGTGGAGTTAGCACCAGCTAAGTCTGGGTCATTGGTACAGTATAAAAATATTACGTGTCTGGCATCCTTTAAACTGAGATTTACAAGCACAAAGATCAGTGAGATGTTGACTGATGAAGGGCCAAACAGAGAATGATAATTGGCGCCAATTTCGGGACGACTGCGTCACTGCGCATGCGCAGTAGAGGCGTACTATGGAGGTCCTTTAGGACATGATTTCTTTTTGTTTTGGATGCAAATTTTGGGGATTGGGGGGCAAAATTTGTGTTTGGCCCTGGTTTTGTTGGAGTTAGCACCAGCTAAGTCTGGGTCATTGGTACAGTATAAAAATATATTAGTGCTGAAACAATTATTTGGTTAACCAGGAACGGAACAGTTATGGCTGTATTCTGGTTAGAATTTTCCTAACTGGTTAACCGCTTAAACAAAGTAACAACGTCACAAACTCGGTGAAAACTTTCCTGTGAATTTTGGATGGCAGATAACTGAACATCAAACAATAAACTATGCTTAATATCTCTTTTTGTTATCTTTTATCTTTTATCCCACAATTGTTTCTGTTACATGTAGCGTTGATGACTGATCACAAAGTCACGAGAGTGTTAATTTAAAGTGGTGCGGGGAAGAGTCAAAATTTGTTACTGTTGGCTGCGTTTCTCTTTTGATGTTCTGCTGTTTGTTGTGTGATTTTTGTTGTTGCTTTTTGTGAAATTAGCAAGTCAGTTTTAGTGTGCTACTCGTCGGTCGTGAATCCATGCCCAGTTTATCTGCTAGAAAACAATTACCGCATTCAGAGTAGTGCGAGAATCAGAATTTAGAAAGTAAAATAACATCCAAACCAAAACAATCGGAAGCCTGGAAATTTTTCAAGCTGATAGAAGCAGATGGAGACAAATTTACTGTATGCAACTTGTGTAAGTCACACATCAAGTAAAACGGCTCAACATCCGGCATGAAAAAACATTTACAATACAAATATCCAGCTGTGAAGTGTGAAGCAAGTGCAGCAACACAAGCAAAAACATGTACAAACTCAAAATGATCATTTGACCCTCCTCCCACACATTTCTCACCCCTCCCCTTTTCCCCCATCTGTCTTTTCTCCATGAGGTGCCATTTTAATAAAACTGACCCCTGTCTTTGGATTCTTTGGATGCCCCTGGCTTGAATATGTCATTCAACATCTATTATGAAGTGGTTCTAGTATATACTGACTTCATGACTCCTGCAAAATGAAATGTTTTGGAATTTCGTTTGTAATTTCGTACTTTAAGTACGTCTATCACAGCCTATCTTATTAAAAATAGAATCACTGTGTTCATGTCTGACATCATGACACAAACAGATTTATTTCATTGGTCAAAAACGAGGAAGAAAGTACTTGGGTGAATCCCTCGGAAGTTGACATAAAACAGTCAATGCAATAATGGTAGGGCTTTTGTTCTTACAAAATTATGACTGAATGATCACTTTATTAACTATGAACTATGATCAACTATCCGGCATGAATTAAAATATTTCAAGAGGGAAATGTAAGGAAATGTTCAACGGACGACCAATGCAGAGTGCACTGACAGTGCCAGTTACAGCACAATCCAGTATTATTCCAGGGTTTTTTTTATGTTTCATCAATGCATACCCAACTCCCATGTCTCACCATGTACTACGGTTAACCAGTAACAGAATGATTACAGCTGAACGATTAACCAACTACAAAATTTACTAACCATTTCAGCACTAAAAAATATAGCTTATGACTCCCCCCACCCCACCCCCACTCCCACTGGAATGAGGTTTACAAGCTCATTCTAATGAGGGTCATAGGCTACGTTTTTGGGGCAAATACTGAAAAAGTTAAAAAATTTATAGTAATTTATATATTTTTTATACTTACCAATGACCCAGACATAGCTGGTGCTAACTCTTAAAATATAGGGCCAAACACAAATTTTGCCCCCCAATCCCCAAAATTTGCATCTAAAACTAAAGAAAACATGTCCTGAAAGGCCCTCCACACTTCGCCCCTACTGCGCATGCGCAGTGTCAAGGACGTTCCGAAATTGGCGCCATTTATCATTCTAATAACCAGTGCCTGGTAAGCGCTATGTACTCAGCGGGGAGGCAAGAGTTCCCAACTCCTGGGAGGGCCATCCCCGTCTGGGTCATTGGTAAGTATAAAAAATATATAAATTACTATAAATTTTTTAACATTTTTATACTGTACCAATGACCCAGACATAGCTGAATAGTAAAAAGGCTGGAGGGCCAAGGACATAGAGCAAAATGGAATACGCTCAATAAAATAAAATAGAGTCATCCCCTGTAGGGAAAAGAAGTAATAGGCCTTACATGTATCTTTCTTATTTATGATAAATTAGAAAGATACAACACCTTCCAAAAATTGAGCTTCATACATCCATGTACTCTATTAATATCCAATAATCCTTATACTAATAATTTTTTAAAGTAAGCCAATAATAAAGTAAGTCTAGAGAATAGAGACTCTTATACTCCTAAAAGTGTGTGAGAATTGCATAATCATGTCCGTTGACATATGCAATATTCAAAAGCTATACTTTAAAAACTAAGACTTGAATGAATTTTATAAACTTAAACTTCTCACTAAACAACCATCCCAATAACAGCTCAGAATTACTAACTCCGGAGGAGGTATCCCCTTGTTTTCATAGTAAAAACAGGTGACCCAAGGGAACACCCTCCCCCCCCCCTTTTTCTTGCCCTGGGTCAAATAGCCCAGAGCGAAGAGGGCAGCCGAACGGAGACACTGCCGAAACAGACAGCCTACCTAGCTATAGTAGCAACTGTTAAGTGAATGACATTCTGAGCAGTAGATAATAGACTTAACAATAGAGGTCTCCAGAAATGGACTCGATATTTCTGAGATAAAATTCATGAATGGATGGCTGAGCGCAATGAGCAGCCTTCAAAAATCTATAATAGCAACACTATTAATGTAAGCCCAAGAAGTAGAAGAACTCTTACTTCATGAGCCGAAATCTTAAGTACAACTGCTAAGCCAATGATATACCATAAGCAGTACGCTAGTTAATAGAATCCATTAACAATAAAATGGAGCGTAACGTCCTTCTACTAGACATCAAAGACAGAAGAAGCTTACGCCCTTGTAATAAACAGATATCTGTTTATAAATACATAAACTGTACCCGGAAAGAGTAAAGGCCTATGCCCATACGAAGACGGAAGGACCTTAAAATAATAGGTTCCGGATAATAGGAGCCTAACTCTTATGCAACAATCCAACCTAAATAGTAACGGAAGTATTGATTCCAAAACTATGAAAGTGAAAATCATCCATCGATAGTGCATGAAACTCACTGACTCTACAGTAAAAGAGAAATCAACAGAATTACTGTCTAAAAGGTCAGAATTTGAAAACTACTGTTTCCAGAGGCTCAAATGATTACTTAGCTAAATAAGAACCTGAAGTTAAAATCCGTATAGGAATTTAATCTAAAGATTCTAAGTCTATTTATCAAAAAGTTACTAACTGACTTAGATAAAGAGACAAAAGACTCAATTGTAAACTATCATAAAGTGCATAGGAATGAGGTAACATAAACCTATAACCTAAATAATAACAGGCTGCAGTAGATCTTGTCAAACAAGTATACTAAAAAGTTGCAATGAGTAGTATGGAGGGATCAACCATATGAACATAATGATCCCTACACCACGACAGAAGAGCCTCCACTTTAGTCGCATAGAATAGCGAAGAAGAGGATCTCCTATAGTAAGAAATCGCGTCCAAAGCTCGTCCAGTACAGTGCTTACAATGCAATACGGACCACACAACGGAATACATGAAGGTTGCGACCTTGCTGGTTGTGAAAAAGATGACACGATTTACCCAGTGAAAAAAGATCCTCACGTAGAGGAAGATTTCACGTTAAGATCCACAGTAGACAAGAGAGTAAATTACTCATGATCTCTGTGAAGATAGAGATGCTATCAACAGAAATGTATTGTGGTTGTTTATCTTAGCAATACCTGCTAAAAACAACAGCGCCGGAGGATACGCGTATCCTATCATTCCGTCCTATAGATCAATAGAGCGTTAACAGTATTAGCTCAGAGATCTGGACAAGCCAACACATACGTCTGCAAATGATTAGCAAGCTGTGTCATAAATAAAACATCATTGGGCGCTCCCATAGATAGCAAATCTGATTGAATACTTGTTTGTTGAGAGTCCATTCTGACAGCAACAAGCGACCCGTAAGAGAACGGGAGTGCGTTAAAACAATCAGACGACCCAGAATATGACGGATCAAAACTGAACTTGGTGTACTATAACCAACAGACGGATTCTTTCCATTAAATTGAATAACGGAAACGAAAGAGTGCCTCCCTGGTTCCGGAGATACGCCACTACTGTCGAATTAAAGGACAGGAATTTGGGCATGCGTTTCTGAATAATGTTCATGCAATGACATAAAGCAAGCCTAAAAAACATTATTCCGCGGGAGTTAAACTGATAGCTAAAAGACTGCGGAACCCAAAGACCCTGGCACTTCGAATCCGTAGGGATCAGTATATATCCCAATCTGTTTGACTGGAAACTGTCATAACAGCCACACTCGGGTCTGGCAACTGAGGCGGCACTCTCTGAGTCAACCACCGAATGTTTGCCCCAGTCTGAATCTCTTGTAACACTAGATAGACAAGAGAATGTATAAATCAAGCAATTCATGGATTGCCGGAAAGTTGCCGTCGAAGAGAAGCTCCTCCGAGAACGAAGCGACTCTGAGAGAGTTCTTAACCTACTATCCACGCGTGGATGAAGCTAGGGCTGCATCACGTCTAACCAACTCCAATCAGCCACTGAAGGGCGGAGTTATACGTGAACAAACTACTGCCCTCAAAAGAAATTACATTGAGAATAATATCCCGTAAATCTTTTCTTGAAGACGTAATGATAACGCCTCAGTAAGGCGGATTACGTATAATAAAGCGTCTAAGTTAAGTCTACTATACATAATGTCGTTCCCAACATTGAAATTGGAAAAGACATAAACGGCGAAAAAGAATATATGCAGTCTTTAATCACACCGTCTAGACGCATATGAACTCTCGGTATGCCCTGCTCTGCCAAAATAAACTATATGTAAAAAAGATAAAATGGCAGAAATGAGCCACGCGGACAAGAAACTAAACTATCATGCTTAGTAGCAGGCTTGTATATATATATATAAATATATAGCGTCGAAAAATAAAACACATGTTGTAATGACAATATTGGACTGCGTCGGTAAGTCAGGGACAAAGTCCCTGTACCGATCGAAAAATCCGAGTCCAATGACGCTATAAGTCTCTTATCCAAGATCGCAGCAATGAAGTCCGAAAAATAATCACTGGAAGAAATGCCAGAAGATATGAAAGGCATCTTCCGATACTACTAAAGGGAAAACTCGAAATCTTTCGAATCCCTTTCGCCATCCTGTCGGACCCTATAAAGCGTTCGGTCGTCCGTAGCTTGATGCAACCGCGGACCGCACCGACCCAGCGCCGTCGGATAATTCCTGATTCGACCGAGAAACCGTCAATTGCTGGGATGCTGCGAAACAACTGTGCTAACTCGGATAGCACGTCCGTCAGTGAGGCCTGAGGAGCAGCGGTCTTACGATGCATTGCCGCAGGAAGCTCCGAGATCGTTACCCCGTGCATACTTCCAATATGCGAGCGAACGGAGTGTATAGGCCTCGTGTCCCTTGGCTACCGGATGGCGCGACCTATTCGCTGTGGAATCACTGAATGCCGAAACTGATCGGATACTCGAGGTCACGTAGCCAATGTGCGGTCGTGTGCCCTGCGGTGAGAATGAGGAAGCATTAAAGACAGTCTCTCGGACTGTCAATATAACGGAGCGTCCCGAGCAACGGACATATGCTCCGAATGTAAAATATCTGAACCACAACATGCGGTCCCCTATGTTGTTGGCTTCCTCCGATCTGTCCTCAATCTGCCGTCACTGGGTGAGTACTAAAGTAATTAAAGTGCTCGCATCACCCAAATCTCCTTCCTAGACCGCAACGGACGAACCCGGCAGCCGAACCATTCGATGAATGTACGCTACACCGGGTGAGCTAGCGAATGTCACTCCGTAAGCGATAGACATATTCCATGAGCACTTATTGCCGCTAACTCTTCATTAACTATGACGACAGAGGCACACTTTTGAAAGACATCTCCATAACTCTTCGAACAAGAAACCAGAAATGCTTGGATAGCAAGCATAAAATAATAATATATATAGCGTCGTTCAATAATTCGAAAGTTTGTGTGACATTATTGGACTATGTCGGAACTGAGGGACGATGTCCCTGAACCGAACCAAAAAATTTCTAAGTCCACCGACGCTATCAGTTTCTTATCCGGCATCGCAGCATATGTTGTTCCGAAAGGGAAAGCTTGAAATCCACCGAATCCCTTTCGGTATCCCGTCGGACCGGATGAAACTTTCGGACGTCCGTACCCGCTTCCGCGGAGCGTCCCGACCCAGCATCGTCGGATAAAATATATGCGACAGATTCAGTTGATGCTGGGATGCTGCGATAAACTGTGCTATTAAGGAAAGCACGTCCGTTCCCGAGGCCTGTGCAATAGCGGACTTACGATGCATTGCCGCTGGAAGCTCCGTGTACGTTGACTCCCGCACACTTCCTATGCGAACGTCCGGAGTCTGCAGGCCTCGAGTCCCCGGCTACCGACCCAGCGCTGTCGGATAATTCTCGATCCGACACCGTTTCTGTCGGCTGCTGGGATGCTGCGATAAGCTGTGCTATGTGCACAAGAATGTCCGGCGTCGAGACCTGCGGAGGCGCAGTCTATCGCTGCTTCGCCGAGGGCAGCTCCGCATCAGATGGCTCCCGCATACTTTTCCTATGCGAACGTCCGGAGTCCATCGGTCTCGAATCCCTGGCTGCCGGATGGTGTGACCTGGTCGCCGAAGAATCCTTGATCGGCGAAGCTGGTAATATATCGGCGGTCACGCAGCCAAGGTGCGGTCGTGTGCGCTGACGAGAAGAGGAAGCCTTAGCAGTCTCAGCGGACTGCCTATACAACGGAGCGTCCCGAGCGACGGACGTATGCTCCGCTAACGACACATTTGTACCACAACATCTGGGGCCAGATGTTGTGAACGAGAGAGGGGCCTCTCTCGCTTGCCGTCCGGATGGACCGGAACGAGCTATGAACCGGACTAAAAGGCTTCCTCCGTTCTCCCTCCGATCCGCCGTCACTGGGTGTGCATTAAGTTAATTTTATAGTGCTCGCATCACCCCAAAATTCCTTCTAGACCGCAACGGACGAACCCGGCTGCCGAACCATTCGGTGAATGGACGCTACACCGGGCGAGCTAGCGGACGTCAAAGGCCGTCGAACCTACTAGGGTCCTCTTAGGCAATTGGCGTATTACATGAGCACTTTTCCGCTAGCCCTTCATTAATTGTGACGACGGAGGCACACTGTTGGAAGACATCACAGATACATCACCCTAATCTTGATCGTCTGAAATAGAAATTGATAAAGTAGAGTGACCCTGCGGGGAAAGGACCGGAGTGTCCAAATCCCCAACAACATACCGTGACATACGCTTCCCATATTGTCATCGAAATCATACGATACAGAACAGGAGTTAATGCGAGTACACTGACCACATATAGAATGATAATAAGGTCAGAGGAAGACTTCCTCTTAAAACAATTGATCAATATCCTTTCAATGTGAAAAGAAAACAAGTCCTGGTACTCGCACTAACCCCTGGCAATCAAAATACATAATAATAATATGATCCATTAATATAGAAAAAATAATTGAAATCAAAATATTTTGAAAAAATATTTTTTCAGAACAGCCCAAGTTTCTGAAAAGTAACGTTGAGCCCCAATGGATCCCAAGCCTAAGTGTGGACAAAAATTTTAAAAATATTTTAAACAATTTATTCAACACTTACGAACAATAATAATGTATCTAGTTATGATTAAAATAACATAAAGATATTATTATTTAGAAATCCCCCCCTCACACAGAGGGCTGTTGTAAATGTAAACAATGAGTGTAAAAACACTAAAATAAGACTCCAGGCACCCAGGCCCGAAATCAGTTACCAAAAATACACCATCTGATGCAAAACAGAGACTTCCAGGGAAGAAACTGCAGAACATCAGATGGTAGATGCAGAACACAACGCCTAACCACCCGTAGGTGAAGACGTAAACATGGGGAAAGAACAGAATTCATTCTGTTATTCAGCTAAAACTCCCAAGAAATTTTAGTAATAATAATTACAGAAATTATGCCAAAAGCATGGGAGAATAGCAAGGGGGAACATAAAGGACAGGGAGAGAGGAAAAACACTTGAAAAAACAGTGTAACTAAATAATCAGAATGACAACAAAATGGCTGCTGCCTTGAAAATAGGTAACTTAACATAATTTCATTAAAAAATTTTAAGTTACAGCCCTGATAATATTCTGTCACACATTCTTTTCCTCTCCTCCTTTTCTATCCTCCTTAGAATCACCATTTCACTAATATTTATGTGTCTGGCATCATTTAAACTGAGATTTAAAAGCACAAAGATCAGTCAGATGTTAACTGATGAAGGGCCAAACTTAGAATGGTAAATGGCGCCAATTTCGGAACGTCCTTGACACTGCGCATGCGCAGTAGGGGCGAAGTGTGGAGGGCCTTTCAGGACATGTTTTCTTTAGTTTTAGATGCAAATTTTGGGGATTGGGGGGCAAAATTTGTGTTTGGCCCTATATTTTAAGAGTTAGCACCAGCTATGTCTGGGTCATTGGTACAGTATAAAAATATAATAAAATTTGAATTATAATTTTTTTTGTCAATAGCACCGCCCAGTTTTGTCAGTTATGTTAGATTAAGAATTAAAAGTAAAGTTTTAAAAATAGAAATTAAGGTCACGTTTCAGTGGACTATTCCAGTTTACTTGGTTTATAATGAAGGTCACGTTTCAGTGGACTATTCCAGTTTACTTGGTTTATAATGAGCATATGGAGACATATCGTAATAATAACCATGAGGTTCAACGGTTTACATATTATTCTTGACATGTGCAGTGTACTGCACATAAAAGTTCTTGGCCTTTTACAACATTCTGGTTTGTCAATAACAAAACCTGGAAATAAACAATCTGGCATTTACAGAATGAGGTCCCCAAAGGGGGAATTTGCTCATGCTATCCCCTAAAGTGGGCTAGAATTCCCCCCCCCCCCCCACCCAATTTATCCTCTGGGTACCACTTTCTGTTTAGGCCTGAGGCTTTGATTCAGATTGAGGTTCACAGAGGGTGAATTTGGTAATGCTACCAGGGTAGCATCACCAAATTCACCCTCTGAGGACCTCATTCTGCAGATGACAGTCTGCTTATTTCCAGGCTTGTCAATAAACCCAAACAGCACACACTATTGCAACTATCAGACCACAATGTCCTAATGGAAGAGTATTCTCTCCAAACATGTCATTCCATTGCAACTATCAAATCACAGTTTGAGTTTACATGTATTCCCGGTAAACCAGAATACTCCACTGAAACATACCCTAAAATATGTTTCTAATACAGAAACGAAAACATGTACAGTAAAACCTGTTCTGAGAGACCAATGTTGTGAGAGACCATGTCTTGAGAGACCACTGTGACCTTGTACCATTTGGTTGTTTTACTCTGCAATGGACCTGTCATGAGAGACCACCTGTTTTGAGAGACCACGTTTGGATGGCAAAAAGGGTGGCCTCTCAAGACAGGTTTTACTGTACTGGCTATCAGCCATTTGGAAATTTTAATTCAAACACATCCATCAGCCAGTACTTTTTAAAGGCCCTGCAGAATCTCCAATATTGAAGATCGTTTCTCAGTGAACCTGCAGAGAATTTTGCAGTAAAAAATGATCATAGTTTCTTTGCACAGACCTTATAGGACAGTGCTTCAGACATTTCACACATGCTGACCGTTCATTGCCTGAAATTGTTAAATAACAAACTCACCTTACTTCCCTTCATTTTTGCCTCTTGTTTTTTCAAAAGCCGGTCAAGTGTTTGTTTCTAAAAGAAAGATTAACAAACCTCATAAATAAGATATCTTCACTAAATCTCAAACAAAACTAGAGGTACTGTGATCAAGCTCACAAAGTGATATCCCCCGCACCTGAAATGTATAAGTTAGATTATCTCCCCTTGGAAATGTCAGAACGGAATTATATTGCTTCATGCACATCTTCATATGGAGTTCTTCCACTGTGTAAAGTTTTTCATGAAAATTCTTCATACGGATTAGGAGGAGTTGCACTTATAAGGATGGACAGTGCCTGAAATGTATAAGTTAGATTATCTCCCCTTGGAATGTCAGAACCAAATTATATTGCTTCATGCACATCTTCGTATGGAGTTCGTCCATTGTGTAAAGTTTCATGAAAATTCTTCAAATGGTTTAGGAAAAGTTGCGCTTATAAGGATGGACAGACGGACGGACAGGGTGATTCCTATATATCCCCCCCAAACTTTGTTTGCGGGGGTATAACAATCCTCCACTAATTTTGGGCAAGTGGCTATTTTTAACAGTATGTCAGTTTTATATATCTTTTATGGCAAAGAGTGAATTTAACCCTTTACCTAACGAATCGCCCGCATCCGCCTGCGCAATATGCAAATTGAGCAGTTGAAAAAATTAAAATTTTTCAAAATATTTCAACAAAACCATATCATGTGACCCCTCATTGGAACGAGCTCATTGAGCTCGTTCCAATGAGGGGTCACATGATATGGTTTTGTTGAAATTTTTTGTAAAATTTTAAAAAATTATATTTAAAATAATAAATTTTGATATCGTCTGCGTTGGGTAAAGGGTTAATGTCTTCCCCAAACTATTTGATAATATTGATGATCATCATCAAGATTTGCATTCTCATCTTTTTCAGTGCCACAATCTGTTAACCCTTAGCACTCTGGTAGTGCAACATCATTTTCTCCCATCACTTTGTTTTTCTCTTGTTTAACCCATACCTAACAAATCGCCCGCATCTGTCCGCATAATTTGCAAATTCAGCAGTTGAAAGAAAGAAATTATTCAAAATATTTCAACAAAACCATATCATGTGACCCCTCATTAAGAACGAGCTCAACGAGCTCGTTCCAATGAGAGGTCACATGATATGGTTTTGTAGAATTTTTTAAATTTTAAACTAGAGGCTCTACGGAGCCTGTAATCGCTCACCTGGAACTACATATAAAAATGTGATTTCCCATAGGCTTTCCATGGTAACTACGAGCTGCAATTGTGGCCATGTTTGCAGCATTACATCAACATTACATGAGGATCATTGGTAGAAGGTGTCCCAGTCTTCAATCACGTGAAGTTTCAAAACATTTGAATCCATCAAACAGAATAATAGAATTTCTCTGGTGGCCATATTTTCCAACCAACGGGAACAAAAAAGAGGACTGTTTGTAGAGGGCCTCTTATAGACCATTCTTGCCAAGTTTTGGTTCCATCAGCTCAGTAGTTCCAGAGAGAAGATGAAAATGTGATTTCCCATAGGTTTTTTTCTATAGTAACTATAAACTGCAATAGTGGCCATGTTTGCAATACAATCAAAATTAAAATGAGGAATGTCGTGGAGGGTGCCCTAGTTATCAACCATGCAAAGTATCAAAACATTTGACCCAGTGGTTTCAATCAGAATCAAAGAATTTTTTTCACGCAACAGGAATAAAATGAGTAACAAACAGTTGTAGAGAACCTCTCATAGACAATGCCTGCCAAGTCTGGTTCACATTGGCTCAGTACTTTCAGTGAAGACGATAAAAATGTGATTTCCCATAGGGTTTCTATAGTAACTATAAGCCACAATTGCAGCCATAATTGCAACCTGATGAAGATTAAAATGAGGATCATTGGTAGAGGGGGTTACAGTCATCAGTCACACTAAGTTTTCAAACCATTTGGCCTTGTAGTTTCAAAGAAGATTTTCTTGAAAATGCATACATTAATGAATTCTGTTTCAACCAAAAAAAAATCAGTCAAAGAAGGTTAAATATTTTGAAAATTACAATTCTCTCAGACAGTATTCTCTTTTCAAAATAGTTTTGGATAGGTAAAGGGTTACAGTAAAACACACTTTACTTCAATATTTGTCAAATCTTAAAAGATAAACAATAATTACTGTCATCTAAACTGACATGATTGAAACAGAATACAAACAAAAACTTTCATGTTACTTATCAGAAAATACTGTCATTAGACTGAAGATGACAGGTGTCTGAAAAAAGCAGGAGATTAATGATACATATATCAAGGTACAGTTAAAATGGTTTACAGTAAAGTCAAAATAAGTTGTGTAGGATAATCCAAAAATTATGTATCTTGTTCTTTTTCTCTTTCTACACCGATAAGACCAGAAGCTGACATGATTTTCTGGAAAGCTCTCACTGATAGCTTTCCGGAAAATGTCAGATTCTGATCTTGTCGGGGCAGGAGCAGCAGTTTACTTAGTTTATTGCAGTTATGCTACAGCTTATTTTGACTTGTACTGTATACACAATATGTTTGGGGTTTTTTCCCAGTTCTCAGTGGAGAAAACTGGAAACAACCCTTACCAGATTCTCAAAAAACAAGTATTTTGCTGACAGGACCAATGTTCGTGCAGACAGGAGGGGCATTGGGTTAAGCATTAGAATATAGCCTCTGGTGGCCACATATTTCCATCCTCTCATAGACCATTCCTGCGAAGATTGGTTCACGTCGGCTCAGTAGTTTCAGAGAAGATGAAAATGTGATTTCCCATAGGGTTTCTACAGTAACTATAAGCCATGATTGTGGCGATGTTTACAACCCGATCAACATTAAATAAGGATCATTGGTAGAGGGGGCCCCAGTCATTACTTATGTGAAGTATCAAAACACTTGGCCCGGCAGTTTCAGAGAAGATTTTTGAAAATCCACCTATCAGAATCAAAGAATGCCTCTGGCGGCCATGTTTTTCAACACTCGGGAACACAATGAGGATGGTTTGTAGAGGACCTCCCATAGACCATCCCTGCCACGTTTGGTTCACGATCAACATTAAATGAGGATCGTTGATAGAGGGGGTCCCGGTCATCATTTATGTGAAGTATCAAAGCATTTTGCCTGGCAGTTTCAGAGGAGAAGATTTTTGAAATCTACCAATCAGAATCAAAGAATGCCTCTGGCGGCCATGTTTTTCAACCCACGGGAACAAAATGAGGATCATTTGTAGAGGACCTCCCATAGACCATCCCTGCCAGGTTTGGTTCACGTCGGCTCAGTATTTCTGGAGAAGAAGATGAAAATGTGATTTTCCATAGGGTTTCTATAGTAACTATAAGCCGCAATTGTGGCCATGTTTGCATCTCGATCAACATTAAATGAGGATCGTTGGTAGAGGGGGTCCCAGTCATCATTTATGTGAAGTATCAAAACATTTCGTCTGGCAGTTTCAGAGGAGAAGATTTTTGAAAATCTACCAATCAGAATCAAAGAATGCCTCTGGTGGGCATATTTTTCAACCCATGGGAACAAAATGAGGATCATTTGTAGAGGACCTCCTATAGACTATCCCTATTATCACAGTTTTGCTGTCTGTGCACTTCATGCACTCAAGGGACAAAATACACCACCACCCATGCTACTCTGAGGATTATGAGGTGTAAAACATAAAACAAACCAAGAACATGAACTCCTGATTGCAAAGAAATAATTACAATGAAAGTGTCAGTGACACTGTAGCTCAACTTGACAAACTTGAACTTGGCAAGTTATAAGTGAAATGGCAAAACTAAAGATCATTGGTACCAATGTTATTTGGTGAAATTTAAACATAACAGCATTGTGTGTGCACAACGTCAGAGTTATCATTGCATTTTTAAATGTAACCTGTAAGGCTGACTAATGGAAGAATGTTGATACACAAATGCAGTAAGTTCAGAGGTTATTATAAACGGCAACTTTTTCACAGAAATGAATGTTAATCAATAGCTCTTATCTAGAGGTCTTGCCTAATGAGCACACCATGTTCAAAAACAATCCTAAGATAAATGTGCCCTCTAAACCATGTCAAAGAAGAATGTTGATGCAAAAATGCAATAAATTCAAAGATTGTTGTTAACAGCAACAGTTTTTGATGGAAATGAAAAGAAAATCAATAGCTCCTATTTTTGTCACCCTGCATAACCATACAAAGTTTCAAAACAACCTGATAATGAATGTGCCATCTGAGGCATGCCAAAGGAAGATGTTAATGCACAAATGCACCAAGTTTGAAGGTCACTGCTTGTGGCAATATTTTGGGTTTTTTTTATGGAAATTGATAAATACACCCTGCAGAGAGAGCAAAAGAGATAAGTTGCTGCACAAATGCAGTAAGTTTAAAGGCTGGTGCAGTGTGTGCCAAATGAAAATATTGATGCATAACTGCACTAAGTTCATCAAAGGTCGTTACCAATGGCAACATTTTTTGATGGACAAGAAAGAAAATAAATAGCTCCTATCTAGAGGTCACCCCAAACAAGCATACAAGGTTTCGATGCAATCCGATTATAAATGTTCCCTGTAGGGTGTGCTAAAGGGAAATATTATGTTCTAACTACACTAAGTTCAAAGGTCGTTGCCAGCTGCAACATTTTTTGACAAAAATAGAAGAAAGAAGATAGTTCCCATCTTGGTCACCCCAAACAGGCACACCAGGTTTCAAAGCGATCCAATCATAAATGTGCACTGCAGGGAAATATTGATGCATAACTGTACTAGGTTCATCGAAGGTTATTGCAAGCAGCAACACTGTTTGATGGAAATTGAAGAAAATCAAGAAAGAAGATAGTTCCCATCTAGGTCACCCCAAACAGGCACACCAGGTTTCAAAGCAATCCAATCATAAATGTGCACTGCAGGGAAATATTGATGCATAACTGTACTAGGTTCATCGAAGGCTATTGCAAGCGGCAACACTGTTTGATGGAAATTGAAGAAAATCAAGAAAGAAGATAGTTCCCATCTAGGTCACCCCAAACAGGCACACCAGGTTTCAAAGCGATCCAATCATAAATGTGCACTGCAGGGAAATATTGATGCATAACTGTACTAGGTTCATCGAAGGCTATTGCAAGCGGCAACACTGTTTGATGGAAATTGAAGAAAATCAAGAAAGAAGATAGCTCCCATCTAGGTCACCCCAAACAGGCACACCAGGTTTCAAAGCGATCCAATCATAAATGTGCACTGCAGGGAAATATTGATGCATAACTGTACTAGGTTCATCGAAGGCTATTGCAAGCGGCAACACTGTTTGATGGAAATTGAAGAAAATCAAGAAAGAAGATAGCTCCCATCTAGGTCACCCCAAACAGGCCCACCAGGTTTCAAAGCGATCCAATCATAAATGTGCACTGCAGGGAAATATTGATGCATAACTGCACTAGGTTCATCGAAGGCTATTGCAAGCGGCAACACTGTTTGATGGAAATTGAAGAAAATCAAGAAAGAAGATAGCTCCCATCTAGGTCACCCCAAACAGGCACACCAGGTTTCAAAGCGATCCAATCATAAATGTGCACTGCAGGGAAATATTGATGCATAACTGTACTAGGTTCATCGAAGGCTATTGCAAGCGGCAACACTGTTTGATGGAAATTGAAGAAAATCAA